>JAVJAQ010001667.1:275673-1475673 GCA_032362365.1 Zygogramma bicolorata
TTAATGCTTAAACTTTAATTTCCTTAATAAACTTCAATTCCCAACTCTATTCGGAAGCTTCATTATCTTTCTTTTAACAATTTACTCAAACTGACAAATAGAACTCTGCACCTATTTTTTCCTTTGTCGTGCATTGTCAAGTAACCGGATATTTCAACATTATACTGTAGATGGAGTATCAAAAACATTTCAAATCCATTTTACAGAGGCATTGATCAACTATTTCTCCATAAACAATGATATAAGACAGAATTATCTTTTCTGAAGCGTAAAGTAGATGCAGATATCTATTTTTCAGAATATTGACAGGAATTAAGCTGATGAAGCTTCAAAGCAGTGTTGACAATAGAAGTTTATATGGATAATGAAAGTTTGAGCCTGAAAACACTGATTAAAATATGGATGATCTACGATATTGATGAAATATTTCACTTCTTTTTCTCAATTGATTGACATATTTTAGCACTATGTACAAGTAATATAGAAGTGTAAGAAAGAACATATGACTTGGAAAAGAATCTTAGCTGTTTGTTTCCTACCCAAGAAACGAAGATAAAAACTCCATAGTCGATGACTGTTCTCACCTATGTTGAGGACATGGGCAGAGAAACTTTGAGCTTTCATAAAATAAGGAAGGTCTGGCCGTCGAGACTCTTGGGCTATTTTCCAAGTGCAAACAAAGCCTTTCTGTGTCAAAAGAGAGTGGTTCGAATACTTTTCAACATAGACCAGAGGAAAACCCAAGTCAAATATACTATTTTTACTGACCCAGCAGTTTACATATTTCGATAAAAAAAATAGAAAAAACATCAAAATATGCAGACCCATGAAACAAAACAATGAATATGAGTATCCATATCACATCATAAAAAAAACTGTATATGAACAGAATACTTCTTATAGTTCGATGAAAGTGTATGAAAGAGTGCCCCAAGAAATAAGAAAACATTACGAGTAACAAACTGGTTTCTGAAGCATTGAAATTGAAAGCATTTTTAATCAATTCAGAATCTTACAGTATTGAGGATTATCCTCAAAGTGAGTAGTTACTAAAATATTTACTTATACTCTGAAGCAACAGTTGTAATTTTCAGTCACTGTGATCATTTTTAGAATATGTATTTTATTTACTTATTGAAACTTTTGCCATTATTTTATAAGCTTAACGATGTTCTAAACCCAAATGCTTAGTGTGAAATGTTTGTAATGTTTCAAATATTCTCATGAACCCCAATACAATAGCACAGATTCAGTATCTCACAATCGAATCCACGTACATCCGAATTCCGAATTTTTCCACGATATTTTATCAAAGTTATCACTATTATAATAAAAAAGAGAGTATGCCTCAACATAGCACGGCGAAGAGCATATCTATTATCATTGTTATATGAGCGTACATGGAAAAATTGGATTTCAAATTTATAAAGAGAAGAAAATATCACATGAGAATAACATTAACATTTTGTTCAGTTCAAAAAAAGTTCTGTTACATGAATATCAACAATTTCAACTATAGAAAAACGACCGAAAGATAAGAGATTTTGTTTCCAAGTCTGTATTTTCCATCATGTTCCTTATTGGATGTCTCATTTCATAACGAGTTTTTATGGTTGAAAATTCAATAACTTGGACAGAAATCCGCAGAAGAAAGGCAAAAGTCGGTTGAATAATAAACGTCAACTGTAAACGAAAGAACATAATAGAACGACTTGAAGTGTTCGACTTATGCTCAGTTGATAGCAACACAAGAGCATCCCCAAAATTGAACTGGAGCTCATTTATAGTTTTCATACATATATTATGAGTCACGTTTGTGTTATTTAAAAGTTCCAAAAGCAAGAAATATTACATGTTTATGAATAGGGACTAAAAAACACAAGTACATAGTCAATAAATGAAATTTTCAAAAGTATAAAGCAAAAAAAAATTATACATTCAACGAAATTAAATATTTATAAGCATTCGAAATGAAATGGCTTTCAAAACTGATGAATACCAATGAAGGTAAACAAAAACAAAACATATAACTGTTGACTACATGCAAAATATATTGTACATTAGCTGATTAAAAATTGTTTGTATTTTTGCTTGAATTTCATTGTTGAGCGAAATGCTTTAATTGTTTCTGGAATTGAGTTATATATTATGAAACCATCATGGTAAATATACTTTTTCCGAAATCTTATTGTTTTTTCTTTGTTGCTAGTAATTTTGTTTTATCTTGTGGAGAAATTATGGATATCAGCAATTCGAGTGAAAGTTTAATCACAAATTCTAAGTCTAATCTTTCGAAGGAAAAAACTTGGAAAGTATAGTAATCGTCATCTTCAAAGAATACCGATATCTGCAGAATGATCAGGTTGAAACCATCTAATACATCAATCAACATTCCTACTGATCCCATAGTATTCAATAATAAATTGATAAAATACACAGAAACAACTAAATTTTTAGGTTTATATATCGATGAGAGATTGTCATGGCGAAAACATATTGAAAGAATTAGAATGAAAATATCTCCTCCCATTGGAATTTTCTACAAAATCAGAAACTACATATCTCTCACATTATTGAAAAATATATACTTCAGCCTAATCTATTCACAATTGCATTATCTCATCTCCATTTGGGGGACAGTGAGTAAATCTATTATCAAACCTTTGAAAACTTTACAAAACAAAACAATCAAATGCATTTATAAATTACCTTATCTAGAATCTACAATAAATTTATATAAACCGCACAATTTATTGTACTTAGATTTTTATTTATTGACAAATCAAACCTTCCGAACAGAACAAGTTCTGGTATAAGGAAGATAATACATAATTTTGATTTTTTTTTGAAATGACTATTATCTTTTTGTAAATTATTTGTTAGTTTGAATGCAAATTTTGCTCTTTCAAATTTTATTAGTTTATCTAATGTAAAGGTTTTGATATCTTTATATAATTGTAAAGAAGGTGTTTCCCACGTTTTTTTAAAAATAACTTTTATTGCTTTATTCATCAAACGATAAATGATCTCTTTTTGGTTTTTACTACAAGATGACCATACTGTTATTAAATATCTAATATGTGAGACAATATGGGCATTATAAATGAGATTTTGAATTTGATTATCTAGAAAATCAATTCTTCTTATTGCTCCAATCAAAGGAATAATTGTTCTCTTAATTTTATTCACATGGCAATCAAAATTCAAATTTTCATCAATCATTAGGCCTTAATATTTGTGTTCTTCAACTTGTTTTGAAATCTTATTCTTCATTTTTATTTTCAATTTCATTTGCTCCATATTTTTTTGTTTGAAAATCATGTATACAGTTTTTTCTGTATTAATAGTCAGATTCATTTCATCCATCCATTTTTCATACAATTGAATATCTTTTTCAATAATATTTTCTAATAGTTTTGTATTCTTGATGGAATAATAAATCACAGTATCATCTGCAAAAGAAAAATGTTTGCCTATCAATTTTAATTTGGTTATACTATTTACATAAATTAAATAAAAAATTGGGGCCAGTACTGAACCTTGGGGAACTCCCATGGTGGATTGTTTCTCAATACTTCGATTTCCATCAATAACAACATATTGAATACGATTTTCAAAATAATTTTCAAAAAGTTTATAAGAGTGACCTCTTACTCCAGAAGTATTCAAAATTTCCAGCAATATTGTATGATTTACTGTATCAAATGCTTTTTTTATGTCTAAAAAAATGGCGACGCCATATTTACTTTCATCTAAAGTTTCGAAAATATCATTCATGAAATCAGTTACTGCGGATTGGGTATTTGAATTTGGTATGAAAGCATATTGAAATTTATCGAAGCCAGAATTATCTTTGATGAAATTAACCAGTTGTTCTTTTAGTACTTTCTCAAAAATTTTGGAAAAAACATTCAGAAGAGCTATTGGACGATAGTTAGAAATATTATTCCTCTCTCCTCCCTTATAAATTGGTTTCAATATGGTTCTTTTGAGATAATTTGGAAAAACGCCTTCTTCACTACATTTATTAATAATAAGTGATAGGGGTAGGCTAATTAGATCAACAATATCTTTCAAGTCTTTCGAAGTTATTTGATCTTCGCCAGGAGCAGTGTTGGATTTGAGTGATATTATAATTTCATGAATTATTTCTTCAGAAACTGGTTTCAAGAACATGGTTTTATTACAAAGTGATGACATCATTGGTTTGGTTTTGAATTTTTTTGATAAAGTCAATCCAATTTCAGTGAAAAAGTTGATAAATTCATTGCATATATCTTTGTTAGATGTTATTAGTGTGCCAGATTTATTTTTAATTTGATTTATAGATTGTTTTTCCTTATTTTTTTTACCTATATTGCTATTGATGACATCCCAAACTTTTTTTAGGTTCTTATCAGCTTTTTCAAACTGTTTATTGAGCTTTTGTTTCTTTAAATCTTTGCATAATGTATTGACCTGATTTTTAATTCAATTCTCTCCATAAACTCAAAATTAGCTGTTTCATCCATTCTATTAACAATAATAGTAAAAAGTCAGATATTATTTTCACTCAAATTGCTGATATCCATAATTACTCCACAAGACAAACAAAATTATTAGCAACAAATAAAACACAATCAGATTTTGGAAAAAAGTCAATTTACCATGATAGCATCATAATATATAACTCAATTCCAGAAACAATTAAAGCATTTCGCTCAACAATGAAATTCAAGCAAAAATACAAACAATTTTTAATCAGCTAATGTACAATATATTTTTGCATGTAGTCAACAGTTATATGTTTTTTTTTACCTTCATTGGTATTCATCAGTTTTGAAAGCCATTTCATTTTGACTGCTTACAAATATTTAATTTCGTTGAATGTATGTTTTTTTTTCCTTTTATACTTGTGAAAATTTCATTTATTGACTATGTACTTGTGTGTTTTAGTCCCTTTTCATAAACATGTAATGTTTCTTGAGATAATAAAAAAAAAAATTGGAATTGAAATATTGTTCTGAGTAAACATGCTTCTTCAATCAATTGACAAAGCAAGTGATGGATATAATATAAAGAATTTTTATACAGTGCGTAACCAATCATCTATACAAACCTATCTGACAGCATTACCGATACCCAAGCGATAATTTATTCGATGAAACCAAAGTCTTCGACGTAAGACAATTATATTATCAAACACTGATCCAACAGCACAAAAACAGACATCTTCATCAAAGAATCTCCCACAACTACGATACGAGGTATAAAAAAGGATCAATAACGGTACCCAAGATAAATAAAACCATTGGACAAAGAGGCCATGGCTTTTTAGGACCAAGATTATATAACAACCTGCCCGAAGAACTAAAAAATATAAGTGTTCACCATCTTCTCAAATCCAAACTCAAAAAATGGATGATCAGACACACGAGAACTGAGATTCGAGAACTAATAGATCTGAAAAACAATTGATAAATCCCAGATATTTCTGACAGTGTTTATTCAAATAATGACTCTATTCTCCTTCATTTCATCTCTCAATACCCATCTATCTCTACAATATCAAAACCTCCATTCATTCATTTATAACATGACAGTTCACATGAATGCATGAGAGTGTGAATATATATAAATGTAGATTTTATACGTGTAAATATGTCAGTCAATGCTCATGATTTTATTTTAATTTTATATAAACTTGTATTATATGTCTTACCTCAAATAATATTTTATCTGCACTTTTACTATGAGATTTAACTTCTTTATAGCTCTATCTTTCGCCATTCACATGAAGCACTGAGGCTATACCACGTGCGGATTAATTTCCTTGTGGTGCCTATGTTTATTCATGATTTTATCCTTAGGCTACTTTCACTTTTGAAAATTATGTTTTTATGTGAGAATAAACATTATTATTATTAGTTCAACATAGAAGTGTATGCAATAAAATAGTATACAATATAGGAGCCGCATCACTTCATGGAAAGCCAGTTTTTGGCTTCAGTGCGATTTATCAGTCGTCCATCAGTTAATAAAATACTACAAAACATTAAATATACTTACCCATATCAGCTAATTGCGATAAAACGGTTTCGTCCATAGCAGGAAGGGCAGGTGGAACTTCAGGCTCGGGTAAAAGTTCTTCCTCTGGCTGCGGTCCCCCGCCTCTCAAAGGAGAAATATCCAAAATATCGGGCATTTCAATGGACACGTCCAACTTGATAGGCACCCAGTCTTCGCGCAACATGAACTTCTTCAAATGAATCACCAGAAAGTCTGGGAAGGAAGATAACCTGGTAGTCCTGAAACGGAAATTAGTTATCGTAACAAAAATAAACCAACTGCTCTAACGTACTTTCTTGCGGTAACGTTCTCATTCACGGCCGAACTGTAGAAGTTGTTTATAACTTCCGACTGCGTAAAAGATTCGATGCAAGAGAAAAATTTTATTTTCGGACGTACTATCGAGTCGGGTTCTAGTTTCTTTCCCTGACTCTCGAGTTCGGCTCTCCTTGCCTCGTATGCAGATACCTGAAATTACAAATAACGTCATTAACGATGATATTTATGTAAATGTCTATTTCTTACAAGCACAGCTAGGTCACTTCATTCGTAAATTTGCATTGAGATACACTATTTGGCATTATCAAACCCATATATACGTGTGGTGATAAATTGGAAGCAAAAAATTACAGGCCAATTGCAATATTATCAAGAGAGGGAAAATTTTGAAATATAAAATGGATTTTTTTTTTGGAAAAAAATCATATGATTTCAGAAAAACAATTTGGAGTCAAAAAAAAATTTCACCCACATCCTGGGTGAAATAATTGTCATTCAACTAATAATATATATATCAACATCTTGAAAAAAAAAACTAAAGCTAGATCTGAAATAATAGCCTACACGGTCGACCATAAGTAACTATTAATAAAATTGGAGAATATTGGATTTCGTGGCAAGGTTGATGATCTCAAAAATTATTTAGAAAATAGGAGCCAAAAGTGAGCAGAAGATATTTCAATTCGGTGTCCAACAGGGAACCATTTTAGGGCCACTTCTATTTAATATTTATCTTAACGACCTCTTTAATAGTGATATTGTAGGTGAACTTCATAGTTTTGCAGATGATACTGTAATATTATGTGGAGAAAAAAACTGGAATGAATGACAACCGAAAGCTATTTTACATTTTGAAAAGATTAGAAATTGGTTTATCACTTAAAGTAAATTTTGAAAAAACAAAATATATGCCATTCTCATTTTATAATATTTCCCTACCAGACTTAGGACCATTTATAGTTCATGATAATACTAGCATTGAAAAAACTAACTAAAAACAATTGATGTATTTGCTCTTTTTATGAATTTTGGATAAATTTTTACTATTATTATTCATGAAAAGATGTGGAACAAAAATGTCCGTTCATATGACTTTATTTCGATGCAAATTCGAGTTGGGCAGCAATCACAGTCGACCAGCTTAAAACTAAAGACTTGGTGGCGACGGACTGTTGATTATGGGATTCAACTAATCTATTTTTCAATAATCGCCCTAACCCATAAACATTAAAAATAATACGGTAGAAAGAAACGACGAACTATTGAGATTCAAAGTCAGTTTATGACAAAATCAACCACAAGAATATATTTTGAGCAGCACCTCATATACAATTTTCAATTCTTTTCAGAGTTACTTCCACTACATTTCATCCATCTTTCTCTTTATGCATCGTGGAAGGACGATAAACATTCAAATCATTTCATTCAAATCTGAATTGGCAAATTATATCAAAATATACTTTATTGTCTGAAGATCTGCATCTTATTGATAAAGTCCAAGAAGTACGAATGCAGATACAAAAGATAGTTCCAAAAATGTATAAATAAAACACTGATGTAAAAAGTGAAAGTCACGAAGAATAAATTGTTAAGATATTGTTTAAAAGATTCACTGAAATATTCTTCCACACTACAATGTCTATAAGCAAGTAGGTTCTTCACGGCCTATTTAAAATGGATGTTGCTTAGATTTGCAGATCTCATTTCTAATGGTGAATGATTGAACAAATTACCACTGTTATAGTAGACGGAGTCTCTGATCGAATTCGAAGTCGAGATAGGAAGTCGTAAAGCTATAATTGCTATAACAAGTAGCAAACGGAATAGAAACGAAATCGAAATTTGAAGATTCATGTTTATAGATAAGGCAAACTGTCTCAAGGATAAAAAGTGCAATGACTGTTGAAATTTCATCTACAGCAAACAAATTCCTGCACGATTCTTTGAGCAGATAATATATTGTAAGAAAGATGACTGTTTCCAGAAAAAAATCAGTAAATCGCACCACGTTGAAGGTACACTTTCAGATTTTTGTTATACTCACTTCATCTTTATTCACAGCAGCATCCATTGGTATCGATAGTGACAAAACCACTTCAGATCTAGTCAAATATTTAACTTTTTTACTGGTGCCACACTGGAACCTTTCTTCCACTTCGAATTTGAAACACTCTCCTGGATTCAACTGGTTCTTCGTGTTGCGTTCCAACAAGCTAAGAAGGTGTAGCAAGAATTCTTGAGCATCCTGCTGCTTCTTGGTGGAAAATTCTGGGTGTCCCCTTCCCACTAGAGTTTTGAACATCAGGGGGGAAATACCAGGGGAGTCGGCATCTACTGGGGATCCGGGGGGAGGCGGGACAGAGTATTTACCTGAGAGAAGACCGTAACCTAGTTTGGCCCTGCAAATATAAAATGTTATTTGGTCCTCCTCATGCAACATTTTTGGAATCAGAATTGTATAAACATCCCTAATATCGAAGCTTCTTCATAACTATATTCAAGTTAATCTTTTTTATTCAACAAAAATGAGAAATGAAATTGTTTTAATCAATATGGGAGTTTTTGTAAGTCAATAAGTTTTTCTTCATCAGATAGTTTTTGCAATTGTTTGAATGAAAATAAATTAAAATCGGACAAACTGTATGTATTGTTTTCACATCTCCGGTAAAAAGTTTCAAACGATGTCAAAGTAGTGTGAAAGTGGTGCTTATTAGTTGAAGTCTTGGTAAAAGTGGCACTGTGATATTATCTTGAAATTTTGGAATTTGATTAATTTTATTACTGATGATTATCACTCACAATTCATGGTCAAAGTCCAAATAAAAAGTGAAAAAACACCAAAAGCTGCAATAGTCGCTCACAAAATTTCACGGTTTGTAATTTTCAATAAATGTCAAACTCCTAACTTTGACCAGCAATAGTTGTCAAAATGCTGCAGATTAGTTTATGGAAGAGGCCATTATCATGAAATAATTCAAAAAAAGAAATACAGAATCTACAGGAAGTTAAAGGCTTATATTCTCATTTATTGAATAACTTGCATAAATGTGTGTGAACTGTATCTATTTTCTCTATGCAAATCTGCTATATCTCCTAAAAATACACCTAGTACCAAACCATGTAATAATTGAAAAACTGTGTACTGTTTTCACAAATGACAGAGATTTTTCATTTTTATAACCCGTTTCACTTATCTACTTCCTCTCTAAAAATCTAAAAAAATAACTCTGTCATTATAGTTGAAGCAGAAAACTGTATCCTTGCTTTTGTTGAAGAAATTTGAACTGATATTATCAGATTATAAAATTCCAGTTACTTACCATATCTAAAACAACTATTGGGTTCATATTATAAGTGATATCATCAGACAAGCTATAATTGAGTTCACACTAAATCAAATAATAATGGAAAAACAATTCTTTATGCAACTGAAAAAAGAATTACTTTCGACAGTAGAGATTCTCGATTTCAGTTCATCATGAAAACTTATTTGATAAACAACATGCAGGTAAGAAGCATAGGAATTACGACTGATGGACTGGCCCTAAGAGTAAGAGAGAGAGAGAGAGAGAGAGAGAGAGAGAGAGAGGAATGCAGAATGAACAAGATAGAACACTTCAAGTATAATAATAATAAAGTTCATTCAAAATTCATAAAAAAAAACATACATCAATTTGTAAAAAGGTGTATAAACAGTTCAATTATACCCGCGAAGTTAAAAACTTGTTGCGAGAGATACGAATCACATTTATGTATAATATATTTGATAAATTTCTAGAATTCAACAAAATAATATTGAAAAATTAACTAATTTTCTTAACTGAAGTGAGAGATTTCATGAAATAAATTTAGACGTGATTCTTGAATCCATTTTTTAATCTGTAGTTTGAAAGATACTAATGACTTGATCATTTTTATATGATTTGGAATCAAATCATAGTAGAATGGCAATAAATATTTAAAATTTTTCTGAGACATTGTTGTTTTAACTCTATTCTTCAATGTGATATTATTTTTATTCCTTGTATTATAAATATGATTATTGAAATTTATATTCAATTTGTGTTTATGGATATAAATCATGATGTTATATCCGAATAATTGTCTTATGTCCATTTTATGTGTTTCTATGTACAGATTTTCACTTGGATACAAATAAGACTTATTATATATTATTTTCAAAAACCGTTTCTGAAGAACTTCAAGATTTCTAATGTGGGATTTCATGACACCTCCCCAAGCCAGAATCCCATAATTCAATTGGGACTGTAATAATGAAAAATAAAGAATGTTAAGGGTTCTTATGCTCATAAATGTTTTGAGATACTTGAATTTTGATAATAAACTTCGTAATTTTTTCAAAAGGAACGGTATGTGTTTGTCCCATTTCAGATGTTTATCAATTATAACTCCTAAGTACTTGATATTATCAGTTTTCTAGTATAAACTCTAAGCAAATTCTTTCTTCTATGTAGCAGATAAATGGAGGTTAAGAAGGATAGAGTAATTCAAGTACAGAATTATCATTCTGTCCTTCACAATATCACTTCAATGTGAATATTTTTTCTCTCTCTCTTATGTATTCCGCATCATGTTATATGGAAAATGTCATAAAAGCCAGTCCACAAGTTGTAATGTCTACTGTAGGAAGTAATACAGCGAAAACTTTTGACTCACATTTGTATATTGAAATCACCAGCAGGATCTTCACCGGCTCTCTCGAAAATTTGATCGGCTCCTTCGTAATACTTGTGGACAAAATCAGGTATTCTGAATAGCATTTGCATGACACTGTTCAAGTAACAAGAGTTGCCCATGTTAGCCATTCCAGTGAATCCCGGTCCATACAATGGCTTCAGAGGACCTCCACTCTCTTGAAGAGCAGCCCATTCGTTCGTTTTTTGATTAAGCTCCAGTTCTAACTCCACCATGGATTTTTCAGTCTTTTCCATATTTGCAATATTGATGCCTGAAATATGATACGAGTTTTTCCTGAGGCTTACAAAGTTCCAAAATTTAAAGTGGATGTTGATTCATATCTCCTCTCCCTTAATTCACGTGGTGTTCTTTGAATATTACAGGGCTTCCCTTCAGTGTGAATTTTTATATAAAAAATATGGCAATCTTCAAAGGGCTAAATTGACTTTCAGGATCACTTATACACACACAAGCTCAAAAGCTAAAAACACAGGAAGAGACCAGAGATAATGAAAATTATTTGAAGAACAAACTCATTCATAGATATGCTTTTTCAATTATTCAAATAGGTGAACATATGAATGGCAGATTACTTATAATATTTGAATTTTTTTAGGCTAATAACAGTTTCTGATGATGATGATGAATAGTCATAATGCGTTAAGGAAATCTCTCATATTTTTGATATTGTTAATGTGATAATCAAATGAAAGATGTGAACCTTATCAAGATTCAACCTATTTCAACTTGTGCATTTTTCTCAAAATTCTCAAATCGTTTCATTGATTGTAGTTTCTGAAATGATTTCTTACTCAAAAACTTCAATTTGATTTGAGAAGATTTTCATATCACTTGGTATTTTTTCCAAAAGTGGCACTTTATTAGAGTTGGTTTGTGACATATTTTTCTCACTTTTTCAGACAATATATCAATGAATTACTTGTGAGTAATAATCACTCAGAAAAAAGTTCATTTCCATTGAACATTTACATAAAATTGGGAAATTTTCTAAGGTAATATGCGGTCGTTTTGAAAGAAAATGTGGATTCTGACTGTGATTTGAATAATTTAAACAGTTTTCTAAGTGAAAAATAAGTTACCCCAATGAGCCAAATGCTGAATGAGATCAGGATCTTCCACCATATCATCTTCGCTATAACTAAACACGTCTGCTTTTCCTTCCTTCGTAATTGTTCCTAACTTAACAGCCAATGGATGCCCAGTAATGCTATAATGTTCTATGGCATGATTGTTTCCTCCTGATCCATCATAAAACTTCCTTCCACATAAAATGGAGCCATCTGAGAGATTCAACCAAAGGTTCTCAGTTTTATCACACTTTTCACATTTCCAGCCAGTCGGAGGGATTTTTTTGCCATTTTTCAACTGAAGTAGATTACTGGCATGTTTTGATACTAATCTCGCTTCTCCGTCCCATGTACCACTTAGAGCTTCAAGTTCAGCAAGTTTACTTGCTGAAGGTAACTCGATGATTGCTTGAACTGAAGATTTCACCTTGAAATTTGCGATTACGTGAATTACTCATATAAAATTGATGAAGTACTTATTCATTATTCTACCCAAGAGATACAAGAGTAAATTATTCATTCAGGCCAGTCTCAAACTACCTACACAGTAGGATTTGGTTGGCACTTGTCAGAAAACAAATACTCCCCTGGCCTGTACAAATTGTGCAAAAGATGATTTCATCGACTATGTCAAAAGTTGATACAAGAGTGTTGCAACTGAAATTTAAACTATTTGAACAAAAACAATTTGGTATACATCAATATAATATCTTGTTTATTAACAAAACCTCCTTCGGAATACAAGAAATGTACAATAGAATATTCTAATGGAAAGCCTGAGTCTTTTCTGTAGCTTAAATCATGCACCATCAAAAAAAATAACTTGTGGTTTGAGCATTGCTAGTCAAACGAAGATGGATGCTTGGATGAATAAGCAATATGCAATTGCTAGAAGTTCCAGTGCTTACTGAGTTTGAACTAGGTTTGAGCTAGCTTGAGTTTAATCTAATTTTAAGGATAATCACAAATTTGTGCAGTTTTCAACATTGATATATATACCAGACAGCAAATCATTCATTCAAAAGATGAAATTTATTTTCAAACAAATATAAAAAACCAGAGGGCCTGATCCTGCAGTCTTTGATTTGTAAATTCCTAGTCACAATAAATAACAGCTGAAATGCAATATGACCTACAATGATTTAGAAAAACATAACTGCCCTAAACAGTAAAATATTTAGAAAATAAATATGTACTTACAATTTCAGGTAAATCATTGTTTTGCCACTGAATAGACGTAAAATCTGGAAGGACAACAACACTGTAGAAGTCCTCATAATCATACTTTTTCTTCCCCGAATCTGGATTGAATCCTCCCTCTACCCCTATCGCTAGTCGGGTTATCTTTTTCTCTGGACCATCGCCCTGTTGTGGTGATGAAACCTGACATTTTAAATATGTGGGATTTGATAATTTTGACCTCGGTATATTTCAAGTCATTGCATACTAAACATATAGGTACATGGTTGGTACAAACCTCATGTCTTTCTCTTCGTAAATGTAGGAAAACTGCATGGCCAGTCTTTCTGTAATATCTTTCTACATGATCTCGTCCCAATCCAATGAAGGTTGATAAACTAACATATAAACCAGTATCTGTTTCCTAAAATTATCAAATCTAACCTAAAATGGATTTCAATTTTGTCAACTCACTGGATTGTCGAAAGAAAAGACACACTCATCTTTATACACTTTACTATAGTTAGACGGAACTTTTATATCTTTTAAATGCTGCGAGATTATTTCCATTATTAAAAAACTTTGAAATAAGCAATATAATAAAATCAACTCAACTCTCAGCATTCACAAATTCACAACACAACTATATGACAGATGACAGAGACAGATGACAAATTAGGATTTCATTTTTGATATTCGACGGAATGACAGTATGACAGAGGACAAATCACCATTCACTGCCTTCGGCCCATCATGCCATCTCGAATTATTTTAATCCCAAGTATTTTGCTATGGCTGATAGATGGCGGAAGCATAGTCTTTTGTCGTTCATATTCATATCAAAAATTTGAATTTAGAAAATGATTTCCTCTCTTATGAATATATTCAAGGAAAGGGCTCCCAGAAAAATTTAATTCGAAATTCATTTCAATTCCATTTATGTACCTCTATTCAAGTTCCTAATGATGATAACACAAAGTATAGCACTCGCTCATTCTGAAAAATATATATGAGAATATGAAATTTTTATCTGGGTTGCCAGAACCATGTATATATGTCTTCGCAGTTGAATATTTGGAACATATTCAGGAATTATAAAAACGCCTACATATGCTCCCCTTATGATGCTCAATAGATATATTAATGTTATCAAACCAACAATCCAACATATTCAGGTCTATTCTGGTGAATCTCAAATAAAGGTGGATTCATGCAGCTTCAATTATCAAGTAACATGAACAAGTAGCGATTAACAATTATCGAATAGAAAGTGATGAAAAATAAGGCATTCATGCACCTATAAATTTAACGATGATTAAAGCTTGTGTAAAGTGATCAACTTTAACGTTACATAAATTTTTGAGTAGCATTTTTTATTAATTTTTATATACCCTAGCTTCCTTTTGGGAAGTTGAAGATTGAAATTGAAAATGAAATATCATTGTTTTCCTGAGAAAGTCCACCAGAATCGCATCTACAGTTTCAATTTCAACTCGCTGACATTCCATGAACAGAAAAACAATCGCGAAAAACAAATTATTTGAAGAAAGAGGTGGTTATGATCATATAATCCGTCATAACCTGCACATTAGAGACACATACAATTAAAGTAAGAACGTTAAAAGTTGGCCAACTCTTACTTGTTAATTGATAGTTGATAATTTGGTTGCATGAATCATCTACAGTAAATCAGGCAGTTCAACTCATCATTAATAATTGTTACGTGCTACTTGTTAATTGTTCGTTGATATGAAGCTGCATGAATCCACCTCAACTTTCAATATTGAATATTGGTTACTGAAAATAATCGACTGTTATAGAAGAATATTATGATGCACCATTGAGATTTCTGAAATAACTTGTATTAACTATTAAAAATTATTGATGTGCACCATAATTGGTCCCATTCATATTTTCCAATAATCTGGCAATATTCGAAAATCTAGAGGCCACCAGAATAGACCTGAATGACGCTGTATTTTTTGTATTCCAATTATGAGATAGCAGTGTGGCCCTAGTGCGTTTTTCAACCAAAATCGTATCAGTGTTGGAAATTGAATATTAGGGAAATCAGACATCAAGGAAACCAGCCGTGAAATCATTTGTACCTAATGACCAACATTCGTGAATATTCCGTGGCATATCATTGTAAGTTGGTCATGTGTAATTATTTCATCCTGAAATGAGTGCGGTGGCTATAACACTTGCTGGGTTAACTATAGCGTCAACGACTGCTGCAATAGTCATAATGATGGGTGAGTTTATAATTATTATAGATGAAAAAATGAAGCATGGAGAAGTAGTTGTTTTCTGGAAGCATCAGCAAATCATTTGAAATCGAAAGCTGAATCTTCATCACCATTTTAATGCCACAGGCACGTAAGTAATTACTTTTCTTCCAAGGCAGTAAAAGTAAAATTCTAAAGTGATAAAATATTCCAAACTTTTACATTTCCTACGGTTGTAGAGGAAAAAGGTAGCATCTTCAATTTGGAGAGGAATTATAGGTACTTTGGCTCACACGGATCGTTCTATTATTCAAATTTTGACGTTGAAGTGGCACTTTTCAAAATTGTTCACTTTTCAAAACGCCTCAACGACCAATCGCAATACCACAGATTTAAAAATATATCTTTCCCCCGTGGCGATTCCTACCATAGCCAGATTCATCTTTCCCAGTTCTGAGCACTTATTGTGTTCAACAGATGAGTATTATTATTATTCGAATGGACAAAAATGAGCCAAATAAGCGCGCTCTGAAGTGAAGGAACAAACCGCAGCTTATAAATATACAGTTCCATGAAGTATTCCCCATATGACTTTTTGTCAATCTCACTATAAAACTGTTTCAAGTTCATGTGGTCATACTGTCAAGAGTTGGTTGTCATTACAATTTTTCGTAGCACATTCGTACAAATTCATGAATAGATATATAACTATAACATGAATTTTGTAACTGAAACAACATATTTTATGTGCAAGGCAACTTGTAAAAATACTCGCAGAAGGAGACTGTTATATGAAAGCTTAAGTCTTTTTATCCACAGAAGAAAAACAGATATTTAAGGGTCATCAAAAAAGTTGGAAGATAATAAATTGTTTATTGGCCAATCTTGATATGCTACATATGGGTATAATATAAAAAATATTGAAAAAATTATTTTGAAAATTTTTTGTGTTATTGGGGGTGCATTTCGTTAAATTTGGAAATTTAAATGCCACCGTAGCTTTCAAACCGTTGAATATTTTCATATAGTTTTTGTTCAGTGTGACCTTTGAAATGTTCTCAATGTCATGAACTTGGTAGGGAATTTTCCAGAATGCCCATTTGAAGTAAAAAAAATATAAGCGAGTACCGATTTTGAGATACAATCTTTTACAATTGAGTACAGTATTAAATACTTCATTCTACTTTTCGTTATTGGTAACGATTGATATGGGCAAAAGTTGAAATATATGATTTTATAAATATCTATGTTCTGCGACGGATATGAAGACATAACTATATTTACACCATAAGCTTCTTGCCAAAGGGAAGGTTTAGCTCCTACGACCTGAAAATCGGTTGAGAAAATATTCAGTTCACCCCTCACGAAAACATCTTGTGATAAAACAGTGTACCTACCATACGAGAGACAGATGTTGTTTAGAAAGTCCTTCTCAAGTGTAAAAGGGTAGAGTTCTGTTAGAACAAATCATCATTCGAACATTCTGTTTAGGCCAGTCTCACATTACCTACACAGTGGGTTTCGGCTGGCACCTGTCAGAAAACAACTACTCCCCTGGCTAATACCACGAAGGGCATTGAATTATATCCGACCGGTGCCAGTACAGGTTTCTTCACAGAAGTAAATCCTGCATTTGCTTTCGTCGATACAAATGAAGGAATTGATTTTCAATTATAGGGACGGACACACTTGCAGACCGGTTTCGGGCTATTTGGCCACTCGTCAGTGCAAGGCAGTGTCATCATCAACATAAAGTCGATGATTTCCCACAATTAAAAATCAACCTCCTTCACGAGTATCAAGCCCCGGCCAAAGCTGATGCGAACAACGAAGTTATTACGCCATCTACCAATGGACGAGGTATTCCAAAAGCAAACCGAATTCGCCCATTCCTCCTGCGAGGAAAATGTAAAAACACTTGACATAGTCAGTGGGCATACTTGAAGACTGGCGTTAAATCAAATCATCATCAACAGATTGTTCGAAAGATGATTTGATTTAACGCCAGTCTTCAAGTATGCCCACTGACTATGTCAAGTGTTTTTACATTTTCCTCGCAGGAGGAATGGGCGAATTCGGTTTGCTTTTGGAATACCTCGTCCATTGGTAGATGGCGTAATAACTTCGTTGTTCGCATCAGCTTTGGCCGGGGCTTGATACTCGTGAAGGAGGTTGATTGTTAATTGTGGAAAATCATCGACTTTATGTTGATGATGACACTGCCATGCACTGACGAGTGGCCAAATAGCTCGAAACCGGTCTGCAAGTGTGTCCGTTGTAATTGAAAATCAATTCCTTCATTTGTATCGACGAAAGCAAATGCAGTATTTACTTCTGTGAAGAAACCTGCACTGGCACCGGTCGGATATATTTCAATGCCCTTCGTGGTATTAGCTAGGGGAGTAGTTGTTTTCTGACAGGTGCCAGCCAAAACCTACTGTGTAGGTAATCTGAGACTGGCCTGAACAGATTGGTCGAAAGATGATTTGATTCAACGCCAGTCTTCAAGAATGCCCACTGACTATGTCGAGTGTTTTTTCTGTTAGAACACTTTCAGCAACTTCTCTTATAGCTCAATCAATTTGCCCACTCCTCAGGTTGAACTGAGGTATCAATGGCGTTTGGTGATATTTAAATCGGCGGGTGCTACCAAAGTGGAAGTGTGGTATTTGGAAGCCTCTGACCGTCATCCCGTTTATAGAGACACGGAGGTCCCTATTTTCGATGACCTCGCGGATTATCTGAGCTTGAAATGTTTTCGCTGTGGCGGTGTGTCTTACATTATCGGGGTGAAAATAAGACTCAATGAACTTCATAAACATATGGTTGAAAACCCTTTGGAATATAATTCTTATATAAATATATTATAACAATTATTATTTTTCTGTGTTCGAATGGAATTTTGTTAGTTTTCCAATGAAGAATAAACGATTTCCCACCTAGAAATGTGTCTATTGTTTCCCTGTCGAAAAAATGGATAGTTCATCTGGAATTATCAGAGAATATATCTTCAGATAGCTCTGTAACACCTTGAGTACATTGCAAAACGCAACTACTAGGGTACTGAATGCAAAACAAGTTCTTCTCGACTTCAGACACTGCTTATATATGACCTATTGTTAATTGAATCGTTCTCTAAAAGTGATACATATTTCAATCTGTATTCACAGCGATGACGAACGGTCAGTTGACCACGAACAAATCCACACAATTGACCGGAAATGAATCTAACGGGCAGTGGATCGATCCGCAAGGACCCAGCGTGCAGTTTGTATTATTCACGAGGTATGTAGAACGTGATGGAACGGGATTATGTAGGTGTACAACACGGAAATGGAGTTCGGTGCGTGTTTTATTGTAGATTTTTGCCAGGTATAATCAACTGGTCGAATCAAATTTCGGGTACAGTGAACGAAAGATTCGAACAACGATGCTCTGTTTGTGAAATTGGTTATTGCTGTGGCGGAGGATATGACCTTTGGAATTCATTTATTTATTTTTTTATTCAACCGAACAGGCTGATTAGCCTAACTACATGGATATAACATAAATAAAATATATAATTTCAGTCACACTAATACATAATGATACATAAAAATTTTAATACAATATATTCATAACCATAAATATACAGTGTCACACATAAAGTTCGCGACATATGGAAGTTTTTTTTATTAATAGATATAATGAAAATTTGGCTTGGGAGTTAGTTTGTGCTTGAAAATTAGTAAAAAACAGCCTCTTTCCTTTTGTCATGTGATACTCTGAACCTGTCAAATTTGACATTTTTTTCGAAAATCCTCAGAAAGCAGTTTTTTTTTGGAAATTTCGAAAAATGTCAAAGAGAAAAAGTGCTCAGTTTCCAATTTTATACCTTTGCTCGAAATTTGGACTCTTTACTGTCACTTCGACTTTTTTCCAATTTTTTTAATTTTTCGAATCTTTCGCTCTATCGATTCGAACGAAACATGATTCAAATTTCATAATTTTGATGAATACGAGACTTCAATGTCATATCTTGCCCAGAAAATACCCGCATTGGCCTGTTACCAGAAAAAGAAATGAATACACCTCCAGAAATTCGTCTTTGTTGTTGCAAAGTTCATCTAGTTTTTTCATTTCATTGTTAAACTGATTCGGTTTTTCAATGTATGGACGTTAATATGTCAGTAATCGAATAAACGAATTCCTCTTCATTCTTATTACACTCGTATTTCTTTTTTCAATAGATTTTTATCCAGTTTGATTATTTTTCTGACCAATAATTCAGTTACAAACTAACCCGAAATATCATACTTTTCTGTAAACTAAACATTGGCCTACAGTTTCAAAACTATTCAAAAGACTTTGGTTCTAGCGATTTTTACTAAACATGATATAAAATTCCGTGATTTCAAACATTACAAGACTAATGCAACATGTCGGGAAGAAAATAGTAGGTACTGATCAAATCGAAATAAAATTTTCCCTCAGTAGGCTTTTGAAACAAATTTTTAGTTTTGGTTAATGTCAAATTATTGCTTTCAATAAATCGAGTTGTTTTGTGTACAATTTGAATCATGCCAAGTCAAATTTTCATTATATCTATTAATAAAAAAAACTTCCATATGTCGCGAACTTTATGTGTGACACTGTATAAATATTCTGTAAATAATTCAATATTGATTGATGAAAACTGTTTTGGGATAAAGTCCAGTCCACTGATGTAAATACACCAATTTGATCAGTCAATCGAAGCATGTACACAAGAGAATATCTAGATCCATTCGAATTTAAAGGATATTTGAATTCGAGTAACGAACTTGTGCGTATCAGCGGTACATTAAGTGGTATCAATGATCTATTCTATTGTTTGAAATTTTATAGAAAAATATCATAATAGTCAAAACACGCCTTTGATGTAGATAATATTTTAAATTCAATTCTAAGTGATGATGTTCGCACCTTTCTATAATCTGGCCATTTATGATATTTTTTTGGATACAATTATCTCAGCAATTCATTCCGCAGTTTTTCTAGATCACCCAATACAGTTGATATCTCGTTTGACCAATCTTCTCATGCATACTCAAGTTTTGGTCGAACTGAGGAAAAATAAAGTGATTTTACAGTTTTTATACTGGTAAAATGTCTGCTTTCTATGATTATATATCCTTGCTTCAGTAAAGTAAAGTAGAATTATATAAGCTACCCCCAAATCTTCAACTTCCCCTACACTTTCTAATACTTTTATATCCATTGTGTGATAAAAAAACTGGGTGTTGTATTGTATTCATAGTTAGAACATGACATCTACTTATGTGCTCATTATCATGACTTCATTTTTCTATCTTGTTGAAATCTGCCTGTAGGAGCAGTATACGGTCCGTAACCGTTTTCGCGTTTCTGAAAACCCTAAAATCGTCTCCAAAAAGTGAACCGCACTGGTGAAAGATCATTAATGAACATTGTAAACAATAAGGGTCCCAAATTGGTGCCTTGTCGGACACCTGAACTCATAGGGAACTTCAGAGATGTATTCCGATGGTGTTTGGAAGTAGTTGGATAATAATTGTAATGTCCCTCCGATGATTCCATACTTTCCTGATTTATGCAATAATAAATTATGATCCACCTGATCAAAGGATTTTCTGAAATCAGTATAGAGTATATCAAACCGGGACTAACTCTATTATAGGGTTTTTTCTCCAAATCAAAATAGACTGAGTAATATACAGCAACAAACTCAACACGACTCAGTCGGTGAACCATGTATGAAAACCGGTGAATCAAAAAACAACGACTTCCCTGTAAAATTCTAGAAAAGGCAACGAATTATATCCAACAGGTGCAGGCGCAGGAATCTCTACAGAAGACATTCCACATGTATTTCTAGTGATACAATAAGTGGTGTTTTTTGAATATAATTCAATGCTGTTTGTAGTATTTACCAAAGGAGTTTTGTTTTCTGATAAATGTTGGCCCAACAATCACTGAGTAGATAAATAGCTCAGATTGACCTGAGGATATCAGATTCTTCAATTTGTTGAAAATCCAACACTTTTTTATAAGAGAACTAGCTTTCTCTAGCAGTGTTTCTACAGGCTGTAAGGTATAAGAAATTATTCAAATTACCAAACTAGTTTATATTTTTTACTTTGATTTATTTTTATTTATTTAGAAATCCCTTTATTCCCTTTTTTGTGGTAGAATATGGAATTCCATGAATAAATGTCAATAAAAAAGTTATCAATGATATATCAAGATTTTTACACGAAGAGAAAATGGGTGCTAATCTCAGTGAACTACTGCCTGATCACTCATATCATTAAATTAACCAGATACCATTTGAAAAATAGTTTCACATGATATTAAGAAAAATTGAGAGCTGCGAAGTACTGAAAGCTATGATTTTCTGTTCAGTTACAAATCCCAAACGAAGACTTTTTGTGCTCGAAAAAAATCAACTCACGAGCCCCATTCAATTGTTTAGCTAGACTCCATCCGTTTTTGTTTATCAATAAACCATTATTCATAAAACTCAACCTGCTGCATGCATATGCACAAAATATAGTTTTTGTCATTCTTTTCGGAAAGTCAATTGCTTGAAAGTATTGATCATGGAACTTGACATTTTTTGTGGGTTTTTATGTTAAAACATACTTGTAGATATGCGCGAAAATCTCTGAACATATAGTAGTTTTCCAATTTGTTTCTTGTGACCAGTAGCTTATGTTATAATTCCCCATTCTGATGTCCAGTCATAGATATTACTGTTTTGTAATTTTGGAATACGACGATATTTATGGATGTTTCGTTTGCGAAGTGCCAAGAATGGCACCCCAGAGTTTATTGCTACAATTATGTACATCTACATAAGTCAGGGCCAGTTTTTCAATACAAGATCGAATAAGCTATGTATCAGATAGATGAAAGAAATGAGAGGTGCGCTTGAGTGATGTTTGACAGTGCTGAGAATGAAAACTGTAGGTTATTTTTATCTGTTAGATAGCTTGCATTGAAAACCAGTCCTGATCAAATAAATCACTCTATCTATAGAGAGACAGGCTTACAAGTCTTATTCTGAATGATTTGTTCAATGGTTGCATGCTAGTGAACACCAGGATATCCTTGAAATGCACAATTGATATCCAAAACGTAAGTTGTAGTGTAATTAAATCCATTTCCATGGTTCAGTGTAATTTTGCTGGAAATTTTAAAGCAATTTTCTATCCGCCAAAAGTTTGCAGAATTTCATTTTGTGACAGATGAAAATTATTTCTGGCATTGCTTCAGTTGCACACAATAATTTTATGAATAGCTGAGCAGCACTATTATTAACAATCATTATATTTTGCAGGAATTATCAGCCATTCAACATAAGACCCGGCAATATAAAAGACTTTCGAGCTTCTGGCATCAATACAAGTCATCCTACAAAAATTATAATCCACGGTTTCACGAGCAGTGTAGCTGAAGATGTGTTCGTTGTCAATAAAAATGGTGGGTAAGAACTTTTGACTCAACTGAGTGAATGAAGAATTCAATATTTTAACTTTTCTTCTGTAAACTGGAAAAAAATACAACTGAAAACATATCTGAAAAACTCCCATTTCCATTAAACACCCAACTCACATTACGAACAAAATACTCTCAAACAAATTTTGAAGAACCCTTTTTTCACCATTTTCATTTCAAGTCTGCTTTTTCGATTATTGAAACAGAATGTTCTTTGAATTTCATTCTTTCATTTTGGTTCACCATTCAACAGCCTAAACCACTCACAGAATGGAAAATCAATATCATATTGTTACGATATATCCTTGGGGTTCATTTATTAAAACTCCAAACAACACTACACTACTTTTATTACAACTCTTTGTCACAACACAATATAACACAATCACTTAAATTGCTACGCTTACTTTCCAACGCTCTGTACTAAAACACTCTGATAACCTCTAATTTAATAGAAATTCTCTACTTCGCCTTCTCCATTTAGCAATACCAAAGCTTTCTCCACTGAGCTCTGAATAACTATCTAAATAACTCTGCTGAACTCTCTCTCTGAAAAACTCCTCAATAACTGTCTTATCAACTCCACTCCACTTAGCTCTGAATAACTCTCATCACTTATCTCTCAATAACTCTGCTAAACTCTCTCTGCGAATAAACTCTGCATGGCAAATAAACTGTTGAATAACTAAACCCTCCGCGATGAAGCGTCTCCTTTTATACCTGCGTACGCCTATGCAGAATCTTCGAGTCAAGTCTCGGTATTCGAATATTCCAGGCGTGACGAGAGTTCCTGGAAAATGACTTTAGACCCCTCATCTGCGTTTACGATCGTCGACCGGCGCTAGGAGATTCGTAACAATATTATAACAATGTATACTGAAATTGAACTATGGGGTGAACAAATCTACAGGAACGCCTCGGTATATTTTCTAACATACAAACATTTCCTATGATATAGCACGATGTGAAAACAGCGATTGAGTCATTTTCATAAATCCATGATTCATTGAAATCACATAGGCGCCTTTGACAATTACCGTAATTTGCTGTTGTCAAAGGTAAGCAGGATCAATATCAATTATTGAACAAACTCTACGTTTGCTATCCATCTAGTTTGAATCAAGTTTGAGATATAGTCAAAATAAAGAGTCGTGACATAAATCAGAATACATTGTGTTTGAATTTATCGAAATCATGATAGAGTCTGCAGTTTGAAGAGTGAGACGTAGCCGAGGCCAGCAAACAGCGTGATTTTTTTTCATAAAAGAATGCAGAGGTTTACAAAGATTGTAATAAACACCTTGGCGGGAAACTTTCTTTTGTCTTGCTTCCTTGCTAGACTCGGCCTCTCCTCAGCTATCAATTTTTCAGCCTCGACGATATTAGTAGGTAGTCAGTTTTTTGTCCGCGGTACATAAATAGCTATCATGTTTCTTTCTGTTCAATTACATTCGTTTATCTGATGACAAATTCGTTATGAGTCCCATATGATTAAAACTCGGCAAAGAAGTTCCAAAAGTCAACAGCCGTCAAACATTTCGACTCAACCATTGTCATCCTCAGCATACTTGGAAACCGGCGACTACAACGTCATAGGAATGGACTGGTCTGCTCTCTGCCAATGGGAATATTTATCAGCTGTGAGGGGTGCCAGAATCGCAGGCCATTATCTGGGAGAGTTTCTCAATTGGCTGGAGCAGATGGGGGTCCCGTTGGAGAGTATACATCTAGTCGGTCACAGCATGGGGGCGCATGTTGCTGGCATGGGGGGTGCTAATGTAAAGAATGGAAAAATTGCGAGGATAACTGGTAAAGTAGATGATTATTGGTTTCATTGATCATTCTCCCAAACACCGGCGTAGATGGGGGGTCTGGGAGACAAAAAATACTAAAATATTAAAAGAAGTGGGAACAATTGATTATACACTCATATTCATCAATGTTTATCGATCTCATTCGCTTAGGAAACAACTATAATTTCCAAATTTGAAGTATAACTCCATCACTCCAAAACAGCTAGATTGAGGATTAAAGTTCGGTTTTATCACTTCGCTTAGCATTCCTGATATATTTGATGTCAGAAATGAAAGAGTTGGGTGCTCTATTTTATATCAGATGTCTCTTGTTTGAAAAAAATGTGTGAATGTGAAACCTCTTGAATTTTTGAAAAGTCGAAGATTCACAAAGAATTCTCCTATAACCGTCTACTGAATGTTCAAATATGCTCCTCTCAACGTACCCATACTTCTTGAAGAGAAATGTATTGGTCTACAAACGAAAAAAATCCAATGCAGTAATTTTATGTTGTGGACAGTGATAGGAGGTATTTGGGATCTACCTGAAAGTATAGCAAATAGTTCTTTCGGGTATTCCTTCGAGTGCAGAATGCTGAAAATTCGACGTTTCGACTCTCACCCTTTTCACTTCCTTAAATTAGAACTTTGGAAAGGATATTTTTTCTGAATACCCGTTTCAGATGATTGAAGCTGACATTCAATTTTTACATCCTCCCTATTTTTAGTTATGGATATCGGAAATATATGATATTTATCATTTGTTCACAAGAAATATTCAAAGTACATTACCTGACCATTGACAAAAACTCATTTAGCTTTATAAACGCAAATTGTATATATTGTATCTTCGTTTTCAGATCTTACAACTAACATTTTTCAGCTATAGATCATAATAATCTGATAGAATATCCCACCGTCCGAATATATTTCACAATATCAACGGTACTCGTAATATATTTTACGACAAAATGGTTAAGGCTATCGCGGTCGAGGTTTTCAGTATCACTACTTTGGTCGGGTTTGAACGCCACCGTTTTTGGGAATTTCTTCCTGACGTTTCGCTAGTGCGAGTGACTATCTTCTCAAGAGTCTCCGATGACTAAGTCAAACTCAAGATGTATGAGTCTCTGAAGAAGCACGAAGCACACCAGCGAAACGTCAGGAGGAAATTCAAAAAAAAAACAACGGCTTTCAAACCCGAACAAAAGTAGTGATACATTTTTCGATTTTCCTTCCAGGGTTGGATCCAGCAAGACCTGGTTATAGAGACACGGAAAGAAAAAACAAACTGGATACTCACGATGCAACCGTTGTTGATGTTGTCCATACTTATAGTTCTGTTCTGAGCCTTGCTGAACCAACTGGACACTTGGACTTTTATCCAAATGGAGGAATACTTCAGCCTGGATGTCCCGATATCAACGACATATGTAAAGTATGATTTTTACCTCACACTTGTTCGTGAAGTTATAGTATTTCTGAATCATGATAGATAGATAGATAGATAGATAATTTATTCGTCACAAAAGATTATACACAATGTATAGACATCAATGCACAATACTTATCGGACTAGTCAAGTTACAAGGCAAAAGGTATCTTATTGAAATAAATCCACACATATATAACAAACATTATTAAAATAGTTATTTGAATTAAAACAATCAGGCTCTGAGGTAAGTACACTTCATGAAATCATTTAAATCTTGTTAAAATATCATATTCAGGAGCAGACAAACTCGGCACTATAAAATGCTTTCTCACATAAAAAATTTTGTACCCTATTTTTGAATACCGAGTCGCAACCACTTACACCAATGAAATCCTTCATCTTATTAAAACACTTGATACCAGTATAGCTAGGTGATTTTTGACCAAGGAGTAGTCTGGAAAAAGGTTGATGGATATCGTCATTGGCCCTAGTATTATGAGAATGGATTTCATTGTTTTCGAGATATTCATCTTCATTATCTCTTATGAGCACTATTAGGTGAAATATATAGAGGCAAGGCAATGTCATTATTCTTGATTTTATGAATAGGTTTACATGGGGCTAGAGGATGAGCATTATTCATTATCCTAATAATTTTTTTCTGAGATCGGAAAGCTCGATCGAAGTAATTTGAGGATCCCCAGAAAATTAAGCCATACTGTAGAGTTGATTGAGCCAGTCCGAAATATAGTATTCTCAGAACATCACATTATACCGTGTCTCTCAGATTTCTGGTGATATATGCAATCGTACTGAGCTTTGAGCACACAGACAGTATGTGTTCTTCCCATGTAAAACATAAAAATGAGTTGATGGCGTCGTTTACTACATAAAACAAAAAACTAATCTGTCTGACCGGACAGATAATCAAACGAACCATGCCTTTTCAATGGATTCGATTATGTAGATATCTGTGAAGAACAATCATTCTTCTGGGTTATGCCAGGTCAGGAATTGGATAACGTCTGGCAGACATCTGTGTAAGGATCCTTATTGACAATTGTTCGCAACTGCTTCTTGTGTCTGTCTTCTGTTATACAATTTACGATATGATAATAACCAGGGAAATAGTTGTTTCCTATCCTAATTTCCATGGGTGAGTTCACTGTAGACTCAGGGTATTTCGACTCCATTGACATATCTTCTCCTGAGTTTGCCCTCATCTCGGCAATTCAACGAATTATCTTTGTTTTCAGTAATTTTCAAGGAAATAAAAACGTTTCACAATGCAGTTATTTCCCAAAGCAGTTGTTCCGTATTTGTTGCGCCCAGAAATTAAAGGATTGGTGAGGTCCCATGTTCGATAATCATGACGAAAATGATAAACAGGGGTTGTGGATTCATCTGAGAGAACATTGAAACATAAACAAGGCCACAATTATTGTTTCACGAACCCTCTCGTTTTCGTATAAAAAGGTGGAGTGGGTTCCAATGGCGCACCTATAATGATATTATGGGGGGGAAGCTGCATGCGAAAAGAAATCAGCACCGCAGGCTTTTTTTTAGAGTCGAGGTCATGGGAACTTCAGAATCGCGATAAAATGCTATAACGATAGCAAAATTGAAGTTTCTTGATGATGTTTTTTTCCCAAAATTGAAAACGCAGGATATGATTGATTGAATGATAGATTCATTCTTGATTATGTGGTTATAATTTTTAAATGATAGTTTATTTCTTGATTATGTGGTTAAAATTTTGTACAAATGTTGAAAGTACAGCTTGTCCAATCCATCTTGGCACAGAACTGAGAACGCATATGCCCAGCAATCTCTGTGAAGTATACTAAGATGAAAAAACACCTGTTATATGTGTTCACTGTGCTGAAAATTATTCCTAGAAGGTGTTATTTGTTTCTCCTTCGTCCACAGTACCAGTCTGCAAGTGGAAAAGTATCTGAGTTTGTGCCAAGATGGATTGGATAAGCTGTACCGATATATCAAAATCAATGCGATGCCCAACCACAATAATGCAGAATCAAAATGATATTTGCTTGACCAACAGTCGACACTCAACTGACACTAACATGAAATAATACAGCTCACAAATCCAAAAATGATGTGAATTCTTTAGCAAATCATCTTTCGAACAATCTGTTCAGGCCAGTCTCAAATTACCTACACAGTAGGTTTCGGCTGGCACCTGTCAGAAAACAACTACTCCCCTG
The DNA here is from genome assembly GCA_032362365.1 of Zygogramma bicolorata. Taxonomy (NCBI): domain Eukaryota; kingdom Metazoa; phylum Arthropoda; class Insecta; order Coleoptera; family Chrysomelidae; genus Zygogramma; species Zygogramma bicolorata. The sequence continues at coordinate 304,144 of JAVJAQ010001667.1, forward strand.
GCTAATACCACGAAGGGCATTGAATTATATCCGACCAGGTGCCAGTGCAGGTTTCTTCACAGAAGTAAATCCTGCATTTGCTTTCGTCGATACAAATGAAGGAATTGATTTTCAATTATAGGGACGAACACACTTGCAGACCGGTTTCGGGCTATTTGGCCACTCGTCAGTGCAAGGCAGTGCCATCATCAACATAAAGTCGATGATTTCCCATAATTAAAAATCAAACTCCTTCACGAGTATCAAGCCCCGGCCATCTACCAATGGACGAGGTATTCCAAAAGCAAACCGAATTCGCCCACTGACTATGTCAAGTGTTTTTACATTTTCCTCGCAGGAGGAATGGGCGAATTCGGTTTGCTTTTGGAATACCTCGTCCATTGGTAGATGGCGTAATAACTTCGTTGTTCGCATCAGCTTTGGCCGGGGCTTGATACTCGTGAAGGAGTTTGATTTTTAATTATGGGAAATCATCGACTTTATGTTGATGATGGCACTGCCTTGCACTGACGAGTGGCCAAATAGCCTGAAACCGGTCTGCAAGTGTGTCCGTCCCTATAAATTGAAAATCAATTCCTTCATTTGAATCGACGAAAGCAAATGCAGGATTTACTTCTGTGAAGAAACCGGCACTGGCACCTGGTCGGATATAATTCAATGCCCTTCGTAGTATTAGCCAGGGGAGTAGTTGTTTTCTGACAGTTGCCAGCCGAAACCTACTGTGTAGGTAATTTGAGACTGGCCTGAACAGATTGTTTGAAAGATGATTTGATTTAACGCCAGTCTTCAAGTATGCCCACTGACTTTGTCAAGTGTAATTCTTTAGCAAGCAACGCGCAACGCCGAAGTTGGGACAGGGAACGTACAGTACACCCCAAAAATATCTGATACATTTATTTTCAACTGAGTTATCCAGATTGTGAGAGAATAGTGATCTGCGAGAGAATAGTGAGAACTTTGATTTTACTCAAAACATCAATAACAAATAACATCCTTTTCGAAGTTTGGGAGAAGGGGCTCGTGCCCCCGTGCCCCAACAGCCTGGGTGCGCCTAGGGTCAGTTCACTTGCAGACGTCTATAACGCCTCTAGATATCTGCAATATTCACTTTGGTATTAAAGAATTTCACTTTTTTTTTATTGGTTTATTGATGGACTTTTAATTATTATTGTTGCCCCTTCCACTCAACATTTTTCATTCGTATGTCTGCCGATCCAATTCAGAATATGTAATCCATTTTGCAAACTGTTGAAGGGTGGATAAGTTTGAACTAAAATTCTTAGTACCGTTATGACAAAGAATGATACTGTTTCATAAAGCAGGTTGGATGATGGTCGGCGCATCATTTTGTTTTTTTTTTCCACTAATAAAGACCGTTTGAACTCCTGGGTGCAAGTTTCAAAAGTTGGTGGATGCGTAACAAAATTTGGCGGGGGCACAACCTTAAAAATTTGGCGAAGGCGCATTTTTATAATTCGGTCACTCACTCCTTGTGGCAAATATCTTTGCTTCTGGACTGAACGTTACGAATGAATGGCATTTATGATTTCCAATTGAACTTGCCTTGCTCTCTTAAGTATTTTCATCAACAGGGAAAGTCTCTGAAAGTTTAATATGCAATCACGGCAGATCATACCTTCTGTTTGCCGAGTCTATACGGAATGAAAAGGCTTTCAAGAGTATGAAATGTGCTTCGCTCGAGGACGCTATTTTTGGAAGATGCATCGAAGAGTCCGATGTGTATATGGGACAATTGGAGACTTACAGGTATATTTTTCAGATCGGTTCATGTGTTTAATATCAATTCTTGAGTTTGTTGGAAGTGGTTGATGAAACAGAAAAAGAAATTATGTTGATCTTGACGTCATTCTCAGGGTCACGAATATCCCCACAAGAAATTCCCACATGAGTTCAATTTTCAAAACGATTTTGGAAAAACTAATGGATTTTGTGATACATTCATTGTGTTCCGACATCTAACTCAATGAATGAGATTTTCTCAAATATATACGGGAGCTTATAATGTATAAAGAATGTTGTTTTGGCTATTGACGAAAAAATGATATTGAGTAAAACCACGTGACACACTCGAAACTTAGTTTCCCAATTTTTTGTTATTCATTGATTTTTCCATTTTCTCTATTATATCATTTTATCAGCTCGTTTTTTTCTTCTATTTTTCGATTCAATTAGTTTTGTTACAAGTTTTGGTACGATTATATTCTTTGTATTATCTTCTTGTCGAAAATGACGTTATTTTTGTAGAAGTCAAAAAGTTCAATTAATTCCTACGAACAGTTGGTGGTATTTTCAGCATGTAAATTTGCACATTCTCTTTCCTTTGCTAAATTCAAAAGTACAAATCTTTTCCACTGATGAAAATGTTCATTCGAATAAATTATCATTCAAAATTTGCCATATCATGTCTCATGGACTATAACTGAATTTTCGTGTACCATAATTATTATTATTTTCCAAACTTCCTTATTGAAGTAAAGACATTCATCTACCTCTTCACGTTTTTTCTGAAATACAATGAACTTGTATATCTGAATTTTTTTCATTATTTTGTAATACTACACCCGTACTATAATAACACACTTATGTTCACATACTCCGTTTAATTATATAATGAGATATATTATGAAACGGATTGAAAATCTGTGTCGTAATGAGCTCATTATGATACATATTTCTCATTATGATACACATTTTTAATCAACTGGAAATCCCATTCAGTGGCAGATGGCTACATTAAAAATTCGGTTCAGAATATAATCAGCATTTCCAATAAAATATTGAACTCTATTGAGGCTAGCAATAATGAAATGAATGTAAATATCCCTTCCACTTTCAGATCACTGAGACCCACAATACAAATATAAATATAGTATTCATAGTTCTCCATTATTTATCCTGTCTATAAAAAATAGCGTATGCAACTCCTATGTAATGATTATTAATACGTGATCGTTGCATAATATACTATAATTATGATAGTGTAATGAATTGACATATTGTTTAACAATTGAGCGCTATCCAGCTGAGCATATGTGCCACTCTGGAAGATGACTTTGTATTTTTTCAAACTAAATTTATATGCTGCACCGAATTCAACTTTTTGCACAGTTAGACTCTTCATTTTCAGTTCCGATCAACGTTGACGGTGTTCATTTTTCAGGAATGGAATATACTACTTCAAAACAAGAGATAAATCACCATACACTTTTTCATGAATTATCAGACGCCTTGTAGAGATGAGTGTAGTAATAAATGATTTAAATTCGATGGTATGAAATTGATATACTGGAATTTGCTTTTTTACCATTTCAAGTAGCACGAAGTAGCATTCATCCGATATTGCGGTTATTCCGTGTAAAAGAGACGATAAAACAGTTCGAACTGTGAACAAAAACGAAAGTGAGAGAATGATTCGATGAAAAGTTCAAACGCCTCCTGTATGAAATGATTCAGGATTCTTTTTTCACCAACACAACTAGTTAACTCTCCGAATAACAATGTATGGTTGGGCCTGTATCAAGGAAATAGTCACAGACCTCCATGAAGTGGTATCAGTTTGGTTTTAGGTTGATTTATACCTATGGAAAGTTGGCCGGCAATGTTTTTTCTGAAAAAGGAGAAACAAAAAGTTCGTCAGCAACTTGTGTTATTACTTTATATTCGACAGATTGTGGTATATAAAGACTAGACGTCGCAGACAGTAGCTCACCATTGCATATAGTCAGGATACATCTTTAGCAATGAGAGAACTGTTACAGCCTTCAGAAGAAAAATTAAGTCTCGATTAGTTTTTGGATCGATGTTGTTTTTTATATTGGTGAGGTTAGAAATAGTACATTACAATAATGATATATATTTGTTTCAGTATTACATTACAATACATTATCCTTATTTCTGTTAAAATTAGGTATATAATCGTAATACAGGTATTTTGATATAATTGAAATGTTGATTCCTTTTTGCAAGTTGACATATATGCTAGAAAGAGATCAGTTAGTACCATCATCGATATACAAATTCTTAGACAAAATAGCCATATATTTTACATTGCGAAATAGGTTTTTAATTGGGTATTCTGAACGTTTAATTACCATACAACTTCACTAGAGTTCATTACTTGATGATCTATGGTGACCCGTTTTTATGGCAGCCTAAGATAATGTACTGAGTCAACTCTCAAAAATTCGGCAAGAAAAATTATCTTTTATGCTTTTGAAATGTGCTACTGGAACTGGAATTATGCATGACGAATCGTTCCAGTAAAATGTAACCCATCCTAGTAGTTTTTTTATTTTTTTATATGCTTATATGCTCAGATCCTCGGACAGCAGAACTGATGTCGGGTTTATTTGATCAAGATATTCACAGTGAGCTTCAGGAAAACTGAAAACGATTCCTCATCGCATTTACTTTTGATGTTCTTCTGCTCCAGGATCTCAGAAAAAATTGATTGAACAGTGTTCCGACCTTCTAGCTGAATTTGTGGATTAAGTTATCTCATAGGAGGTGCAAATTTTTCTGGTAAATTGAGCATTTCGTTCGAATACAGTCCTCTTGGTTTTCAATTTTATCTACTGAAGTCAGTACAAGACACTGGATATAGATATTCTGGGAATTCATTGTAGTTATTGGAGCTAAAATATACCCTACCAGAGTATATCCCGACTAATGCTCACCATGGAGCTAATGAGAAACTTCTAACTTCGAAATGTTCCCATCTGACTCAGAAGTCTTTTTGCGTTTGGTACCAAGAGTTGACCTTAATATAAGAAACTTGGATGCAAAATATATATTCACAGCCATGGTAGGTAATTGCAGATGACTAAATAGGGGTCTATTGGTGGACTATTGGGATCAAATCCCAGGATTCACATATTATTCGCAAGGATGAATGATTAAAAACTTCAGATTGACCACCATGTGATATGACTAACAGGAAAGTCTGACTTCAGAACATCGACGACTCAATGCTGGAGGAACACACTTTTGAATATTTGTTGTATCGTAATTTCTATTGGTATCAAGTCTGGTCTGATATACAAACCAGAATGATGCACTACTTTACTTCTCTTCGTAGTTTTTCGGGTTTCTGGCCTTCCATGATTCGAAAAAATAGGTATTGATATTGGAATCTATGATAGTGTAGAAGGTTAGACTTCTGTCCAAACCAAAGTTGCTGCTTGAATTGAAAAAGGTTGAGTTAGGTTAGTATTCATCAAGCATGAATAAAAGTGATTTATATTTGTACCTTTTTCCTCAGAAAATATGCACAATATCAGATTGTCAAATTGAATCGATTATGGAGTCACAAAAAGGAAATATGTTTGTTTGAGACAATTTTATAAAAAAAAATTGACACGTTCATAGTCTCATGAGCATAGATGTATTACCTTATAAATGACAAATAGAGACGTACACTTGTTTATATGAACATATCATTGAAGGCATATGCACTCACAAGTTATATATTTTTTTAATGATTTTGATGACGATGAGTACACTCCCACAGCATTACAAAAAAATAAATGAGGACTCCATATTGACACAGAAGACTGTATGAATTTTCAATCAGAGAATTTGTATGAGTTTTCAGATATTTTTCATGATCAATTATAATTTTTACCAAGCATCTCTTAAAGAATATGTGACCTCTTTTATTTTGCAGAGTAGAATTTTTCATTCGGTATCATGTTGATTACCTTTTGTTGAGACAATTTAGTAATCATAAAGGGAAAAGGAAAAATGATGAGAGCTAGATATTCATCCCTAACGATTGGATCTGAATTAAACAAGGCTTCAAGCAAAAAGGTACAAAACCTTAATCGAAGATCAACCATCAGTATTTTGTCTGGCTCACAAATCAGTAGCATGATGATAATTTGCTGCCAGTAGTAACAGTATTTGAAACATTCATCGCTTCTGACTCTCATGGAAAATGTGTTTCAGACAGAAGAATTATTATCCCGATATGTAGGTTGAGACAACTCCATTTGATTTATGAAATCTGATCGATTTCATTATTTTCCTTGATGAGAGTCTGAACGAAAGCAGCCAAACTGAAAACAATTACTACTTTTGAATAAAATTCCAATAATTATTCAGAATGAATTGACACCAGCTAGAAAATATATGTCAAATGTACATAAAAACATATTCCATAATAAAATATACTAATTTTAGAAGTGGCCATGGGTTTACAAGTATTCTGATTTTTATAAATATAACTTGCCTCATATCTCAATAATACAATTTTACAATTTCTGAATAGGAAAATCCAAAGTGGGAGAATAAGGTCTGATTATGAATCTAAATAAGTACATCAGAAATAGAAATAACATACAAATCGATAAGTTGATTTTTTCAGTACATGTAGCAATATAAAACAAAATACAGATCGATTTGAATATCACTACGATATACATCTCACGATTGATTACATTTCAGTATTGAAATTTATCGTAGTCATCTTATTATGTCAGTCTACCAAGATTATCAACATATCCCAATAGTACTGATTGGAGTAAATCGATATCATGCCACTACACTTACATTAATTATGAATATATGGAAGAATCAAGTTTTCAGGGCAGAACAGTTGATGTTTGGTCCTTGGTGTTCAAAGATCACATTTCACAAAACAAAAAGAAGCTAGAAAATATCAAGCAAATGTGATCAAATGATAATACAGAATAAAAGTCGTGGTATGAGGCTAGAAAAATGATTCTGTCATGCAAGGAGAATGATAAGTTATATTAATAACCAGTTAACCAAAGTACGCAATAGTTTATCGGGTGCGGGAATAAGCCAGTTATCCTGTCGCCATCTAGCGAAACGAAAGCATTAATGACTCAACTCCGTCTGGTATATCAGCCCTGGTGTTTTGGTATGATTTTTGTAACTAAGCACATTCAGACTCATTGTAATATAAGCTAAACAGATGTATGTTGTAAGTGGTTTGCTTGATCAATTTGACAGCTCACCAAGAATGGCAATTAAAATTATATTGCCTACGATTTATGATTGCTCATATTCCAAATCGAAATTATTTCTGGATCGTATATTTTTTAATGATTGAGTATGAAAGCTAATATTTCATCACATAATTCCTTAGATTTTATCATTAATTTTTTTTCACATCACATCGAAATTGCGTATTTCAACTTATAGTGTGGATATTGGGCAATTTGAGTTCACTAGATAACCGGTGTCAAGGATATATAAGTCAAATAGAAAGAGGTCACAGTAACAACCTTGAGGAACACTCAACAACGATCGCGAAAGATTTGGAATTCTTCCTTCCCAAAGCCAATGTCTTCCAGTTCAGCTAGGAGCATTCTATAGATGATTTTTATTGAAGCATCAAATGTTTGATGTAATTCGACTAAATACCTACCAATTCATTGACCTGCTGAAAAAAAATGTTGTTCTAAAATTGTTCGTTCCGTTAACCAGCTGACGAACGTCAACCCTCAGAAGTCGAAACTTGTGCGAGCAATGGATCAACGAGTCCTTACCTTTTAACGTGCGATTACCCAGCACGGTGGCCCGGCGAGGTGCTATTAGTGAGATTATTGAATGATTTCTTCATACCTCCATGTTTGATATATAAAATGAAATAACAAACAGACTTTGAAATATATTACTTTATAGTAAACATTCATGAGTGAAAATCTGAATGGAAAATGAGGAAATAAGCATTTATTTCTAGTTATAATAAATTGATTCCTTAAATTATCAACATACTAAATGTCATGACATAATTTTTCATGAAATAGTTCTGATTGATGTTTAAGATTGATATAGATTTCATGAAAGACGAACAGAATCCTCTTATCAAGTTTGTAACTTGAACATATGCATACTCATGTAGTACATGCTGAAGTTATATGTTCGAGAGACACTCTGCTGAGCCAGATGAAATTACTTTACCCCCGACAGCTAAACTGAAAGCTTAGGCCTGTAAAAATTGGCACCCGTTGACGATACGCTTTCATTGATAACTGAATAAACTACCAGGATTGACACCGTTACTTAAGCACTCAGGATAACCTGGATAACCCTAATGATTCAGAAGGAGTCCATCGGAAGTGTTTTTATTCATTAGGATTAACGTTCAGGAACAAAAAGGGCACAATCTCCAAAGACGTTCAGATAACTCCATTTGCAATAGGGGAATCTGGAGATGATTAATGAAACAGGTGTTATTTGTGAATTTGAAAGCAATGAGTTTAGAGATCAAAATTCTTCGGTAGTGGAGTATTGAGCTTCAGCTGAGCTTCAATCAGGACATAATCTAGCAGTGGGTACATTATTGAGTGAGGTTTCAGTGCTGAATGGTATACCTTATTCTTTGATAACATTGAGTGATGTTACTATCAAGAAATGATCACCAGGTTACTACAATTATGATGAATCACTGAAATGAACATTGTTTTGGTACTTAGTGTGGAATTTTCAATTTTCAAGCTAGAATAATAAAAATATAAGTTTATTCATGAATAGATGATAATTTATAATTTAAAAATGTTATAAATATAAATTTTTATGAATAATCTAAAAGACAAACCTTACGAAGAGAACTTTTTGTAAGGTCAACTAAAGGTAATAACAATTTATAAACAATACTTCAACTTAAGTTACATAGATGATCATCAACTTCAAGAAACCAATTTCATAAACTAGAAAAAAATTCTTCAAAATGAATCCGAGAAGTTTTGATAATCTATATTTAACTTTTTTGTCTGAATGATGAATTTTTTTTGTTTTTTTTTATCATAAAGATATGATATCATAAATTTGTAATTTTTTCGTGCAATTTTCTTTTTTATTTTATTTTCAGATGTTATTAGTATTATTTCGAGTTTTATATTTATGTTTATCATAAATCATATTTTTTATTTTTATGAGTGTATATCATCATTCTATAAATATATAACTGATTTATATCCATTTTCCACTTTCTTTGTATGATAATTCATTTGAATATTTCCAGTCTTTATAATAAACTATTTTTAGAAATCGTTTTTGCATATCTCTAGTTTTTTTGAATATATTTTCGTTACTCCGCCCCAGCTTAGTATTCCATAACTCTATTAAGATTGCATTAATGCAAAATATGGAATTTCAAGTTGTGCTATTGTTAAAAATACTTTTAATTGTCGAAATTTGGGTAGAAGAATTCGAATTTTCTTCACGACAAAAATTTATTTGCTGATCCCATTTCAGATGTTTATTCAATCATTATGCCAAGGTATTTGATACAGTCACTATCAAGGATTCGTATAGCATCAGTAATTTTGATAGCGCCCCGATTTGGTAGTGAATTCTGATAAGAAGAGACGGGAATATATTTTGTTTTATCGAAACGACATTGTATAACTTCAAATCAAGTTAATTGGGCCCTGAGTGGGTGTGAAGTAAAGTATAGTAGTGAGTAAAGTAGTGACTGAACAATAGATTCTGAGAATTGTAAATGAAAAAGAAATATGTGTTTCTGTGAAGTCAAAAACTGGTTTGATTTTTTATATTCTGAAAAACGTGGTTACAGTAGAGTGAACACAAGTTTCAAGACCTGTATATACTTGCAAATGGGCCAGGGCAGTACATACTTTTGAAAGTTGTGTATCTGAATATGAAACAATACAAAACAACTGTGGGGTGGGTACCATTATGCTGTGGTGTCGTTATGTCTGTATTGGTTTTTCTATATATAATCAGCTCATATTCTGGTGGAGCCAGGTGGAGTTATCAGTTGCGATGACCGTTTTATTGATATTATGACTATGATGTAGTGATGATAGGAATGATGCGGATATGTGGCAAATGAAAAAAATCACATTCGCTGAACTGGAAAACAAAACACTTAGAATCTAGCACAAACATTGAGTGTGAGGAAATCAAAATGGCAAACTGTTGAAGCAATAACTGTTTGGACCGCACATACCGTTCATCAGCACCTAAAGGTGTAGTCGTACTGACTCTAGCATATTTATCCGCTTAAAAGTTTGCACGCGAAAATAAAAGAGATATGTTCTTGTGCGCACAAAGATTCACCCAAGTTGATAGTTCAGTGCCTTCTGAATATTCTTCCATCCATATCCCAGAATACCTCAACTGTATGAAAAAGGCTCCGTAAGCGGTTCTTCGATGTTCAGGATGAAATTTCTGTGAAGTTCATTCTGTCTCTAGATTGTCCAATGTAACTTTTTGGCAGTTTTTTTTTTCGAAATATAATTTTGTAGTTCAAAATATGTTTCTTGAGAGTTTGACGTAAATTGAGGTGAAGTTTATATTTCGAGCAACATATTTTTGTAAGTTCAAGATGTAGGTCAATATTTCTTTTCAATTGGCCGTCTATAACTACCAAAATACTATCAGGCCCTTTCATTTATAGTGTGACCAATATAAAATGAAAAAAAGCTTATGAAACATATTTTTTCAACAGAGCAGATTTTTTTACAACAGGAAGACATCCAAGAAATCTTTGGATTCAATAGATGACTGGTGAAATAGTTGGTGATTTTAGTTCTTTGAGGATTAATTTTTTTAATGACTCAACGAAAAGTTACATTGCGAAATATAAATATTGACCCAAGGTACAACACCTCTTCCTACCTTCATGATTTTTGAATTTCAAGCGATGTTTTTATGTGTAACAAATGTTACCACTCAGCGAGTAATTTTTTCTGCACATGACGATTTGTTTCAGCTTCAATACTTTCCCCTTTCGAAGCCAGATTATGAAAAATTGTTCCGAAAGGATTGTGTTTGAATCACATACGAATACGTTTTGAATTGAAGAGCACCTATAGAAGCGCTTCTGTATAGTTTTAGCATTCTGGGTCTATATACCGATAATCCAGTCAATAACGGTAAAAAAAATTAAACTGTGTATTCATCCTATACAGCACCGATTTATATGAAACTGTGGATTTCTACTCACCATCTTTTGAAAAGTCTTTCCTGTGGCAGGGGGTTGCTTTTTCCCTGGGTGTAACTCTTCTCGGGGATGAAAAATTTCTTATTGAAAATAGGTGCGGAAATCGACAGATTGAAAAATTCTAAGCAACATTTGTTCTTTGAAGTTTCTACTGAAAGGCAATAGTTTTCGAATTATTCGTGAGTGAAATGGTCGGATTTCGGGCAAAAAAAAACACGTGTTCAGATTCTTTTTCGCGAATAACTAGAAAAATATGCACTTGATCAAAAAACCTGTGGATATCAAAATTATAGCTTATAAAAAAACGAAGAAAATCGTGTTTTCATGATGTATGCAGACACAATACAAACGGAATTATTGCTTGTTGAAGGTTGATTAGTATATTCAACGCCAAAATGGAAATAACCTTAAATAACCGAAAACCAATTAATTTTTCGTGGAAAACTAATGGAACCTTTTTTGAGGTCCTTTCCCCAATTTTTATTTCTTATGAAAATTCCTAGCATCAAAACTCAGCTAGGTATAGAGAGACTAATGTAGATTCTTGATTTTTTTTTGGAAAAAAAATAGTGAAAAACTCACCCTCTTTTCCATGCCATTTGAAAAAAATCGTTGCCACTTCATAATCCACTTCATTCATGTTCTTTTAATACGTTGTGAATGTTTGATCGGTTGAAAATACTCATTTTAAAAAAAAAAAACATTGATCTTAATGAGTCTGACTCAATATTTTGTAAATTACAAAATGGTTTTTTTTTCGGTGGATAAAAAAGGAGTAAGATATGGCCAGTTGAAGCTTGCGTGTGTTCCCGTAAAGTACCCATTTTCAGCCCTTTTAGCACGAAACTTTTTGAAAATATGATCTGGATGGAAATTATTCGGGTGAGCTGACAGTTCTTACTATATCTTCTAACCAAAAAAATAGGAATTGACATTACTTAGTTTTGATGCCAGGAATTTTTATGAAAGATGAAAATAAAGGTTTTCCAAAGGACTTCGAGGAAAGGCTTATGAGTTTTTCCCGAGAAATGCATTGGTTTTTAGTTGCACGTTGATTTTGCCGTTTGAAAATTCCACTCAACTTCCAACAAACAATAATTCCGTTTGTACTGGATCTGCATACATCATTAATATACGATTTCCTCTTTTTCTTTATAAGCTTTAATTCTGCTCTCCACAGGTTTTTCAATTGAATGCCTAAGTTTCCTGTTATTCGCGAAAAAGTATCTGAAAAGGTTTTTTTCTTGCCCAAAAACGACGATACAGATACAGATTGCCTTTCAGAAAAAACTCCATGAACCAAAAGTTGCTTAGAATTAGACAATCTATCGATTTCCGCAATCATTTTCGATGGAAAATTTTTCACCCAGAAAGGGGTGGCATGCACCCCCAGGGAAAAAGCAACCTCTGGCTCAGGGTTGACTTTGAAATAGATGGTAAGTAGAACCTAAATCCAAATCGTTATGAAAATCGGTGCTGTATGGGGTAAATACACGGGAAAATGGACATTAACTGGATCACTAATTCTCTACGCCCATACATAAAAACCATGCGACCCTCCAAAGAAAATTTACGTATACACAAACAAGAAGCGAATCTCACGAATTTGACAAATACACCCAGAATGCGCATGTCTACCAGCAATGTCATTCGGCAGTCGGTCATTGGTCAGTCATACCGAAAACTATTGCTGTTTCTTGTCTAGTAGTTTATTGGTTTATTGCTGGTAGTAATGCGTACTCACAAAAAAAATAGTTTGGAGGTCATGAAATTTTGTAGAGGTGGGGACAAAACGATTAGCGGTAACTGACGCTTCTTGATCGTGTACGTGAATATTCTTTGGACCCTCCCATCGCACACCCAATCAAATTTGCCGTTCGTGCGGGTGAAAACGCTCAAGTCAGTACGCACCCTAAGAATACAAAATAGCGTTTAGAAAAGTATACTTAGGAGATGATACAGGAGTTTCTTTTGCCGTGGCGGTCCCGGATCTGTTGCAGGTGCTGCAGCTGGACGGCGGAGGGTATCATGGCGGCGTGCGTCGGCGTCTGCGGCGGGCCGGACTGCGACGGCAGCGACTGCCTGCGACGCCGGCGCAGGGCCGGACTCAGGTTGTATTTAACCTTGGCCTGCACCAGGAGCTCCTTGAAGACCTTGCTGATGTTGACGTTGTCTTTGGCAGAGGTCTCCACGAAGCCGTTCTCCCAGTCCACGGTGACTACTGATTCGGTTGTTGCGGTGTCGACCTATGAAACGAAGAAGAAAAAGTAGAAAAAGTCTGTTGGTAAAAATTGGAAGTGTCACAATGGAGGCAGTAATGAGACAGTGCGCGACTATTGCGACGTCCGCTGTTAGAGCTGACAGAAGAATTTATATATATATATATATATATATATATATATATGTGGGAAGGTTAGACGACTGCCTAAGTTAAAGAAGAATCCTTTCAATAGTCGGGTGTGCAGTCAACAAGGAATTGGAAAAACTGAACTCTTTATTCTGTTCAAGCTTTCGAGTCTTGATTGGCTCTTCATCAGGAACTCTACAATGAATTAGGACAATTATAAGAATAGAAAAGTTTTTTAACATGTGCTTACTTACGAATGTGAGGTTAATAATCCTTTTTTAATAAAAACATGAAGGACAACATATCACAAACACATCGACCTAATGGTAAAAATATAATATAAAACTTTAATTAAAAGATATGATCAATCATACATGTAAAAGAATTGAAAAATGGGAGAAGTTGTTTCTCCTAATGCCCGTTAGGAAGGAAATTGAAGGAATTTTCCCTAACAAAATGAATACTGAATAATACCCTCAATAGACTTTTTTGAATCAGATTCTATTTTTATTTCCGACCATCTATTTTACTATAAGTATGTATTATTTTTATATTATTCATTTTGATTCCAATCCCTAACATAAATATTACCATTGTTTCTTGAGATAGATGAAGGAAAAGTTCACGTTGATCGATAAAAAAAGCCGAACTATGACTGAAGAAAATATACTTGTGATGATAGTTATCAATACTGAAGATATTCAGTACAAGATCCATGTACAGCTTATCTAATCCATCCTGGCACAAACTTAGCTACATTTCCAGTTCCACACAGGTAGTGCAGACCATGACGAAAGAAAAAAAATCTACTTGGAATAAATTTCAAGACAGTGGACACATAGAATAGGTGTTTTTTCATTTAACTATAGTCCACAGACATTGATGGGAATCGAGATGAATAAAAACCCTGGTGCATTGACCGATATGCTTTTGTTTAGCCAATTCCTCTCGACCTGAGAAATCGAAGAGTAAACTTACATTTTTTGACGGTAGGTGGTGTTGAGGTGGTGATACGAATGCGATTTTCTAAGGGTACATTTTCATTGAGGCGGCAGCTTACGAGTGATTTTCGATACCGGCGGTCTCATTGGATGAACTCTTGCGGGATCTTTCGTTCACCAATAGAATTATCAGTATACAAAATACGTTAGGTCAAGTTCGTCTAATAAAAAGATATTATTTTTTTTGTAATGTTCGACAGTTCGATCTGAATTCGAACGCATTTGAAAGTTCCTTTAATATTCAGAATCTTGTACCTAGTTCTTGTTTCTTCTCACGTTTTTCTTGTATATGTTCTTTTTAAGTGTTTATCGTTGCTGTTCTTGTATTTGTTAGATTCTATAGTGATAGTTAGATTTATTATCAACCGATTCACAAAGCTCAAAATAAAACGCTCGTGTAACGTGTAGGTATTGTATTACTTATCCTTCATATCATCGGCTCGTAATCACATTGAAATTGCTTTTTTCTACACTATGAATAAAAAAGTATTTACCTATCTTTGCTTCCTCAGAAAGTAGAAAGATAAGATATCAATACTTTCCAGTTTCACTCACAACTATTGTTTCGGAAGATTTTAAATCACAATCACTGAGTTTTTGATTTATTTTTCATCAAATTGAAAGCAACAGGAATACCTAATAATCAGTCAAAATGTGATGACTATATAGTTTCTAGCATTTCGCGGGAAAGCAAGAAATTGCATTGCAAAAGATGAGAACATGAAATAAACATAACCTATAAATCCAATCAAGATAGCGAAAAGTCGAGAAAATTTACTTACAATCTATTAGGTATAAGTCAACACACCAGGGTTTTTATTCATCTTGATGGGGATATATGTCAATAGTTCTGTGTCAAAATGGAATGGAAAAGCTGTACTGAAAACCATTCGTCCCCGCAATTTAATCGTTCACCCGCATTTATTCCATACTCAGAGGTGAGCTTGTTGTTGCTGAACTCGAAAAGGTTAATTTGCAAGCGGCCTGGTTATTCCACTGCCGTCGGAATAGACTTCGTGCATGAAAGTAATTAATTTGATGGTTTAATTTCCACAAAGTGTTTCATCAGTCTCATCCCTCTGGGAACAATTATTAGTTTGCATTTAATTATCCACTGAGTCATCGTTAAGATTTGATTATTGTGAACGAGAATATTGCGAAAGGCGCAAAGGGACTAATTGTGGAAGTTTCGATTCTACCGCGAGTTTGAAGTTTCATAGAGAGTGAGGTAGTAGGCAGGCGATTGAAAATTCACACATGTACAATATTTTTTTACTAGCGTACAGAGAAGTCTACTTTTCTGCACCCATTTTAGTGTTGAGAGATCTATTTATAATAATATGAGTGTTAAGAGTAAGGTTTTATTTTGTGAGTGCGAACAAAATAAAACTTACTTCTAACACAAATATCATACAAAGTTCTTCATTCACAACCAAGATGCATATAACCATGGTGCGTTGACTTATACCTGAAAAATCGTAGTCATAAACTCTCGATATCTGGCATTCTTGATTTTGAAGAAATATAACTGAAGAAATCCCTTCGAGAGTTTGTCACCAGAGGCGCACCTCACGAATCTGTTTTCGAAGCCTACCATGATCCACTGAAATTTTAATCTGTGATGCCGTGAACGTCAACGGTCCCGCCTTTCGATTAAATCAAATTTATAGGTTATGTCATGAATCATACTTGATACTTTTTCCTTTCGCTTTGTTCACAACCATATCTGTAATGCTGTCATTACTAACGTCATTGAAGGTTGGGAAGTGTCACATTACACACCTTTACTTCCCGCCCTCACTTCCCACCCTCATTTCCCGACCCCATTTCATCTATTCTAGACTTCATCTATCATTTATTGACTTTATCTGACATTTATTTATATTGGTGACAATTGAAGAGCCCAGGAGAAAAACCCCGTAATCGACATCTTGGGGTGAATTAGGTTTGAAGTGGTTTCTAAAGGATTTTGAGGAGTAGAATCACGCACTCAGTTTTGTGGAATAACCCCGTCGTCTCAACAATAGAATGTGTTGAATATTAGCTATACTGCGGACAAACCCCGTCATCGACAGCGCGTCATCATTGCAATTTAAAAGGCCCCAACCCAACGCCACGCCGCGGCGTTCGCTGTGTGTGTGTTTCACAGAGTTTTTCCATAATTGGACAACATCTGTCGTCCATTTACCTCAAAAAGACGTGTCCTTTTCCCACCAGACCAATAAGAGTGCTCAAAATAAGTGCCACCAGCAAAAATTTCGTTTACCACAAAGCAACATAGTCTGGTCCGTACAGAAGTTCTCCATTATTGGTTTCACTTCTGCGTACGAAAACTTTGACGAAGACTACGAAAAAAAAACTTCCGAAGCCAGTCGTGGAACTGAAGAGATAATAAGATGGGACCCTCCCTATGAAAGCCGCCAAATTCAAAGATCTCCTTCACCTCTCACAATTTTTGGAAAAACCTGAAGCGAGGAGTTTTCACCAAAGTTTGAGGTCGGATGGACTTGCCTCAGAGGGCGACGATTACATCGACGACCCTTCCATTAATGCTACAAACCTAGAAGAAGACGGGTGAATTTGCCAATATTTCAATTTCGGTGACTTTCACAATTTTTGGAACATTATTTTTCGTTGGTTGAAAAAATCTTTTTTCTTTGTGTAAGTGTTGGGTAAATTTTTTGTAATACTGTGTGAAAATTGTGCAAAGAAAATGTTTGTGTTAAGAACACCCATTTTGTGAGTATTAAGATACATTTTTGCATTCTTTAAAATGTTTCCTTCTTTCAATTGTTTGGTTTTGAGGTGAAAGAGGGTTAAATTTGGCATTTCAACTCCGAAATTTTGTATAAAATATCATTTTTGTTTGAAAAATGGTTATCGGGAGAACATATTGTGAATCTGCATAGTTGATGGTTCGAATACAACATTTTTTGTATTTTTTGAATCGTTTTCGAAGTTTCCGTTAGTTGGTAAATTTCAAAATTATTTGTCCTCGAAATCAGCTTGAAGTCAATGACGGGGTTTTTCCCCTGGGCTCTTCAATTGTATACCCCCCAGTCACGGTAACTATATATCTACTTGATTATTCTGAGAAAACCGCGTTCTTGGTAATTTGACGTTAAATGTAATATTTTATATATGTTCAGAACGAAACAGAGATTCATTGATTTTTAATAGAAATATGATGGTTGTAAATAAAAAAGTATACAAACCTCGGTAGGAAGTTTCATTCCTGTCTAGAGATCATAGCTAACCTCGACGGTTTGCGTCTTGGTTAACAAACTGATCTCACTACAGGAATGAATCACTTTCCACCTCGGTAATATACTATTGTACAACTGTTCTGTTTCCATGATAAAGTAGATAAATTTAATATTTCTATAAAAACACTGGCCGAGATATCCACTGGGTATCCTTTGTGAGATATTCCCTAGAGAAATTTATGAAGTAAATAAATTTGAACACTATGGAGAATACAAGCAAGATGCATAAAAACCCTGGTGCCTTGACTGACTCGGGTAGAAGTTATATTTGTGTGATTTACTGATTTTTTCCTAGAATTTCTCAGTTCAACATATTTTTTCCATCTTTAAAGAGACGATGATTACTAGGTGCATAGTGAGGAAGTATGCAAAAACAATAATTTGAAATCATGGAATAGAAGTTCTTTCAGGCGAGTGTTTTCAAATGTCTATCACCTACAAAACTGCCGTCGAGGGTGCAGGAAACATGACGTTACGTCCCAGATTCATCAAGTGCGCCTCTGCTGGCAATCTCTCGATGGGATGTCTTTAGTTATAATTGTTCAGAGTCAAGAATTCGAGATATCGAGAATTTGGAGCATTTTTCGTAGGTATAAGTAACCGCATCTTGAACATAAGGCAACAAATAACAATAAAAGCAATCACAGAAACTACTTAGCATTCGACCACAACAAATGGTTGAAAAACAAGCCACCAAGATGCATATATTCCTGGTGCGATCTACGATTCGATATTGTTTCGTCAATCATATCCACGGAATTTACTGCGATTTCCAGTAGATGGTGTAAGAATCGAGTTCTGTCAGTTTTTGACATCTACATTCCAGTTTATTCGAATTTTGCCCGAAGTTTATCATAATTTTACTGTTCCCTTCAACCAGCTGTTTGTCGTTCTCAGTTCAAATCTCTACCGCAGTTTTCTCAGTTATTTGTTGTTTATCTGCCGTTGCTTCAGTTGTTTTCCATTTGTTTTGTAATTAATTCAAGTGTTGTTTTAAATAGTGTTTCATAATGGATATCTAACACTGTTTTACTATTTGTGGACCCAAAAATCAATCATCTTTATCAAGTTTCGATGGTTAGTACAAAACATTCAATACACATGTACTCAACTTTAACTGGGCAACATAAAATAAGATTATTCTGACGCTGATAAAAACAAAGTTCAATTTGCTCAGTTTTTACTTTGGTAGAAGTTATATTTGTGTTATTTGCTGATTGCTTTCCAGAATTTTCCTGTTTAACATATTCATTCCAAAATCCAGCATGAGAGACATTGGTTGCTACATGCCCAGTAAAAGGATGCAATGAGAAAAATTTTAAAAAAAAGTTCTTTAGGGAGAGTGTTTTCAAATACGATCTTCTTGTACAGCGCCAGAATAGCCTGCACTGCAGCACTTTTCCTTCCTGATGAATTGGAATTACTCAGGTTGATCTGGATTATAGAGGGTCTAATTCATTTAGAGCTAAACACTCAATATACTCATATTGAATTCCTATTTTTTCGTGAAGTCCAACTGCACTACTTCTCACGTCGATACCGATATTCCGAGGAATCTTATCAAATTATCTGAAAACTTTCAGCACCGAATTGTAAGAATTTTCATGAATTTCGTTATTAATTTCTCATAACATATATCGAGACTGAAGTAAATGCATCTATCTGTGATATATATGTATCATGATGCATATCTATGTTTACGTCTGAACAGACACAGACAAACATGAAAAATATAGAGAATTCTTGGGTAAGAACTAGTGCATTTTTTGACAGAACTCGTGTATCTTCATCCTTTATTATGTAAAGTGTGGAAAAAAGAAAGAAACACACTGACTCTGCACGAGTTCTAGAGAATTCGCTAATAGATATTTCATCCCACTTCATAATGTCATGTGTCTAGAGTTGCCGCTTGACGCCATATGTAAAAAAGAATATGAATTTCCCTGGATGTCATTATCAAGTGAGCCTAAGATGCCTAGGAAACCCTAGTGTATCTAATGATTCGATATTGTTTAGAATTTCTTGGCGAAAAACAATCGACGATTGCAAAAGCTTTCTAATTTTTGTATAGGGGGCGTTATATGAGCATTTTCGAAAATCTGTCAAATGTCGGTTTTGTCAGATTGACGTAACTTTGATGTTTATTGTTGTCAATGGAAACTGAAATTATTTCGTCGCACTCAACAGTGTTTAAAAGTCTATATGAGTAGAATAGGTTTTGAAGTTATTACAAGTACTTTTTCACGATGTGTAGAAGATTTCGTATTTGACTGACCACACAGGTCAGTCAAAATCTGGGGATCCAAATATTCTTCTCTATTCAGTATCTAAGGTAAGTACAAAACAAATCGCCCCAAAATGATAACATGAATGTAGCGTTGTAGCTAATTATATTCGTTTCAGCTTGAGCGAAGGTCTTATATCGAGGAGGAAACATCTGTAGCTCTTATCAATGAGATATTGTAAACAAAGTTTTGTTTAAATAAAGGAAATATGGATGTGATACGTATTTTGAACCGTTGCATAGCTGATGTGTGTCTCCCCAATTCCAAGACAGTCTATCACTTTCAATACACTAGCATGAACTTTGTCTTACATTCTCAGGCGAATGGGCAGAGTAAATTTTCTCGGAATAAAAGTCTAGTCTAACAAACTGATATAAACACACTAAAAACTTGTAGAGGTAGCAGGTGACAGTGACAGTACTGACAGGTTGTTAACGGTAGGTTTCCACGTTACATACACGTTTTCTGAAACGCATTTGATTGGCTGTCAGGGCTGTCAAAATCTCAGTAGGCAAATAATAAACAGTGGAAGAATATTCGGTTGCACATTCCTCTCTACTGAAAATTAAGCTTCATATGGTATATGACTGATCGCCATCTACAATAGCGATCTAAAGCTTTTGCGATCTCAGAAATCAAGCAATCGGTTTTCGCCAAGTTTATCTCAAAATTATTCAGATATAAATAGATACACCAGGGTTTCCTAGGCATCTTATGTGAGCCGTAGGTCTAGCGTTTTTGACGAAAACATTAACATCGTATTGATATACAAGTCGTTTCACAAGGAATATATGCATCTTGCAAGCCACCTACCTCTCGATCTCCTGTCAGATCCGTCTTGTTCCCGACCACGACGATAGGTACGTTCGTCGAACATTTGGCTTCGTGAATTTGGTCTCGAAGGGCTCTCGCCTCCTCGAAAGTCGTGGAATCTGTTACGTCGTAAACTAGGATGAAAGCGTCCGCTGATGATATCGATAAGGCTCTCATGGCTGGGAATTCATAGGACCCGGACGTGTCGAGGATGTCCAGAGTTAAATGGACCTGAAAGAATATCGAACAGATCATTAACTCACCGGAGACGGTAGTTTGAAAAGAGATATTGTAGAGTAGAGTAGAGTAGTTTATTTGACCATGTTATGTACATAAGGAACATTTATGGCAAGTCACAAAAACAATATTAATTTAAGATCAATATTGAGAATTTGTATTATAAAATGGTATTATGAAATATGAAAAAGTAACAGTCGATAAAATTATTCAAATATTACAAAATTACATTTAAATTTTTTTTTTTAAATATTACGGAAATCGACAAAATATTTAAAGAACAATTTCAAGATACATAAAAAAGTGCAATCCTGAATTTACAGGGAGTAGAGATCATAACAGTGCAAAAAAGACATTAAAGATTAAAATTATATACGTATTGAGCTCGCTGAGGCAATATAGCTATCAATATCATAAAAACAATGACCAAGTAGAAATTTTTTTACCACCGTTTTAAATTTTCTGAATTCCAATACTTTGACTGAGGTATCAAGGATATTGTAGAGGTTGAGGTTCAATGAATTTTTGCAGCTGACAGCCAATCTATGACGAGGAATAGTCAGTAGATTAGTCGATCTTGTGTTAAAGCAATGCGAGTCAGATTGTCTGGAAAAATTGCTCACATTCTGGTGTATTTCTGAGAGGACTGTGAAAATGTATAAAGTGGGCAGGGGCATAATACCAAGTTCAATGAAATGTTGCTGACAATGGTCTCTAAAGCCCAAGTTTGCCAATATTCTGATAGCTCTTTTCTGACATTTAAAAGCTGCTACAGCGTTTCTTGAATTTCCCCAAAGTAAAATGCCATAAGAGAGTACAGAATGAAATAAAGAAAAGTATGTAATTCTCAAAATATTGGGAGTAGTGAGAGGTTTCAATTGCCTTAGTAAAAACAGAGTACTAGATAATTTTCAAACCACGTGATCTACATGATTGGACCAATTTAATCTATCGTCAATAATGAGACCAAGAAACGTTACATGACTTCCATCTTGGTACTTTGTGTCAGAAGAAATAAGAACATTTTGAGTCTTGCTTTCATTCAATTTGAGTTTATTTTCAGAAAACCATTTTTTTGCCAAGGTTAGACACTCAGATGTGTGTTCAGTCAGGGTGTTAAAGGATATATCTGAGCACACAAGGGTTGTGTCGTCTGCGAATAAAATACATTTTGTAGGTGCCATGTATTGACACAAGTCATTGATGTAAACAATGAATAGGAATGGTCCAAGTACTGAACCCTGTGGTACACCATGTTCAATTTTTTTGAAGTCAGATTTAACGTTGTTAAACTCTACATTGTGACACACATTTACAATCAACCTAGAAATATCGGTACAGTCGAGACCATGGTCTGTAAGCTAGAGTTAGACAGAATTTCAAATAATTGAATTAATTTTCATTCATTTTGTATTCAATTCTTGGCTTCAATTCATTTTGAAAAAAGATAATTGTTAGTTGCAATTTTTCCTATAGAGTTGTGCCTTCTGAATTGTTTGTCGTGAATTCAACTGCATTTCTTTGAAGGCCAACTCACCGCTGGCATCATGAGTATTACGTTGTTCACATATATCAATTACCCTAACTCCTACCCTACCTAACCTTGTTAGCGAAACGAGCGTCAAGTGCAATTATATCAGTTTGCTGTTTGGGTAATTGATCTATAGGATAAGTTTCGACTTTCACACCAAAGTCTCATCGTTTACAAAGATATCCTCGAACTCCAGCCTGCGTATCTCCAGGAATTTCAAGATAGTGAATTTGTTTGAGATTCTTGCTCTTCGTTAGTGAGCACGTGCTGAAGAAAGGGTATGAATTTTGTTATACTGATGTTAATATTTCACCAGATTCGTAGAACATTGTATACACATTTTATCAATGTTTCGACAATACGCGGTTTCTATATACATATCTATAGTGTATCTGTCAATTTTATACTAGCCAAAAAATTCTGTACCTAATGTTCAGAGAACATTTTGTGGACTAAGAGAAAGGATTCTTATAAGAAAACGATCCGTGAAAAACAGAGATTAGGGAAGATTTCAAGATCACAGCAAAAGATGGAAAAACTGTGAGGAGTGATATAATTTTCGATGGAAAAGAAGTTAGTGAATCCACGAGTTAGGTATCACCGACAAGACAAATTATCAAAGAATAGATAGTGCAATATTTTTTATGAATGCCAGTAGAAAATAACTGATCTTCCATTAAATATGGGGGCGCCATCTAGTCAACGGAACTGATTCAATCTCTGACAAGGAAATTGATTGATGTTTCGTTATGAAATCAGCGAAATGAATTGTGAATTGACTTGAGTATGAATTGATAATTAACCAATTCACCCCTCTGTATCTTCGTTGTTATTGTGTAGTTATATTTCAAATTCTGTAGTCGAATTTGATGTTATTATTATATCAAACCATATATGACACTTCCGGTTTGTACGGAATCGCATCCAATTTACATAATTCAAATGGAAAGTATACATTATTTGGATAGAACGATTGAGTATAGACTCACCTTTTCCAATGGAATATCACAATCATACTCTCAATTCACAATCTGCTGATATAGTTGATATCGTATAAATATTACTTTTGCTATTTCCCTCGCAACGAAACATCTATATGAAAGTATGCTATTAAAAATATCATGTTAGTAACAATAACTTTTCACACAAGATTTTTCATGCGGGTAAGATATTTTCAAAATTAAATTTTTCCTCATTTTGCAACATCACGTCTGTCATTTCTTAAATGCTAACTGAAGAATTTCCAAATTTGGTGAGAAACTCCAATACGTATTGAAATACAAAACATGGATTATATTGGAGTTTATAACCAACTTGAAAAATTCCTATGTTAGCATTTAAGACTAGTTGTTGGAATATGAAGAAAAATTTGATTTAAAAAATAGCTAATCTGAATGAAAAATATTGCATGAAAAGTATTGCCATGAATTGTTGTTACTCACATGATGTTATTCAATATAGGTAAATAAAACATATTTTTTAAAAAATCTATATCATACCAGCAAATCGTGAATTGGAAGTATAATTATGATATATCATTGGGAAGGTAATTCTATACCGGATCGTTATTTCCAAAAAAATATATACCTATTTCTTTTGAAATATGAAAACTGGATGCGCTTCCGATCAAACTTGGTTTGATACTTCTGAGTTGTACACTCATGGCTTCAAAACGAAGTACCGTATATAAAATAACAAGAGAAAATAACAACGTCTCAATGACACGATCACTCACACCGGCCACATGGAAATCCCCATGGTGCATCTCTTCAATTGTGCGCTTGTACTTGGGCGAGAAGGATCCGTAGAGGAACTGCGATATGATGGATGACTTGCCGACCTTGGCTGACCCCATCACTACTATCTTGTGCCGGACGTTGTTGGCGGGCACGATACCAACGGTGTCGTCCTTCTCCAAGGACTCCACATCGTGGCTCTTCTGGGACCTGAGAAGAACGATTTTTTATGATTTTTCACCATATAATGTCAATGAATCTTCATATAATGTCAATGAATCTTCATAAAAACTTTTGGACTGCTTTGTTGAAAGCTGAAGTATCAAGTCTGTGAGTTATTCCCGGTTATCACCAATATTGCCCTTGAAAGTGCCTATCCATACAAAAGGGGCCCAGAAGGAAAATTGAGAGTCTCACACAAATCGAGCACCTATTGATTGAAGATTTCAATTTTATAGTGTATACCGTCCCCAAAACCGCTTCTCGAAAATGACTCCATACTGCTAAAAGTTTTGAACAAGATTGGACTTTCTGAAATCTTATAGTATTGTGTAAAGATTTCACGATTCCCAACTAAAAATATGCAATTTCAGCATACCTTGGTGGAATATGTCTATCTTCTTCGGATTCTTCTTTGAGGAAAGCTGGTTGCAAGCTGAAGCGCCTGCGGAACTGGTGTCTACCCTTCATCAAACCTCTGTGCTGTCTAGACGCCAGTCTTTTCTGCAACAAACACTCGAATAAGTTCTCAAGTTATTATTAAGCATCTTGGGGAAGTATATTTTGCCTTCTCTCCCTCCTAATGAATAAAGAAAAGAATTCAAAACTTCTGTAGAAGAAGTTACACAATTTATAGAATACTCTTCGTTGAAAGGTGTCGTTTCAATTTATTCCCAACTTGTTTACCAGGCACAAGTTACTCGAAGGAAACAAAGTGAATCCGTAGGATATTTCAACACAATGAAGTAGCAGAGAGAGTGATTTGTAACAAAATTTCGTTCACTTGGATAACAATCCATTCCTAGAAGCCCTTAAAAATTATCCATTGGGCATATGATGTGAAGAGGAAAGAGCCAGAAAAATAATCATGCTCCTATTTTTTTTTAAATGTAGATTCATACGAAAGGGAAGCCATGTAATGTTCGAAGAACACCGCGTGAATCAAGGGACAGGAGATAAGAATTAACATTTACTTCGAATTTCTGAAGTTTGTAAGCCTCAGGAAAAACCTCTTCTGGCAAAGAGTTCCAAAGCTCAGCTGTTTTATTGAAAACAGATCCCTCAGCAAGAGAGGTTCGACAGGTTTCCAAATTCACAACGTGGGAATTCTGTACTCGTCGAGTCATCCGTGTAGATATTGCCAACGGTGGAATGATAGATAACAATTCGGAAGAGCATCGACCGTGAAAGTATCTATAGAAGAGAGGCAAGTCTCCGACCCTTCTACGATGTTCCAATGAAGTCAACAAGTCTGTGAGCGAGGAATCACCAACAAGACGAATTGCCTTTCTCTGAATTCCTATTCGAGAAGCCTCAATGAATGTTTTGGGCCGAACTCCACCCATGAGACTGTATTCATTGACAGGTCGTATCTGAGCCTTGTAGATCATTAGAAGCTGACGAGAAGTGAAGTATTTCTTTGCACGAAATAGAAATCCAACACATGCTTATCCTATGAGAGATTATCACTGATCGTAATGTCTAACAACGAGATACTTGATTTTGTAGGAATAGTCACCCCTGACATCTGAATATTAGACGATGGCAGATCGGCTTTTCTTGAGAAGAGACATGCGTTGAGTTTATCTAGCATTGAATTCCATCAAGTTCATGTTACCCCATTCTATCATTTACTTCCATTGGATCTGAATGTATTTGGAGAAATTCCAATAATCTTTCATTTGTCAGGTGTTACTTCATGTATCACTTCCACATAAATATATCAGTGAAACCTTTCCAGCAGTCACGCCTTATTATTGAATGAAAAGGAATAGAGCTATGCTTTGTTTCTACTGTTTGTAGGTCCTGTATGTTGATGAAATTTGTGATCATTTATTTATTGATACCTTCCATCTATTTTTCTATTTTTATTTTTCTATTTTTCGCGCTCAATATCATGAGTTAACATCATTTCAGTCTGAAATGTGAATCGAATATTAATTCGTTCGTATAAGTAATTCAGACTCCAAGTACTCTATTTCCATCCTACGGTTTCTCTCCTTCAATATTCCAGGTTAAATATTCGTATTAAAACACTTTATATGAAGCGATAAATCGCATTTTCCTAACATAATTTTCCAAATACATTCAATCCAATTTATCTTCGAAATGGAACGAAATGAAGAGTGATTTATATGAAACGGTTATAAGCATCTCAAAGATTTACGAAGGTACAAAATTTCCTTGACGTTCACGAGATGAATAACATTTTGAATAATTGTCTGTCGAATTTTCTCAACGGAAACAAATCGTGGATCTGTCCATTGAAAACTTTGGTTAATATCGTTTGATGAGAAGTTCACCAGGCATAAATATTTCTGTTTATACTGATCCCAGAACTACTGAGAACTTAGGTGGGTTTCTCAGAGATTGTTACCCCTCTGCTGAGAAATAGCCTTATATAAGTGAGAAAAGGAGAAGTAAATTGGATTATTGGTTGAAAAGCCTTAGTTATGAATGATTATACTTGTCAAAATTTGCTGATTTTGGCAGACAGTTTGGAAGAGTGAATTACAGGTGTTCATCATGGAGACAAATTCATACAACCTCTGGTAAGATATGAGATGAGAATGTAAAATGATATTGATTGATAATGAAGATGTTATATCCCAACAGAAACAGGTGATAATGTTCTGTGAAAATGAAACATAAGAACTGTGTTTTTGAAAATTGTACACTTTCCGTTGGATTGAATAAACTAAACTGTATTCATTAAATTGTCGTACCGAGTTGAACACGAGCTATTTTTTGTCGAAGAAAACTTGACATTTATGATTCGAGTTTAGTTGCCTTCCGACAAATTAACTCAAAAAACTACCAGAAAAAATTACTTGTCCTACGGACTCGTATTTTTTTCAGAGGCAGTTTTTTTCGTTGAGTTGCCAGGCAACAAAATTCTCATCGAAATGTCAAGTTTACTTCGACAAAAAAAAGCTCTCGTGTGATTATATGTGAAAAATTATTTGTAACTGTCAGAATCTATTGTTTTTTTTTCATTTACTTTTGGCATCGACTACTACTGAGGTCATTGGCCATTTCGTAGCTCGTCATGACTATTTATATTTTGTTGAGCAGACCTGTTGTTTTCAGAAAGATTTGATACTATTGGGTATATTATTTATTTATAAGTGATCTCTAGCAACGAGCACATGTAAAGCAAAGCTAGAATAATCGACCCCTCGCAAACAGAACATATTAGGAAAATCTGAAGTTTCCAAGTGGGTTATTTGACTTCATGCAAATTTCTATTGCCGATTTGTCATTCCTGGAGCCAACCCAAATATGAGAAATACTTCAAACTGAAGGGGAATAATTAAGGTGAAATCCTAAAATTTTGTGTCGGTGAGGTAATATGGGGTTGACTTCCGGCTTCCAACTCCTTGAGAAAATTAGCTTGTAATATTTGCAAAACGCTGGCGTCGTCCTAAGGTAATTTCTACTTTCCTTATATTGTGTCGCCGCTCTGCTCCGGGGTTCGTTTTGTCTGCATAAACACGGTCGCATTTCCAGTCTTTTACTGTTTCGGTCTGTGTTACTTTCATATTTCTGTGGCTTGGTACAAGAGATGACGAAGTCAGATTTTATTTGTTTCGAGATTTTTAACCGAGAACATGAATTTTCCAATGTGAAAAGCGTCAATGTCTAAGAACTCCGGAAATCATGTGTTAACGGACAAGAAATATGTACGTCATTCCCTAAAACCTTGAAACTGCTTGCTTTTTTTATCTAAGTAGACATAAGAATTCAGATAACCACAGATATTGGTGCGGAACTGCCTTTTATTATTTTGCTGTGGAATCCACATTTGTAACGACTCATATCCTTCTTGTTGAATGATTTTGATATTTTTCTTTGGCATATGGCAACATAGCTTCCATTCGAAAGAAAATTGAGACACAGGTATATCAAGCATGTCTCTAGTTTTCAGCTATAAGTTTTATAAAAAACAACAATAGGTTTATATGCATGAAAAATATTCTGAATATCAAATCATGCTTAAAAAGTGATTATGTATAGCTTGTCCAATCCAACTCGGCACAGAACTGAGAACGCATATGCCCAGCAATCTATGTGAAGTATACTAAGATAAAAAACACCTATTATATGTGTTCATTGTGTTGAAATTCATACCTAGAAGGTGTTATTTGTTTCGTCATGGTCTACACTACCAGTCTGCAGCTGGAAAAGTATCTGAGTTTGTGCCAAGATGGATTGGATAAGCTGTACATCGTAAAATCAACACTGACAAATGAACATGAACTGACTATTAATAAGATGGCTACAATATCGCAGATATGGTATAAAACATCATTCATCTCAGAAAATTCCTAGATCCAGGATTCAGCCTCAAAAAAAGGTTTATCCTACACGTCGATTAGCTCTATCTTCTAAAGGCAAGCTATATTCCGATAGACAGTGAAGTGATACTAACACCAAAAAGAACATGTCGAATTTCCCTACTAGAAAAAAGTTACAGATCTCAAAGATTTGATGCCTTACGTGTCTGAAGCAAGCAAATCTTTTCAAGATACATTCAATCCAATTTATCTTTAAAATGGAATGAAACGAAGAGTGATTTATATGAAACGGTTATAAGCATCTTAAAGATTTACGAATGTACAAATTTTCCTTGACGTTTAGGAGATGAATAGCATTTTGAATAATTGTCTGTCGAATTTTCTTAACGAAAACAAATCGTGGATCTGTTCCATTGAAAACTTTGGTTGATATCGTTTGATGAGAAGTTCACCAGGCATAAATATTTCTGTTTATACTGACCCCATTTAGAGAACTTAGGTGGGTTTCTCAAAGATTGCTACCCCTCTGCTGAGAAATAGCCTTATATAAGTGAGAAAAGGAAGAAGTAAATTGGATTATTGGTTGAAAAGCCTCAGTTATGAATGATTATGCTTTTCAAAATTTGCTGATTTTGGCAGACAGTTTGGACGAGTGAAAAAGATTTGATGCCTTACGTGTCTGAAGCAAGCAAATCTTTTCATGAAAATAATATTTTTTCCCAACCCACTGTACTAGTTGACATATAATATTTACCAGATGTGGATGATGAGTGAAGATGAGTGAAGAACACTTTGGTGATATTCATTTCAGTTCATTGTTTGATCATGTCGATATTTTAATACACCTTTTGAGTACACTTCAAGAATTGATCGTGTCATTCAAAAAATACTAAAGTTATACTTATTTGAGTAGAAACATATCAACCGAACACTCGAGATATACTCGATATTCCCAAGAAATGTAAATTAAATCATATTTGAAACTAAAATATCTCGAGTGCGCATGAAATTGCAGCTCATGAAAAGTCACAATTTTGACATATTCATTCCTTGTACAAAGCCTCAGATTAATGGAGTGAGAATGATCTAAAGAATATGAAGACCCCGTTATGTAAGGGGACTGAAAGCAGAGCTGCAATAAAATTTCAGAGAAAGCCCCACGAGAACAGGCAAACACTTTTAGGATAAAAATGTAATTATTCAGGACGCTGTTGGTGCTGTGATGTAGTTGAAGGGCGACACTTTGGAAATTTGTTATGAAATATTGATTGATTCAACTCTCAGTCATTTTTCATTAATTCATTTATATTTTGAGAACTTATATGTTGGATTAATATCCAAGAGAACCTTCTATCAGCAGGAAACATTCAACGAAAAATGTTGACGTTTACTGTTGAGAATTATGAAATGTATAGATATTTAGGGTTTGTAAGAGTAACCTATGACTGAATTTCACCCAGTTTATATTCCTGTGAAGAAACGAATAAGGGCATTTTATTTCAATTACCATTATTTAATTATTCGTACTCATATGCTATGATACGCAAAAATAATGGACTGGCCCTAAGAAAGAGAGGACTGCGGAATGAGCAAGGTAGAGTACTCAAAGTATAACCTCTAAGCGCATCCCCACCTCAATATTGTAGAGAAAGAGAAATTGTGAAGGATAGAATAATTTAAGTATAAAATTTTTATTATGTTCTTCACATATCTGTTCAATGAGCATATCCTTTATCTCTTTAAGACCGGTTTTTCGATGCAAGATATCTGTCAGATCGAAATAATTGCCAGATTTCAGCTTTATCACTGATTATTTTTGGAAAGCTTGAGGTATTTTCTATCGGAATGAACCTCATAAATGACGAAATGCCAATAACGGTATATTATAATAATTCATGTACAAGTTTCACGATATTCAATACCATAAATCATTCTCAAAATCAGTTTCTGTCCTATAAATACCCTATTGAAAGCTCAGGATCTCTTAGGTTTTCAAACCACTGAAGAACTAACGAACTATTGTTCCTCGTCAATGAAGAAGTATAAGAATTTTGACATAGTGGCGATATGTCCGGATCGAGGTCCGGATATTATTCAACACCATTCGTGGTATTTGCCAGAGTAATAGTGGTTTTTTGAGGTGTCAGCCTATCAACCTACTGTGTGAAGATTTGGGATTGGCAGGAAATATTTGTTCGAAAGTTGATTCTGCTATTCGATAATAGTAAATTATACCACGAGTCAATGATGATAGCTATCATTCTCAAGGGATTTTTACAAAGCGAGCCGCGTTAGCGGTGAGGGAGTTATATTCCGAGAGTAGTAGAGTATAATAATAATAATAATAATATTTATTATTCATTTTTGATACACTTGGTATATGTGGTAAGTCAAGGTAAATGTACTATGAACTATAAACAAAAGAGGACAATAACATTCAGAGAACATGGTCAACAAACAAGAGAAAAAGCTGAATATACGGTTAATACTCTTAACACTTTAAAAGAGTTTAAAAATTGACAAAACATTAATATGTAAACATATTATAGGTATAGTCTGAAATTTCTTATCATTCACAACCCTAAAAAAAAGAGAGTTCAAACACATCTATAAAACATGAGTATATAAACATATATAGTCTGAATTCCTTATCATTCCTCATCATAATAGAACACAAAAAAAGAATGAAGATAATATGTGTGATCTAAATCAATCGTTGTTGAAATTAACAAAAAAGATATCAAGTTGAGTTTGAGTTGATTGAGAGATCGTCACTTAGGAAGTCCTGGCAACTATAATAAGTAGCACTTTTCTTATAGAAGGTTTTTGACATCTTTGTGGAATTTCAATTGAGACCGTTTTAAATTCATCCGGTAATTTGTTGTAGCACAAGATAGCTTTATACTCTGGAGATTTCTTAAACAGTGTCATGCGATGTTGAGCAATTCTCAATAACTCTCCATTCCTGGTATTATAATTATGTATAGTGGCATTTTCCGTGAAGAGATTCAAGTTTATCCTAGCAAACGTTATACATTTCAAAATATATATGGAAGCTGCTGTTAAGATTTTTTTCTCTACAAAGATATGACGGCAACTGTCCCTGTAATTCATATTGAATATGAGCCTCACTATTCTTTTCTGGGCAATAAAAACTCATAAACTCCTTCGCCCTACCCCACGTCATAATATTACAATTGATATGAGTATATACCATCGCATAATGAATGCTGAGTAGTGTTGATTCATTCAATGTTGATTTCAGCTTCTTTATGGCATAATATGCTTTATTGATCTTTGAGCATGTATGATCTACTTGTTTATCCCAGTTTAGATCAGCATCCAAGTAGGTACCCAGAAATTTCACTTCCATAGAATTCTCAATCTCATTGATGACAGGATCATATGGAGTATTTTTCCTAAAGTGGAATCTCATCGTAACTGACTTGGACGTATTCAAAATGAGTTTATTTCTTTGACACCATGCACTGAACTGGTCGACAATACTCTCTGATTTGCAGATAAGCTCCTCAATATTTTGTCCCGATAGAGTTATAGTGGTGTCATCAGCAAACATAGTAATATGCCCGTCTACTATATATTGCAGTAGGTCATTCACATATAGGAGGAAGAGTAGAGGGCCTAGGACCGAGCCTTGAGGCACACCGAGTTTAATATTTTTAGACGATGACTGTGACCCATTACACAGTACCGTCATGTTTCTTTCACTCATATATGATAGTAACCAGTTTATTATATTTTTCGGGAAAATACAGAAGTAGTAGTATACACTACTTTATTTAAGACTAATTAACTTATCATAAATGAATGATTCTTTAGTTTCATTCATCTCAATACAAATACACAAACACTACCATCGCGTTTGACACTTCGTAGTTTTGTTATATCGTTTCCATGATGATATTCAATTCGAGATATTTTGTGATAAGACTACAAGAGGAAATGAATGCAGAAACCATAAGTATAATACTCACAGCTCATCCAATCCATCTTGGCACAAACTCAGATACTTTTTCAGTTGCACACTGGTAGTGAAGACCATGACGGAAAAAAAAACACCTTCTAGGAATAAATATCAACACAGTGAACCCCTACAATAGTTGTTTTTTAATCCTAGTATACTCCACAGAGATCGCTGGGCATATACGTTATTAAATCTGTGCCAAGATGGATCGGACGCAAATCCGCAAATAAAATATTTTTTTCAAATGGTTTTTCTTGTAAACAGTTGAGTATCTCATATAAACCTCAACCCTCATGAAGTCTTTGCCGTGGTATCCAATGATATCGTTCATAATTCTTCCAATATCAATAATTTCAGCTTTTCCTTCTGAGATCCATCATTTACACCGAAAATCTCTTCATAATTGCTACCTTGGTCCCATTGCAATTCCTGTTGACATAGCCCTGGATACAAATTAGAGAGATGGTCCAAATCCTGGGGTACACATTTTCCATTCGAAAGGAGAGCCGTAGCTGAGCAGGCTATAATTTATCGATGAAGGCACAAACGTAATGGATTGCAGAGGTAGATACAATCGTCTGAACAGCGAAGTTCCACTCCCACTTTCAGATTGAACAGAGGGTGGGTGTTTCGGATGTTCGCGAAACAAGGAAGGCGCTAAAAATTCTGGAAACCGCAAGAGAATAAGACAGATCGTTGGTCCTTTATATCTGGAAAGCATCGGTTGAGAAGAGAGGGATTATTTATATGACATAATTGTGATTTTCAAAAATGTTTGGTTTCGTGTTAACATTGAGTTAGAAGATGTATTCGATTCAGTACTCGTGGATAATGGGCCACTGGAATAATTCACTTCTTTGCTATATATCAAAGAAGAACAAATGCTACCGTTTGCCATTTCAATATATGATTCTGAATTTCAATCACGCACGTCTATAATGTTTGTTTCGGTGTTACAATAAAAACATTCAATATTGTAAAGATACAAATACAATTCTCTGTTATATTTTTCCCTAGATTCTACTAGAGAAATGTGAGACGTGTTCGACCATACAGCAGCAGAAGCTTCTCTGCTAGAAGAAGCTAGTGTGTAGCAGTTCTTCTAAACCATATGTTATACTTGAAATCTAACAGGCCCCTGTGTGAATATTTTTCAATGTGGATCATCATTAAGTACCTACCAGTTATATTCGATTCATTATTATTATGAATATAATAATAATAATATTTATTTGTATATCTGAATATTACAATCATAATGATTACACAAAATCTTAAACAAATAAATACCGCCTACACTCAATAAGTGAAACACTTGTTTTGAGTAATGAATCAAATCAGAAATTAAAAATGTTAAAGATGTCTGTCACTACACTAAAATAAAATACAACATATTGAAATTATTTCGATCTAAAATTGAATAAATATTGGATATTTCACTACTAAAACACAAAATTTTTAAATATCTCTATCATCAATAAAATGTGCAATTTTTTGCCTTGTTTGGACAAAAATAAAACGTTTCAGAGACTTTTTGAATAGGTGAAATACATTCATGTTACGAATTAACTCCGGAACTGTATTGAATAATTTCGGCGCTTAAGCGTCTGTGGAATGATATGGTTGTTTATGTTCTTATGGAATGTAGTTACAGTGCTATAATAGAAAAGCTGTCGAATATCAAGAACATGAGTCTCAGAGAATAGAGCTTCGGCAGAGAAACACGAAGGCTTGAATAAAACCAATTTCAAGAATCTCTTTTGCAACACTTCTAGCGGACGAATATGGATGTGAAAGGCTACTCCCCAACAGGCAATTCCAGAGCGTAAGTGACTTTCCACCAGGGCATGAAAGAGAGTTTTGAGTCCAAAGTACGGAAGAAGCTGGCCACTCGCGCTAGCGAAACGTCAGGAAGAAATTCCAAAGTACGACGGCCTTCAAGCCCGAGCAGTAGTTATACTAATAACCTCGGCCGCGAAAGCCTCAACCATTTTGTTTGAGTTGAGTTGTTTGTAAAATGTTTTTGAGAAATCTGAATTTGTGAAGGATGAAGCGCAGCTTATTGCATAAATATTCTATGTGAGAATTCCATCTGAGATGTGAGTCTATAACAACACCTAAGTATTTTACTTTCGTTTGAGGTGTAATTTGTTGGCCCACATCCAAGTACGAGAAGAGGTCTTATGAACGGCAAGTAAAGGCAAATAAGGGTTTTTTCCAGTTAATGTTAGTAGCCGTATTCTAGCCAATTTTTTTGATGAATATCTTTCTCTACCGTATT
The DNA here is from genome assembly GCA_032362365.1 of Zygogramma bicolorata. Classification (NCBI taxonomy): domain Eukaryota; kingdom Metazoa; phylum Arthropoda; class Insecta; order Coleoptera; family Chrysomelidae; genus Zygogramma; species Zygogramma bicolorata. Next base: position 339,103 of record JAVJAQ010001667.1, read on the forward strand.
CTTCAGTTCGACCAGTTATGGATTATAAAAAAGGCGGTCATCGCGAAACCTAAGATTTCACCTTACTCTCGAGGAAAAGATTCCATGACATAGACATGAACAGAATGGCCCCAAAACGTACCGGGAATACCGTTTTAATATTTGGGGTTACTCAAAACGTCATCTATTTTTACTATTCGTGTTCTGTTGGAGAGGTAACTTTCGAACAACTCAGAGGCATTTTCCCGTATTCCCATATCCTCAAGTGTTTCTAGAAGCAGTTTATGATCGACTGTATCGAATGCTTTCGACAAGTCGACGAAAACACATAAGCATGCTTTACTCTCATTTAGTGCGGAGGATACTTTAGCCGTCACAAGCCTGGTTCAGACGCAGCCAGTAGTTTAGTAGATTAAAGTAATTTAGTCAAGTGAGTGTTTTGTTCACACGAGTCAAGTAGATCAGTAGAGTTTATTTAATCAAGTCGAGTAAAAACAGCGTCTACATTAAGCCAGTGTTTTAGACGAGTTATTTAGCACAAAGTCGAGTGTCGCGGCTGAACTCGAAAGGTGAACATTGTGTATTTTCTGTTGAGATTTGAAAATAGTGCTATGAATCGACAAGTGCAATTGTAAAAAAAACCCTCCTTCGTACAATTTTAAAACTTGCGATTCATGAAATAGAAGAAATATGTATGGAAATAATGCAAAAACCTAAACGAGTATGGGTAAAAAGTTGGATTCTTAGAAGAAATGACCTTGGAGCATCTAACTGTCTTTTAAAAGAACTGGCTTTGGAAGACCAAAAAGAATATGTTCTTGCCCTCAGAATGTCAAAGGAATCATTTGATATTCTACTAAATAAAATAAAATTATCTATTCAAAAGAAGGATACTATAATGAGGGATGCTATTCCAGCCACTACAAAATTGCAGGCAGTATTATATTTTCTGGCTACTGGGAACAGTTTGAGAAGCCTACAACATTTTTATAGGATTTCAAAGGCAAGCTTGTCAGAAATGATTCCAGAAGTATGTGACGCAATTCATGAGGCATTGAAAGAATATATTCAGGTGAGTAATTTGTAATGGAAAATTAATACACATTCGATGTTGGGAATGAATTATACTTCAAAAAACTAAAGAAACACGCTGTAATATAAACTTCATCTACCCTCGACTATACATATACATTTAACCTACAGAAAACCATCATTAGACATTGCCTCATCTCCAAACGTATTCCTTAGTGCTGCACCTAAAATACTACTAGTGTGAAAGGCCTGCTGGTTATCATTTTGGGGCCGGACCTCTTCAAATTGTGGTTCATTGTATTCGTCATTATGAGGATTTGTAGAGCTGCCTGCCGAAGAAATAGGCCTGAAATAAGTGGAGACGTTAGAACAAGCTGACGAAGTCGATCTATGTGACTCTGATTCTGCTCGTCGCTGTTTTTGCAGGTACTGCCGACGCAATCTGGACAAAATGATTTGTATCTGCTCCTGTGCTTCTAGGGCCAACTCTAGAGGCATGTTTCGCAGCTGCATCCCAACATTTCTACCAAATAATTCGAACTCATGTTCTTGTACTGGATTGGTTAAGTTTTCATTTAGCCCCTTCAATTCAGAGACAATAGTTTGAATTTCCTGTACTCTCCGTTTGTGGCCCGATCGAGTATTTTTATGAGTTTCCCGTATTGTGGGTGTAGATGGTTCTTCAGTCACCGTTTCATTTACCTGACTGTCACTAGCAGTACCAGTCTCATCATCAACGTCATCCTAAAACAGAAAAATATAATATTTTATTATACAATGTATTAAAATATAATATTTCACATTTCAATACATGATAATATGTATGTATTTGTAATCAGCATTTTTTTTAGGCACCACGTACCATAGATGAGTGGAAAGAAATCGAACAGGGATTTCGCGAGCGATGGAATTTTCCAGGCTGTTGTGGAGCGATTGATGGCAAGCATATAGTTATAAAGGCACCGGCGGACTCTGGAAGTTTGTATTACAATTACAAAGGCACAAACAGTATTGTGCTTATGGCCATTGTAGATCACAATTACTGCTTTAAATATATCGACATCGGTTGCAATGGAAGAATATCTGATGGTGGAGTTTTTCGGAACTGTAATATGTTTACTAAATTGGAAAATGGTATTCTTCCAGAAGGATCATTTTTAGTTGGAGATGACGCCTTTCCTTTGAAACCATACCTACTGAAACCTTTCTCTGGAAACAACTTAACAATGGGACAGAAAATTTTCAATTACAGATTATCACGAGCTCGTAGGATCGTAGAGAATGGCTTTGGTATATCAGTAAGTAAATTCAGAATATTGAACGACCAATACCATTTGCTCCGACAAAGTAGAAAAATGTACGTGTATGCGGCTCTTCATAACGGTGAGATTAAGAGAGGAAAGGGTAGGACTCGGATCTATCGAGGGAAGATTGGAAAACGGAGACATTATTAGGGTAGTGGCGAGAACTTCAAAGCAAGGGAATGCTTAGCTGAGGCGAAATTCGGAAACCATTCTTCTTTAGCGCCAGGCAGTTTCGAGAAAAATTTGTGGACTATTTTCTAGGTAGAGGGTCTGTAGAATGGCAACTTCGAATGGTTCATTAGTTATAAATAAATAACTGTAGAAGTCAACGTGTGTGATGTCTCACCTATATTTACCATTTACCTAATGAAGAATGTAAAAGTTACTCACCATATTTGTCTTTGTGTTTCTAGTATTTTCAGCGATTACGTTCAAAGCACCATCTAAAATTTGAAACCATTTCAATGACGGCGTGTAAACATCGGAAAAGCCAGCGCCTGATTCTTTTGATTCTCTTACTTTTTTTTTCTCTTGCGAATATGTTGATCTAATGTTTTTAATCTTTTGAGCAATTTCTTTTTGGCCGAAACCGTCTATTGCCATCACTTCTTGTATTTTTAAGTATGCTGCTTGCCGTTTTTGTTTATTTTTGTACAGTTCGCTTCGAACATCCCACAGGCATTCATGTTTCACATATTCTTCAACGAATTTTAATGTAGTGTCTTCCCCCCATTTTGCCATATTTAATGGTGACTTGAAATATTATTCAGCACAAACAGCGTCAGTGACCCTTCAACTAGCTCGAAGCGACTAGGTACCTACTCTACTGCCTGGCCTGTCCAGACTGTCTAGTCGGCGCGCTAATCGGTTTTTCTCGGTGGTGGGAGCGCTACTCGACCAAGAAAAAGAATAGAGCAAAAACCGACACTCGACTGCCAGTGAGCTCGACTAAACCAAACGTGTTCAAATGGTCAAGTCACTAAATTACTCGACCACTTGACTAAACTACTGGCTGCGTCTGAACTTTGTAAGAGCAATACGGGGGGGATACTCAAACCATACGACGATACAATTATATTAAACAAATGGAGTCGTCGAGAATCTCAAAATTGACAAGGGATATGATATGTATAATTGTATAAGTATCATCACCTTTTTTGAAGATTGGACACAATACAAAAAAGCAACCAAACAATCAATAGAGGCAAAAAACAAACACCAGAATCAGAGTATAACAAACCACTTATTACAATTCAGAATTTTTTTTTTTTTTTCACCAACCACAGCAAAAAACAAAATATAAAAAAAAAACAAAAAAAAAAAAAAAAAAAAAAAAACAAAAAAAAAAACAAAAAAAAAAACCAACAACCCAACACACGAACACCAACCCAACCAGATCACCACAAACAAAAACAAACCACCAAAAAAAAACAAACACCAAAACAAAAACCAAAAAAAAACAAAAACAAAAAACCAAACAATACTAGTAGTTTCTGGACAGATATGTTGGATCTGACATTATCTTCATGCAGGAACAGGTAGCATCAATAGATCTTAGACACTAACATATGCATAAGATGCCTTGAAACTCTGGTCTTGGGACTTATACCTGATGTAGTTTGTGGTAAAATTGGCGTCACATGCCTAATTTTATAAAAGGCATCAGGACTTCTTTCATCAAATCAGTTCAGATGGCGTTTGCAACGAAAAGAGTTAAGGCCATCACAGTCACATTAACATAACGCATAGCATGAACACATAAGAAGTTCAGCCAATCAAACTGCGAGTTGCTAACGCCATATTCCTTCCACATTGAAATTTCCATAAGAATGAAAACCTATGGAGGTTCCCTAATGTTCAGCCAATGAAAATGTGTTTGAGAGCACGTGATATTGTCAACGTCAAATCGATAGAAAACATTTCCGATGTATCAATAGCCAAAGCCAAAGAAATAGGTAGAGGCTGATCACCAGTAGCAAGATATTTGAAAAATCATTTGTACATTATTTGCACCACAACAGTCATATTGGATACCTTAAAGTGATAATCAACCGGAATTCTGGAGGTATTGCCTTCCAAATATTTTTCTTTGAATGTGAATATCGCACATGTTACTATCTCACTAGTTTCAAATGAATAACGAGATCATTATTAGTTGACGCACTACCTGCCGTGATTTCATTAGTTATACTTGATTTCATCAGAATGGGATTCCAAATTCTGTTTAGACTCAACGCTTTTTTTTCTGTTGAAATTGTCCGTGTGTTTGTGGATCTCTATCGCCTCCCCTACCAGTCGGCTATGGTAACTCTGGTTGGGGGCAATCAGTTTTGCATTTTCAAACAGAATTCTGTGTTTTTCCTCACTGAGTGCGTGTTCGGCCACAGCCGACTTGTCAGTTTGCCCCAGCCTGCAGTTTCTTTCATGCTCTTTGAGGCTTGGATCTTTTTGTGGTACCGATGTATACCTTCACACAGGTGCACGGTATGCGATAAACCCCTGCTGCTGAAAGTGGGTCTCTTTTGTCTTTAGCCGACCTGAGGCTTTGTAGGAACTTCTTGGTCGGTTTGAAAATCGTTTTTATGTTGTATTTTCCCAAGAGTTTCCCAATTCTGTCAGTGACCCTCGGGATATATGGCAGATATGCATTTGCAACTATCTGAGTGTCCTCCGTATTTTGAACCGTGGAACTCTTTGGTTTCATGGCCCTGTTGAACTCAGGTACACTGTATCCATTTGACCTCAAGGTCACTTGAAGATGTTCCAGTTCTTCCTCTAGATGCTCGGGTTCACATATTCTTCGAGCACGTTCCGTTAGAGTAGGAGAGTGGAAACAAGGCTCAAAGAAACTGCAGGCTGGGGCAAACTGACAAATCGGCTGTGGCGAAACACGCACTTTGTGAAACCACAGGATTCTGTTTGGAAATGCGAAAGTGATTGCCTCCAACCAAGGTTACCATAGCCGACTGGTATGGGAGGCGATAGAGATCCACGAACACACAGACAATTTCATCAGAAAAGAAGAAGCGTTGAGTTTAAACAGAATTTAGGAATCCCATTCTCAGGAAATCACGAATAACTAATGAAATCACGGCAGGTAGTGCGGCAACCAATGATGATGATTATTCTCCAAACCCGACAGAAGTAATTAACACTCCAGACTACCTGCATCAATATAAATACGCCTTACGAAGTCGAAACGTTTAGTCATCGAAATAATAGTCAAGATGAATGAGCCTCTGAAGAAGCTAGCCACTAGCTCTAGCGAACCGTCAGGAAGACATTCCAAAGAACGGCGGCCTTCAAACCCGAAGAAAATTTGTAATACTGATCATCATATTCGGCAGAATATTGACTGAGCAAATGATACAAAACCACTTTTTCATTATAACTTCACCACCCTTTTCAATGATATTCAGATATATACGAGTGATAAGGACAGATTTCTAATTTACCCCGAAAAGTTGTTGCGTCACCTGAATTAAAACAGTTTCATCTGAATGAAACGCGGCGCCCTATTAGCCCTTTTCTTCATAAAATATGAGTTGAAGGAATCACTCCCAAAAATTGAAATCACTCAAGTTACACCTTGTATAAGTTTTTCGTTCATAGGAATGCGTTTGTTCTAATTTCGATTTCCTTCTCTTCCAGGTCATACACCGGGATTTCAATGATTCTAAGAGAACTCGTGTAGTTCACTGGAAATGAAGAATAATATTGCTCAACGATAATTGCACAGGCCAACTTGTAATAGCGTACGCTTTCAGTTTTTTTTGCTGTAGATACTGGAAATGAATTATGAATTTTTTATCACCTTGAGAACAAATGGAAACGGAAAGTTTGCGATCTTAATGTCTGCAGAATAACTCAGGAAAAATGGGATTGTGAATTATTCTCTTTCGGTGGACGCGAATGAGTTTTATGTACTTTGGAGATTATACTGTATAGTCTGGGAAAAGTTGCATTTTTAACAATATCAATCTTGAAAGAGTTTTTTGTTAACACTTGCTCTTAAGCTCAAAGACAACAAGAAAATAGCCGCAAAAAACATTTTTGGCAATTGAAACTTACTCAAGATTCTGATGGCTCGAATATCATTGTTTACAAAGAAATAGGGTGGTTAGCAATATTGTTCGAATGTTTTTTGAGGGGGTAGAAATGTGCTGGAATTCATTTTTCGAGTTTTCTCTCCCCTGGCAAAAGGCTAGAGAAAGGTGGAAGACTATCTTCAAAAACGTCGCCAAGGGAAAATATATCCAATTTTATAGATTTATTTCAATTTAATCTCTATATTTATAAAAATTTCCATACGTAACTGTCAAAGTAGTCACTCAATTTTTCTCCTTTGTAATATTGCAGTTACGTGTTTCGACAAAAACAGATATATTATAAAATACGTTGACCGGCTTTCGCGGCCGAAGGTTTTCAGTATCACATGTACTTCGTAAACTCCCTGGGACTCCAGTGGTATCTGGTCCTTCGGATTTCGGAGTATCGATCTTATTGTACGTTCTGGTACGAACGAAGTGGCTATGTCGTGTTTGCGGAGAACTCTGCTGATTTTATCTGCGGTTCCTTTTATGTATGGTAGTTTGGTTGTTATGAACGGTGTTTCTGGGGTTTTCTGCTGTTTCGGTTTGTTCTTGGAAGCCGTTTTTATAATTCTCTCCGAGTAGTCATTCATTCGTAGAGTTTCCTCGATCATGTTCCGCTCTTGTTTTTGATGTTCGTTGTCTACCAACCTGATTAACATTTCATTCTTCAATTCGAAAACTTCGTTACTGTCAATCTGTCATCAATATCATTGTGATTATCAGTGTATCAGTGTTTTCTGTAACCCATCAATTACGAAACTGAGTGTTTCTAGCGATGCATCTATATACGACCTCACCTATATATAAATTGCAAAATAGTTAGCCAACAAATGCTCACAGAGCATTTGACTGATCGTACGACGATCTGATAGCTTTCTGATTGGTCTAAAGGACCCCGCAAAGTCCTTATGGAATTTGAGTTTCGCTGGATTTTTCAAATTTTCAATATGATGTAGTCCAAGTAATTCTCAACAGATGTTACCATTGCGCCAACCTCAAAAAATGAACAGTTTTGCCGCTAGGGGTCGTTAAAATCACCCTTTTTTCAAAATAGACTATTTATTGTCGAAAGCGGGAACGACATATCCACCTGTTTCATTGTAGATCATGTTGTATATAATTATGCTCTTTCGTAAAAAAATTCTTCACCCCCTCCAACCTTTTTCCCCCCACCTATTATTTTAGTTGTTTTTCATTTTTTTTATTCATTCAGTATAATATTTCATTTACAAAGTCGAGTTTCCTTTCAAAACTCCAACTCCGTAACCTCCTAGAAAAGAGCTGCGAACTCGTCAAGTCCTAATTTAAAGGAATCTACTCAAGATTATATTCAATTCGAATGCAAAGGGCCGAAAAATTCATGCCTCTTTCGGAAATAGCCTTGGAAACGAAAATCCCACAAAATTTGACGTGGGACCCCGGACAAAATTACCCCAACTTCGCCTCATGGAAATGACCCAGCGAAACTCGCCATTTTTGACATTTAAAAAGCCAACTGCCAAACGAATAAAGGTACCGGATGCTCAGATTATAAAATATCGTGAACAGTTCGTCAATCACAAGACCACAGATATTAGAGTGCCATCCCATCAGGTTACCATGTTATTTTACGAACCATTACTACAGCTCATTCCACTTTTTCAAAGAAAAAAGAACATATAAATCCATAGGCAAATTCAACTTCCTGATCACGAGCACTACGTCCTCGAAAGTTTCGTCACATTCAAATCTCTCCTCACCTCCCTCGTTCACCGCAAAGCTCACGATCCAGGATTCGGGATTGGGAGCGTGCCAAATCTCTTGTTCAAACAGACGCTAAACCTGCCGCACTGATGTGACTATCGATACCCAATAATTCACAGCATCATTAAAGTGTCACTAGAAAACGTATCAGTTTCGAGAGCTGGAATAAAAGTCAGCATTTGTGTCGTTTTGTCCAGTCTGCATTTTGATAGAAGCCTGTTAAACGGTTATTTCGTGCACAAAACTTCAACAGAGTTGCATTCCGCAGGATTTTTGTCATATCGTGAATAGCCGCTGTATAAATATAATGATGGCAATCGGAGTGATATATATGAGAATGCTACTCACAACGTTCATATTTTTTGTGCTTTTCCCATTTCGAACTGACCTGTATCACGGTTTGAAATGCTATACAGGCAGTTTTTTTAGCTGACCCACTATTGCAATCTCGGAAACGGTGAGTCATACAAGGTCGGTTGGATTGGACGAATGTTTTCTATTTTGAAGAACTAGAATAATCTATTTCCAGATAGATAATATCCGCGGTTGTTTTTCATCGTACCAAATTTCTTTTTCGGCTTTATTGCCCCCATTTCGAATAACATACAACTCATGAGAACTTTCATTACTATTTCATATTTATCATTACCTGAAATGAACCAGTTTTTGGGTTTTGTCTCACCTGAAATGAAAATGAAAAAGATTCAAGTATTCATATTATCTTTTTTTTGAGCAAATTGATATATTTGCAATAACTGCAATATCAAAAAGATGCAAAATTTGGTGACTATTTTGTCAGTTTATTGTCGTATTTTCATGAATTTGGAGCTTTATATTTTTTATATGCAGATTGACACGAAAGGAAAGCCTTGAAATGTTTAAAGAACACCGCGTGAATCAAGAGACAGGAGAAACGAATTACTTTGGATTTTTGAAGTTTGTAAGCCTCAGGAAAGACCTCTTTCGGAAAGGAATTCCAAAGCTCAGCTGTTCTAGTGAAAAAAGATCCCTGAGCAAGAGAGGTTCGACAGGTCTCAAAATTCACAACAAAGGGGTGGGAATTCTGTATTCATTCGTCGAGTCATCCGTGTAGATATTGCCAAGGGTGGAACGATTGATGAAAATTCAGGAGAGCACCAACCATGAAAATATCTATAGAAAGGAGACAAGTAAGTCTCCGACCCTTCTACGATGTTCCAATGAAGTGAGTGTGTCTGTGAGCTAAGAATCACCAGCAAGACGGATTGCCTTTCCCTGAATAGAATCGAGAAGCCTCAATGAATGTTTTGATGCTAAACTCCACACATGAAAACCATATTCCAAGACAGGTCGTATCTGAGCCTTGTAGATCATAAGGAGATGACGAGAAGTAAAGTATTTCTTTGCATGAAATAGAAATCCAAGTTTCTGGGAAGCACCTTCAGCTATCGATCTCACATGGTTTTCCCATGAGAGATTGATCGTAATTCCTAACATCGAGGTACTTGACTTTGTAGGAATAGGTACTCTTGACATCTGAATACTAGATGATGATAGATCGGCTTCCCTTGAGAAGAGACATGCTTGGGTTTTCCTAGCATTAAATTCCACCAAGTTCATGTTAGCCCATTCTATTATTTTTACCAAGTCATCCTTAATTTCATTGACGCGAATGTTTCTTTGGACTTTTGTTTCTCTGGAAGAGAAACTAGTATGAAGAGTATTGTCGTCCGAAAAACTATGTACTGAACAAGATGTTTCCTCGAGCAAATCGTTGATATAAAACAGAAGTGGGCGCCAGAACTGAACCCTGTGGAACAAAGTTATTGAAAAATGCGTTCATTTCTCTCTGCCTACTATTTCAAGAACATTTAGGAGAAATTTTCAATGGAATGGTAATATTTGGTACGTAGTGGCATGACTTATTCATCCATAGCTATACCTAGTGTTGATTTTGACACATCCTACTTCGATTTGAATCTCCCCAGTCCAGTCCCTTTTCAAAAGAAGCATCCGAAATTGATCCATATTCAATGAATAAGTAACAATCTATTCATTTCCGTTTAACAAAATGGAAAAAAACTATCCACAGAGTGAACGTAAACAAGCACTTGATGCCTAGAACCGAAAGGGAATTTTGAAGTATTAAAGCGGTGTCTGCTTTTGTCGCTGTCCTAATCCCCCAATCCTTGGTTCAACTCCACCTGGATATTTTATGATCTGTGCTTCCATTATAATGAAAGCTTTTCCCCATCTCACCTGAGCATGCACTGTTGGCGAATCGAGGTCTTCATCACGTGATGAAATAATGAAAAGATGTAACAGAGAAATGTAAATGAAAATGCAGACTGATACAAATAAATTCTTTGGGTATTTACGGATTAAAACTTGGACCACAATTTTTTCCCATTTGCAATTCAGTGGTCCCAAAAATAGAGCACGTTTTCAAGTATTTTTGCACTGTGATATTGAAGAACATAATCAAACCATCCATTGGCGCCCGTTCTATAAACATTATAAGACATTGTTTCAAGTTTGAGCGGACATTTTCTTGTCCGGTTATTAGTTGCATCCTCCTAAGAGTTATTATTAAATGAATTAGAGGTAATAGTGAACCGAAGCCGGTTAGTTCCGTTGGAATCGTTTGCTCTCATCAAATTTCTCGACAAAAATGTAGAGATACATAATGAGAGTAACTATAGTTAAAGGAAGCATATCTTCCAGGTGGCACTTTTCGGTACCACCGCTCCATAAACGACATTGTTTTTCAATGCTTAGATAATCACAACCTATTTTTCACAAATATGGATCCATTGCCACTCGTGACGAAGTCAATGCACAAATCAACTTTTTTTAACGTTGATGTAATGCCTAAAGGATCTGAGTCAGAAAAAGATACGATCTGATGCTGAATGAAGATGTGAGTTTATGATAGCGAAGGGAAAGATCTGACAATTTCTGATCCCGAAAGGGAGAACCTCTCTCTATTGAAAACGAAACTGTTTAAAAAATTCAATTTCTGCCTGGTTTAACGTTTTGAGACTTGACCATGTAGTGCAATCCAAAAAAAAATATGGAATTTCCCAATTCATCAAAGATGTCCAATACCATTTTCGGATTTCAGACTGATTATCACATATTATTTCATTAATACTCCATTGTTCCAAATGAATTTTCAGACCGAACTAGAAAAACTATCAGCTGGAATAGATGGTTACATTAAAATTTGTTTTCATCAATAAAGCACCTATTTAAAAAAAACCATCTGACATATTTTTTTCATTTTTTTGTTACCAGATACTTGAAAGAATCAAGTTAAGACACTATTAAATGTATAGGTGTACGCAAGTTATGGAAGTATTGATGTTCATGTCGAATTTTTTCTTTTTTACTGACTGAATAATGACCAATGTTGATTCATGTTCTAAAATTATTGGTTCCGTTAACCAACTGACGAACGTCAACCCTCAGAAGTCGGAATTCGTGCGAGCAATGGATAAACGAGGCCTCACTTTTCAACGTGCGATTGCCCAGCACGGTGGCTGGCTGGGATTTGAACCCCGGTCTTCCACTTGAAAGGCGGACGTGACCGAGATCACTATGACTTTGGAGTATAGGAGCATACTGTGTATGTCGTGTGTTCCATCAGCTGATATGATAAATGAAAAGTCATCAGCAGACGCCGTGACATGATTTTGATAAAAACATTCGACATAGTCGATGGGCATACTTGAAGACTAGCGTTCAATCAAATAATCTTTTGAACAATTTGATTTGACAGTAGAATATTTTTCTGTTTTCTTCGCAGGAGGAATGAGCGAATACGGTTTGCTTTCGGAATACTCCGTCCATGGGTCGTGGCTTCATACTATGAAGGTTTTTTGATTTTCAATTATGGGAAGTCATCGACTTTGCTGATGGCACTGCCTTGTACTGACGAGTGGCCAAATAGCCCGAAACCGTTCTGCAAGTGTGTCCGTCACAATAATTGAAAATCAATTTCTTCATTTGTATCGTCACAAGCAAATGCTGGATTTTTCTTCCGTGAAGAAACCTGCACTGGCACTGGTCGGATATAGTGCAATGCCCTTCGTGGTATTATCCAGGGATGTAGTTGTTTTTGACAGGTGCCGGCCAAAACATCTTGTGTAGGTAGTTTGAGACTGGCCTGAACAAATCGTTCAAAAGATGATTTCATGATTTTGATACTCTGCTCTGCTTCTACACTTGTATTCATTCAAAATGTATTATTACTTTGAGATTGCGTTGTGTCGAAATGCTCAAAAAACGACAAAAAAATTATTATCTCCATCCCTCTCTCCCTTTGATTTATATCTTCGACAATAGACGAAGATATCGATAACCATCTTCAGGAAAATTATTATTTCGATATGAGCGTGAATGAATGAACACTACCATATATCCACAACTCAAAGAATCGCACGTCAAAATAAAAGACCTCGTAAATCCTCAGCTCACCCTGAGGGTTGCCGTTTGCAGAGGGCGGACAGTTGGAAATGAAAAACCCATCGCTGTAATGCTGTGCTTTGGAAATGAAATTCATGTTAGTATTCGCACCCTGTATGCGAGTTTCATTCGAACGTGGGAATTCCATTTGAGATTTTATCTCACGAAATATTTATGAATGAACAAATGTTGCTGGGTCCAGACGAAGAAATAAGATAACTCGGTAGACTACACAAATATTCTTTCAGAATCAGTCCGACGAATGGTTCCATTCATCCACCGTGGGCGAGCTTGCATGAAAAAAAATGCGATTTTTGCAAATCGGAAAAAATGTCGGGCGTTGGCTCGAATTGAGAGTGGACGAAAAAGTCGTTCTTGGTAGTTCAACGGAGGTCGCGCTAGAAAACAAATCGAGAGATCTGAGCGAGCGGTAATCGCGCGTTGAGCGCGGAAGAGACGCGTAGTCCCTCTTTAAATTATGGTATCGCGTCACAAGTCACGAATGTGGAATTTAATTACATTCGGGAAAAATGAGAATATTAGTGATTCGTGTTCATTCAAGTGTCGCCTGGCTTTGAAAATATTCGTATTTGAAAACCAAGAAAAAATATGGAGTGGGAGTTGTCCAAGAAACCGCCATGCAAGGTAGACAGAGGACCAACTGGTATGTCAATTTTGCTGTGTGTTAACGTAAATAACCATTTTATTCACTTTTGGGAAGGAAAGCTATTATTTTTCTGTTGAATCTAGAAACATTGATCGCATATTAAGGGACCTTTCTGACTCTTTCTGATATACCTAAGAGCTATTAAGATAGGCCTTAGGGCGGCCGATAATATATATTGTTTGATTGTGTAGCTTTTTCATATAATTCATTTTTCACCGAGAAGAACTTGCTGGTCTTATTTTGATTTTTTGCATATGCCTTTTGTTCATTAATTTGATCAAATCAATGATTGAATTCAGAGTTCTAAATAGTTTCCTTGCATTTGTTTGTTTTTTATATTTTCTTATCTAGTTTTTGTTCAGTTCCTATTTTCATTTTTCTTGTTTATATACTGCCAAAGGGCCAAATTCATGCTCCTTTCGGAAATAGCCTGAACATCCAAAATTTGACGTGGAGAAATCTACGTCTGGTGACAGCAGCTGCCATTAATGAAAATAGTAACCATTATTACAACTAGTGACGTGCGGAGGGATTGTTATCTGGTTTGATTAGTTTTTGTGGAGATGAGGTTCATGTAAAGCGAATGAAGATATTAGGAAGTTCATACAGAATAACAATAACTCTCGCAGCCGTTACATCTGGTGATCTAGCGTTGAGATTATTTTTGCTAGAATGTGAACTAGTTGAGATGTGTTGATAAGCAAATGATAATGTCAACATACAACAAAAATAATACCCTTTTAGCAATTACCACACTGGTAACAGAGCGGTGGGATTGTAAATTGTAAAGTTGTCTATTCTAGAAACATAAACTGTTGGGTTGGTGGAATTTTTGTAGGTACCAAGAAGATTAAAACAACAATTGCAATAACCCTACCGTTCGTGACATCGTCAAACACACTAATCGGCCTGTTACACTTGGAAAGAACAGGTTGAGAAAGACAGAGAGAATCGATCGGAGGAAAGGACTCGCATTTAATTGCCGTTCAAACGAAATTCAATTCGTTGATGAACCTGGCCGCAGTGTCCACAATTAGGCGTTGACGGTGTTTGCTCATTTAATTTCAGGCTTCCTCTCACAAACATTATTTATGACCATGGCCGCAACCCACGACCTGTCAACGCAGGATTATTTCCAGCTGTTTTAAATGCGGTGCTCCCTTTATCCAGGAACGAAAAACAACTGGAATAAAGGAATTATGGGATGGTGACTGTTGATGTACTTTTTCGACGATGTAGAAATAAAGTTGGTAAGTGTTTCGGGAATCCATTTGTTCGAAGTCGGGTTGTGGTTTTGACGGCAACCTTTTTCAACTTCCCTTTGTGATTACCATACGGTCGTTAAACAAACGAATATATTTGCAAATATGTTTGCTGAAAATTCTACTTTGGACTCATCAGGACAGGAACTCCTGAATATCACGCCTGTTTGGATCTGACGGAATCTCATCAATTGTTCTTGAAGTATGTGCCCAGGGATTTAAAACGGTACTTTGCGAATTTTTCAACCCTTCGTATAACTTGGGTTTTTTCCAAATCCTGGAAAACAGAAGAGTTCATCCAGCTCCCAAGAAAGGGAAAGAAACTCTACCTAGTTGCATTGCTTTCTATCATTTCTAAAGTTATGAAAAAATAAATCAATTTCGGAGAAACGTTAGCTGTTGCACTCAAAATTTAAGAAGCGTTTGATAGATTTTGGCATCGGGGCCACTTTTCAGATCTGTTTCAAAGTTCACCTCCCCAATGTTGTAGCTTGTTGAAGAGTTTCTTGTCTGATTGGCCTCTCTTTGTGGTTATTGATGAAGTATCGTCTGATATTCTCTCAATGAATGCAGGTGCTGCACAAGCTTCAGTTCTGGCTCCCATTTTGTTTCTGCTTCATATCAAGTATCTCGATGTTAGAAATTACAATCAGTAATAATCTCTCATGGGATAAGCATGTGAGACCGATCGGTAAAGGTGCTCCTTAGAAGCTTGGATTTCTATTTTGTGCGAAGAAATACTTCACTTATCGTCAGCTTCTTATGATCTACATGAAACAGATACGTATTGTAATATAGTTCTCATATGTGGGGTTCGTCAATGTAACAATCATTGGATCTCGTTGATTGTATTCAGAGAACGGCAATCCGTCTTGTTGGTGATTTATTCCTGAATTGTCGGCAGTCCCTTGGCAGTACCAACACGGATGGCCAGACAAGTGCAGAATTTTCACCCCTTTGTTGTGAGCTTGAAAACCTAACGAACCTGTCTTGCTCTTGCATTTCTCAATAGATCGGATTTCGGATCTGTCTGAATCCAGCCTTAGGCAGTCTGTTTATTATGAAATATGCGCTCCATATAAACCTCTCGATATAACGATATCGAAATAACAAACAAGTAACGGGAAGGTCGACTAAAAACCGTTGGGGTACGTACTACTCAAGCCGGTTCATCCAAAACATATACGAGATGTATTATTGGGAATCAATTTGGTGAATCCTTTAATCCGGTCGTCTAATACAGACGAACAACGAAAAACTGTCATTAATAAAAATAAACTTACAACAACGCTAGTTAGCAGCTTCTGTGTTGTTTAAAATACAATCAGAAGGGAAATTGAGTCTGGCACCATGTGTTTACTATATGTATATAAAATAAAGTCGTGTTAGTTACACTATTCATAACTCAAGAAAGGCTACACCGATTCGGCTGAAAATTGGTGGGGAGGTAGTTTAGAACCAGGAGACAAACGTAACTTTTTATCCCGTTATCTCTTTTCGAAAAAAAAAAGCACTTTTTTATGGTACCACGTAATACCTTGGTCCAATCTACTTCAACTTTGGCATGAAAATTCTATCACAGAATTGATGGGAGACGCGTTTCGTATTTTGTTGAAATCAATCGTCTGACGGGGTTGAAAAGGGGTAGAAAATTATTGTTTGAACGTAATTTTTTTGTGATGGATCAATATTTGTTCCGTAGTTTTTTGGGTTTGTAACCTACCACAATATGAAAAAATAAGAATTGATATTGGAATCTACACAAGTGTAGAAGGGCAGATTTTCAATCTACCCCGAAAAGTTGTCTTTACGAGGTATTTGCATTTGAAAAGGAATTTGCCTAGAAGTTTTGAGAACGGAATCAGATTTAGTTTCCGAAACGTTAACAGATAAGTATTTTCATATATATCAGTTCTCATTATTTTTTTGATAGGCAAATTTTGAGTCATACGAGAAGTTGCTGACTAATTGGACTTGTTCTATCCAGAAAGAACGGTTTTTCGATAGACGCAGCAACTTTTCGGGGTAGATTGAAAATCTGCCCTTCTACACTTGTATAAATTCCAATATTAATTCTTATTCTTTAGATTGTGGTAGGTTACAAACCCAAAAAACTACGGAACTAAAAGGGTAAAAAGTTATATTGGGGATGAATCAACACTCAGCCTAAACCGCTGATTGTAGTGACCTGAATCTTGGAGGGTTTTCCAAGAATCCATCCGTAAAGGGGTGAAAAACAGGGTCAAATTTCGTGTGGTACAACGTGATTTCTAGATCCAATCTACTTCAAATTCTGGAGAAATATTCTTCAACAGAATTGATGGAATGAATGTTTCGTATTTTGTTGAAATTCATTGTCTAATGGGTTAAAAAAACAGTCTCGACTTCTTTCGAACGCTTTTACAATGGCGCCCAGAAGGAAGAGCTGTGATGAACCTGCTAAAACTTGGTACTAAGAACTACACAATATAATTGCATCACAATAGTATATTATGCAACGATCGTGTAATTATGGTTATTAATACATGAGCATAAACCTGGATACGAAACGAGCCGAAGGTGAGTATGGTTTATGCGAGTGTATTAATAACCATTACATGAGAGTTGCATACGCTAATTTATCTACACCCAATAAATAATGAAGAACTAAAAATATTATATTATTAGGTATTTATATTGAACACAATAATAGTAGGTAATCAATCGTATATCTTTGAAAAATTCCACAAAATTATAATTAATGGTATAACCACGGAAAATACAACAATGAGAAATGAAAAGAAAAAAAATGAAAAAAATATCTTCCGAGGTCATGAATTGAACCCGGACGTTTCTGATCACTGCTGGCGCCATTGACAACTCGGCCATGAGAGCTCATTTGATTCGGTCGAAAATAAAAACTAAAATGTGTTGCATATGTCAGATGAAAAATATAATCCTTTCGATTGTATTTTTTCTGTTGTCTAAGACATCTGTGGAGGAGTCGCTGGTAATTCTTTTATATCACTGCTATAAGATATTTTCATACGATTATGTAAAATTGACTAAATTCTTCAAAATTTCAATATCTACTGATTTTGACTTGACAAACGTCAAAATGCAAAGCTTGCACCTCATGCTTGATTGAAAAATAATGAGTTTCTATTGGTTGAAAATCTGTATCGTAATGGATTTCATTATAAAACGGGTTGTGAGCATATAAGTGTATTATTAGAGTACGGGTGTAGATAAAACTAATTAACGCTCAACGAAATGGGCACCGGGTTGTAAATATCTACTACATAATACTAGACTTTCAAGGTCCTTTAAACTCCGTAATCAATACTCAACATTATTCTCGATTGGGATCGAAGTGCTTCGTTCATAACAATAAAATTCAGTGCAAACTCCCACATTTCCTATTTCTCCTATGAAGGATATACTCCGTTTATTGCTTCATCCCATTTAGTTTAGATATTAAGAATTTTAAGAGTATTACAGTATTACACCATTGTAAGTTCCAGTAGTAAGCTCGGTAATTTTCCTTTATCAGAACGTCTTTTACAGCAGTTTTGTTTTGGGTGCGTCTTTTGTTTTCATTCTAACAGTTCTTGAGGAGTTCAACATTGATCTTGAAAGGAATATTAGAATCATATATCTTGAATAAGCTGAGTGGGTGTTTTCCAAATTTTATTGAATTGCTGGTATTTGTATCAACTAATTAAATATTTTTGTATTGCTCTTTAGGCTGGATTCAGACAGATCCGAAATCCGATCGTACGACGATTCGATAGCTTTCTGATTGGTTTTAATTCAAATTTAGACCAATTTGTGTTCTCTATTCGCATCTTCATATTGGAGTATGCACTATAAATTTACTCTCTTGAAGATGGTAATTTTGAGGAGAGTAAAAGTGTTTGCAATTCGGTGCTAGCATAATTTTCACACCAGTGTGCCGAATTCATGACCTTTGCCGGAGAAGAATCAAAATATAACTCAGAATCTTTGACAATATCGAGTTCTGATCTACAGAATCAACAGGTAGTGTAAGATTGTTCACCACAATTCTCAGCCGTACTTGAAGGCCTTGAAAACTGGTATTTTCATGTTGACTATGGATAAAAATTAATGAACAACAACAATCATTCTGATATCAGATGCATTACATGTTCTATTGCAACACTATTACAGATGACTGGACTGTTTTGAATTTTTGCCTTGAATTGTCCATACTCTCTTCCTCTACTTCCTTTTTCAGGTGATTTCTCTCATAAGGGCAGAAAACGATAGACTTATGGTTCTTGTTCACCAATATGGTGTAGCAATGCATCGACTGTTTTGCAATCAACCATTTTGATTTTTCATATCACAAATATTCTGGGTATGCTTGAAGACTAGCTTCAAATCAAATAATGTTCTGAATGAACAATTTGTTCAGGCCAGTCTCAATTCACCTACACTGTAGTGACACTGTAGGTTGACGGACAAATACCTATCAGAAAATAACTACTCCCCTGTCTAATAGCCTATAGGACATTGGATAACATCCAACAGGTGTAAGCGCAGGATTCTTCACAGAATATATGATTTTGGCGATACAACTACCAGAGTTAATTTTCAATTATTGCGACGGGACACACTTGCAGACCGGTTTTGGGCTATTTAGCCTCTCGTCAGTGCAAGGCAGTGGCATCATCAACATTATTCATATTCGAACAGATTATCTTCCTTTGACCAAGTCTGATACAAACAACAAGCAAAATAGCCGTTGCTGCGCCAGCTGCCCGTAGACTAGATACTAACCAAGTGCATATCCGCAGGGGTAATTCTGGCAGTTGTATCGCAAGTTCATATGCAGCAATTTCTTCTGTGAAGTATCCTGCGCTACAATCTGTTAGATGTAATCCAATGCCCTTCCTGGTATTAGCCAGGGGAGTAGTGTTAGTCCGTCAAACTAGAATATTTGATTTTATGTCAGATTTGGCTATAGTGATCCACAATAACCCGTGTTGGGAGTGGAACTGCTTAATCTGAATTGTTATTAGCAATAAGGAACATTGTATGCCTTTAATTTCATTTTTTTACCTGATAACACAATTACATTGTGCTACAGTTGTAGTATGTCTTCGATTTCATATCCATACCAGATAAAAAATGACTTCATTGTGTTGTAGTTATTATCACAAAATAAATCAGATCCTCCATTGAATGAAAACTACTATCTACAATATTTATTTGGTTGTACCCAAATGAAGATTTTTAATGACAATGAATTCGAAATTCATGGTATTTCTTAAGCGCGGTGGAGGTAGCGGTGGCGGTGGAGTACGCGGTGGCGTTCAGACGTACTTCATCTATCCTTCCCTTGTCTCTCTCGGTCGGCGGTCGGCCTTCTTCGCGGTGGCGGTGCTGGGCTGTTGGTTCGCCCTTTGCCTCCCTCCTTCTCGAGCGACGATCTTTCTCTCCTCAAAGGGAGGGTGGGGGTGGTTTTTCCTCCCTCCCTCCCCCCTCCCCCCCCCCCCTCCCCCCCCCCCCCCCCAAATCATTTCCCTATTATCGATTAGAGCCGTAGCAAAAGTATAGTGCATAACACGCTAATTGTCAAAAATGACTTATTCCTTGGTCGTTTTTTGTGTCACTGGAATTTTCACCAGCTATATCATCAATTTGGCACACACTATGAAGCCTCGAATCTTACCATTTGGGTTGTTCCCTGAAGACTTGTATGCGTTTCAAAAGTCGATTGGGTCGCGGTGGCGGTGCGGTGGCGACGCGGCGGCGGTCCCCTGAGCGGTTCGGTCGCTCTCGTTTCTCTCCTCTGGGTTGGGTGTTTCCTCTTGTCGGGGGTTTCTTTTGGCGCCGCCGAGGATGGGGTTCTCCATCAGGGAACGTCTTTCTTGTTGGTCTCTTTGGATGGTCATATTCGCCTCTCGGAGGGGTCCCCTTTACATCGTGGTGTCTTTTTTTTCCTCTTGGGTTCCTCCTTCTGCCTCACCCCATTTTCACCGCCCCCACTCCTCCCTCTCTGTTCCTTTTCTCCCCCCTCCCCCCATCCATCGTGAATGAATTTTGTGGAAATGCTCAACCTGCTGTTTGCAGTTGAATAACATTCTTACTTCATATTCAAAGCATCGCTTCATAAAACACATCCCAACTTAAATCGATATACCTCTTCTGAAACTACTCCATCTAACAATTCGACAGCTGCGTTGTCAAAAACTTTACTCCTGAACCGCAAAGTAGGCTGGAATTGAACTGAAGATAAACAACCACACTAATTGTGTTACAGTTTCGGTGTCTTCTCAACGAGATTATTCGAAGTTCCATGGACCTGTTGATGTATCAAGTACGGCCCAAATCGTGTCGTATCTGATATTATCTCTGTGCCGTGTTATGTAGGGTAAACAGACCTGAAGACATGCTTGAAGGGGAAACTGCATGGTTTGGAATCGATAGAGGCATTGACAGATCAAGCAGAAGGTAACAGGGGATGATACCCTCAGAGTTAAATGCCAAAATAATCCATGCTATGGTCTTCTTCCACTTCGGATGTGGTTTCAATTAGGAATACTTTTTCAATTCCTATCATTGTCTATGTGGAGTTGTACTTCAATTTTCATGTCCTTGTTGAAGAAAAAGATATTTCTTATACGAAATTCATCAAATTTTGGCTGTTGTATCGCAGAAAATAGCATTATCTTTCAAAAATATTCAAACCATCTCATAACGACTCTTTCAAAATATGTATAGCACATGAAATGTCGATAGTTCCTGAGATATTGTTTTGTGATTTTGTGAGAATCTATATATTGGGACAGTTTTTCAATCTATAAATATACTTCCAAAATTGATTCTTTTAAGATGCTTGTATTGATTATAGAGTACTGAATGACCCTGCTGTTGATCACAATGAAAAAAAAATTGTTGTCAATCCAGGATAATAATTTTTTCACTAGTGATAGATTCTTATTGCTTCCTGCTAGCTTTTCTTATGCAAAAACAATAGCTCTGCAAGTCATTTCAAAAAGTTGCCCAATGAATCTTGTTTTGAACAATAGGTGATGGCAGGAGTCCCAACATGTATGTGTGTTCTTTGTTCATACTAAAAAAATTTCAAACCATATAAAAAGGCTTCTAAATGAAAACCACACTATCTCACAGGTTATGAAATTCTTGTATATACTATAAAAATAAAGTACCATTCTCTTTTCAGAATATATGATAGTTATTAAGTACCCGATGCTTTTCAGATGAAAAACCGATAACAAAATCATGAGAGAATTGACAGCTACCTTGAAAATAACACTAGATATCATACCCTATCAAAAATCAGAACATTAATAAGATTGGTTTGGAAGATATTCCAGTGGAAGAAGAAACAACCTAGACACCATTTACTTTACCCAAGAATAGACACGTATCAGATTCTTAATTGGATTCTTTGATATAGCTAAGCAGGATATCATGAATTCATGAAAACTGAGTATTTTAAAAATACACTACAACTCCGATATGAAGATGGAATTATTATGATGATTTTCAAGTGAAAATTCAGACCACAGAGAACAGAAAATGAAGATTTCCTGTACAAATCACGTGTCGCGGTCCTGTAAGCCCGTTGTTAATGAGACTTCACATGAAAGTGTGACATTTTTTATTTAATATGAAATGAGAGTTGGTCAGTTCAATCCAATAATTAAGATAAATTGGGAATCTGATTTTCAGAAACTCTCAAGGAAAACCAATAGAGGAAATGAAAGAATGGTATGTACTGAGGTCTAGTGACCAAAGTACATACGAAGGTCACTGTATCAGAGTTAGCTCCGCTTCTTCAATGGCCTTATTTGTTCGAGAGGAGCCCAAACTAAAGATTGAGCACGAGTTATGTGTAAAAAGTACGCCTATTATTACTTCAATATGTACCTATCTGGTCTATAATATTATTGAATATATCCAATTACCACCATCAGCAAACCTTTAGGAACTATGAAAATCATTTTTCCAAGGGATCTCTCATGAAAACAAGACACACACATTAAATTTGAAACCGATTTAGAAAGTAGTAGCCGACGCTTTCCCACTTCGACGGGCCTTAATAATTTTTGTAATTCAGTTATATTGTGTGGTTCTTAGTACTTAGTTTTATCAGGTTCATCACAGCTCTGTCTTCTGGGTGCACTCGAAACAGCGTTTGAAAGAAGTCGAAAATGACATTAACCTCTTTTTTACCCCGTTGGGCGATAAATTTCCATAAAATACGAAACACGTCATCCACCACTTATGTTAAAGAGAATATTTCTGCAAAATTCGAAGCAGATTGAAGAAGAGAAATCACCTGTTCCATAGAAACTTTGACCCCGTTTTTCACCCTCTTAGAGAAGGAATTTCGAAAAAACCCTCCTTATCGGATGCCTTAGTCATACAAAAAACACCCCCTCCAAGATTCAGATCTTCACGATCAGCGGCTTAGAATGTGCGTTGTTCTGCAGGTCAGTTATTCGGGACAAAGCATTTTATATGTATTAATCAACAACTTTGTAGTGATTCAAATATGAAAGCTAGCTATACGGCCCTTTTTGTAGAACTCATAGAGACCAACGTTCTTATTGGAAATTATGTTCGTCTATACCGAACCGTTTAGTCAGCGCCGTTCGCCGTTAAAGCATCACATCTAGCCCGATTTTCTACGACCCAATTTACATATTCTATTGTTTCCCACTGAACTTTTCGTTAAATCATAATAAAATGAAACCTATATCATTCCTGAGAAGTATAGCTTCACGTTAGTGAAACAATTTTACCCCCAACAAACAAACAAAGTTACAAACGAACCTCTTCATAATATCAGTATAGACTGATAAAGAAAAATCACAGAGCTCACTAATGGGTTCGAATATGGCGCGATATACTCTAGAAACTCCAATATCCCAACTGAATGAGATGTATAAAGCAATAACCGAGGTAAATCCTCCAGATAAGAAATTGAAAACATGGAAGGTTTACACGAGAAGTTACTTGAAGATAATTCAGCACATAGCCTAATTCGACAGAGATGAAACGTTCATTTCGAAGTTTGTAGAGACTAGATGATTACAAAGATCGAACACCTGTTTGAGTCCTTTCATCTCATCACCTCTCTCTCCCTTTCCCCTCTTTCTCTTTTTTTTTTTTCTTTTTCTCTTCCTTCCTTCTTTCTCTTTTTTTTTGGGGGCTCTTCTTTTTGGGTCTCTAAATGTCTGTTAGTAATACGTACTGGGTTGTTTCATAATAACGCTTGAAATTTCTGGACGGTCCAACAAATATAAGCCATGTTTGAGGTCACCATATTCGATATAAAATCGCACACAAGCTCCCAAGGACTTTTTATTACCATCAGCTGTTACATTGTCCGAGTCTGTTTAAGTTCGAAAACTACCAGGCACGAAAAGTTCCCTGTCCAGCTTGGATTTGTTAGTTCCACATCAACCCCTTCATAGTCACGTCTCTGAATGTTAAGTTGAAATCTTTTCAATTCAATTCAGCTTATTTCCTTCAAATGACAAATTACATAATTTGTATAGGAATTGTCAAGAAATACTTAAATCTAGTGGACAATGACAAACAAGAAGCGATATAATTTGAAACATACCAAAGAGATAAGAGAGACAATACAATTTGTTTTCACCTCCTTCTCCCCCCCCCTTTTTTTTTTTGTTTTTTTTTGGGCCCCCCCCCCTCCCTTTTCCTCGCCCCCCCTTTTTTTCCTCCTCCTTTTTTTTTTTTTTTTTTTTTTTTTCTTTTTTTTCTTTTTTTTTTTTTTTTTTTTTGGTGGGATTCTCTTTTCCCCCCCCCCCCTCTTTCTCCCCTATGTATTCACAGTGGGTCGTTTAAAAACTCGTCAAGTGTATAAAAACATTTCTCGAGTAGAAAAGACTTCAGACATCGTTTGAATGTTGTAAGATTAGAATTTGATTTTATTTCTTCTGGTAGGCGATTGAAGATTTTGGGACCCTTGAAATTTGGAGCATTCAGACTGATTTTATACTTAGCCATATTAGTGTAGATACAGTGTTTCTGACGGGTATTAATCTTATGGATATCATAGTTTTGTGTGAAATCATTTCTATTGATGAAAACGTATAAAGACAATTCATGAATGAATATGCTGATGAGAGTTAAAATATTATGACCTTGAAAAAGTGATCTGCATGAGCTGCGATTTGGAATTCTGAATGTACATCTCAAAATGGCTTTCTGTTTGACGAAAACGTTGTTGCTCATTGATGAGTTGCCCCACAAACAAACACCGTAGCGTAATCTGGCTTCGACTTGGGCATAATATATGATTATTAGTTGGTTAGTTTTCAAAATAGTGTTTAGATTCTTGAACATATAAATTAATGAACTCAACTTAGAAACTAAGTGTTCGCCGTGAGTGTTCCAATTCAAATATTCGTCCATATATAGTCCTAGGAATTTTACCTTATTACAAGTGCTTATGACGCTATCGTTAACATTTAGTTGGAGTGGATCGACTCTATTCTGATAATTATGGAACCGAATCACCTGTGTTTTGCCAGCGTTGAAAAATAGATTCTGTGTATTGAAATAGCTGATTCTTATATTAACTTCAATTTTTCCAAATTGTGGTAGGTTGAGGCCCTTAAAAAACGAAGAAGGAATTTTCAAAACCAGGAAACCTTTGTTAATATCCTTTATTCTGTTCAAGCTGAATATAACACCAGCCAAACTTATGAACATGAGTTAGCGATAGTCCTAGAGGGTAGATATAGATATCTGAACCAAGAATGCCATTCCATTACCATTTATATCGAAATGGGGCGGCAGTACCACATCAAGAAATATTTCAACTGCCTGAAGTGAATTTCATCCGGGTCATAGATCTTCCAAACAGTCATAATTTACATTTTCTGATGAATATGCATATATTTTGTAATTATGTTTGTCACAATGCCTCGGGCTTGTTGCACATCATCATTTTCCCTCTCCAAGATAATTTCTGAACATCGCACAGGATTTATTTTTATGTGTAGGCCGAGATATCAACGGAACAACTGAACAAAATTACAAGTCAACTCCCTCTTATCTCTAGTCATCTTTTTTTGTGCGTTCATGATACTATCATGGTTTTATTGTTCTCCCCAGAGTTTGTTTTTCGCGTTTTTTCACAGAGAAAAAATTTTATTTTCATCCGAGAAAGAGTTAACGAAAAGTCACCTCTTTGATGCTAACCAGTTATTCGGGCACAGCATGAAAAAATTTGACTGCTTTTGCATAAACAGAATGCTTACTTGTTTGAAGATGGAAAGAGCTAATTAACACAGAAATTCATAGTCTGTTCAGATAGACCGGGAGGTCATGACAGGTGACGTTCCACCATTTTTTCGTGCATGCCTTTTTAAGGCTTGATAACTAACCCTAAAATATCAAAGATAGTCGGGGTTTTAGCCCCCCCGCGCGTCCTCTTCATAAGGAAAAACGCTTTTTTTTCTGTACAGAATTTTCCGGAAATTTTTCACCGTTGGTCCTACGAGGGGTGCATGCCAATTCTTTCATAGTGTTTTTATAACAAAAACTTCAATTCTTCACATCGGCATGTAATTTGAAAACACGGAATTTTCCTTAATTTTTTTTCAGGTTTTCATAACCCTTTGATCATCTTGGGCCGCTGCGGGGTGCATGCCATCAATTATTAGAGCTTCAATTCTTCCGTATATTACAATGGCATGCAGTAAAATATCACGGAAAAACACGAAAACTCGCTACAGAAAGAAAAGCGTTTTTCCTTATGAAGAGGACGCGCGGGGGGGCTAAAACCCCGACTATCTTTGATATTTTAGGGTTAGCTATCAAGCCTTAAAAAGGCATGCACGAAAAAATGGTGGAACGTCACCTGTCATGACCTCCCGGTCTAAGAGGCTCAGTTTGAAATTTCCCTATTTGGAAATACGAGGGGAGTTTGTTATGTGAAATGCATCCTTGTCAGGGGCTTTCCCAAAATTCGTGTTTGAAAATAATTTAGAGAGTCTATATTTTCGTGTTATGAGATCAAAGGAATGATTATCAGTTTGAATTGAACTGGCCACTACTTGATGAAAATCAATAGTAATGAAAATATTTCCCACAAAATGGTTGAGGCTTTCGCGGCCGAGGTTTTCAGTATCACTACTATGGTTTGGGTTTGAAGGCCGTCGTTTTTTGGAATTTCTTCCTGACGTTTCGCTGGCGCGAGTGGCTAGCTTCTTCAGAGGCTCATATAGTCATCGGAGTCTTACTCGAGATGTATCCAATTCGAAAAATTCTGGCGCAGTCGGTAGGATCCCGAAGGCATCTATCGGTTTAGATATCCTTGATTTTCAACTCTTCATCGAGAAGAACCGGATAAGTAGTTTCGGCAACGAAAAAACTCTAAAGCTGGAAGGACCATCATAGGATCATCTACAGTTCCAGAGGCAGATTCCAGAACCCCCAGTACTCAGAATCTCCGGCACCAGACGATGGAGACGATTTTTTCCTGAGTTACTCATTGTTCTTTTTTCTGTGATCCCATATGTCAAGCTCCTCAATTTTCCCTGATTCGATAGATGATATTAGTACATTAAACTTAGCTAAGTGCTCCATTATTTTTGTCAGGGTAGATTTATTCTGTTATAATGGATTATATTAATGTTTTGAAAAATGATTCAACTGAAGATATATTGGAAAATGATAGAAGCTGTAGACTTCCAAGAATATGGGTTTTCAAGCAGGTTGAACGAGCGATATAATTATTAAGAGGAACTGAGTGACCTGGAATTCTCTAGAAGATTCCGCTCAACAAAACCTACAGTAATGCAGCTTTTGGAGCTGATTGAAAATAGATTGGAGTACCCTTA
Source organism: Zygogramma bicolorata (assembly GCA_032362365.1). Lineage (NCBI taxonomy): Eukaryota > Metazoa > Arthropoda > Insecta > Coleoptera > Chrysomelidae > Zygogramma > Zygogramma bicolorata. The sequence continues at coordinate 366,484 of JAVJAQ010001667.1, forward strand.
TGGTGGGTGAAAGGTGTTTTTCATTTATTTATTGTTCTCATATATGAATGTGCCAACTTAAAATTAAGCTGTGACCCCATTCGTGTATACGTGAATATTCTTTGGTGGAAACTTGTTTCGAAAAGTATGAACTCAAGAGACCAATAAAATGAAAGACTCCATTTGTTAATGGTCTCATAACAATAAGTCGGTGCAATCGACTGTTAATCTGATGACTTATCGACAGGCTATGCGTAGGAAAACTCTGTAGTCGAGTTCCGAGACTAGAGATCAAGAAAATACCCCAAGTATCCGTTTCGAGAGGATGCCACTCGTGGAACAATGGCTTCAAAGAGTCACCTCCGCATCCTCAGAGCCGGCTCCCACCCCAACCCCTCATTAATTGCCTAAACGGCGATAACGTCGCTGTTGGGAGTTTTTGCTAGTCTGTCGTTTTTCCGCCGTCTCCGTATTTCGAAAGCCGATCTCGAGTACCGCTCGGAGGGAACAAAGGGCGGTTTTATTTACTACACCCTTCCCTCTGTGGTGGTCAAGTGAAAGAGGCACGGAATCGATAAAGCTGTGCGATTATCTGTTGCTTTCGATGTGGATGTCGCAGAGAGGTAAACGTTTATCGCCGGATAGCCCGCGGATACGCTGGTTTTGAAGGCATCCAGGGGCCGGGAAATGCCGCATTTATTTACGATTTGGCTCGCCACGATTCGCGTTACAGGAGATTCCCAGAGATTTTCTTGGCATTAAACTTATTCAGGGTGCAAGATGCATATTAGTCCAGTCTATGACCATTTTCCCGTGTATTTATCCCATACAGCACCGATTCGCATGAAAATTTGGATTCAGGATCGACATACACTCTTTTTCAAAATCTACCCTGTGCCGAGGGTTGCTTTCTTCCTGGGGGTGGATGCCACCCCTTCTTGGGGGTGAAAAAATTTTCATTGGAAATGCGTGCGGAAATCAATAGATTGACTAATTCTAAGCACTTTTTGTTCAATGAAGTTTTTTCTGAAAAGTAATACTTTTCGACTTATTCACGAGTGAAATTGTCGGTTTTTAGTCGAAAAAAAACACGTTTTTCGATCCTTTTTCGCGAATAACTGGAAAATAATGCATCTAATCGAAAAACCTGCGGAGGGCAAAATTATAGCTTTTGAAAAAACAAAGGCGATTGTTTATTTGTGATTTATGCAAACCCACAACAAACTGAATAATTGCTTGTTGAAAGTCGATTGGTATTTTCAAGCTCCAAAATGGAAAGTTTCTACGAACAATAACCAAAAACCAATGCATTTTTCGGGAAAAACTAGTTGGACCTTTTTTGAATTCCTTCAAAAATCCTTTATTTTTGTTATTTATAAAAGTTTCTAGCATCAAAACTGACCGGGGTATGAAGGAAATAATGTTGAATCCTATTTTTTCCATAAAAAAAAATTGTGAATAACTCATCCTCACTTCCCTTTGGAAAAAATCGTTGCCTAGTGGAACTATCTGTATATATACATATATAATATACATATAGTTCCACTAGGCCTGAAATATAGTTACTATGTGTATTTTTCAATAAACTAATGTAGATACTCCAATTTCTACAAAAATAGTTTTTGTTTTTTTTCCCATAACTCGCTTAGTCTTCAAGCAATCAAATCTACCAAAAAAGTATTTTGTAGCTTTTTTCAAGAGCTATGAGCTCATTCACATGATTTTTTGTTTCAGATTATATTTTTGAAAAGGTTCATGCTGAAAGGGCTCAAAAAAGGTACTTTGCGCGAACCCTCACAATATTTAACTGGCCATATCTCATTCTTTTTTCATCCTGCAAAAAAAAAACACCGAAATTTTCAGAGAAGAATAGCCTTCAATTTTGTACTCTAGGAAATCTTGCATGTGATCAATACTTTTCGAGTTATTTCGAAGAAATGGCGATTTTTCGCTGAATCACGTATATGATTTTTTCTCTTCAATCTCAACTACGTACTTTCAATTGATAAAAAACTCAGAACTCATCATAAGAACATGAATGAAGTGAATTATGGAGTAACAACGATTTTTTTCAAAGGGGGGAGAAGAGACGATGAGTTATTCACAATTTTTCTTCAAGAAAAAATAGGATTCAACATTATTTCCTTCATACCTCGGTCAGTTTTGATGCTAGAAACTTTTATAAATAACAAAAATAAAGGATTTTCGAAGGACTTCAGAAAAAGTCCAATCAGTTTTTCCCGAAAAATGCATTGGATTTTGGTTATTGTATGTAGAAATTTTCCATTTTGTCGTTTGAAAATACCACTCAACTTTCAACAAGTAATTATTCGGTTTGTAGTGGGTTTGCATACATCACAAATGAACAATCGCCTTTGTTTTTTCAAACGCTATAATTTTGCTCTCCACAGGTTCTTCGATTAGATGCATTATTTTCCAGTTATTCGCGAAAAAGGATCGAAAAACGAGGTTTTTTTTCGACTGAAAACCGACAATTTCACTCGTGAATAAGTCGAAAAGTATTGCTTTTCAGAAAAAACTTCATCGAACAAAAAACGCTTAGAATCAGTCAATCTATTGATTTCCACACTTATTTCTAATAAAAAAATGTTCACCCCCAAGAAGGGGTGGCATCCACCCCCAGGGAGAAAGCAACCCTCGGCACGGGGTAGATTTTGGAAAAGAGGGTAAGTAGAACCTATATCCAAATTTTCATACGAATCGGTGCTGTATGGGATAAATACGCAGTTTTCCACTTTTCACCGTCATAGACTGGAGTATATATTTCTGGTGTAATCTCGGATTTGACATTGTTTCGTCTAGACTCGATCAATTATATCCACAGAATATACCAAGTTTCTACTGTTCCTCTGAACCAGCTATTTGTCGCTTCCAGTTCAGTTCTCTACCGTAGTTTTCTTAGTTATTTGTCGTTTATTTGCCGTTACTTTTGTTGTTTTCCGTTTGTTTAGTGATTATTTCAAGTGTTGTTTCAAATAGTGTTTCATAATGGATACCAAACGCTGTTGTATTATTTATGGACGAAATAATCAATCATCTATCCATCTATATCAAGTTTCAATGGGTACAATACATTCAATACACATGTACTCAATTTCAACTGGTCAACATAAAGCGAGATTATTCTGACGCTGATAAAAACAAAGTTCATCTTGCTCATTTTTTACTCTGGTAGAAGTTATATTTGTGTTATTTGCTGATTGCTTTCCAGTTTAACATATTTACTCCAAGTTTCAGCATTACTGACAATAGTTGTTACATGCCTAGTAAAACGATGCAATAACAAATATTTTAAATCATAGAATACTCGTGAAAGTTCGGAATAGTATTTTCAAATACGGTCTTCTTGTACAGCGCCATGATAGCCTGCACTACAGCACTCTTCCTGATGAATTGAAATTACTCAGGTTGATCTGTCCAATTCATTTCGAATTGAACACTACAATGTTCAATAAACTATATTGACGCACTTTTTTTTCCATGCAGTCCAACTCTACTCCTCTCACGTCAATACCGATATTACGAAGAATCTCATTAAATTATCTGAAAATTTTCAGCACCGAATAGTAAGAATTTCTATGAATTTCTATATTAATTTCTCCTAACTTATATCGAGAATATAAAGCAAATGCATCTATCTGTAATATATGTACCAAAATGCATATCTGTGTTTACGTCTGAATAGAAACAAACATCAAAAATATAGCGAATTCTCAGGTTAGATCTCGTGCAATTTTTGACAGAACTCTTGTATCTTTATCCTTCATAATGTAGTGTTAAAAAAAAGTAATACACTGACTGACAGTGTATTACTTTGTGTCTTCATAATGTCATGTGTCTAGAGTTGTCGCTTAACGAATGAAGCTCGTCAAATATAGAAAGCAATTGTATCTCTATAAGAATAAGGATGATAGGATACCCAAATATCTTCCTATATTCCAAAACTTGCAGCTTGATGGTATTTTCATCATTGAAATCCTCAGAGTACTCTGTCAGAAACATGAGTAACAAAATTAATTCAATGGAGATATTTGATTTTCTTTTTCCCGCTTTCATATCCTTCAGGATAATCATGAAGAACAATTAGTGCCAATTATTCAGTCTCAAGTTCACTCGCTTGCGTGCAAAAAACATATTTATTCAAATTAATATTTCAGGAATAACTTTCCCTAACGTTAACATTTTTGAAGTGTTATACTATTCCACACTTGGAGAATTCATATTATTTAACTGCTGTGTCGATTCAAGCACCAAGTATTTGAAACTTCATTATGTAATGAGCGTATGCTAATATTTATCTGACATCTTCCTAGGCGAAATACTAACTGTAGCCAATCAACAAAAGGGCCCATCAACCAGAATATACAGGGTTGAACCAAGTGTACTTCAAAACTAGAACAGACTCATAGAAATGAGGCAGAACGGATAAGTGAGAATCCATTCAGTAAACTGTAAAGAGATGAGAATATCTACGGGTGAGAGTCGAAAATTAGTATATTGTGGAAGTGGATTTTGATGAAGAATAAGATAGTATGAGTGAGCTTACAAATTCCATGATCTTGCAATCCTAATGTATAGGAATAAGAAGATCTTATTTGTCAGACATTCCGTGATGTTATGATCTAAAATTCCATTGACTTGTTAGTCAAAACGTTGAAAAAATATATCTCTGAGAAATGAAATGAGAGAAAATGTGAAAGATTATTGAATATGTGAAAAAAACCTTCACCTAGAGAAAGAAAATTCTTGTATTCCATGCAGAACTATATTTTTCAAATTTATTTATAGTAGAACGCTTTCGACTAGAACAGTCATCATCAGTATTCACCTAAAAGCGAATAAAGATTGAAATCATTTTTGATAAATACTCGATCATTAATGATAATTTTTTTTCATCTAAAATCATGAAAAGGAGTTACTCTTACACCTGAGAAGGGTTATCCTAGATATAGAATAATAAGATCTGCATTCATGTTGAAATGGCGTGAAAAATTTCCTTTCACATTGTGCGACAGAATGATTATGACAAATGAAGACAGTGACATGGAATGTAAGATAGAAATAAAGTTTTGTGATATAATTGAAAAGTATAAAAAAAATGTATTGTTATTATATTCTATGTAATTTTGGATCCGTTAAGTTTGGGGAATCTGAAATCATGATCGAGATCATAGAATAGGTTTTATGAGAACTTTTCTACTCCCAGAAATTCAACCTGACACCTATTCTATGACGTTTATCTTGCTCTCAGATTCCCTGAATTTCAAAACCGAAGTGGAATGAAACAGAATCGCCATTTTATTCTTAGTTTTTTTGACACAATATGAAAATATAAGAATTAATATTGGAATCTATACAAATGTAGAAGGGCAGATTTCTTATCCACCTCAAAATGTTGCTGCTCTAATCTTGTTCTATTATTCAGCAACTTCTGGTGTAACTCAAATTTGCCTTCAAAGAAATGCAAGGTTAATATTTTCGAAAACGAAGCTAGAAGAAAAATATTTGTGAATGAGTTTTGAAAATGGAAGCGGATTTGGTTTTCGAAACTCTAACAATGATATGTATTTTGATAAATATTATTTCTTGTATTTTTTTATAATCAAATTTGAGCTATACGAAAAGTTGCTGAGACGTGTTCCATTCAAAAAAAAACTGTTGTCAATTAAAGCAGCATTTTTTGGGGTTGATTAGAAATGTCCCCTTCCACCCATGAATAGATATTGATTCCCATTCTTTCAGTTTGTGGTAGGTTGAGATCCCAAGAAACCAAGAGGAAAGATTCCATCCATTGCAAAATAATGACTATCAAACAGGACATAACGACAATAGATTTCATTATATTTTCGTAATATTAATCCCAATTATCTAGATCAAGTCTTTTGCTGTTCTTGTCATGGATCTGAATACACTAGGTTCTCATCAGACTGATATGTTCGAATCTTTGGCTGGTTCCCTCGAGAATTCTGGTCTTGCTTTCGCCTTTTGTACTTCCCAATCAATATCATGAAACTTCGTCTCTATATCACATTCCATGTCACTGTCCCCATTTGTCATTGTCATTTTATCGCATGATGTCAAATTTAATTTTTTACGGAATATCAGAGCCCAACCGATTTCATAACTGTAGATCTCATCATTTTATATCCAGACTAAACCTGCTCAGTATTGAACTTTTTAATGTTCTTGAAAGATTTTATAATACTTCAGATACAGGTATTTTCATGTTTGTGAGCGGTAAGTAACCCCTTTTCATGATTTCTAAATAATTACAAGGATTCTTTCATAATTGACTTTTTGCATTTTTTTTCATTCTTGACTTACTTTCAGGTAAGCACTGATGATGACTGTTTTAGTGAAAAGCACTTTGCTATAATTCTAAAAGTGTAGTTTTTACAATAAGAGTGGATATGACCAATATCTATTCGAGTTGTACATTTGATTTTTTTCTCCGACCAAGTAAATATTTCAAAACTATCTTTCGAGTATCATATCGATAATCAATTTCAGATACAAATTGAATGAGAGCTTTCAAATTAAAAAAAAGTCGGTTATGGTGAGACTCGAACTCACGACTATAAACAAGATTGTCTCAGAGGGCTAACGCCCTAACTAACTATGCCACTTGGACTGTATTATTTCAATTGATTATTGGGGTGAAGGGTAGATGTGGGTCATTCAATTCCACATTTTGACAATTAAAACTTGACTCAATAAATTAGGAAATATTTAGGATAAAAGTACATTCAATAATGCTTAAATGAAACAACTTGGATTTTGGGTTTGTAGTTAAACAGATCAGAATTGTGACGTTTCTACAAGGCTCCTGGTAACCAAGTATTTCATTCTCTGTGATTGTTGGAATTCATGATACCTTGTGTGGATATGAAATCATATCCGTTCAGTTAACTGGAATCGCCCACTTATCCGTTTAGTAAACTATAAAGAAATCAGCAAATTTACAGGTGGGATTAAAAAAAATCTGCACGAAATACATTCTTTTTCCTGCAAGTACATTGACTCGTGCAGGCAGCTCAACGAATTTCAATTATCCTTTACGCTCACTCTTCTCTCATCTCCACAATTCCACCAATGATTTATCGATCACGTTTCTCGGCCGCAGCAACAACATGCTAATTGAACTCCCCCTGTCATTATCCACTTGATGACTGGGATCAGTTTCCACGAGAAAATTGTAGACATAAATTTCCTGTGATCCCTTAGTCCTGATATATTATCCTCCCCCACAAACATTCCTCAGTTAGGGCAACGCATTGCGACAGATTTGCGAGCTTCGGTCGTTCAATTGTCGGGAGATGTATGGTAGGTAGGGTTTTTTTAATTCTTCTTTGAAGGAAGTTTCGCTGATTTCGAAGAGGTATGGAAATTATGGTTGAAATCCCAAATTACAGGTAACATTATGACGAGAGCCAGATTTAATATTTTCACAGATATATAGTGGGATTAAAAAAGGCCTCAACGAGAAAAAATGGTAAAGGAAGGTGTTGTATCTTCAGTATTACTACTTTTCTTCAGGTTTGAAGGCCGTCGTTCTTTGGAATTTCTTCCTGACTTTTCGCTAGCGCGAGAGGCTAGCTTCTTCAGAGGCTAACTCATCTTGACTATTATTCCGATGCCTGGACTTTTCGATTTCGTAAGGCGTATTTATATTGATGCAGGTAGTCTGGAGTGTTGATTACTCCTGTCGGATTCGAAGAATAATCATCAGTATCAGTTGCTACAAAGGTAGTGTAGCCGTGATTTTATTAGTTATTCTTGATTTTCCCAGAATGGAATTGTCCGTGTGTTTGTGGATCCCTATCGCCTCCCGTACCAGTCGGCTATGGTAACCCTGTTGTTGCTGGTACGGAAGGCGATAGAGATCCACAAACACACGGACAATTTCAACAGAAAAGAAGAAGCGTTGAGTCTCAGCAGAATTTGGAATCCCATTCTGAGAAAATCAAGAATACCTAATAGAATCACGGCAGGTAGTGCGGCAACTGATACAGATGATTATTCTCCGAAAAAAGTAATTCACACTCCAGACTACCTGCATCAATATAAATACGCCTTACGCATTCGAAATGTCCAGTCATCGGAATAACAGTCAAGATGAGTGAACCTCTGAAGAAGCTAGCCACTCGCGCTAGCCAAACGTCAGGAAGAAATTCCAAAGAACGATGACCTTCAAACCCGAAGAAAGTAGTGATACTGAAAACCTCGGCCGCGAAAGCCTCAACCATTTTGGTGTTGTATCTTGTGTCAAGTTTCATTTTTGCAATGTAACTTTTTGTTGAATATCAACGAATTGAATCTTAAAAAGGTAACAGCTCATTAGAGCCACCCGGCACCCACTCGGCACCGCCTCGCCTCCTGCGGCTAGAATTCTTTATATGGACTTGTATGGGTATGCGCTCACTATATCAACTCCGTAGCGTCACCGGTTCGCCTCGGCCGTAAGCTCTCTACGCGAGGACGGGGGTGGACCACTCGGTGACAACTCGCTGTTCGCATGCTTGCCTTGCGTTGACTGCGCGTTGACAACGCGCGGATCCCGAGTGGACGATACTTGGCGATGCGCCGCTCTCCTTACCCTCTCTCCATTCCCAGCCTTTTTTTCGAACGAGTTAGATATATCGTTTTTGCTTTCAAAATGAATAAAGAAAAACGTGTAGACCTAGTGCCAATTGTTAACAGACTACTCAAAACTTCGTGGACCAAGCGACGTCCACTCCTCAACCACTCGGCGTTCACTCCTTGACCGCGCGGGGCCCACTGGTTGACCGCGCGGGGTCCACTGGTTGACCGCGCGGGGTCAACTGGTTGATCGCGTGACGTTTATTGGTGATAACGCGGCGTCCACCTGTCGACAATGAGTGGACGCCGTGCGACGAGGCGGTGCGGGGTGGGTGCCGGGTGGCTCTAATGAACTGTGACCTTAAGAGAGCTCACCAATTTTTAAGCCAGTCATTTATCAAATCCAAACGAAAACTTCATTTTTTATTCAGTGAAAATTATTCATTTTGTAAAATGGTTCAAAATGATCCAAGGAAAAATGTAGTCATGAAACTTGGATCACTGTATATTAGTGTATGTTGTACCTCAGGTCAATAGTAAATATTAATGAAAAGAGAAAGCATTACTCAAAAAATATATTTGAACTCGTCACTTCTTGTCAACTGATAATGAAAAACTATCATTCCGTATTCTAATCACCAAAGTTAACGTTAGTACATAAGAGCGGATAGATCTAACAAACGGTTGTGGTGGAGGAAGAATCGTCAGTATCTGTACATTCATTTATGAAATTATTAGTGTCTAAGTAACTAAGTATGTGCAAATATTGAATTTCACCATAATTAGTCACACAATTGATTACTCTGGCCACGATTTTCTTTCTGAGCACTTTCACTAGAGCATACATCTTCATTGCGTATTAACTCAAATAATCAGTATTTTCTACTTTCATAATTTTTTCGTCTTCTGTGAAGACTCCTCCGAATGATTCATCATCACCGAAAATAGATAAACATCAAGTATCACGCCAGCTTCTGCTGAACCTCAAATATTACAATAAAATTTTTTGAATGGGGAGAAACTGTTAGAACTACATCTGCATGATAGATATCCTGCTTTTGTAAACCTGTTGTCATTGAAAATCGAAAAAGAAACTGTGATATTTCCGTTAATATGGATTCTCATCAAGTATCGACCATTTCAATTCAATATTGATTTTTCCTTCTCTTACATCATCCATTAATTAACTGCCCAGAAGTCGTAAGAGTTGCTATTGGTTGCTTTTGATATTTGGTGCTATTGGTTCTTCTAAGGTCATGTGTCTTTCCACTCGCGATGACCAGCAGTATTTCACAAGTTATCAATCTTATGCGTATTTCTTTAAGTTTTTTTTTCGGCAACCGTCCGGGAAGTGGGTCGGTTGCCGAAAAAATAGTGTACGCAACACGACCGAAAATAGTTTTTTTGGACTCGCAGACTTCCAGGACTCGCTACGCTCGTCCTAGAATTTTGTCCACTCGTCCAAAAAAACAGCATTTTCGTAAATTGTTACGTAAATTACTATTTCAGTACTGCTCTAATCCGATGATTTTACCGCGGTGAGATGAAATACTCTTACCCTACTATGTTCTACAGGGGCAATTATAAATGCATGGCAATATGGCGTGGCACAATGTTTTTAACCTCAATTTTTGAAAGTAAGGCGGAGCTTACTGAAAATACCAATGACAATACATGCTTCTAGCTGCTATGTAAGAAGTGGAAGTAACATTGTAGTTTGTCTATCTAGACACAATTGGCGTTATTACGGCCATCAGTACCTACGCCTAAAGCTATTCACAATTCAAAAGCATACATTTTCAAGATAATCCGAGTTGGAATATGAATCTGTGAGATGTTATTAATGTGTATGGAACTGAAAAATTATTTAAAACTTTATGGTCCGTTATGAAAATGTGGTAACTTTTCATTCGCCTCAATAATTATCCAGGAATTGTATTCATTCAATATTGATTTGGGAAAGAAAATGCCAAGAACTCCCTTAAAAAACTTCTCCTTATTGTCACAAATTATAAAATTATATTGAAAACCTAAATATGGTGGAGAATAGTTAAATAATGATTGTTTCATGCTTTAGGATACAATTTCATAATCTTTCAACCTACCCTTGTTAAAAACTACCCTTGAAAACATTGAAATTTTTATAATATGTTTTCGAACTTTAGAATACACTGGTGAGAAATCAACGAAATATACACTCTCACACGCATTAAAAAAGCTACAATTTAGTACCATATCGTTTTTTTTTTCGTATCTTTGGTATTTTGGGAGATATTTTTAAGAACAGGGTTGAAAACACGAAATTGAATAAAACTCCAATTGTTCTAAAATTAGGCATTTCAAATTGGTCAAACTTCGTGGGTGTATGAATAATACATATATAAAGAGAATCACAGAAGGGTGGCGATCAATTTTAGTTAGGGGGTACTTTGGAGGTTGTTTTCACAGATTTTTTCCGTAGAAAAAAACGGGTACCGATCCTTTTTTGATAAGTTGGTCACTCTTGATGCTAGGAAAAAAAATTTTTGTTTGAAAGCTCTAATTGAGTACTCTGAAAAAGATTCTATGAGCTTTCTTCGAAAAATGCAGATTTCTGTCGTTATTCCGCTTCAAATCTTTCAATTTATACGTACATTTGACGAAAAGTGCTAATCATTAATTTACTGTATCTCAGTTTGTATTTGTCGTAGAAAGATCATGAAAAAAGCATTGTTTTTGTCTTTTCAGAAGCTACAATTTGGCTCTCCTGATTTTTTTTGATAAAATGCATATTTTTAGAGTTATTCGCAGAAAAACATTTAAAGAAGTCGATTTCTTCGCCAGAAAACTGTTACTTTCAACTTCGAATAACTCAAAAAATATTACTTTCACGAAAAAAAACCTATTGAACATTTTTTATTAGAATTACTTTTTCCATTGATTCCTACAGTTAAAATGTAATAAAAAATTTCCACCCCCGAGATGGATGGCAACCACCCTCAAAGTTCTAGCCGTACAGCGGCATGATATAGAAAATTAATGATCCTTGAGCTATTCCCTACCTTCTGTGAAAATTTCAGGTAAATTCATGGCGGACGAAAAAATTGCGAGCCATAATGCTTCATTGCCTGAACTAAAGAAACCCAGTGAACATAACATATCACTTCCACTCTGGCCTAGTGAACTCGATGTTGAATTATAAATTTTGCGTTGCACGAATCACTTTTTTCCTGATGGAGTAACTGAAATAGATTCAATCAAACGTTCATTAAAATTCCATTCCCGAACAACCAGCATTAAAAACTCTGGAGGACACAAACTGGATCCTAATTTGAATTTTGTGCTTCGGTTTTATAAAGTTATATCAAACCATTATGAAAGCTCGGAGAATTGTAATTGAATTTTGTTTCATTACAAATTTGATTTACTATTCAATAGGAGTGTGCCGAAGGATCTAAGAATACTCGGGATTCGAGGATATTGCGTTTCTTTTTCGGTTTGCGAGTTGGATTTGTTAGGCGCGGTGATATTGAAAGTGGGTAGATTTGGAATGGGATGAATATAGCAGGCTGAATGATTGCACTATTGAATAGAAAACGGAGCAGGAGCTTTCTAAGGAAAAGAACTATCGAGAGTTTCTGTATACATTTGAATTGATAAGACGTTGTTATCGTTTATGTATTGAAAGGAATGGAATATCTTTTGATTCTATGTTCTATCATTCCATTCAAATGATGTATGATAGGTGATACATTTTCATTTTATCATCATATTCATTCCTCCAGTCATTGGTGTGAAAGTTGAATTTTTTAATATATTCCAATAACCCAAATATCATACTATAAACACTTGCATTCAGCAAGCAGCTCGACAACAGGGTTGGTATCTTCAGGGAAAAATACAGAAACTATGCTGCCTGGAAAAGTTATCTATGACTTTTTTCACGAACACAATGGTAAGGGAATTTATGTAATATATCCCTCCATACGTATATTACTAAATCTGAGAATTTGATAGCATAATGTTCTGAGAAAGGGGAACTGCATCTTTCATTATCAAGGGCCTCATATTGGTCAAATTACTGATATTCAAGGTAAATGGTATTTTGTTATTTCCACGTTCAAAGTTTATTCATTTCATCTGAATAATTCGTTGATATTTTTGTTTTCACTTATCTATATCTGTCTCTTGATGAAGTGGAATAACAAAATCGTCAGAAAAGTTATTCAAAGCCTTTTTTCTATGCGTGAAAACATCAAAATGACGTCGTTTTCTAACTGTTTTCATGTAGCTTTATTTTCTCACGTCAGAACATACAGAACTCCATAAAGAACTTGGATATGAACTAGGAATTTTTGTATGAAAAAATTGAAAGAAATCGGCAGCTTCTCCCCATAAGATTACACGTGAATGGGATGAATTTCTTTTAACGTTTTTCGTTCGCAAATTTTAATTTTCAAAGTGTCCAGAATACGTCATATTTGACGCGTTTTTTGTTTTTTTTTTTCGGTGCGAGAATAGGTCGTTTTTCACACGTAAAAAGTAACGTTTTGAGGCATTGAAAAAATGAATCCAAAAAACACGTCAATAAACGTCGTTTTTTGGACATTTCTGACATGTCGAAGATCATGATTATCTATTATTGTTTTCTCTATCTACAACTTTCTTATTCTCTCAGTTCTTGCCTTATATCAACGGAATAACTTTCATCACATATCAGTAACCCCATCTGTAAACTGATGGTACTTGCACTTGATGTGCGTTTTGTCAGCCGATTTGGCATCTTACTGTGAATTAATTTCAGTACACTGCAAATTCATGTGACGATTTCCAAAAGAGAAGAAATTGGCTCTGTAGTACCAAAACGCGAAACTCGCGTCCAGTGAATCAAATATATTTTTTCTCTCTCAGTTGAGTGATCTTTGTTGAAAGGAGGAACCTTGGTTATCCTTAGCTCGCACAAGTTGCGTCTTTTGAGGTTTGAAGTTCGTAGTGGAACGTCAGCTGGTTAACGAAAAAAACAATAATTTTCAGTGCGATTTATCAAAGGAAAGATGCTATCATGACTGCTACATTTTTCAACGTTTTGAATTGGTATTATCAGGAGTTTTCAAGATATTGGCATTTATATGAGTTGCAATACCTATTTCGCTTTGTTGGAATACTATACACACTTTAATCGTTTTTATATTTGATATTTGAAGTAATGTTTTTTCAATACTGTCATCGAGTTACGATCCCATTTTACTTCACTGTAAATGTCATTGTAATCTATAATCATATTACTTGTGTTATCGTTTGCGAGCTATTTATTTTTCTGTTTTGGGTCTGGTTTGATGGCAGGCTACACTTAGACTGTTTCGACGACTTCATATATTTTTATTTTCATCAATATTGAAAATACAATTTTTCTACTCTCACCCATAAATATGCTCATTTCTTCATAGTTTCCACACAAGGTAGGATATAAATTCCACCAATCACAGAGAACAAAACAATTGGTTACCAGGTACAACCTTATTGTAGAAACGTCACAATTCTGATCTGTCGTCCTGATTATAAAAATTTTTCAAGAAAACTCATTCAAAAATCAATGATTTTGGCGAACTATCCTCAAGTTTGAATTGTCACAGTTGATGATTTTTTTGTGTGGAATTGGAAGACTCACGTCTACTTTTATTGTTAATAATCAACTGACAAAACTATGATCAAGGCATGCATTTTGTTTAGTAGATTCGTTGATACTCGACATGAATCCGTTCTCAGTCATTACATTGGGGTAGTTTTCAGCTTCTTACGATGTTTTTGGTATATTCATAGTCATGTCACCTACCATTGTGGAATTTTTTTTGATTATTTCAAGATGGGTGGTTGTCGTTGAGATCCTTGGTAAATGTTTTGGCCTAGTTGAATAAAGCGTACGCCCTTTGACGCGATCCTTTTTATAGTCGTTGGTCCGAGTCCCACAAAAAAACATGTTTTTTGTACTTTTTTCAACGACTGCAAAATCATAACTTCTCAGGTACTAAGTATTTATTTTTGGAATTTCCGGATGATGTTGAAAAGTATGAATATCGAAAAAATCTATAACTATATCTAAAATTGATTATACAGGGTATTTAAGTTTCAAGATTTCAGGGGCGTATGTTTCAGGTCGAAATAAGATGTTCTTGTCCATAAACATGTACCCGCAAGCGCTTCGTTACCGAACTACAGAGCGTTAAATTTTCAAGATTTTTTCAGTTTTTTCCGATAAGAGTTTCAAATAATGTCACATGCTTCGCAAAAAACCTAAACGACAAATTGAAAATAGCAGTCAAAGCCCACTTTTCACTGTTTCATTGTTTTCGTTGACAAATTTAATAAATCTAGCAAATAACGAAAAAATTACTTCGATTTTTTTCTCAATAACGGTCGCAGATGCGTAAAAATTACAGGAGACAGAAATTTTTTTAAACAGAACAAAGAATTCATTTCATATTTTGGAATCCATCAGCGGCGCACTCCAAGAAAGTTTATGGGGCGAAAATAGGCTCGACCCCTGAAAACATATCTTCCTGTAGCATGTTACAATCACTTAGCATACTAGGTGGAGTAAACTCTAAAACGTTACCTGTATTCCACATTTGATCTCAATATCTCAAAAATTGAAAGAGCTATGAAGAAGAAACTAAAAAAATCTTGAAACTGCAACGCTCTGCAGTTCGGCAACGGAGCGATTGCGGACACATGTTTATGGAAAACAAAAGTCTTATTTTGACTTGAAAAATGGCTCCTGAAATCTTGATACTGAATTTTGCAAAGCCCTGTATCAATCAATCAATCAATTCTTTATTGGTGCTATCACACTACAGGGTGTTTACACAGGTCATATTCATAGGCATACATATATACATTTCAAACAATAATAAAATCGATTCTGATAATCTTCAAGTACTGCCCAAAAGAGATAGGTCGAAATGTAAAAATTCATTAAAATTATAAAATGGATTTTCTAACAGAAAAGTTTTCAAACATTTTTTAAGGATTTCTCCTCTAGAGATTTTAATTCAGCAGGAAGTGCATTATGAAAGTTGGGTGCAAAGTAATTAGTGGCATTTCGGGTTTTTGACAGTCTAAGGTTTTTTGTATGCAGATTTTGACGATGACGTGTCATATAGTTATGTGTTTGTTCATGACTTAGGAACTTATTTCCATTCGCTTTAACATATAGTAGGCATTGAAATATGAATATACAGGGAAGTGTCATTATCTTTAAATCTTTGAAAGCATTCCTGCAATCTTCCTTATACTTGGGGCCAGATAATATCCTCACAGCTTTTCTCTGAATCCCGAAGATGTCCGAACTATGACTGGAGTGTCCCCAAACTAGAATAGCATAAGATATCATCAATATGATAGTTGAAGAAGAGCTCTGAAGTAGTAACTGTTGAAGAAAAATTAACTGTATAACTCAAATGGATATTGGCCACGTCGCCCTCGGCCCCTCGCTCTGACCGTGAGTTCAATAAGTTTTTTTTCGAATTGTTCTCCAAGTTCTTGACCAAATATTTTCCATCAAACGTCTAAATATCTCAAACCAAAACTTCAAGCCTTCGTGAATTCATTCTCCGACCTCTTAGACTAATTGAGAGATCGATGCCTTTTATTCAAGAAGTCAAAAGAAAAAAAGTTTTGTATTCCAACTCGTAGCGCTTTAATTTCGTCGCTGGGAAGATTGAGAAGCTGTGCCTGTAACACCCTCATTTCAATCGAGAGCTAGTATCTAATCCCTTCAGCTTTTCCATCTGACATTGTCAATATTTCCAATATTTCAAAGTAATGACTTCGAGTGACCTACCAGGCGGTGAAGAATTGGGTGGGATTTGTGTCTGCGTTTTGTAGCCTTTTCGTAGTTGATGAGGATTCAAATACTCTTCGAGGGGATTTCAAGGAGGCCGATAAATTGCTGACGTAGCATAATGTACTGGAGATAACGGAAGCCATAATTTACTGGGTATTCGAATTGAACAAATCAGCACCTTGAATAAAAGTTTCATTTGGGGATCGTGAATTGTAGCACTTCTTTTTGAATGGGGTGTCAATGTTATTTGCGGAGTGGTTTTCTTCAACTTACACTGTCTATTATATGATAATGTCGGAAAAAATTCCAATCTCTTTTTTTTTTGAAGGGGCAATAGACGAGATGGACAATATTATATACTGGGAATATGCGGTCGACGCTTTCAAAGTATGTGTATGCCGTGAACGATTTTTTTTTATATGCAACTTTCCCTTTCAACAGAACTGGAGGTACCATTTCAAGAACCATGAAATATTAACTTTTACATCAATCTCTATATACAAATGAATCTTATATGTTGAAAATAACATTGTTAGTTTCAATATGACTTCTAGTTTTCAGGGGTTGCGTTTTCCACCCCTCACAACCATGGGGTAAACCAAATAAATTACTGGCTGAGTATCTTTCTGATAGTACAAAATGTCAGGTTAATTTCGATATTGTAACTTTTTCAGTGCTTGTGAAAAAAATTGTTATACAAATTTTATGTACCCCGATTGGATGATTGTACTCAGATGGTTCTAGCCAGGAATGAAACTACTTGATACTCGTTCTACCTAACGCACAATAAAATTTTCCGCTTTTCTACTAGTATAAAGAGAATTATCGAAGCAAACCCTCATTCCCACAACCGTACCTCTTATTATTATTACTATTATTATTATTCCACTAGTTTCCTCAGGTCATGCAGACCTTAAATATCCATTAACTTAATGAGAACATTCCTCTCACTTCGTGAACTGATCTCTCTCCCTAAACTTTCGTGGAATATTTCTATACGTAAACTGTATTTCACCTGAAACTTCGAAGTGTAAGCCAACGAGTGGGAATACGTGGTGGTGTTAAATTCACATGGCCTAGAGCCACAAAGCCCGAATAACTGCGACGAAATTATAATTTCCGGTGAATACAAGACAATAGAATCAACAAAACTGAGAGTTCGGCCAATTTCACTTTGTTTCTGAGGATTTTTGATTGGTCTGCAAGCCCTCAGATTACGAAAACTGGAGGCTATTTTTTTGCTGTTTTCATCTATTTTGACAACGAAGTTCAATTCAGATAATTATTTCCATTGAAAGGGCCAATAACATGCATCGTCTTTATCAACTATTTTATAAAATTTCAAAATATCAAGTAACTTAAAATTAGGTGTCTGCTTGTCGAATAAACTAAATAGTTGGTGGTATTTATTTGAAACGTTCGTATAGAATGAAACAGCAGTAACGTTAGTTTGCAGTTTAACTTCATTTTTTTTAATATAATACAGAGTATTCTATAAATAAACGGTAAAATTCACAGTCATATAATAGAATATAGTTTAGGTCATCAATGCTTCATCGAAAACTCGGTTCAGAATAAAATAAGCATTTTGAATACAATATTGAACTCAATTCAGACTAGGAATGATGAAATAAATGTAAATATTCCCCCCACTTTCGGATCAGTGGGACCTGAAATGAAATTTTCAAACTGCACAATGAATAATCTTAATATTTTGAAGAAATTCGAATCAATTATAATCATTATGTTCAATATAGATATAAATATAATTTTAGAAGTTCTCCTATATCCATGGTTATATACAACGTAATATCATCAATTGAAATTTCGTGATTTTTTCAAAGAAATACGAGTAAAAACCGTTATTGTGCTCAATAGAAATATAAATATAATATTTATCTACACCCGTACTCTAATAATACACTTATATGCCCACAACCCGTTTTATAATGAAATCCATTACGATACAGATTTTCAACCAATAGAAACCCATTATTTTTCAATCAAGCATGATGGGCATGCTCTGCATTTGACGTTTGTCGAATCAAAATCGGTATAGGTATTGAAATTTTGAAGAATTGGCCAAACTTCGATAATCATAACAAAATGTCTAATATCAGCGATATGGGAGAATCACCTTCGACACCCCCACCGGCAGAAATACAGTTAGAATGATTGAATTTTTCATTTGACAAATGCATGATTCATTTCTTTATTTTTTCAATCAAATTTTTTGAGCTCTCCGTAGGCGAGCGGTCTAAGGCCTTGTAGTTATATTAGCTAGTTGAGAGAGACATGGGTTCGATTCCGGCTCCGAGTTATATTTTTTTTTATTTTTGATCTCTTCATTTCTCATCGTTTTATTTCTCGAAGTAATACAAATAATTACAATATTGTAGAATTTCACAAAGAAATTAGTTTGATTAGTATCATTGTGTGCAATACGAATATAAATCTAATATTTGTAGTTCTTCACTATTTATCGGGTGTAGAAGAAATAGCGTATGCACCTCTCATGTGATGATTATTACATGATCGTTGCATAATATACTATAGTAGAACAGCTGTCTAAGGTCAAAGCACTACTGATTTTTCGTTTGATATGTCCCTAGAGAAACGGAAGGGTTTCCTCCAATATCAGCTTTCAAAACTTTTTTTGAATTATTTCGAGTGGGCGCTAGTAGGAATGAGTACGAATTGCAATGCTCACTCGAACCACAAAATTTATGAAAATGGAACTCACTCAGTCATTATCTGATATTTTTCAGAATTATTGTAATTTTATTTAATCATTGTTGAGTTGACGTCAATTAATATATTTCTCTTGAGATAAATTATTCACTATCCGCTTTGATGAGTGTATAATAATCAGAATCCTAGAGAAATATGAAAAAGTTATCATCACAATATATATTTCTTTCATTTTTCAGTACCTTTTCCAAATGATCAACATACAATATAAACAACATTGAACCAAGAATTGAACCTTGTGGTACATCTCAAGTTTGATAATTGGAAAGTTATAATACC
This sequence comes from Zygogramma bicolorata, assembly GCA_032362365.1. Taxonomy (NCBI): domain Eukaryota; kingdom Metazoa; phylum Arthropoda; class Insecta; order Coleoptera; family Chrysomelidae; genus Zygogramma; species Zygogramma bicolorata. The sequence continues at coordinate 385,916 of JAVJAQ010001667.1, forward strand.
GATAGTATTCTCATCTGTGTGGCTCATATACTGTTTTTTATCGCGTGAAAAAGGAAACGAGACTCCAATAGAGCTTTGCTTGTGGTTGCATTATATGGTTTCATAAATTAGGCACCGTCCTGATGGAAGAACTTTCACCGAATGACCTGGGATACAGTATTTCATTCAGCTACAGGTCATAGAACAATGATCCATTATCCTGACATTTTTATCGAGTTCCTCTCGTTGCTATCGATAATTGCAACCACAGAGGCCAGAGTCCAAGAAAGCCTTCAAGCTGACAATAACAGATTGATCGTATTTACCAAATTCCAAGCTATGGGAAAGAATGCCAGCGAAGTTCAGGAAATGACTAATGACCTTCCGGAACTCTTCTGTCGGCATATCTGTGATTGATTCACGAATTTTCCTTTTTTTCCCCTGTCACAACGGCAACGTCAGGAGAGAGGATGATGGAAACAATTCTTTTGGTTTCCAAATAGCTCAAGTGGACGTGCCTGAATGAAAGTTGATGTCAAAGTTGATGTATATAGTTTGATACAGATTGTCTCACGAAAAACAGCAAGTGGTATGCATATGCGCTTTTATCATTGGGAATTGGAATATAATATACTATGCACATGTTACGCGATACCATACATCTGTCCTTCGCATGTGTTGGAGTAGAAACAGTGAATATTTAATGCTAACAATGTAATGAAAGAATCCAAAGATTACTTCCTGGAGAATAATCAAATGAGGAAAACAACAGACTGTATCATGTTCAAAATTACTCTCAAGATCGTTTGTATCACGTCTGTGAGAATTTAGACAATCTCTGCACCAAACTTTCCTATGCGATAGGAGTTCTGAAGGAAAATGCTGATCATGAAGTTCTTTTGACAGTTTATCATGCGAATTTTTATCCCGCTCTGCGATTTGGGATAAATATTTGGGGGTCTACAGTTTCTTTGTGCCAAAAGGGGGCCATCAGAGTAATTTTTGACATTAAAAACAGAGATTTTCGTGGGGGTATTTTTTTTGATTGCATAAGTGGTTCATTTGTCTGTGCCAGCTGATTTCATTTTTAAATCTATTGAATTTCCGATGGAGCATCCAAATGACATCAAAATAATACATCGTCAAAGCCGAATCAAACAAGGTGTGAAAATGATTTTTCCTCTCCATGGTGAATTTGTTCATGAGTGGGGTCCATTTACAATTCTAGGAAAATATTTCAACAGTCATCCGTTATCTATGAAGAAAAATGGGGATGTTGGTGCATTTCAGAGATCTGTTTGTGAATTCTCATGTAATTCAGAACCCTATACCATCGTTGATTCTTTTTTTCTTTCGGATGGATTCATTTCTGTTTCAATTTTTGGTGTTCACTCATCAGAATTCATTTATTTTTTTCTATTGTGAAATCATGAAATCATTCAATTAGTTCTTTTGACGTATCCCTCAGACAAAGTAATCTGTATATTATTTCTCATGTTTGAATACACTCTACTTTTCCTTAATAATCAGCATGTGTTGAAAATATGAAAGAAATGTGCGAATGGAATTGAAATGGTTTTTTTCTCAGGTCAAAGGATCAGAATGATATTTTTGATGAAGTATGAGTTAGATGCATGGATGAGCTGTGGAAAAAGTAATCTCTTTGTTATTCAAATCATCTTCCGTACAATTCGTTCAGGCCAGTCTCAAATTACCTACACAGTAGGTTTTGGCTGGCACCTGTCAGAAGACAACTACTCCCCTGGCTAATACCACAAAGGGCATTGACGAGTGGCCAAATAGCCCGAAACCGGTCTGCAAGTGTGTCCGTCCCTATGATTGAAAATCAATTCTTTCATTTGTATCGAAAAAAGCGAATGCAGGATTTTCTTCTCTGAAGAAACCTGCACTGGCACCGGTCGGATATAATTCAATGCCCTTCGTGTTATTAGCCAGGGGTGTAGTTGTTTTCTGACAGATGCCAGCCAAAACTCACTGTGTAGGTAATTTGAGACTGACCTGAACGAATTGTTCGAAAGATGATTTGATTTACCGCCAGTCTTCAAGTAAGCCCATTGACTATGTCGAATGCTCTTTGTTATTGTCAATAATGAGCGGAATACCTGATTAATCTACTGATATGGTCAAAATCTGGTGATTTCAATTCTACCAATTGTGCAAAAATGGTTTTCATTTCGTTGCATAGACCCTTTGACTTCCGTAGTCCTCATATATATTCTTCAGCCTATAATAATATGATATATATATATATATATATATATATATATATATATATATAAATGGAAAAAATAATATGTTATGGTAGCGGCCGAGGTTTTCAGTATAGCGACTTCCTTGGTTTGACGGCCGTCCTTTTTTGATATTTCTCCCTGACATTGCGCTGGCGTCAGTGATCAGCTTCTTCAGATGACTCAGTCATCGGAGTCTTACTGAAGATGTATGAGCCTCTGAAGAACTCCGGTCTTCCGCTTGGAAGGGGGACGTGCCAACCACTACACTACCGAGAACCACTTTGTTTTATACTATGTAGTGATTTTGCATGTACGTTTTTCAGCAAACTCTCTTATTGTCATCTAGTTACAATTTTTTGATAATCTCTAGCGGAACATTTCCCTTTTTTTAAGACAAGAAAAATCCCCAGTTATTTTCATCCGGCTCCAGGAGATGGAATTGTGATTCAATATCACAAAAGCGTCTCGCTGGGTAATTCTGTTTGAACTGCGAGAGGGCACAACCCTGCCTGAATAAACTTTGGCAGAGGAAATTGGCTTCAGAAGTTAGATACGCATCGAAAAGCGTGAAGCTGAGTGAGTGAGTGATGACTAAAATTATATCGGAAATAAAATATCGGAGCCTGTGGCGTGACATTTATCTAATGAATATTACGTTTGCCACCACCCAAACGGATGACATGTTTCTCAACTTTTGTTTGGCCATCGAACCCATACAGGGATTGCTTTGTGAAATTTGCTAGGGGAGTATTTGTTTTTGCAGATATTTGTCTGCTGATCCACGACGTGCGGAATTTTCCCACTGGAAACAGACACCTCAACTGAGCTTTATGTCAATAATCGTGGATTGTTCGTTTCCGTTAACCAGCTGATGAACGTCAACACTCAGAAGTCGAAACTTGTGAGAGCAATGGATCAACGAGGCCTTACCTTTTAACGTGCTATTACTCGGATGAATATAAATACAATTCATCTTTCATATCTTATTGAAAATCTCAGTATTAATTTCAATGAAGTGATGTTGCTCCCATCACAAATTTACAGTTCATTACCTTTCATTAAAGAGATCACATATATAGTGCTTTCCAACATTTGACAAATATCAAAATGGCAAACAAACCAGTCCTATATAACGATCGGAACAATTCATTCCAAAGTGAAAGATGAACTTTCTCTCAGTTCCCAACCGAATGTGATATATAGTATTCATCGCCTATCCTGCAACATGAAGTTTGTTGGCGAGACTATGAGATCGCTAGGTACCTTATAGACCGGGAGGCAGCGACATTTTTGACGAGTCATTTCGCAAAGGCTGAATTTTTTTCCAGGCATTTATTTGGTTAGGGTGATAAGTGAATGGACCACCAGCTCGCGCACTACTGGGGGGTGTGGCTGCAGCAACCCCCCAATCACGTTGAATATCAGTACGAAAAAACTGATATCGCCAAAGCTGAAACTTTTACCAAAGTAAAATTGTATTATAGGGAAATGAAAAATCGCAACCAGCTTAATTTACAATGGGGGAATGTAGTCCAGCTTTGCATATAAACAAAAGCAAAATACACCCTTTGTAAACTGATACCGCAAAACTTGAAACTTGTTACACTAATAGTTCAAACATATAGTTACACAATAAAATTACTCCGCTTCATTTTTAGCGGGGGAAAAGTGCCCAGCTGACGAGGTAAAGGTGGAGGGCATCGTTGCGTACGCCAGGGCGACCGCGGACGCACCGCACCTTTATCTCGTCAGCTGGGCACTTTTCCCCCGCAAAATATGTGTAACTATATATTCAAACCATTAGTGTAACAAGTTTCGAGTTTTGCGGTATAAGATACATGTAGAGAAATGGAATTCAATTTAGTCAAAGGGAACCCATTTGAATCAGAACGAATCCTTCAACTCAGTATATCATTCTCAATAAAAATGCTGAGTATTTTTATGCAGTCGAAAATCGGAACTGATCGTCGTACGGGTCCTTTAGAGAAAGTTATAGATGCGTATAAGGTCGATGTATAGCAGGTAGATTTCGAACAAAATACAGCGCACGAACAGCTGCTAACAGACTCTGTCCCCGTCCCCCTCCTTTCAAATTCGGCATCTGTTTACTCCGAATTTCTATATACTGGTGTTTCTAATGTTGCGATATTGTTTCAGACGAACCTGTAGACAAGACGTGGTAGTTTATCAGTGGCCATGAGGGAGCGCTGGTCATCAAAAATTTCTGTTAATTTTCGTGATCACTCGATCCATGGAACACGCTGTTGCCAATTCTGATGTTTTTGTAAAAGGTTAGAGAATTTATCGGGACTGGATATGTGAGGTTATTGAAAACACCAAAACGCGCCAAATTCGTGTTTAACTTCATGCGTTATTTATTCCATGTAGTTTGAAAATAATTTCTCAGTTGGAATAAATTTGCATTGTGTTTCTACTGATCTGGACCAGAATTCGCAACGACATGGCCACTTGGCAACACAGGACTGTCATCTCCACTGCAAGAGTGCCGGTACCTGGCGGATTTTTTGCAGTACTACTACGCCTACATCATCAATTTTTGATCAAGTTGGCCATATCGGTAGTCTTATTTGCTGACAACCTCTTATATGGAGTAAACACACCAGTATATAGCCGCCTTACGTAAGACGAAACCAGTGTAACCGTTGATCTCGTACAGTTTGGAGCTGATTTTCACTTCAAAATGACGAGCGTTGTACCGTTTTGTGTATTATATAAGGTTTGTTCTAGCAACACATTTGACCGTTTGGAAATTGGTCTGAAGTAGTCAGAGGCATGCGCAAAATGAATTTCGCTCTCCAATATTCATCTTGCGCATGCCTCTGACTGCTTCAGACCAATTTCTAAACGGTCGAATGTGTTGCTAGAACAAACCTGTTGTAAAAAAAGTGGCAAATTAAACGAGTTCAGCGACGTAAAGCTGCAGAAGTGCATAGCAATTTTGGAAGTTCGGAAAGGCGCTAAATTCAATTTGGCTAACGTTGTGTTGCCTGAAAAAACGAACGATTTTCAAAAATATCACAGCCAGTGCTATAACCGTTTCACAGCTTTACCGCCTAAACAGAGAGGATAGGTACGACTCGAAAAATCAAGTAGATTCCTCTTCAAGAAGGTAAATATTATTATTACTTTATAAAAAAACTGGATGGAAGTGGCCGATACTTGATGAAAATCCATATTAAACTAATAATTGCCAGCGCTCCCTCATGGCCACTGATGAACTACCACGCCTTGTCTACAGGTTCGTCTGAAACAATATCGCAACATTAGAAACACCAGTATATAGAAATTCGGAGTAAACAGATGCCGAATTTGAAAGGAGGGGGACAGGGACAGAGTCTGTTAGCAGCTGTTCGTGCGCTATATTTTGTTCAAAATCTACCTGCTATACATCGACCTTATACGCATCTATAACTTTCTCTAAAGGACCCGTACGAGTTACGACGATCAGTTCCGATTTTCAACTACATAAAAATACTCAGCATTTTTATTGAGAATGATATACTGAGTTGAAGGATTCGTTCTGATTTAAATGGGTTCCCTTTGACTAAATTGAATTCCATTTCTCTACATGTATCTTATACCGCAAAACTCGAAACTTGTTACACTAATGGTTTGAATATATAGTTACACATATTTTGCGGGGGAAAAGTGCCCAGCTGACGAGATAAAGGTGCGGTGCGTCCGCGGTCGCCCTGGCGTACGCAACGATGCCCTCCACCTTTACCTCGTCAGCTGGGCACTTTTCCCCCGCTAAAAATGAAGCGGAGTATTTTTATTGTGTAACTATATGTTTGAACTATTAGTGTAACAAGTTTCAAGTTTTGCGGTATCAGTTTACAAAGGGTGTATTTTGCTTTTGTTTATATGCAAAGCTGGACTACATTCCCCCATTGTAAATTAAGCTGGTTGCGATTTTTCATTTCCCTATAATACAATTTTACTTTGGTAAAAGTTTCAGCTTTGGCGATATCAGTTTTTTCGTACTGATATTCAACGTGATTGGGGGGTTGCTGCAGCCACACCCCCCAGTAGTGCGCGAGCTGGTGGTCCATTCACTTATCACCCTAACCAAATAAATGCCTGGAAAAAAATTCAGCTTTTGCGGTTTTGGTCTTCAAGAAGGCCCGCTGCCTCCCGGTCTATTAATAGTTTTGCCCAAAAGTGTCTGTAGATTACACACAGAGAGATGCTTCTTAGTCGAACATGTCAACAAGAAGGACCACCATATGAACTTTGATGCTATGAAGGTCTTAGCTAGTGAAACACATTTAACAAAAAGGTGTTTTCTGGAGATTGCAGAATATATCATTTACATTAATAAAAACCAGATATCAGTCACCTCAGTAATATATAATACTGCCTACTGACGTTGGAGAGGAGTCCAGTGAGAGATTTCTCAATCAACCTCTCAATGAATTTCAATCATCAATAAATACAATGCAGTCAATTTAAAAATGTTTTCCGCAAATCGCTAAGAAATTTTGAGATTCCTGTCACAATTTATTGAAGAAAAAGTCAATACTTCGTTATTATTGTTAGTGTTCTACATAAATTATCGAAAAAGGTTTGCATAATAACCCAAGTAACTTTATTACGAATGGCAAAGCACCATTCATTCGTGAATGAAATTATTCACGATTTTTCCAAAACTAATTGATATATTTCGAATTTTGAACGATTTTCCGAAAAATAGTATGTTTACCTTGATCCTCACCTGGTGAACGATATACTATTCATACAATTCTGTCTCAAAAAACAATTTTTAAACACAAATACTTTCATTAATGAATAATTTTTCTATTTCAATCATAAATTCCGATTGTATTCATAGGTTGGCACACAGTCCTCATGACATTGTTTCTCCGTTTGAGTTGGTAACAATGGAGTGGCATGATTATCACTGTCAGATGTCATGTCACCTGTCTGTCAGTGTCCACCAATCAATAATAACGTGTTACACGGAATGATTGCATAGTTTGAACAGTTTCAAAATTTTAACGTGATTTCATGAATTTTTTTTCACGTCCTTTCCTATGAATGGATGCTGTACTGCATCTCACATAATGTGTTAGATATTGTATATTAACACCTCATTATGCATCCTCACCAAAGTTGTGATCTCTAAAATTCATTATTTCCAAAACATTCTCACACTTACAATTTGTATTTTCTCTGATGATGAAAACAATCAATGAAATATTCGAAAGCTCAGATTTACTTAAAAAAAATAGTATTCTCATAGTTGCTGTGATGCCACCTCAGGATATATATGTATATATATATATCTATATATATATATATATATATATATATATATATATATATATATATATATATATATATATATATATATATATATATATATATATATATATATATATATATATATATATATATATATATATATATATATATATATATATATATATATATATATATATATATATATAGAATAACGATTTCGTGACTGGTTCGAGTATAGGTCTTGATTTAGTGATGGTCTAAATTTGCTAAATTTACAAAGAAAACTCTTTGTTATTTGTCGAGCTTTCGGTAATGTTTATTACCTTCTTCGGGACAACTATAAAATAGTTGATTACAATATGTATAACTTATTTTATGAATGGAGCACTTACTAACGTGAGATTGAAATGAAATTGGATCCGAACAAAGAGAAAATACATGAATGAAATGAAATGACAATGACAAGTTTACTCAATCAAGGCGGAAAATTTTCATTAACGGGTGTTATATTTTTTTCATTGGAAGGTAATAAATAAGTATATATCTGACTGAGGTTATTCAAGTCGGTTTGTTTTTCCATAGAATGTTGTTCTTTATGAATAGAACCATTTCTAGAAATATTCTTTTCGTAATGATCATCGAATGGATTATGAGAATACTGAAATCTTGGACACAGAGAAGAATCTTTCCAAAAAAAATTTCCAGAAATGGACTATATCAAGATATATATATACAGTGTGCCCAAGATAAGGATGAACAGCATAGGGACGTGCCATATAAAAAAAACAAAGTTGATGATGATTTCTTCCAAACGAAACGTTGTACGGAGATTTTGTGAGCGCCATTCTGTAGAGGTAAAAAAAGTGGCAATGAGAAAGTGCCTTTGGTTTTTTCGAAACTTTTAAAATAACTTCGGGAAAAATAAAAACCAAATCGCCAAATTTCGGTTTTTCCCGAATATCTCCGGAAGTAAACAACATTTTTGGGATTTCTCAACATCTATTTATTGACCCCTTAATTGCGCAACTTTTTGTCCATTTGACCTACCGTGTAACTCTTACGGTTACCGAGATCCCCATGCTGTTCATCCTTATCTGTATCTGTATATATATATATATATATATATATATATATATATATATTTTCATAACGGATAGAAGTTCTATAACCTAAGTGACACATTTTAATGCACACACTGTTTTAAAATTTGTATCACAAAGAGGCCCTGGACACGATCCTTCAATGAGCCGGAGAATTTTCCCTCGGGCATTCTTCTCCTGTTTCCAAGATGAATCTGTATGTTTTATAGTTGACGACTTCGTGAATATTCATGCTGCTCCTGATGAATGGCATAGGAAGTTAGTATAAAGGCTCAAACATTGAAGGACTTCGATCGGAGTCAATGCCGTTTGGTATATAATAATATGAATAACATTTATTGCTACTATTAATATGCTTGATATATCATTAAAAATATTATCAAGAATAATCAATAAATCTCCATAGTTCTGGATCCTTTTTCCAGTTTCGTGAAACTGCTGTTACTGAGAATTGTACAGGACACTGTAGTATTTCTTGGAGCAAGAATATTTGGCTGCTTTCTCAGGGCAATAAATCCTAATGTTCTATGTCTGCTTCTGCTTATATTATATTATATTATATTATATTATATTATATTATATTATATTATATTATATTATATTATATTATATTATATTATATTATATTATATTATATTATATTATATTATATTATATTATATTATATTATATTATATTATATTATATTATATTATATTATATTATATTATATTATATTATATTATATTATGAATATCTGAAAAATAATGAAAAATCCACTCGATTTCGACAAGGTATTCAAACTAGGCAATGAAAACACAACGATACACTGAGACGAGTAGGATAAGTAGCCTATTACACACGAGCAAAAAATTGTGAGCACGAGGTATAAGCCTAGTGCGGTAATTCGCGAGTGCACGTAACTGGCTTTATCCTCGAATTGCATAGTTTACTTCTTCTACTACCACCATGCTTGTGCAGTAATGCACTGGTGTAGCACAAATTTCTTCGTTATCACTCATTTTCAATGATCGACACTGAATGATAGCAATAAGTAGGTAAAACAACTGTTTGCTTCATGGATATGGATATAAATAGTAGGTACAGTGATAATCCACAAACTGTTGAACAATAAATTTCTTGAAAATATTATTTTTGATTGAATTTTACTGACTATTTCACTCACCTACGAAATGAACCAATCAGAAGCTCTAGTCAAGTTCGGCTTACCGATAATACCAAACTTGACTCTTGACTCTGATTGGCCTATCAAGTTCGGTGTTTTCAGATTTGTTTACAGTGCATGTGACAGTTAAACGTCAAATATAACTTTTTTGCCAATTTCCTCTAATCCTGCCGAATTTCAGATTTTTTATCTTTCACTCTGTTTGTGAAATATTCTAATAAAATTCCACTCGTGATTGAATTTATCTCATAAGTCTGTCTTTCATTTATGATCTCAACTGAATTGATTCGAGAAAACAATTCAGTTTCGTTCAAAAATGAATCGACAGACTTATCGCGAAAATTCAATCACTTGTGGTATTACTACTGAGAAGTTGTAAAAGAAATTTGGTGAATTTGGTTTTTGTACAATTCATTGTACTGATGAGATCAAATTTATCAAGTTGAATGTTGCATATCCCAATGGTGGGAATAGGAAAACTTATTCTCGCCTGCTATATTCGTCAACAAGCATTGAAAAATTGCCAGGGAACTTGTCACTCATTTTTGAAAACCCCAAAAAACTTATATCCTTTTTCAAGAACAATGAAAATTCTGCAAAACAACTCGCCATTTCCATGCTCAATATCAAGCTAGAATTTTTTTATTACTCTTGGTAGACGTCAACTTAATTCTTTTTATCCTAGAAATGAATCATTCGAAATACTTCCAAACTGAACAACTTTGAAAAAGTTCATCGAAACACGCATTTGCAAGAGAAGACCCATTCATTTATCTCTTCACTGAGCTTCATTGCTTCTCGAAGCAAGTATTTCCTCAAGCATGCTTGCGCCGCCCCAGATCCTCAAACCAATTTTAAATAAATTGAAACTGAAAAACACTCCACCCCATCGTTCCTTGCTCTCCTCCATTGATAACTTCCAGGCCCATCAGCAGAGTTTGAACTTCTTTCTCCTCTTCGGAATCCATGATTCATTTGCTGGTTGGTATTTCCATTAACTGGCATCATTAATTACTGTCCAGGTCTTGCCCGGGTGGAGTTCGAATTTGTTAACTGTTCCTTCAAAGCTGGGGTTTCGAGAACATCATTATTTCTATTTCTCGTCATGATTAATTACACAAACTTCGAACCAATTCAGGCAAAACATCAGGGAAGATATTACATTTTAATAAAAAGCGTACCTGAAACATATTTCATTACGCAGAAAATTGCTGGTTATATAGCTAGTTGGAAAAAAATGTATTTCGTGTTACGGACACTATTTCCGTGGAACAGGCGTTGCGTGTTCCCACAAAGTAGAGATATCTACACAATAGAGAAAAAAGAGAGCTATTTGTAGAGAAAATCACACTCGCCAGAGCCCAGACAAAATCTCGTTTAGCTCAGAGAAAATTATCTCTTGAGCTCTTTCGTGGGAAAATGGATAATTTATGGCACACTTCCACAAGAGAATCCACAGATCTTTGAATGATATACACGTACAGCTTATCCATCTTGGCACAAACTCATATACTTTTCCAGTTGCACATTGGTAGTGTAGACTACGACGAAACAGAAAACACCTTCTAGGAATAATTTTCAACACAGTGAACACATATTACTGGTGTTTTTTCATCTTAGTATACTTTACAGAGATTGCTGGGCATATACGTTGTTAGGTCTGTGCCAAGATGGAGTGGACAAACTGTACCTATCAATAGAAAGTGTTTGTTGAACAATTTTGATTTCTCTTCTTCCAGAGAAGTTCTGATTTCAATTTTTGATTAATCCTCTCAACAAAAATACCTGAGTTCCTAATTATAGAAGAACGGGGCTAGTTTGAATATTTTTTTAGTAAGGTGTTATTATGAAAACAACAAAATCTTTGAATATAGACTCAATTCGCCTTCCTTTGAAAGAATTATGGAAATCCCATCTCCATTTGCTCTTCAGCTATTGTTGTTTCACGACATTGTTTTGACTTTACCAACTGAAAGCAACCCCGGTATTGGAGCTGATTAATAACCAGAACAAAAATACAATTGAACTCAGAGCATCACAAACATTATCTTCTATGAGAGACCCATATGAAAGCTAAGGTTTTTTAATCATGAAAATGAACTATCAATTTTTTTATTTAAAACACCCGATAGGAAATATATCTCATAGACAATTTTTTCAAAGTTACATGATCTGGCGAGATGCAAATCATGAATTCCATTTTTTATGCGAAAGCAGTACCTACGTTGAACAAAAAAAATCGAGAGACTGCCTTCACACAGAAAGGAACTGGGATTTTGAAATCAATTCTTACTTCCGAATAATCAGGCAGCGAGATACTGGAAACACATCCATGGTAGATTTATTGGTGCTGATGGGTGGTTATTCTTGTTGTTTGTTCCTTTGTAGCAGTGACTCAAAAATATCAGGTATTGAATCGGGAGTACCTCAGGGATCAGTACTCGGCCCCATCTTATTTTTACTATATATAAATGACATCATCCAGCTGAACATCTCTGCCAAATTGACCCTTTTCGCGGATGACACAACCTTCCTCTGGCATGATAATTTACCGCAACACCTTATAGAAACAATCGAAAGAGAATTATCCTTAATAAAACACTGGTGTGACTCCAATTCACTGGTGATCAACATAAAAAAAAGTAATTTAATCACATTCCGTTGTAATCTTCCAGAGTTACCACTAGAGAACGAAAATATCCTTTTTGAAACAACAACACGATTTCTTGGAATAAATATAGACTCATTAACAATCTCTGCAATGAGTTGTCTTGTTGTTACGCAATCCGAGTAATCGCTAACGATTTAGGACTAAACGCAGCTAGGTCTGCATACTTGCACCGTGGTATACTTAGAGCAATATCACCATACAATCTAGAATCGGTCACTTTGATACATAAAAATGAATCACTTCTTGAAACAAATGATAACTACTATTATAACACTCGACGAAGCAATCATATCATATTACCAAGACCTTCCAATAATTTAGTTAGAGACTCTATAATATATAACGGCATCAAAATGTATAATCACCTACCCACAGCCATTAGGGACACTACATGTCTCAGGCGATTCAGAAGGGATACGAAGAAAATACTAGTACAACAAGCCTACTATAAACTAGATGAATTTTTCGTCTCCACTCTGTAGATGGTCAAAGTTTTACATACCCGGAGGTTGGAGCATAAGCCTTAAGTTTTAAGTTTTGATTTTTGAATTCTGATGAATATATTATTACGAATTAATTATATGCACAATTTATTCTTACTTTCTGTCTAACTATCAACTATACAATTTCAAATTGCTATCAATGAATAGGGGTATGTAATTACTGTATTTTAAAATTGTTTTATATAGTTTTATTCTTCTTTAATAGTATCTTGTCTGCGTGAAACCCATAAGCTCATTTTTTCTTTGGAATTTTATCTAATCGTTAGTTATATATGTACATGAGCTTTGTCTTTGAGAACCTCGTTCTTCCGACAATAAAATATACCTTCATTGATTGATTCATTCCCCTTCGCTTATATTATTATTTCCACAATAATTAGTCACATCAGTGCAAGCATCTTTTAAATTTTCTTCTTGGATTTTGTTAGGGCGTCGAAAGATTCAGTAACAACTGTATTTTTTTGTCGAATCACTCGTACCTCTAAATTCCTCAATAACATATTCTATGCAAGTCAAACCGACAATATATTTTTCCTGGTGTGGAAGGGTTAGACATACTGTTTTCCTTAGAAATATATGAATGATGCAATGGATAATCGTTATGATGTTGATCAACCCCGGTATAATTCGACGTGGGTGTATCAAGAGAAAGGCATATTATGAGAAACAACACGACACAAAACGCAGCTCCGCTTTATAAGTTATAAATTAGATGAATACCCCCAAACAATCAGTTTCCCCCTTAACTTTGTTTTACAACATTACTTCCTGCCGGTTGAGTCGAACTTTGTTTTAGCAAGCAGGAAATTCATCAGACCAAAGCACTTTCTTGTGAGAGATCTCGTACAGGTCTCGTTCAATTTGACGGTGATGTTTTAGAAACAATTCGGGGGTTATATCTCGAGTGTGCCAAGTTTAATCGGTTCAATGTGTGCACATCTATGACTTCAGAAATTTTGCTTTGTATATAACCATTTCATTTTCGATTATCATAAATATGATCTTTGTCGTATCCAATGGAATTCAAAATATGAAAATACGGAGTGAACTCAAGATAATAATGATAATAATAAAACTGTTTGTCCCATATTATTATATTCAGAAAACAAAAAAGGTCACACGAACTGGTTGCTTTTGAATTGTTCAAAATGGTTTCTTCCATCAACCAGCTGACGAATGTCAACCCTCAGAGGTCTAAATATATGCGAGCAATGGACTAGTGGGGCCTCACCTTTTTACGTATGAATCCCAGCACGGTGTCCCAGCGGGAAATTGATCTACAATTCCAAAAACCGCAAAAATCTATTTATGAAGCTTCGTTCTGAGATCCACTTCTGTTAACTGATAATAAAAGTTCTTCAACAATTTTCCCAACGAATGAATCATCAGGCATGAGTGTACGAATTTGAAATGATACCACCGTAGTAAGTCTGAGCTGATTTTGGTTCTCAGTCGCCACAATACAAAACAATGCATTGAGTTTTTCATCAGTGTATTGGTATGATCAGCCCAAGGAAGTTGAGAAATGATGAAAATCACAAAAGATTTTTCTCCACTGCATACTTCTTTCAAAAAATTTCATTTGTAGACTTCTATTAGACTCAAGTGTGGAAAAAAATCAAATCAAGGTGACTTTGATTAATAAGTTAACTGATTCCTGAGCAGTACTGCGTAATACTTTCAACCTGAAGCAGCAATACTCAGGTCATCAGATAGATTGATCGTGTTTATTTCTTCTGTTGAAAAGTATAAAACATCTTGAATATATGAGATGCAGGTGCAACTATTGTATCGTCCGCGGAAGGACGGCAAGTAGTTATTCTGCGTATTCCAAATACATATCTGAGTGCGACCTATTGAAGATATTCTCTACTGGTTCTGATCTAAATTACAAGCAGAAGACTTGTAGTTCCATCTGCAACCCTTCCTGAGATGGAACTGATAAGGAATGGACATGATTTCCATTTCCAAGTACATTGATAAACGAGTGTGAAAGGCCCTTTATTCTGAGAATATCGAAAGGAGTTCTGTTCATCCATATAGTTGGATATATATGTTGTCGTATCGTTCTTTTTATTTATGGCTCTAACAATGTATTTTCAGTAGAATGGGAAAACAACCGCTAGTAAAAGGAATGGTACTTGATGACAAATGAGAGCAATTATATAAAAAGATTTTCTGCTAAATACTGATATCATGATTTTTTGTATATCTCAAAGAATGCATGGAGTCAAAAACATAAAGGATTAGAGGTTCAAATAGCTGTCTGGAATTGATTTTATGGTTGATGATTGATTCGAAATGTCAGAATTTTTGAACTCAAAGTCGAATGGAAGAAAGAAACTGTTATTGAATCAAACACTCTTTCAGCGTTCAGAAGAAACTTATTCTGAACGCTAATTTGTTATGAATTGGAACCTAAGTACATTTACTTTCACGAGTGTCCACATCGTTTCTTTCTATAACATATGCTTTTTCTGATTTCTTTCTCAGATCGGCCCCCACCGGATTCGAAGAGAGAACGAAAACGTCAATGAAATTTATTTACCAATCGTAGAAAGTGAAACAAACTCTGTCATCTGTGCTCAGGCGAGTAATCCATTTTTATTTAGTTCTGAGCTCTGCAGCGCATTCGAATTTCATGGTGTAAGGCTCATATGACATGGCGGAAAATCTCATCTAATTCATTTCCGGGAAAGCTCCTCTGGAAACGTTCGCCATCAGGATGTTTCCTTCATTTTCCCTTCCGACAACCGGTTAACAGGATGAAAATGTCACAGAGATTTCAGGTTGGAATAATGATTGTTTGTTTCCAGCAAAACAGTTCATCTTGTCATGAGATTGGGAATGAATTATGATGGTGATTCATCCACCATATGACATATGTTTGAATGATAGCAGGGAGTTCACGAAGACTTTTGTGAAGGCACAAATCCCTATGCTTGGGTAGAGGAGATTGTACGTTCATAGGTGTTTAAACAAAACCAAAGTGGATATTGGATGTGTCGTGGCTGTGATCTGGATTGGTGACAGGTGTGTAGTGGATATTCTCAGGGTCGGCGCGATTTCCGAGGTTTCTGTGGGTTCTTGGATTAGAAGTCTTTGGTCTCCTTAACCGCAGTATATTTATTTACCACCTCAGTTCTCCCGATGTTAACAGAATGATGGAGGAACAGTTTTTTCTCATCAATAGCTACAAAAAATACCAATACGTTTTCACACGAATACGAAATCACAGTCATAACTAATTTACTTTGCAATAACAAAATGGCAAAAGTATGGTCAGTGACAAAAGCTTTGATAGCTAACATGACAATATTGGGAAAATTACAGAAATTGAAGAACTGACAAATATTCAAACAAGATTCAAACCTGATTCGAAGAAGGATCAAAACATCCTCAAAATATTTCAGAATGAATACTCAACATATATGCAATGATTATTCGAAATTTATTGGGTGAAGTTTGAAAATATTCTCGAAATATATTCAGAAATGATAAATATTCAATGAAAATTCAAAACTCCTCCAATGAAGAATCAAAACATCTCCAGAATATTTCAAAATTAATATTAAATATGTATGTAATGATAATACGAAATCAATAAGATGAAGGATGAAAGAATTGGTGCAGTAAACATTAAACATCACATCAGTCATCAACCTGAATACGATTGCGGATACCTGCAATCGAAACGTCGTGAGTACAAAAAACAAAAAATATTACAGTTTCCCGTATGATTCTCACTAACTAATGGGTTTACAAAATAACGGCAAGTGTTTCGCTATACAATAACTTCCTAAAAAAGATAATTATGCTGGAGGATTCGAGCAAATTATTTGTTCCAGTTTCGTGTGCAAACTGAGCAAGAAAAGTGACTGTTCAGCCATATTGGCAGAGAAGAAGCTGATAGTCTTTGTTCTACTTTCTGAGAATTGATCTACGACGGCGTATAAGGGTCACTGTAAAAAATGAAAATATCTCCATTGACAGATTCAATCTGTCAATGACAAATATTAGTATGTCAGTGCCGGATAGAAATCTGTCAATAACAGATTAAAGTCTGTCAATGACAGATTAAAATATATCGATGGCAGATTGAAATCTGAGCCCAGTAATAGCCAACTTCCTCATGGAACGTTGTAGAGAAGGCAATCGACGCCTTTGATTTGAAGCCGACCTTGTGGCTACGTTACGTGGATGACACCTTCGTCGACTGGAAACATGGAAGGGGAGCTTAGAACCTTTTTCTGGACCACCTGAACGCTCAACACCCCAGCATCAAATTCACCATGGAAACCGAACAGAACCAGCAGGTAGCATTCTTAGATGTTCTGATTGAACGATGTGGTGCTAGACTAACCCACAAAGTATACCGAAAACCCACGCACACGGATAGATACCTGAACGCACTATCGAACCACCATCCCAGTCAAAAGAGAGGAGTCATATCTACCCTTACTGAACGTGCTCGAAGAATATGTGAACCGGAGCATCTAGAGCAGGAAGTGGAACATCTTCAAGTGACCTTGAGGTCAAATGAATTCAGTGTATCTGAGATCAACAGGGCCATGAAACTGAAGAGTTTCACGGTTCAAAACAGGGAGAAATAACAGGTAGTTGCAAATGCATATCTGCCATATATCCCGAGGGTCACTGACAGAATTGGGAAACTCTTGGGAAAATATAACATGAAAACGGTTTTCTAGCCGACCAAGAAGATCTAACAAAGATAAAAGAGACCCACTGTCAGCAGCAGGGGTGTATCGCATACCGTGCACCTGTGGGAACCTATGGGAACAAGGCTCAAAGAGCATGAAAGGAACTGCAGGCTAGGGCAAACTGACAAATTGGCGGTGTCGGAATACGCACTGTGTGAGGGTGACCACAGGATTCTGTTCGAAAATGCTAAACTGATTGCCCCCAATCAGGGTAACCATAGCCGACTGGTACGGGAGGCGATAAAGATCCAAAAACATACGGACAATTTCAACAGAAAAGAAGAAGCGTTGAGTCTTAACAAAATTTGGAATCCCATTCTGTGGAAATCAAGAATAACCAATGAAATCACGGCAGGTAGTGCGGCAACTAATAATGATGATTATTTCCCGAACCCAATTGAAGTAATTAACACTCCAGACTACCTGCATCAATATAAATACCTTGAGAAATCGAAACGTTTAGTCATCGGAAATGAGTAAGCCTCTGAAGAAGCTGGCCACTCGCGCTAGCGAAACGTTAGGAAGAAATTCCAAAGAACGGCCTTCAAGCCCGAAGAAAAGTAGTTATAAAGATTATAATCTGCAAATGGAGATATTTTTTATGTTTATGCCGTCGTATGAATCAGACGTGTGAATAAATGGTAAATTATGTTATACATATATCGACAGATTATGCCAAATTTTCACCTTTTTTTACTTCTTTAAATTTTGTATTTTTTCATTAATTTGGTGTTGACAATCGACGATTTGAAACTTTGTCACTTTAATTTGGATTCTCTATAAATTTTCTACCACTATTTCCGGCTTTTTAGTTTCGGCAAACTTAAAATGGCGATTTTAATGATCCCCCTTTTTTTAGTCTTCCACTGAACTACCGATATTGGAATGAGTTTTCGCAATGGAGCATGAAAAATCCACAGTACATTCCAGACAAACAAAAAATCGGAAAACGAGTGTCTGGAACCTTCACTATTCCGACGCAGAAACGGCCCAAACTGTTGGAATTAAAATAAAATTGAAAACGTTCAACGTTAATTGCTTTAAACTGTCCCGAGGTTCAGAAAGAGCTGCAAATTATTTTCGTTAGGTGAGCGATGTGCTGATTGCATTCTTTCTTCAACAAATTAAACTGGCCATCAAACAAAAGACGGTGAATTTCTTGTGACAATTCACCAAGTCGCAGTCGTTCCGAGCAGATGTACACTACTACAAGGCTGCAGCTTCATCTTGATGCTGAAAATATACAGTGTGATCCACTCAAGACCGCAGCGCGTTCATGAAATCTTATTTTCCGACAGATTCATTTTTTCCTTTTTTTCAGCAGAAAGGGTGTGAAAAAGTCTACGTTTGCACCGAATTAGCAGAATATAAATCCAGATTTCAGAGAATACTACGATTTTTTTTGCGTTCAAAATTGCTAAATTTCATTAAGCGATTTTTTCTTGAAATTTCGACATCACTGCTGGATTCAGCATCCTTCATTCTAAAATTTAATTCCAAAATATTCCTTCCAAAATTATAATGATAATAATTTTGAAAACATACCCTTATCTTATGAATATTTCAGACAAATTCTGAGAATTGGCAACACTGTCAATACAAACGAAGGAAGATATTATTAGCTATTATATATTTTGGAATCAAAATTTAAGTTGAGGATATTTTTTTTAAATAAAAATGCCATTCTACAATATGTTATAACTCGAATAAATTTATATTATGAATTCGAATTTCTACCAAAAACCCTAACAATCTCCTACATTTGTGTTGACAGTGTTGTCGATTCTCACTATTTGTCTGAAATATTCATAAATATTGGTATGTTATCAAAATTATCATTGTTATAACTTTTTTGCCAATTAATATTACCAATGAAATTTCAGAATTAACCTGAATGAAGGATGCTGAATCTAGTGGTGATGTTGAAATTTCACGAAAAAAAATCGCTAAGTGACATTAAGCAATTCAGAACAAAAAAAAATGGTACCAACCCCCGGAATCTGGAATTGTATTATGCAAATTCGGTGCAAACGTAGACTTCCCGACACTCTGCCTGCTAAAAACAAAATAGGTCGGAAAATGTAGATTTCATGGGGGTGCTCAGGTCTCAAGTGGGTCACACTGTATATCTGAATGAATCGTGGAATATTTCAATATTAATAAATGAATAAACAAATATTGTGACGAAGTCACTAATAATTATATAAGTTCAGTTTGATATTGTTATATTTCGCAAAGTCACCTACTAAAAATTATCGCGCACGACACTGGAATCTCGGAATCTCCGACAACACCAGATATCTGCGACCCGAGTAGTTAGTGAGTAGTACCGCTAGAGGGAACAACTTACGCTTAGATATCGTATCCGAAGTGGAGGCCTACGAAAGCTGAAAAATTAAAATATTTCGGCAATTCAAGCCAGGCAGCAGTCACGGTTAAGAAGTGGCAGTGCAAGCGACTTGAATTGGAACCCAGCCGTCCAGCCGACATCCTGCGCTAGTAGAGCGGCCCAGCCAGCCAGTCAGATCCGTCCTAGAGAGTGCCGTTCAGGAAACCGAGTGTAAGGGTAAAACAGGTGGTAATAAATTTGGTAGATTTTCAACCAAGTGTTTTATTTATAATTTAGTAACCTTGTTTCTTAGTTTCGTTTGCCGTCCGAATTAATATTTCGATATTTTAAAAATTCCGTTTTGGGGTGTTCTGGTTTTCAGTGCTCAGTGGTGTTACATCCAGGTGCTGGAAACGAGATATACCGAGGAACACTTTCCACATTCGGTGGTGTAAACCTAGATGCTGGAAAGTTTGTACTTGACTTACAGTTATTTATTACTCTTGTTGAACTTTGCCGGGTTGTCTGGTTTTCAGTGCTCAGTGGTGTTACACCCAGGTGCTGGAAGCAAGATACCCAGTGGAACGCTTTTCACATTCAGTGGTGGAAACTTAGGTGTCGAAAAGCTTGTACTGAAGGTAACTTTGTTGATTGCATTAACTTCATTAGTTGCATTAACTTCATTAGTTGCATTTACCGCCCCCTTGTTTGAGCTCTGTCAGGTACTCTGGTTTTCAGTACACAGTGGTGTTACACCCAGGTCCTGGAAGCAAGATACCTAGAGGAACGCTTTTTCACACTCGGTGGTGTTAAACCCAGGTGTAGGAAAGCTTGTACTCCATAGCCGTCTATAATTAATTAGCATTCACGTCTCCGTTGAATAATTCGAAACTAAGTTTAACAGGGGAGTTGTAAAGTTATTAGTCCGTTTGGTTGAGGGTCGTACCAACGGAGATAGAGCTTTAACCGACACCGTAGAGCTTGCTGGTTCCCTGCTTGACTATTTATTAATTTGCTTGATTACTCACCGCTTTGCCCGCTTTGTTCGTACGCTTAACTTTCCTTCTAATTGCCGAATTGTCTGTGGTTTGAGTTGATAATAAAATTTTGCATCTTTCCGTATTTTGAATGAATTATTAATAACCTAGCAGCTATTTACCAGGAGGTAAACTTTATATCTGTATTAGCAACATCTTTCGACCCCTGGAATTATCTTACTCCACTGAAGCTGCTCGGAGCAGTGTCCTTCCCACTCTAAACAGAAGGTGGCGCCCGAGAAGAACCTTGACCAGGGCGCCAAAGTGACAGGAGCGTAGAAAGAGCGTCACAAATTGGCGCCCGAGCAGGGACCGTTTGTTTCATACCGTACCAAGGCCGTAGATTACCGAATTATCAACCAAACTAGGAAATTCCGATCCGAACAAGAAGGGAGCAAGATAGGAAGCTGAAACCGTCTGAATCCGACTCCAGAGGGTGGAAAACACCGAAACCCATCGAAATTCACCGACCTGTCATTTTGACAGATTTTTCAACTTTCTGAACTTTGAGCGAGATCATCGAAAGACACCTCGTTTAATAGGTTTTCGGGGTCGCTGAAGCGAAATTCGCTACCCGTTTGACGCTCACTCTCGCCAGTTCCAAGATACCGCAGTCCAGAAGATGAAAAAGGGAAGTTTTGAGAAGGACCGTTGATAGAAAGTTCTACTACACCCTTAGAGCTATGTCGAGACACGAAGAAGAATCTGGTAACTCCTCCGACGAGGATTTCACGAAGAAGATAAACCTCGGAACAGAGCCGAGTGATGTCAGAGTGAGCTGGGTTTACCGCTTACGAAAAGAAGAGTTGGAGACAGAGTTGGAAAAATTCCGACTAGAAGTTCCTGGGACCGTAGAGGAACAAAGAAAACGATTGGTGAAGTTTCTACGCGAGGGTCGATCATCACCGTTACCTTTGATGACGTCACCGTACATGTATCCGCAAGGAAATGTAGTTGTCCAAACTACATCTACGACAACTACCCCCACCACGACCATCTCATCCACCTATCTCACAACGACTCTCAGTCAGCAGACTAACGGAATACTACCAAAGCAGTCAACGTATGCGACCGGTGGAATCTACGCAGGAGTACCGTACTCGTCACCGTCTTCGTTGCCGTATTCATTTCCACCATCTCTGACACATCCCTTGCCTTCTTGGTTACCGTCAGCCATACCGTCGTCGCTTTCGTCATCACTACCATATGCAGTACCATCAATACCGTCGTGGCAGTCACAGTTCGCAGGATCGTCATCTCTACCATTACCCCTACAGTCTTCCGTACCGTCAACATTCCCTTCGTCCCAGCCGTGTACATTATCGTCTTCTCTACCGTCAATAGTACCGCCTTCACTGCCGTCTTCCCAGGCAATAACGAACAGCCACATGCCACCCTTGAAAGTGCAGGATTGGAAAGTGACATTCAATGGGAAAGGAGATCCGGCAGCCTTTCTTGAAAGGTTGGAAGAAATTTGTGCGTCTCAAGGGATCAACCCAGACCGACTTCTCCCAGTTATGCCCGAGCTGCTAAACGAACTGCCAGCCTTGTGGTTCCGAAATAACCGTTTCCACTGGGCAAACTGGCAGAGTTTTTGCACCGCATTCAAGGAGTTTTTCTTCCCCGTCAACTATCAAGTGGACTTAGAAGCTGCTATCAGCCGTCGGTTGCAGTCACTTAGTGAGGACACTTCCACTTATGTTACGGAGTTACAGACGTTGATACGGCGACATGGAGGGATAAATCCAGAACAAGAACTGAACTGGCTATACCGTAACCTACACCCTGAATACCGCCAACGGATACGAAGAAACGACTTTACAGACATTCCGACCCTAGTGAGAGCCATTCGGGAATACGAGCTTCTTCGCCTGGAACTAACCCAAGTACACCGACCCACTGAGGATTACCACCGCCCACCACCACCTCCGAGACCTACTCTTCCGAGACCTGTACCTACACAGCCGCCCAGACCCACCGTTAACAACCCGCCCATGGGTAATAATCCACTCAGGACACGTGACAACAGGAATTCGACCGAACCGTCTAGACCTTCTCCACAAAACATAGATTGTTGGAAATGTGGACAATCTGGACACTATAGGAGTCAGTGCCGTGAACCCCCTCGGCTGTTTTGTTCCAGATGTAAGAGGGAAGGAGTCATGTCCAGAGACTGTCCTTGTTCCCGTTCGGGAAACTAGGTGGGTGTTGCACCGGAGTGAGGCCCGTCCAACACCGTCCACCAGATGCCTCACCTGTCCCAAGTCCTAGCGGAACCGATGACAGACCGCACATTACCGTAGTGACCCCAGGAGGCCCAGTGAGAGCGCTATTAGACACAGGAGCTGCCTTATCCTACATCGGAGATCGTATAGCAGAACAATGGGAGATTGCAGGAATCACCCCCAGTAGAAATGCCGGAAGCTCAGCACGATTGGCCAACGGGGAAGTGATAGCAGTTGCCACAAGGTACACAGTGGATATCACTCTGGGAAATCACACCTTTTCCGAAACTTTTGGTTATATACCAGGACTCTCGACAGACATGGTCATCGGTATGGATATTCTTAGTAGAAGACAATTCAGTTTACATCTAGGAAGTGGCGAGATATGTATTGATGAAGATCCGGTTCCGAGAAATACTGTGCCATGTTTTCCCTTAGGGACTGACGATAATGACCCACCGTTTACCACCGATATTGACTCACCGTCTACCGTCGATAAGGAATCTCCGCTTACGCTCACCGTCGAGGAAGAGAACCGCTTGCAGGAATTTCTAAACCAAGAACTACCGTTGTTTGAGGAAATTCACGGGGTCACTCCGCTCATTGAACACCGTATCCGTCTGTCCAATCCAGAACCAATCAAACAGCGTTACCGACCTCAGAACCCTCGAATGCAAGACGTCATCAACTCCGAAGTTGATAGGATGTTGCAGGAAAATATCATCGAGCCGTCCGACAGCCCCTGGAGCTCGCCTGTCGTCATTGTCCGAAAGAAGGATGGCAAGCCCCGATTTTGCATTGATTTCCAGAAAGTGAATTCCGTCTCCGTTAAGGATGCGTACCCGCTACCATTCATCAATGCAGTCTTGGATAAACTCAGGCGGGCGCAATACATCTCCAGTATTGATTTGCGACAAGGATATTGGCAAGTCCCCTTATCCGAGGACAGTAAACCTATCACGGCGTTTACCGTACCTGGCCGTGGATTGTTCCAGTTCCGAGTCATGCCGTTCGGCTTGCATGCCGCCCCTGCAACGTTCCAACGCCTGATGGACAAAATAATCGGACCAGAAAAAATGGACCCCTATTGTTTTGCATACCTAGATGATATTATCGTCTTGGGAAGTTCGTTCGAGGAACATCTTGCCAACCTCAAGGAAGTATTCAGGCGATTGAAAGCCGCTAATCTCCGACTGAACCCAGAAAAGTGCCAGTTCGGCCGCAGGTCACTAAAGTATTTGGGACACCTAATAACATGCGGAGGAATCCGTACAGACCCCGAGAAAGTCGCCAGTATTGTGGAG
Source organism: Zygogramma bicolorata (assembly GCA_032362365.1). Lineage (NCBI taxonomy): Eukaryota > Metazoa > Arthropoda > Insecta > Coleoptera > Chrysomelidae > Zygogramma > Zygogramma bicolorata. Next base: position 410,467 of record JAVJAQ010001667.1, read on the forward strand.
CTCCGTGCACCAACAAACATCCGTGGGCTACGACGTTTCTTGGGGATAGCATCTTGGTATAGACGCTTTGTGCCCTCCTTTTCAGAAATTGCTGCTCCGTTGCATCGCCTGCTGAAAAAGGGGCGTCGATGGCACTGGGGTGAAGAACAAGAGAGAGCTTTCCAACAACTCAAGGATTGTCTCACCGAGTCACCGGTATTAGCATGTCCAGACTTCAACAGACCGTTCATCCTTCAGACCGATGCGTCGGACCATGGCTTGGGAGCAGTGTTGACCCAAAATACGGAACAGGGAGAAAGGGTCATTGCTTATGCTAGTCGAACCTTGACTTCAACTGAGCGAGCCTATTCCGTGACAGAGAAGGAGTGTTTGGCGATTGTCTGGGGGATAGAGAAAATGAGGCCCTACCTGGAAGGCTACCGTTTCCTAGTAATTACCGATCACCAATCCCTGCGATGGCTCCACTCGATAAAGAGCCCGACTGGACGTCTAGCTAGGTGGAGCATGTTTTTACAGCAGTATGACTTCGAAATCAAGTACCGTCGAGGAGGTTTGAATAAGGTAGCCGATGCCTTGTCACGGGAGCCCGTAGAAGGAAGTGAAGTTATCACACCAGAGGTCTCCACGCTGGAAGATAGCGGTAAATGCTCATGGTACGACAAACGTAAGGAAGAAGTCCGTAAAAACCCAGAAGCCTTTCCGGATTATTGTATTCGCGACGACCGATTATACCGACACTTCTGGGAGACCAATGACCTAACGGAGCCAGAATTAGCGGATCCGTGGAAGCTTTGTGTGCCTAAACCCATCCGTCCCCAAGTCCTCCAGGAAATGCATGATGCACCTACTGCGGGACACCTAGGAATTGCGAAGACCGTGGCACGAATAACCGCCCGCTATTATTGGCCTGGTATGTTCAGGGACATAGCCAAATATGTACGTAAATGTCCCTCTTGCCAGAAGTACAAAGTTTCCCAGATGAAACCTCCCGGACTGATGCAACCGTCGAAAAACCGCCAACCTTGGGAATGTGTGAGCACGGATCTCGTGGGTCCGTTACCCCGGTCCTCTCGTGGAAACAATTTCCTGGTAGTATTCCAGGACAGATTCACGAAGTGGGTGGAATGCCGTCCGATTAGGAAAGCCACCGCGAAAGCTGTTACACAGGCGTTATACGAGGAGATCATCGTCCGTTTTGGCTGTCCGACAACTGTTGTCAGTGATAACGGTTCTCAGTTCACCGGACACCTCTTCGAGGACTTACTCCGAGATTTGGGGATCCAACACCGACGTACCCCTCCTTACACCCCGCAGGCCAATCCAGTGGAACGCACAAACAAGACCCTGAAAACGATGATAGCACAATTCTGTGATCAGGACCACAGAAAATGGGACGTACATCTACCGGATCTAGTGTTCGCTATCAACACTGCCCGACACAGTGCTACCGGATACTCGCCTGCATTTCTGAATTATGGAAGAGAATTAGAAATCCCAAAAGCCGTATACCGAAAAGTGGTGCCGATTACCGAAGAGGCAAGGGATCCAGTAAATTCGGAGGAAGGTCTTACGGAATACACGGACCGGATGAAGAGACTGCAAGAAACCTTTGAATTAGTCCGGTTGAATCTCGCCCGAGCTTTCGCAACTCAGAGTCGACATTACAACCTACGACACCGAGAATGGAGATGTCATGTTGGAGACCTAGTTATGAAAAAGGAACATTTCCTGTCATCCGCCGAAAAAAACTTCGCCGCCAAATTAGCCCCAAAATACTCCGGACCATATACCGTCACTAAAGTTATTTCTCCAGTCGTGTATAATCTCAAAAACAAAACCGGCAAACAGCTACTGCGGATTCACGTTAAAGATCTACGTCCTGCCTATATCGAGGAGGGCCATTCTCGATGAACTCTTTTATTTCAGACCATGCCAAAACGTCTACCAGGGGAACCTCCACTAGGGTCACCCCCCAACAGGAATATTCTCATGCCCTCCCAAGACGCGGCGAGGAAGAAAATGAAAGTCGGGAAGCAGATGCAGGCCTGCAAAATCCTGGCTCGGGAACTAGCCTCCCGCCGACCGAAGCCAAAACAGGTCACAAGCCCACCGGTCCGAACTCCGACCCGACCAACTCCTATGGAGGTACAGGCACGCCGCCCTCCACCAGAACCGGAAGTCATCAATGTGTGGGATATTCCGTTGCCACCAGAACCGGCAATTACTTCCCCGTGCACCCCACCTGCATCCCGACCGCGGGAGGAGGAACAAAGACAAATATGGAGTACTGAGGCGTTATACGACGCAGTAACATCCTGCTCCTCCAGGGCTCAATGGAGTCCCGAACTGACGGAAGCACTCCGGGCTCTCCGTCCACCAGGTCCTTCGACAGCCCGGTACCACTACCGACTAGTCAGTAAGGAAGGAAAAAGCATTAGGGTGTGGCTGCCGCGTTGACACGATCATTAGTGATTAATTATTTCTTGTTGTTTTTGTTGCAATGCCCATGTTTCATTTTTTATTTTTGGAAATAAAAATTCTTCCGTTGACACATTGTTTTTTTTATATTTTGGAGTAATATATAATTATGTACATTAGGTAAAGAAGAGGAATGGATCCTGCGATGGACATCCTGGAGTTAGAGTTAGAACCCGAACAAACCCCCCACCCGATTGGTGATATTGTCAACGAATTGCTGGAAGCAGTGCAAGACTCCGATGAGTCGTTCGAGATGGTGTCAACTAGTAACCAGTTATTGGGGACCGAAACCTCCGAATCTATCCCACTAGAAACGGCTTCTTCAGCCCCGATCGAGTATTCCGACAAGACGACCCCGAAACAAGAGCCACCGACTCCGCCTGAAGTTAACGTTGATATACATTCCTCTGTGGCCGGGTGCGACAGCCCAACTCATCCATATTTTTTGGAACATCCAGAAGAGGATCCGTTCAACGATGCTTTCTGGTCCCCGTCCAATCCGATGCGTTGTCAAGAGAACCGTCCCCTGTCTCCGTCCACGATCCCGGTATATCTTCCGGTAGAGGAACTACTATGTTGGAGATGTGGGCAACCCGGACATTCCCGACAGGAATGTCGCCAGAAGAGATCTATACTATTCTGTTCCCGATGCGGGTTAGTAGGTGCCATGTCCCGGGATTGTTCCTGCCACAAAACCCGTCCTGAGACGAAGAAGACCAGACTTTCCACCGGCAACCCTTCCTGCCCTGGGTGTGGGTGTCTGCACCCCAGAAACCATGTAACCTGTCCCGACTGTGGATGTACCCGCCACGGCCGCCGCTGATGAATTAATTTCACTGATTTTGTTTTTAGAATTTGTTCATAATGGGATTTTACTTTAACTTTACTCTTTTAGTTTCATTTATTGTAACAGGTGTACCAGTGTCTCCTAATAAAGGTTTCTACCAGGGAAGGAGGCTGGCGCCTGAAGTTAGTGTTCAGTTGAGTTTGAAAAAAAAAAAGAGAGCATATAAAAAAAAATTCTTTTTTTTCCCGAAGTGGGAAGGGAGTGTGACGAAGTCACTAATAATTATATAAGTTCAGTTTGATATTGTTATATTTCGCAAAGTCACCTACTAAAAATTATCGCGCACGACACTGGAATCTCGGAATCTCCGACAACACCAGATATCTGCGACCCGAGTAGTTAGTGAGTAGTACCGCTAGAGGGAACCACTTACGCTTAGATATCGTATCCGAAGTGGAGGCCTACGAAAGCTGAAAAATTAAAATATTTCGGCAATTCAAGCCAGGCAGCAGTCACGGTTAAGAAGTGGCAGTGCAAGCGACTTGAATTGGAACCCAGCCGTCCAGCCGACATCCTGCGCTAGTAGAGCGGGCCAGCCAGCCAGTCAGATCCGTCCTAGAGAGTGCCGTTCAGGAAACCGAGTGTAAGGGTAAAACAGGTGGTAATAAATTTGGTAGATTTTCAACCAAGTGTTTTATTTATAATTTAGTAACCTTGTTTCTTAGTTTCGTTTGCCGTCCGAATTAATATTTCGATATTTTAAAAGTCCGTTTTGGGGTGTTCTGGTTTTCAGTGCTCAGTGGTGTTACATCCAGGTGCTGGAAACGAGATATACCGAGGAACACTTTCCACATTCGGTGGTGTAAACCTAGATGCTGGAAAGTTTGTACTTGACTTACAGTTATTTATTACTCTTGTTGAACTTTGCCGGGTTGTCTGGTTTTCAGTGCTCAGTGGTGTTACACCCAGGTGCTGGAAGCAAGATACCCAGTGGAACGCTTTTCACATTCAGTGGTGGAAACTTAGGTGTCGAAAAGCTTGTACTGAAGGTAACTTTGTTGATTGCATTAACTTCATTAGTTGCATTAACTTCATTAGTTGCATTTACCGCCCCCTTGTTTGAGCTCTGTCAGGTACTCTGGTTTTCAGTACACAGTGGTGTTACACCCAGGTCCTGGAAGCAAGATACCTAGAGGAACGCTTTTTCACACTCGGTGGTGTTAAACCCAGGTGTAGGAAAGCTTGTACTCCATAGCCGTCTATAATTAATTAGCATTCACGTCTCCGTTGAATAATTCGAAACTAAGTTTAACAGGGGAGTTGTAAAGTTATTAGTCCGTTTGGTTGAAGGTCGTACCAACGGAGATAGAGCTTTAACCGACACCGTAGAGCTTGCTGGTTCCCTGCTTGACTATTTATTAATTTGCTTGATTACTCACCGCTTTGCCCGCTTTGTTCGTACGCTTAACTTTCCTTCTAATTGCCGAATTGTCTGTGGTTTGAGTTGATAATAAAATTTTGCATCTTTCCGTATTTTGAATGAATTATTAATAACCTAGCAGCTATTTACCAGGAGGTAAACTTTATATCTGTATTAGCAACATCTTTCGACCCCTGGAATTATCTTACTCCACTGAAGCTGCTCGGAGCAGTGTCCTTCCCACTCTAAACAGAAGGTGGCGCCCGAGAAGAACCTTGACCAGGGCGCCAAAGTGACAGGAGCGTAGAAAGAGCGTCACAATATGCATTGTTAGTCAGTGTCAGTGTTATTGTATACACAACAGAAAGTCAATGACGTCATATCAAGAGCATAAGACATGAAAATATCTTTGCTAGAATGCTTGACAATATTCCTTGCTGATTGGTAATGGTTCGGACATCCATTGTCAATATTATTAACTCTATTGGAATCTGAATTGTTGGGTGCTTCCGGGCTTCTGAGCCGTGGTCCACAGGTTTCGAGGCCTGACGTTTCGTCTGCATCTGCAGCAGACATTCTCAAAGGCGATGCGGCAATGGTCGAAGTATCCTTCTCTGCTGCGAGGCTTTGATGTGATGTGGTTCAGATGATGAGTCCGAACCCAGATTCGATAAAGGGTGACTCACCTAACAATTCATTAGTTGCCGGCCGTGAAAGTCTTCAATCTTTGATCTATTGAAATCTGTTGCTGAGAACGAAAGGATGAATATACAAATCACGTATGGGGTAACTACTCAAGGCCACCAAAAAAAAAGTATGGATATCAAATCCGAACAAAAGATTGGAGTGGATTATTTGGTAGATAATAAAAAGGAGGTTAGATTGATCAAAGAAAATAATTACAAAATACTCGAGATATTGAATATGAAATTTTAGTGAAAAAAAAATCAAATGAAGAAATAAATGGAATAGTATGAAAACATGTGGGAACTAAGTTTCAAGTTGAGTGTACTCACATTCAATATCTCAATTGTCGTATCACAATATTATATCATTCATTTCTTCATTTTTTTCTCTGAACAGTGTTCGATTCTCTTCTCAATTGAATCGATTTTATGCAAAATAATACAACTCCAATTGAATTATCGTATATTCGCATGAATTACAAACTTCACTCGAATATCTGTTCTATTATTTGAAGTTTTATGGGAATCTCAATGCTGTAGGTTCAAGAGAATCTGGGAAGACTCCAAAGTGATTAACGTCCACAGAACAATAGCCCAACTTCTCATGCAAGAATTTTTTTTGGTTTCCGATACTATTGTACGTATCCTTTCAATACTGAATAACTCATTCAGATTATTTTCGGCTTTATTTCATTACGCCAGCCGTTCATGCTCAAAAGGCAAACCTGAAAGTGCTGAATCGAGATGTAACGTTTGAATTTGGTGACATTTGAAAGGCGAACTATCCAAATATGGCAGACTGAGAAGAAATTTGGAACATGCTGCAATCCCATGTGCCAGTATAAACACGATTGAAAATAGGGTGTGAAATGACCAAAAAGCTTCTTGTCGCCCAACCAAACAAAAATTGCGATTCACATTGCTTGACTTCAGATATGTGGTTTTATTCGACTTAGCTCACTAACCATCTCCATAGTTTCAAATTATTTCCATCTGAGGAAGACGATTTTCAGTAATTAAAGGCACACAATACATACAATGTGAAACAGTTAATTTTCGAATTACAAAAATTTGTGATTTCTTAATTGAGCATTAGAGGGATTTCTCTGTCGTGTGAACCTGAAGAATAAAAAAGATATGTATTTACTGTGAGTTAGAATACATACAAGATAAAACAATTAGTTTTCGAATTCCAAAAAGTTGTAATTTGTTGAGCATTACAGGAATTTTCCTTTCATGTGAACCTGAAGAATGAAAAAAGATATTTATTTGCTAGGATTTTTTACCCTACGTCACGTTTCAGCATTTTCTAGAGAATTATTGTCAATATATCAACGTATATCTCCACCTAAACCGAAGGTTTGGCAAAAAAAATCAAGAAAAATGAATCATAATGCGCAGGGTGAATGAAACTAGTTATTAATTACTTGTTATGTTCCAAGCAAATAATTAATGACCACATTTAGTTTGTTACGATTCAATAAGTATCAACAAGTATATAATTTATAAACTCACCATAAATAAAAAAAAATGAAGGTCCTAAAACCGCGTTCAAAGTTGGTTTTTTCAAGAATAACTGATCAAGTAGTGAGCTCTTTCGATAGTAGATGTAATATGGTTTCTAATTATGACAATGCTTTTGTTTTTTTCAGGTGATATTTTCACTTTATGTGACGATGATCTTCTAGAGAACTGCCAAACTCTACAACAGAAGGTTACGGATGCGGTAAAGATGGATGCTGATATTGAGGCTGATGTTTTGTTTAATGAGATTGAAGCTCCAGAGTCAGTTTTTATTCCTCATTCTTCAAATCCTCCGAATATATTTCAATATATATCTGAATACAATTTAACAACATCTCTGCCGAATGTTACAATTTCTTCAAGAATTATTAATTAACAAAAAACAAATCTTCGATCTACTGAGCATCAAGAAAAATTATTTGGGCTAGCAATATCAGCTAAAGAGCAAAAGATGGTTGACAAAATCGATTTTGATGAAGCCATAAAACACATATTTAACATAATAATTATTAATCATTATTTCCATCAAAAATTAAAAAATAAAACTTTTTACTTCAAAGTGAAAAAAATTATAACTGGATTTCGTACATGAATAAAGGGCGACAAAATAATGCCCCGCAGGCGGAGACCGCTCAGAGGTTGAAAGTGGATCCTTTCTATCGAGAGAACAATACAACTCACCGAGGCTATTTCTCGAGAGAGAAATTTAGCTACGTAGAGGCTTCACGATTAATCACATCTCATAACCTCATGTTATATTTCACGAGGATTGTCACCAAAGTTCGATAACTCAAAAAAAAATGTTGATCTCTGATGATGGATTCATTAAAATTCGAAACGTTGGCAGAGAAGCAATAGTTTCTCTTTAATAAAACTGATCCCATTTCCACTAATACCATTTGAAGAGAATATTTTTTCTCGACAGAAGAACAGTGCGGAAAAGATGTGATAGCCATTTCATTCCTGATCAATTTTCCTTCTGTCCGAAGCAATCAACGAGCTTGTTTTGAACGGACGGAAACTTCCGCGGCAGATGAAAAGCCTCCGGAATTCCTCGGAATATTCCCCGCTATAATTTCATTCAATCACCATCCATTCTGGTGATGTGTTTGGTTGAATCGGTCTGATGATATAGAGAGGTAATTGACGCGTTTGTGAGTAACAGTTATAATTCCTAATCCGGATGACTTGTGGTGCGAGGCAGATATGGTGTAGTAGATGAAAAGATGAATGAATGATGGTTGAATGTTTGTTGGGAAGGTAAAATTGTTTTTGGATCCACTTTTTGGGTTTTTTCTCCTCTAGATAAGAGAAGGAAAAAGTTTGAAGTTCTTATGATATATATATATATATATATTTTTTTTTCTCAAATTGGTATAATTGCCTTGGTACGTAACTGCAATATCATAAATATGCAAATATTTTCTCAGTTTCTCATTTTATTTTTATGAATTTGAAGATTTAATGAACAAATTTATTGAAGAAATGCATATACTTTCCTTTAGCGACGTTTCAGAAGCTGTTCTGCCTCCTTTTTCAAGTCCATTTTGGAAAATTCTAAGTGGAACTGCAATTTTGGTTCGTAGTGTCAAGATGTGACACTGGCATGACTCGTTCATAAGACGCCTAGGAAACTCTGGTGTATCTACTTATACCTGAATAATTTTGGGATAAACCGATTGCTTGATTTTCGAGATCATAAAAATTTCAGATCGCTATTGTAGATGGCGATCAGTCATTTACCATATGAAGCTTGATTTTCACAAGAGAGAAATGTGCAACCGAATATGCTACTACTGTTTATTATTTGCCTACTGAGATTTTGACAGCCCTGACAGCCAATTAAATGCGTTTCAGAAAACGTGCATGTAATGTGGAAACCTACCGTTAACAACCTGTCAATCCTGTCACCTGCTACCTCTACAAGTTTAAGGTTTTTAGAGTTTTTGTATCAGTTTGTAAGACTAGACTTTGATTCCGAGAAAATATACTTTGCCCATTCACCTGAGAATGTTCTGTTAAAAAACATGCTAGTGTATTGAAAGTCATAGACTGTCTTGGAATTGGGGATACACACATCAGTATGCAACGGTTCAAAATACGTATCACATCGATATTTCCTTCATTCAAAGAACACTTTGTTTTCAATATCTTATTGAATAGAGCTATTGATGTTTTCTCCTCGATATAAGACTTTCGCTCTAACTGAAACGAATATAATTAGCTACGACGCTACATTCATGTTATTTTTCTGGGGCGATTTGTTTTGTACTTACCTTAGGTACTGAATAACGACGAATCAGGGCTATTCACTAAGCAGAGTTGTTATGGATAGCAACTAAAAATTGTCGTTATGTTCAAGGTCAGTTGCTGAGCGCAAAATTGGTATTCACTTTTCAAGTTAAGTTGCTACTATAATGACCAGTTGCTGTGAGTAGTGGTTTACAGGCAACTGCTTTAGATATCTTGTTAAGGAAAAACAGCTTACCACCGTCATTATGGCAAGTTATTATCAGAGTTGCTACGACGGTTAGCAACTGCGATAACCACTTTACTCAGTGAATAGCCCTGAATATCTGGATCCCCACATTTTGACTGTCCACACAAAATACAAAATCTTCTACACATCGTGAAAAAGTACTTGTAATAACTTCAAAACTTATTCTACTCATAAAGACTTTTAAACACTGTTGAATGCAAAGAAATGATCTCAGATAGTTTTCATTGACAACAATAAAACTCAAAGTTACGTCAATCTGACAAAATCGACATTTGACAGATTTTTGAAAATGCTCATTTAACGCCCCTATAAAAAATCAGAAAGCTACGTGAGCTTCGATTGTTTTTTGCTAAGAAATTCTAAACAATATCGAATCACTAGATAGACCAGGGTTTCCCAGGCATCTTACTTATTCATTAATAGCTATATCCCAGTATACCATAACTATACAGTAGAGACACTCGCGACAAAACACCGACTTCAGCAGTTTGACATGTCGAGGTATTATTATCAATCAACATGATTGATGAGCTTCAATGTGTGTTGAAATATTTTATTTTGAATTATTGTGGATAACTACCAAGGTGGATGAGTGTGTGCTCATTGCGGATGCTTGTCGAAGGCTAGAGACAAATTATCATCTTGAGGTTTCCGAAGGATGTCGAGAGGTAAAAGACCTTCATTGTTCTGTAGAATAGTAGCACTCTAAATTTTTCATAATTTTTTTACAAATTGCAGAACTTTGAATAGGAGCGAATTTGCGTCGACATATCAACTTGATAAAAATGCACCTCAATAATTATAAATTACTCTTTCAGGTGTGAGGCGTGGTTAAAGGCGTGTAACCGTGAAGATTTACTTGAAAAATCTCCCAAAGCTGTCTATAACAACTATCGCTTGTGTGCATTTCACTTTGAGAAAGAAATATTCTAGAAATTTCGACACATTGAAATTTTCAAATATGAATTTGAAAGAAGCAGAACTAATAAATTGAAGAACAAAAAAATTACCATTTGAAGTTATTACAGTGTTAATGTCTGAATATATCTATTGTACATATTTGTAGCTGCTGCAATTAAAACATCCTTTTGAAAGCTTTTTATTTCCTGGTCATCGAAAATACATTTCCAAACGAACATAAACTTGAGGAAAAAAGCAACAGAAAAGTGGAATAGCTATTGCAGGTACTTCAGAATTTCAGATAATTCGCATTTATTTCAAACGTTATTGAAGACAAAATATAAATTTCATGATGTGAAATAACATACTGATTTGATACTTGGTTTCCAGTACATTCAAATTTACCGCCACAAAATTACATTACACACCCCGAGCACAGAATGAAGGTCATTGAAATTCCACCCTCGAGAACAAAGGTTGTGACATTCAAGTGTCTCTACTGTATGGCTGTGGTAAACTGGGGCTATACCTAGTGTGGATTTTGACACCGGCTAAGTACTTCGAATTGGATCTTCTCAATTCAACTTCCTTTTTCAGAACAGGCATCCAACATTGATCCATACCCAATGAACAGGTAGCAATCTCTTCATTTATGTTTAACAAAATGCAATTAATCTCTTCGAATTTCCATTTCGTTTCATTTCTGGTCTGTAATGAGTGAATTGATGTTATCCCACTCGACCATGATTTCGACTTATCTATTTCTCGTCTTCTCGAGTTGTTTTTATCTTCAGCTATTCTTATTTTTAATGGCCTTGATGTTACCCCAATATAAACACTGTCACATACACAGGGGATACTATAAACACAATTTTTTTAATTTTTTTTCAAGATTTAGACGTTTGTAGCGAGTTAATAGGGATCGGATAGTGTTCTCTGTTCTGAATATTGTTCTCACATCCCACATAGCAAAATTATATACCAAGTATGTGCTAAACATATTCCTAAACGCATAAGAATATTGAGATTATATACCTAGCATATACACAGAATATGGTTACTATATGCTGAGAATATGCTAGGTATATTTTTTTGGCCACAAGTAGTATATGCTACGTATATGATTGAAATATATACCCTGAATATATTCAAATATCCTCAGAATATACCTATATCACCAACATAGCATATGCTATATATATGCTCAATATACCCTATATGTGCAAACTGGATATGTCCAAGATGAATATATATTTTGGTGAGGGACTTTAGGAGATGCAACATCATTATCCTTAAAGGTTCTAGTAGTTAGTTTCTCGGCATTTTCTGAAGCATGAATGCCACCCTTGATTATCTTAAAACAAAAGACATCAAATACTTTTAAAAAATTTATGAAAAACTAAGAAATTCTTATTCACATGTTATTCTTTTTTATCCTATTCCAGTGTCCTGGGAACACTGCTGATTTTGGGACCTAAAAATATAATGGATTAGAACAATATACCGGGTGTCCCGGTATACATGTTACAATGGAATATTTCATTTATTTGAAATAATAAAAATATAAAATTCTGAATAATCAATATAGGCTTTGAGCAATGTAAACATCGGAAATCACTTCTGGTTTATGAGATATTCCATTGGAACATGTAGGTATACTGGGACAGTGGTAGGGTCCAAAATTCAAAACTCACCTCATCTCAGTTTTCTTTAATTAATTTTTAACCCGTTCTTTAGCTTTAGCTAACCATCTCTTTATTTCTTGGATAATTTCATCTTCACGTGCATTTTGTGTTCTCTTATTACATTGAACATCATCTAAAATAGATATACAAGATATTATTCTATGAATAAAAAGAGCCGTGAAGAAAGCTTACCCTAACCTAACTTTTTTTTCGATAACTTTCCCACACTTCACTAGTGGTATCGAATATGCACAATCCACAATAGAGAACACTGAACACACACGGATAAAATGTCTTCTTTGAAAATAAACAATTCAACTGGTAAACTGATTGTAGATAACATTCAATTTCAACAAGAACAAAGAACAAGAAGCTTGGAAAATGGAAGCCTAGCTTGCGACTTGCCACTTGCCACGCACGCATGCATGCAGTGCTGCCAGGAAGATTTTAACGAAGTACCAACAGTTGGGATTTCAACCTAGCCAGTTTGTACTAAAAGTCAAGTTGAAAATGTAATAGAATGTAATATAGATTCTAAAAAGTGAGGTTACGGGGTTGATTTGAGTGGTTAGTTCACAAAAATGTAAATGTTGAATTGTCATGTACGTATTTTTTTAAACAAATATTCGTTGAAGTATTTACGGGAATGTGTCCCAAGATCCCTAGAATATGCTACAATATTCCTAGACAGATATGATGAAAAGAACATTCATAGCAGTTAAGTATTTATGCTGGGAATACACTAGGGATATTATTTGGGGAATATGAGTTGAAACATATCCTCAGCATGTGCTCGAGTTATGAATATGCTTTCGATTGCTATGTGGGATTGAATCTTTTACCTATACGTTAGATTTTTTCCGATAAGCCTTGGATATAAGGAATGGTCATTTTTTATATATTCATTAGGTGAATCTCCAAATTCATAGAAACACGATATGTAAATGACAAAATAGTCACTAAAATTTTATCTTTTTCAAATTGCAGTTACGTATCGGGGCAAATTCTCAATTTTGCCCAAATAACAGATATCATAAAAACTTGAAACTTTTTTCTTTCCATTTCTAGGGGAGGAAAAACCCAAAAATGGATCCCGGAAAGTTGAATGAGATTGTTTGAAAGTATAAACGATGTGACAGGAACCTTTGGTGTAAAATTTGAAACTTTTCTTAGAGATCAATTACCTTAACACCCTGAGGCGCGTTTCGCTAACAAGGTTAGCATCTTCAGGAGAAGACAATTGATAGTGTAAGTGTTTGAAAGTAATTATTTTGTGGTAAATGAAGCTTTTTTCCGTAGTTTTCTGAATTTATAACATACCAGAATCTGAAAAAATAGGTATTGATATAGCAATATCCATATTTATTTCTTCAGATTATGTAGGCTCGAAACCCAGAAAGCTACGGAAAAAAGATGAAACAAGATATTTTATAGCTGAACAAGTGTCGCGGTTTTATAAACCCATTGTCGGTGAGGATTGTACAGGAAACAGGGATTTAAGAGATTAATGGTCCGACCCACTCGAAACGAAAATCTTATTCTTGAAGACGATGAGTTTTCTGTGCATTTTATGGAAACGAATGATCCTCATTTATTATTCCAATATATTACAGCTCATAACTCGCAGAGAACTATTTCGTAGAAATACATCCGAAACATATGCTTCATTATTTACCTCAGTATCAATCAGCACCTTTGGTGGTTGTTGACTCTGAACTTCGAAAGTTTGCACAGAAAAGCGGTTGTTACATTTCTACATTCATTTCTATATTCTGTAATTAAGGGTAATTAAGTTTAAGCCTTGAGGGCGACGATCTCACGAAGCGGTAGGCATTTTTTGATTTATCAATTAAAACATTATTATTAAATGATTCATTTCCTTCAGAATTATGTTCAATTACTTTCCCGTCCTGCTTTCAAGTTCATATTCGTGGTTTTGTGACATTTTTTCCGACAGGTGTTAATACATCAACCTAATATCAGCTATATCCCTGTTACTTCATCAAAGAAACCTGGAAAGAAGAAAAATTCTGTTTCATTTGTTACTTGCTGGCCTGTACCTACTTCGTTGGGCGTTAGTTATTTCTGTGATACAAATATATTGTGGAGTTCTTAGTACCGAGTTTTATCAGCTTCATCACAGCTCTGCCATCTGGTCCAAATTACGTTTGAAAATCGAAAATATTATAAACCCTTTTTTACCCTGTTAGAACGAAATAGTCTTCCATCAATTCTGTTGAAGAATATTTCTGTGAAATTTGAAGTAGACTGAAGTTCGTGGTCCCTTAGAAACTTTGACCTCGTCTTACATCCATTCAGGGGTGGAATTTCATAAAAAACGAATCCTATCGGATGCCTACGTCATACAAAGAATACCTCCTTCAAGTTTCAAATCTCCGATGCTAAGTGGTATGGCCTGTGGTAGAAGTCCATTGTATCTCGAAGTGTAAGATTTACGATGCAGAAAAACTCTAAGTCGTCTCCACAATTTGATATTTGAAGGATGTCAGGACTGAATCACCGTCCTGACATCCTTTAAATATTGAATTGTGGAGACGACTTAGAGTTTTTCTGCATCGTAAGTGGTTTGGGCTGTGCGTTGATCAACCTCTAAAATAACTTCCTAACTCCTTTCAACCCCTGTAGGCGAATAATAATAATAATTTCAATTTAATCGCGTCTTTCATCAATTCTGTAAAAAAATTCTATTGCAAAATTTGAAGTAGATTAGACCAGGGCATCCCATTCAAATTTGGCGCCCGTTTTTCACCCCCTTAGGGATGGAATTACCAGAATCACGGTGAAACGGAACATGCTCGTGTCCTGGTTCTGAGCTACCTCTCCACAAATTTTCAACCAAATCTGTTCAGCCGTTCTTGACCTATAAAAAGTTTCACTGGACTCTTTCATATATTAAAAAAAACAGTCACACAGTACCTACTCCTACTATCCTCTAACTCCTAGAAGGAAGTATATCCACATTCTCAAAGAGACAATTTCAGTGGCCATATTTCCTGCAGCTTTGGTGCCAAAAAACGTTCATCAAATATAAGAGCTATGATATAACTCCGTAGATTTACAGCAACAGTTAACGAAAGCGCCTTCTGTCCTCTATTCAAAGATATTATGGATGTCCCGAATAACAGCAACCATTTCAAATAAATGTGTTCACATTTCCCGTTTTTCGATACTTCCTTTCAGAATGGCGCAGGAGGAAAAGACAAATGTTTGGGGATGAACCGTTTTCGCATATAAATTGATAGACATTGTCGTGGAAGTACTCACAATCCAGATTATTTACGAAATCTCCTAATTCCATTCCTCGAAATTCAGTTGTTATGTTTGCACGAATAGTAAGTGGCAATTTGGACTGATATTATACCGGCATTCTCGTCGAAAAAGAGCTATTTCACTCGATTGGAGCAGCGATACAGTTTGCGATGGAAATCCAAATAAATGAGGCTTTTTGAATCGATTTTGAGTAACCACCCGTATAGCATAAATCTAAAAGTGTATCGTATGGTAATTATATCACGATGATTCCGTTTTCCATACCGATAAATCCAATCGCTCGAGTATTTCAAAGCGGATTCCGGTTGAATAAATACTCTAGAAGTTTGCATTTAGTTTTATTGTATTATGAGTACCAAACTGGTAAATCCAAGAGTTATGGAAGGTAGGATGTTTTGATATGCTCTACCCAATATTCATTCGGTTGAAAACAGTAAATTTAAGTGAATCATTTTGCATATTTTATAAAAATTAAAGTCGCGTTCAGCTTATCCAATCCATCTTGGCACCGAACTGATAACCTAAATGCCCAGCAATCTCTGTGATATACTCAATTCCAAAAACACCCTTCATATGTGTTCACTGTAGAAGGTATTTTTTCTATCGTCATGGTCTACACAACTAGTGTGCAACTGAGTTTCTGCCAAGATGGATTGGATAAGCTGTATAGTTATTGAGTACTCATCTTCTCTTCTTCATATACTCAGTTATTCACCTGATTTAGATGATCCCAATGTACAAGTATGTACAACTCATTGAAATCAAATAGAAAAATTGCTCAGAAAAACATATGGCTGCGACATAGAAACAGAAATAAGAAGAAAACCAAAAAATCGATACTTATTTCCAAATGTCATAAATGAAATTTCAGTATAAAACTTTCGATATGAAAAGGTCAAAATAATATCATGACAATAATTGTTTCCTCAGCCAAGATGAAGGACTACCAATAGAATCACCACTATCACCGGTTATAGCCAGCATTCTCCATCGAACAGGCCAAGAAGAAACCCCGCGTCTGGTTGAGATATGTCGACGACAAATTCATAGTATGTAACCAAGGAGATGCAGAATTGGACGCCTTTCTAGAATATCCGACTAACGTGAGAACCACCATCAAGTTCACAATGGAAAAAAGATCTCAGAGCAGACTGCCGTTTCTCGACGTGGAGGTGAACAGGATCAGAAATTTATTGGAAACATCAGTTTACAGGAAACCAACGCATACTGAACAATACTTGAATGAGCATTCCAATCACCATCAATCTACGAAACAGGGAATCGTAAAGCCTCTGATTGATCTAGACGAGGAACTGAACAACATAAGGAAGAATCTTCAAAGGAATTGCTACTCGAAGAAGCTGGTTCGAAGGAATACTGAGGAGATTCTGGAACTGCAAATTCTTACCGTCCCCTACGTGAGAGGACTTCCAGAGAGGATCAAGAGGATAGGAGGGAAATACAACGTCAGAGTCTGTTTTCGATCAGGGAACACAATACGCAGCCAGCTCACAAAAATTCGGCCACCAAATAAAAACAACGACACCAACAACTGCGCGTACCGGATACCATGCGTGTGCGGCAATTCTTACATCGGAGAAACCAGAAGACCATTGGAAGTGAGAATGGGCGAACACATGAAAAGCACACAGCGAGGAGAAACAACGAAATCAGGAATAGCGGAGCATGTTTGGACAAACCATCACAGCATTAAATGGACTGAAGCCGAGGTCATACGCAAGGAGGAGCACTGGTTTGAGAGAAAATTCAAGGAAGCCGCCTACATCCTCAACAACGACGCATTCAGTCACCCCTGCGTGGAGATCCGGAATGTGTGGGGGCCGCTTATTCAAGGCATGAACCGACTTTATCTCGATGAGGGAGAATCTCGCACCAAAACATCCATTCCCGCTATTGTCAGTCATCACCCGAAGACAATTGCGGATACCAGCAATCGAAACGTTGTGGGTACACTCAACTTGAAACTTGGTTTCAACATTTTTTTTTTCTCATAATATTTCATTTATTTCTTCATTCCCATTTTTGACTAGTATTTCACATTCGATTTTCTTGTCACAATATTATTTCATTTCTTTCTTCACATGAATTTTTTTTTGATTCATATTTACTATTTGATATCTCGATTTTTTTGTAGCAACATCATTTTCTTTGATCAATCAATCCTCAATTTCATTATTGACCAAAAAAATTTGATTTTGATTTGATTTTCCGACTTGATTTGTATTTTTATCAGGTTTCAATAGAGTTAAAAATATAGACAATGGAAGTCCGAACCATTACCATTCAGCAATATCAAAATTATTGAAGGCTATTGAAATATCACGGACAAAAAGGCTGAAACCAAGAACCAGGAATGAACCTCTGAAAACCAACTGCAATGCTTGTCTAAAATTATGAACACTTGAACTGTTTTAAATTCTGGTCAGGGATGAGTAAGATCCACCGCACTATTTTTGGTGAACATGGATCTTTCTGATGAGAATGAAAAATTGTCAGATATGAATATCATTCCATTCAAATGCTTACTAGACGATTTGCCTATGCAAAATGACTGCGTAGGACTTCGTATCGACAAAGATCTGAAATTTGAAAATCACATCAAATTTCTGAAAGGCAAGGTATCTACGGGATGCTATGCATTGAGAATCATTTCCAGAGAACTCGGAACTTCAATAGCAAAAACGGCATACCATGCTCTCGTAGAGTCACAATTGAGGTATGGCATTCCTTTTTGGGGAGTATGTAGCTCTAGTTTATTACAATCAGTTTTGAAATTACAAAAAAGAGCTATCAGATATATGTATAAGATGAAACCACGTGACCCATGTAAACAGATATTCAAAGATAGGAAAATTTTGACAGTTATAGCTCTTTTTATCTCAGAAACTGTTTGTCTTGTGAAAAAACATATATTAAGATTTGAGAACACCTCTTCTTATTACAGCACTCGTCTGAGCAGAAAAAATTGTTTGAAACTGCCCCTGCCCTCCTCTGAACTGATCAAATATTCATTTTTTTATAATGGGTTGAAAATGTATAATCACTTACCAGAGAATATCAAGGGAACAAATCAGAACATTGACTACTTCAGAAAAAATATAAAACATTTATTGATGAGCAGACCCTATTATAGTTTGCATGAATTTTACGAGGATCGCTTCTGAAGTATTTTATCTTGTATATATGTTATTTTGTATATATGTTTATAAAGGCAATTTTAAAGTGTTCGTGTATGGAACCTGTATACCACGTACATGTGTTTATAAAAGATGTCTGTGTTTTATATATACATGTATAATTTGATGCTTTGTCAACAAGATTCAATCTTCAGACATATTATTATTATTATTATTATTATTATTATTATGACATGTTCTGAGTTCCCACCTTCTTGTTCTCAGTTCGAAGAGCTGTGTCAGTTATCCCTTTTTTGGAAAGGTGTTTTTTCAGCTAGCAGTGTCCTGTTGAAACATACACCAGATCATTTTTTCAAAGGATTCCTGGCTATTTCTGAATCGTGCTAGTCAGAAAGCTCTCTCACAACTATTTTCCTCAATGAGTATCTTAGTTCCAAGAGACGTTATGGCCATGAAGGGTTGATGTTCTAGGGCCTTGAGGTTCAATTCAATTTATATTTTCATCAATCTCGAACACTCTTCAGGAAGGCAGAGCTTCATGCGGGCAAGGGACGGAGTGTCTTTATAATTTTTCGGTAGGGCGTTTGCTATTTATTCATTGCCAAGTCCATATCGGACCAAAAAACTTCAGATATATGAACAGCTGACCCTCGTCTCTAGATTTAGTCACAATATTTTCTCCTGAAGATGCTAACCTTGTTAGCGAAACCCGCATCGAATGCAAAAATATCAGTTTGGTGTTAGGGTAAGTGATCTCTAACAAAAGTTAAGATTCCAATCTCATGGTTTATTTGAAAAATAGTATGTTCACCTCATAGGAAAATTCCTGGAGCCTATGTTGCTATCAATCTTCACAGTCGTCCAGGAATCCTTGGCTTTCCTCCCTGGTAAACAATATAATATTGTCGCCCTTTCAATGGACCACACTGTATAAGCTGTATCATCATCTTGTAGACGCTTTATTCATTCCATATGTTCATTTTCCGATATGTTGATATAAATAAATCTATATTTTATAAATAAATAAATTGGTCGGATTTGCGGTCTGATCTCGTATATTTTTATGGTGAATTGCAAATACCACTCTAGTTAACTCGTCAATTTCAACACATCAAATGATTTTTATAGTCCATATACCTATAAAAATGAAGTGAATTTTTTTAGGTCTTTCTCTGTGTGAGCAAATACTTTGAATAAACAGGAATATTCCATCAGGTGAATAGCTGCAAGCAAGTAAAACTAAGTTGAAAAATTATTCCGGTAACGTGAGTTCAAAATAACTTTCGATAAATCCCCAACTTTCCAGTAAGAAATTCCTTGGAAACTTGCTATTCTATACGAACACGATACACCTTCGCCTGGAGTTGATGATTTTGATCTCAAGAAGACTGAACATTAAAGTGGCTCACGAAACTTCTCATAGTATGCTACAAGTTTCAGGCAAACCAAACAGATATTATTTTTTCAATTTCTTTCCACACAATTCAGCTTATTTAGTTTCATTTAATATGTTCACAATTTCAATATGGTCATTTTCGCTTCTTCAAAGATTTATCATCAATCTGGACAATTTACTTTTTCGAAAGAGTTCAATAGTTCAGACTTTTAGGCAACAGAGACATCGTGAACTAAATTCAAAACTTCACAAGTTGAATCTGACACAAAAGTAGAATTTTCTCGTGGAATAAACATAAAATTTGAATTTGTCTCAAATAATTTTTTTATTATTGTCACATTATGATCCATTACATTTTTTTCATTCAGTTTTTATTCAAAGCCATATAACATTATATGGAGAAAAAAGATTAGGGGGGGAATTCAACTCACAAAACGCATCACCACTGGTCAGAAGGAAATGCCGATACAAAATAATTTTTATGTTATATGATGTATTTTAGTGCCTAACATAGATTAGTATCACAAATGTGCACAGCAGTTTATAATATACCAAAACATAACCCCCACTTAACCATTTGTCATTGTGGTGCACCAAAAGTTCTATTCTGCGTCTGACAACTCATATGCAAGTATTCTGCAATGTCCAGTCTATGACTATTTTCCCGTGTATTTATCCCATACAGCACCGATTCGCATGAAAATTTGGGTTCAGGATCTACATACACTCTTTTTCAAAATCTACCCTGTGCCGAGGGTTGCTTTCTCCCTGGGGGTGGATGCCACCCCTTCTTGGGGGTGAAATTTTTTTATTGGAAATGAGCGCGGAAATCAATAGATTGACTGATTCCAAGCAATTTTTGTTCAATTGAGTTTTTTCTGAAAAGCAATACTTTTCGACTTATTCGCGAGTGAAATTGTCGGTTTTCAGGCAAAAAAACACGTTTTCAGATCCTTTTTCGCGAATAACGGAAAAATAAGGCATCTAATCGAAAAACCTGCAGAGGGCAAAATTATAGCTTTTGAAAAAACGAAGGCGATTGTTGATTTGTGATGTATGCAAACACACTACAAAATGAATAATTGCTTGTTGAAAGTTGATTGGTATTTTCAAACGCCAAATTGGAAAGTTTCTACGTACAATAACCAAAAACCAATGCATTTTTCGGGAAAAACTTATTGAACCTTTTTTGAAGTCCTTCAAAAATCCATCATTTCTGTTATTTATAAAAGTTTCTGGCATCAAAACTGACCGATGTATGAAGGAAATAATGTTGAATCCCATTTTTTCCTTGAAAAAAAATTGTGAATCACTCATCCTCTCTTTCCCCCCTCTTTGGAAAAAATCGTTGCCTAGTGGAACTATATGTATATATACTTAAATGATATACATATAGTTCCACTAGGCCTAAAATATAGTTACTATGTGCATTCTTCAATATACTAATGTACACGCTCTAATTTCTACAAAAATTGTTTTTGGTTTTTTCCCATAACTCGCTTAGTCTTCAAGCAATCAAATCCACCAAAGGAGTATTTTGTAGCTTTTTTCATGAGCCATAAGCTCATTCACATTATTTTTTGTTTCAGATTATATTTTTGAAAAGGTTCATGCTGAAAGGGGTCAAAAAAGGTACTTTGCGCGAACCCTCACAATATTTAACTGGCCATATCTTACTCTATTTTCATCCTGCAAAAAAAATTAAACACCAAAATTTTCAGAGAAGAATAGCCTTCAATTTTGTACTCCAGAAAATTTTGCATGTGATCAATAGTTTTCGAGTTATTTCGAAGAAATTGTGATTTTTCGCTGAATTACGTATATGATTTTTTCTCTTCAATCTCAATTTTTTCCAAAACTAAGTACTTTCGATTGATGAAAAACTCAGAACTCATTGGAAGAACATGAATGAAGTGAACTATGGAGTAACAACAATTTTTTTCAAAGGGTGGAGAAGAGAGGATGAGTTATTCACAATTTTTTTTCAACGAAAAAATAGGATTCAACATTATTTCCTTCATACCTCGGTCAGTTTTGATGCTAGAAACTTTTATAAATAACAAAAATGAAGGATTTTTGAAGGACTTCAAAAAAGTTTCAATAAGTTTTTCCTGACAAATGCATTGGTTTTTCGTTATTGTACGTAGAAACTTTTCATTTTGGCGTTTGAAAATACCAATCAACTTTCAACAAGCAATTATTCAGTTTGTAGTGGGTTTGCATACATCACAAATAAACAATCGCCTTTGTTTTTTCAAAAGCTATAATTTTGCTCTCAGCAGGTTTTTCGATTAGATGCATTATTTTCCAGTTATTCGCGAAAAAGGACCTGAAAACGTGTTTTTTTTGCCTGAAAACCGACAATTTCACTCGCGAATAAGTCGAAAAGTATTGCTTTTCAGAAAAAACTTCATTGAACAAAAAGTGCTTACAATTAGTCAATCTATTGATTTCCGCACTTATTTCCAATAAAAATTTTTTCACCCCCAAGAAGGGGTGGCATCCACCCCCAGGGAGAAAGCAACCCTCGGCACGGGGTAGATTTTGAAATAGAGGGTAAGTAGAACCTATATCCAAATTTTCATACGAATTGGTGCTGTATGGGATAAATACACAGTTTACACTTTTTTCACCGTCATAGACTGGAGTTATTAATTTTTATGCGGAATTGAACTTTCTGACATATCGATAATGAAAAAGTTTTCTATATGGTGGAAATTTTTGAATCTCACTGTATTTAGTCTGGACCACTTTTTGATAGGCAAGCCATTATAGGCGTATTCGTCTATTTATAAAACCCTATAAAAAGTATTTTTCATCCAGTAAACAGATGGGTGAAGGTCGACCTCTATAGCGTCTCTTGGACTTAGAATCTTAGATTCCCAAGTAAAGACTTGGAAGAAGCAGGTGATAGGAATCAAAATTGTAACATAACTATACCACTATAAAAAAATCACGATTTCTAAGAGTTTCTTACGTAATGAAAACGATAAAACAAAATGCCACATATATCTTGAGTGGAAATTGTCAACCTGTGTCAATGTACTTAGAAGAAAAGTTCTGTATTCCGTGCAGATTTTTTTTCCATGAAATCAAAGCAGACGAGAGACATTTCATTAGTTTTTCATTAGCTCGCACAAGATTCAACTGTCTGAAGGTTGACGTTCCAAGGAACCGTTACTATGCCAAAAAAATATTTTGCAAATCGAACGCTTTGTAGGTATATCCAAAATAGTTGATTCCCGGAAATGCATGCAGGACCTCTTTACGCCATAACTTCGTCCGCCCAAAACTGAAACACTTTAGAGATTTAGACGTTTTGCAAGAAAACGTCTCAACTAAGACTTCACTGGGGAATTACAACGATGTCGTCTGAGAAACTGGACCCCAATTCACGTCCCCAGAGAATAATTTATCTTAGCGCTGGCCACAAAAATTAATTTTCTACTAAGCTCGGTTTTCTTGCCAGAAATCAACTGGCGACAAGTATAAATTGCTGTGTTCCTCACAATGTAACTAATTACTACTGTTCACGCTAGAAATCGATAAAATAAATAGCTTGTTCAACTTGCAAGAAAGTTTGGAGTATTCCAGGGAGATTGCACAACTCTTCGAAGGCGAGTAGATTTCCTTCCAAGGTAAACACGAGTAGTACGTATCCATTACATTCTTCCACATTTCTTGTGTATAGATGAAATATACTTACACTTTTTTCCACTGAAGGAAGAGCGCTGAGAATTGGAGAACTGGTCATCAAAGTTCGTAAGCTTTCACGGCTGGTAAAAAATTGATTATTAAGTGTTTCCGAGTTTCTGAGCATTGGTCTGCTGGTTTTTGAACCGAAAGTTCAGTCCAAATCTGAGGCTGACATTTTCAAAGCCATTGCAGCCATATTTGATATTCATTGAATGGCTAGATGCATTATCTACCACGGAGTTTACCGAATACCAAGCTGTTGTGGTTCTGTCTATATTGGAACAACAAAAATGATCGTAAAAACGAGGTTAAGGAAACACATAATAAGTTATCGATATGGTGGAATACAAAAATTGGCAGTGGCTGAGCACGCTCCGTTGGAGGGTCATGGAGGAAAGAGTATCTGCTACAGATAAGAGAAACGTAAGCCCTAAAAGACTGCAGACCACGGCTCAGAAACCCGGAAACACCTAACAATTATTTAGAACTGATGACAATCATGTATCGAAAATCAACCCGGCGTTAATTTTCTCACCACAGCTTTTGGTTTTCGTTTTCCAAGATAAATTTAAATTTTTGAAAAGCCCAACAAATTTTATATGTGATAACATTGCAAGAGTGAATGCTTTTGTGATATAAAATGATCCATTATATAACTGATTATGAAAAGTAGGAAAAAGTCAATATTTTCATACTGTAAGGAAATTATATTCCCTTACAGTTATTTGTGTTCTACATGAATCATTGAAAATATTCTCCATAGTAATCCAAGATATTTTGTTACGAATATCAGAGCACCATTTTTTTGTGAATAAAATTATTCGCGATTTTTTCAAAATTATCAGTATGTCGAATTTTAAACAATTTGCAGAACAATAGAATGTTTACCTCGTAGGAAGCCATACTCCTGGACTGTGTCGCTAAGTCTCGACTTGCTCTTCGACTCAGCAGTCTTCTCAGTCTTCCAGAAATGTTAGATTTTTTTTACCTGGTAAAAAATATACTATTGCCTATTACCTCAATTTTAAAGACTGCCACTTTGTATGTCAAAATTAGAAAAATTATATTCTGTTATTGACAATGAGTAAGAGTCTTTTTTTATAAATGGAGCATCACTGATGCTAAAGCCAAATTTAAGTATTAATCATGTGAAGAACGTGTATACTTTTTCGGCCTTTGAGCCACTCCCAGCAAGCAAGGCAGTTGCAAAATTAAATAGGGAAAGAAAGACACTGTGAAAAGTATACATAAATAACACAAGTGATATTTAAAATAATAACAATTCTGGTTGATCATATTGAGAAGTGGCTCAAGAATCAGGTGTTCCCGATGAATAAATGATGAGGAAACTCGAAAAGTTTCCTGAACTTCTTCCATATTATGCACGAAGTTCAAAATACTGTTTCTGTTTTTCGATGTAACAAAAGACAAAATTGTTGAATTTAGATTCGAATAAAGTACAAGTTATTGATCTATGTAATGAAACTTCGATGAAAGGCATATTTGCATATTAGATAGAGAAATCCAAGCAACAACCCAGTTTCGATAATACTATTCATTAAAGTCTGCAGCATGTGCTATTTATGACTATAAAAGGACAAGAAGATAGCAAATTCTCTGAATTCTTGCTCCTATTCATCAATGCATGTAGCTTCCAGTAATTCGTATTCAACCCTATGAAAGGGTGGTAATTCTGAAATATCTTTCTCGGAAAACACAATGTGACTACAACGTGAGCGAATGCAAAACATCGATGAAATCAGGTATGCAAAGGAGTCTGAGTCGGAGCAGGAGATGTAGGAGGTATCACACTTATATCTTGAATTAAGTACAAAAATAATTGGCATAATTTCCAATTACACTAATGAATCTTTCCGTTACGAATTTTAATCAAACTGCCTGATTGGGGAACAAAAGGCTGAAAGTTTTTCTTTCACAAGCACACCGCTTGTACAACTCTGGAAATTAGCTTCAGGCTCGAAACATAAAAGCTTCACAGAAACAAATGCACTTGACTTTTCCGCGAAATGATAACGTTGGCCATGAAACACTATCTATCGATTGTTTCCAGTCACCACAGCTATTATTATTTACCATCCTCACGATCAAAGATAATTAGTTGATAAAAAAAATTTTTGTTGATAAAAGTGATACTGGGCTACGTTCATATGAATATGGTATCGATCAATATGCTTTTAGCACGGATATTTCATATTCAGCAGCAACTTCTCTGGTAGGATCGAAAATTGGTAAAGATATCGAGTTATCAAAATATTAGGAAGGAAGAGGGTTGATGAAAACCGAAGATCAATAGTAGAGAATTTTTACTGAAACTACCTGGCACAGTTTTTTTTCATTATACTTTCGATGAAAACAAATTATCATCACTTCGAGACACCCTACTCAGGGAACTGACAAAAATTCTGACTAATACTCACATCTTCAATATAAATAGGAGAGTAGATATAGACATGATTTTTCCAAAATTCAACAATAATTACAAAAGTTTTGAAACTTCAGTAGAATGAATACGTTCAAATGGAAAATGTTGAAAATCAGTTTTTTTTAATATTCGCATTTACGGAGATATTTGCAGAAGTTCTGCAAACTTTCGAATTATTGCAGTTTACATCTTCTGGTAAATTTGCACTCAATTAAACGAAATGTAACGTTTCGTTTTATCATAAAAAAATGTTAATAATCCGAATTTTTTCAAAAAAATTCCAAAAGTTCTGGAAACTGGCATGAATAACCGAAATAATGTTCTTGAGGAGTACTTCAACTTGCAACTCCTTGCATTGAACGGAAAATATATTTTTGCAATAGGTTGTTCAATGTCATCGAAACAAGTATCGAGATTTTTACAAAAGTTTTATTCACGGGTTGCAAATGAAGAAGTCCTCACATACAACGTTTTCATTGATTTGCAACCACGTCTGCAATACGGAAATGAGGGTATAATCAAAATGAAAAATATTATGGTATCTGTTCTCTACCAGAAAAATCAGAAGATCTGCAAATTTGTGAAGTGTGGAGAAATAGCTGTTTACATCTTCTGATAAATTTGCAACCATTAAAAAAAGAACAGTTTGTTTAAAAAAATGTTATCAATCCTAATTTTTCGAAAAAATTCCAAAAGTTCTGCAAAACTTGGAAAAAACTGTGTTTGTTATACACCTAACAAAAAAAAAATTTGTTGACCTATTCCTTACAAGATTCCAGCCGAACGAATAGTCTCTAAATTATATCTTTGAATTATGTGAAATTCAATTGTTCGAACACTTCTGTTCTGAATTTTGGAACTGCAAGCATATTTTTATATCGAATATTCAAGCTTTTTTTACAATTATTTTATAGAAAAAACAGGCAGCGTGAAATAACCTCCTTTTCTTTATGTTCAACCACCCAATTTTTATGAGATTCTTTGTCGCCGACGAATACCAAAAAGGCACGAATCTTGAACTTTTGGAATCTTATTTTTGTATTGAGTGGTTAGCCATGGACCATAAGTAACATCCGCGTAGTTAAAAACTGAAAGCACCAAAGATTCACATAGGGACTTTTTTACAGTTGTCGGTTACCATCAATTATTTTCAGTGCAGAGTAGGTACGTTGTAAAAGTATATTTATGCATTTTTCAAATATTAGCTCTACATTCATCAAGACACCGAGATTTCATGCTTCACTAACAATATCTAGTGGTTCATTTAGAATACAGATTTTGCCAGAGTTAGTCACTTTGGAACGATGTGATATCTTGGACCGAAGATCATTACATGTAATTTACTGGGGTTTATGAATAAACAATGGTCGCTTGCCAGTTCAAACAAATCTATATCGCATGTCACAAGCATTGTCTACCATTTTTGCTGGGAAGCTATAATTTATTTGATTATCATCAGCGTATCACTGGACGAGTGTGAAGAGACTGTAGTAGGTACAAGTATATATAGGGAATAATAAAGGTCCGAGTATGAAACACCTTGAGGTACTTCTGATTTGAAATATAAAACATCAGAACTGTATTCCTCTATACTCACCATCTGCTATATCTCTTTCAACTAGATGTTATTTTTGAGGAACATTCTGAAGCAAAACTTATAAACTCTATTAGAAGTAACAGACAAGTTCAACTTTCACACTGACACAATTTTTTCATCACTAAATATATGATGTGACCAAAGTAATGTTGATCATTTTTTTCAACATTCTCCCACTCGTGAGAAGCATGGATCTTCACCACTAAATAGTCGTCGGGATACGAAGTTTGGAAAGAGGTCTAGTGAAATTATCTCTTTTCGTTTTCACAAAGATATCTTCGATATAAATAAATACTGAAAACTTTATCATGTTACGCATACTTTTTCCGATCTTATCCCGTTCAAACGTTTCTGGGGTGGGAAGACCTTTCACGACTTCACTGTATGAATGGGGTTTACGTAATTTACGAAAGACCAAAATTCATTAAGATGCTCCAAGGAAGAAAAAGTCTGTTTTATTTTCAGACTACCTAGGTACTCAATAAAATACAAACAACATTCGATGGGAAATAACTTCTTTGCCGTTTGAGATTGGAAACGCCTATTCTTAAACGGAAATTCAGAACGGGAGATCGAAAAGCGTACTCCGATGAGTCAGTAAAAACGTTTCGTAAACGATTTCGTGAACATGAACTTTCATACGATGCTCTTATTGTTAAAGTAATAACTACGACTCTCACTGATGTCTTCAACAATAGATACATCGTATACCGAAGTCAACACAGTAGACCCGTCACAAATGAAAAATCAGTTCTGGTCCACTTGCCGAAGAGGCTGCAACCACTATAGACATCAGATATATTGGGGTGTTTCCCTTTGTAAATACCAACCCTCGAAAAATCTCAACTTGTTTGTGCTGAGAATCAACAGGGTTTTATGTTTCAACGTGTTATCCCAAGCACTGGAGGATGAGGAGTGAAAGACTATTCAACTAATACCGGTCAACCGTTTATATCATAGCCACCATGAAAATTTCTTGATCTCTCATACGCGCCAGAAGTTGCCACCTAGGTATCTCAATAATCGTGTTATTAGGACGTGAGAGAGCAGACTTTAATGGTTATCTAATATTCATCTTCTTACAAGGCTGTTCAGTCATAGGTCACCCAATATGACTTTTCTAATACTTAATTTGCTATGACAGATTAATTATCATATTTTTAATGCCATCTCGAATAAACCATGTTGTTTCCCCATTTTCTAAAGTATATGAACTTATCTCATTAATTTATTAAGTTGACGTCTTTGCCCTGACGGCGTTTAACAAATTCCAAAAAACGACGGCCCTCAAACCCGAACAAAAGTAGTGATACTGAAAATTTGCCTCAGTTTTTCATATTCTCAGGGGTAGAATTTCAGGAAACCCTTTTTTATCGGATGCCTATGTCATACAAACAACACACCTTCCAAGTTTTAGGTCTCTACGATCAGTGGTTGAGCTGTGCGTAGATTCACCCCCAAAATGAATTTCTACCCTTTTTCAACCCCGATAGGCGATGAATTTCAATAAAATTCGGAACAGGTCTTCCATCAGTTCTGCTAAAGAATATTCATACACAACTTGATAATTAATACTAACTTTGCCCCTGATTTTTTGCTCTCTTAGGGGTGGATTATCAGATAACCCTTCCTTATCGGATGCCAACGTCAGGAAGAATATACCCTCCAAGTTCCACTTCTCTACGATCAGCGACATCATATATGTTAACAAAATAACTATTTCGTTCCGTTGTTTTCTGGGTTTGTAACCTACCACAATCTCAAAAAATTAAAATTGATATTGGAATCTATACACTTGAATAGATGTATCTATACACTTGTATAGATTCTGGGATCAAATATTTGCATCAACCATAAATGTATATGTGGGGCAGAAGTGGACACCAGAGGAACTCACGGCTTAAGTTGCAAGTTCAGGGCAGGACGTTTTTCACGTCATCATGCAGTCAATGATGTCATCAAACGTTCCCTAGTTTCAGCTAAAGTACCCTCCATCTTAGAACCCCCAGGCACTAGTCGTGATGATGGAAAACGTCCAGATGGCATAAGTCTGATTCCCTGGCGTAGAGGAAAACCTGTTGTGTGGGATTATACTTGCGTAGATACTCTGGCTTCTTGTTATATATCTACAACATCCGTATCTGCAGAATCATTGAAGAGAAGGAAATATTCAAGTTCAGGAGATAACTTAATTTTTTATCCAGTTAGAATCGAACCATTCGGCTCCTTTGGTCCTCAAGCGAACACATTTATAAGTTAAATAGGCCATCGAATCACCACGGAAACCAACGATCCAAGAGTTACCAGTTTCCTGATTCAAAGAATCAGTATTTTAATACAAAGGGGAAATGCAGCTTTTTGTTTCGGGACTATTCCTAATTCCAAATGTCTCGATGAAGTTTTCATGATTCCTCTTGTTCCCAAATCACAATATTCCAATAATAAAATTACATCTTCCATTTCTTTCCGATCTCAAGATTTTGCTCAAGAATTTGCAGAAGCCTTCCACAACAACCAATCATCTCAGGAAAATTCATCTCTGTCGCTTTCATCTACATGTAAAATTACAACTGGAACATATGGTTCGAAATTATTGAATAATTCAGGCGTTTCTCCAACAATCACAAGTCTTCTTGACCTTCCCACCGTAGATCACAACAGAAAGCCGTCAAAAATCAGTGTCCAAGAGGAGTATGATATACTTAGATCTATAGTGGTACCAATTGAAGTGGTGACTATATTCCAAGCCATGTCACAAAATAATACTTCTGAAAATATTGAGACATGTGGCATTCTAACAGGCAGACTCGAAATCAGAGCTAATTATAACTCACATGATTTTTCCAAAACAAAAAGGAACCTCAAATTATTGCGTGGCAATGAATGAAGAGAAGATTTTTGATTATCAAGATCAACATAATTTGATAACAATAGGGTGGATTCACACTCACCCCACTCAAACTGCATTCCTTTCAAGTGTTGATCTTCATACCCATTATCCTTACCAATTACTGATACCGGAAGCAATTGCGATAGTATGCTCGCCAAAATGTAAAGGAACTGTATTTTTCATATTAACTCTTCATGCTTTAAGAACCATTGCAAATTTCCGAAAGAGTGGATTTCATTCACATTCAACTGGACAACCATTATTCAGAATGGCCAATCACATCCGAATTGAAAACAATGCTCCTCTGGAAGTATTGGATCTACGCAAGGCTTGACACATCCACTTCTACAATATTAATTTTTTTTTATTCATAGATATATAGATAAGATTTTATTTTCACATAATTCATTAATTTTTTCATTAATTCTTATATAACTAATACTTCCAATATTAATTCTAATTTTTTCAAACAAATATTGATCCACCACAAAATACTGACCTTCAAACAGTACCTTTTCCGTAATTCAAATATAAAAGCGAGCTATATACAGTACCACGGACTTTTGTAGAACTCATAGAGACAAACATTTTTGGTGAATATATGTTCGTCTATACTCTATACCAAACCGTTTAGTCAACACTAAAATATGACGATTATTAAGATTCACAAAAAAAATATGAGACCTATTCAAATGTTCTGCATTTTGTCATTCTTTTTTGTACTTTCTGACTATATGTTCGTTCAGAATTGGCATTGAAAAACAATAAATGGAAACGGACAGCCGTCAACGGAAATTGAAAGCAAGAGATCGGACAGCGTATTCCGAGTGAGTCAATAAATACGTTTTGAAAACAATTTTGTGAACACGACCTTTGCTATGATGCCATTAGTTTCCGGTCGAACATAATTAACTGGACAATGTAATCTAATGCGCGAGCATAATTGGATTCCGGAATAATGATGATGAATTTTATTAGCCCCCGTGTTGGATGGGCGAAGCAGGAATTGAACTAATAGTCATTTCGGAATGAGGGTAATTCAAGCATTGAGTGTTTATTTATGAGTGTAATAATAATAAGCTGGATCATTCGGGAATATACTCCGACCATATACCTCTTTGTCGTAAAATGAGCTTGATCACGAATATGAGGTACTTATGCGAAACCTGTAATTTTAGTCTTCCGGATGAGGATCTTTAACGTGTTGATTTTCAAAAATAATCTGATACATGCAGCACTCAGCTATAAAATTTATATCTCCTTGGTTTAACAGCTGGTCAGAGTTGGTCAGTAAATAGGTTAGATAAAAAAATGTTTAACTTGCATATGATCATATTCTGTACAGAACTAACAGAGTTCTCGATTATTTAGATAGATAAAGACAGATTTTTTATGAAATATCCGATTAGCTCTTCTTTCTACAATTTCCAGGATTCATGGAAATAATAAACTTTTGTTATTATGAGGCCTAACATCATCGTTTCAATAGCTATTTGTATAACAAGGGAGGAAAGTGCTCCTTTTCCTTCTGAAGATGGAGTTTACTTTACTCATTCAAGCACTTTACTCATCTTCACTTTACATGTTATTCATATAATTTTTCCGCCTCCCTCGAATAGCAAGTCATTAAAAAATATTTATGACACTAACAAATGAAATTTGATAAAGAAATGAAACTAAGGAGTAGGTACAGTAAAGCATGCTCTTGAAATTCCCAGAATTAGGAGAAACAACAAAAATAAAGGAATAAAAAAAGCTCTTGACGCCGGATTCTAACCATACCTACATTTGAATTCCTTAGGAAGGAAAAGTAAGTGTATACTTCGGATAGAAGGAGTCGAAGAAATCAATTACCAATAACTGATTATGGTCTCCCTCGAAAGTACAGACTTGTATAAGCCGAGTATCAACGAGATCTCACCTTTCAACGTAACTTGCAACTCTTAGCATAATTCTATTTATCCATGAGCGCCCAATACAATTTTTCTGCAGAATTTCCATTTATTTTTGTGAATTTTGCAATTATGTTTATAATAAGAATGATACAGTTCAATTTTGGATAATCATTGTTCAAGAATACTCAGATTAACCTGCCGTTAGCAATACCACTAGTGGCTACCAAATAATATAGTAATATTCCAAGGACATATCAGCAAAAAAAAACACGAATATTGTAGACATTTGTATTGATATTGAAACGTTATATTCCGAAAGTACAATATTGTGAACAACATGGAATACACAGACCTATATAACGTATTTGAAACACATCATCTTTCGAACAATTCGTTCAGGCCAGTCTCAAACTACCTCAACAGTAGGTTTGGCTGGCGCCTGTCAGAAAACAACTACTCCTCTGGCTAATACCACGAAGGGCATTGCATTATATCCGACCGGTGCCAATGCAGGTTTCTTCACAGGAGAACATCCTGCAATTGCTTTCGGACATACAAAAGAAGGAATTGATTTTTAATTATTGGGACGGACACACTTGCTGACAGCTTTCGGGATATTTGGCCACTCTTCAGTACAAGCCAGTGCCATCATCAACATGAAGTCGATTACCCCCCATTATTGAAAATGAAAAACTTTCAAGTATGCCCGTCGACTATGTTGAATGTTTTCAATTTGTACCTGCACAACGTCGTTTGTTGTATGAAACAAAGTTATGAAGCATAATGACAAAACTAATCGAGCAATTGAAGTTTTTGCAAGCCCTCGTGTCTTCGAAACCACTCTGTACTGTGACAATTAGACTTGTACAAGTCCCCTCCTGAACCCCAAGTTAGGTGTTTTGGGAAATAGTATGTTATCTGTGATATTGGGTTCAGGAAGCTCAACAAAAATTGTATAAACTTGATTTTTCAAGTCATCATTTCTCTAAATCATGTCTATCGCTTCAAATGAGGAAAAAAACTGTCCTACAAAAAATATTTAAGTGTATGTGTGAACACCAAATGATACCATATGTTATCATTCCGCTTTATGTACCCCTCCAAACCTTATTGAATCTCAAAACCAAAATCATTCTATGATTACGAGTTAATCAGACTATATTGAGTCTATTTCAATTGAGAACTCTCTAATTTTAGAATGGAATTCAAAATTATTATACTTAGTCGAAACATATGTCCATTATTCTTCCACAATGTTATTCACCAATACAATAAATACGAACTCACAACAATATCAGAATTACCATATCAAGTGATAATGGATATTATCAGTATAACAACATAGAGATTTCAATATCGTCTGCATCTTTTGTATATACCCAATTTTCAACATCGGAATTCCAATGTATATTTGACATTGTTTGGGAGCGTATATTGTAATACTGAATCATCAAATTAGGTGACATATTGGCATAATATTGCAATATAGAAATGCGAATTCTAATATTTCTTGAATATTGCTTTCACAGTAAAATGGAAATAATCGAAGATTCATTTCGAATCACACCTAAGAGGGGTATCTGGATTTTGGGAGCGATCACTTAGTGTATTCAAACAGATATAAATACTGGTAATGCATTATTTTTGATGAATTATTCCTAAACAAATGTGGAAAAATTGAAATATCGATTGTGGTGAATTTCAATACCAGAAAATTACGCCCAGAACTTCCTGCACACCAAGTTTCATATTCCAACCCGCCTTCAGTGTATTTTCAAATAGATGTTCATTATAACTGAACTTTATATAATTTCGATGTTATGTTGGACATTACTTGAAGTCACCTCATCTATACCACCCAACTCGTCCTTAAAATAAGTATCTCCGTACTGTAGAGTGTATGGTGGTCGACAATGATATTGCCATACTGAAGGTCGTGAGTTCAAGCCCCACAGCAGCCAAAGTTCTTTCTAGATTAGTATTCTGTTAGTATATAAGAATGAAAAAAGAAATAAATAATTATGGATATGAAAACTAAAAATTATTAAGTGACATCAATCGAATACATTTTTTTGTCGATATGTTATTTACAATGTTGTACCAATATAGTCAAAACGATATATCCGTACATTGATTTCGAATATTGATCTAATATAGCCGAATGTCTACATTTGTTTCAAGATATTCACAATATAAGGATAATATTCTCGTAATATTGAACCAATATTGGTCTGATATGTTTGTGCTTCTTGGGACCTGTCAACGGCAGCGGTGTGAGTGCAACGAGTCATATATTTAGAACTGACCCACTTGAGCTATGAAATTGCAGGAAATTGAACACACGTTTTCTTGATATCATATGGTATCTCTGGGCGTTAATGGGTTGAATACTTTGTGTTGTTTCTAGAGAGGTTCATCTGCGAAAGATTGATTCGTTGATGCTAGGAAAGTTCTGTGATTGTCACAGATACAGATCCAGTTGCACAAAGTTTGATGATCTTTACGGTCACCTAACCTACAACCTTCAGGTTAATAATCTAAATATGCTTGACCATATCAAATGGAACTTACAGATTGGTTCAAACCATAACGTCAAAAAATTAAAACCAGGTTCCTTGCATCAAGAGGTATGCGAATATACCCCATTTATTCTCTTAAATAATTTTGGTAGTGAAACAATCAGCTTTCTAACATCAATGCAGGTTTCAAAAATTTTGTTCAGGAGTGGAAAATTCACGTTCGAGTAAGGCAGAGTTAAGGTTCAGAAATTCCTTGACTAACATATACACAAAAGTTTTCGTGGAGACGTCTATAATATTATAATCACTATGAAAACATCTTCAGTCATAATCAAGTGACCATGATCATCAGGAACAATCGTTCTCCGTCTCACCAAAGGGCTGTCGACGGACTTCATGCCCGAAACAACGTTTTTTTTATGATATTCTGTTAAAGAATGATCTACAGTGGTACAAGTTCATATATATATATATATATATATATATATATATATATATATATATATATATATATATATATATATATTAATTCTAACTTTTGATCAATGATTTGTGGTTTGAAGACCTAATTCAGTCGATATTCTTCACAACTCAACTGTACTTTACACACTGTACATGTCCGAATATTCATTTTATATCTTTAACAAGTAGTCTGACAAATGTGTCAATATTTTACTGACAATTTTACAACTTCTTTTTACAATGTTCTTATGTATTATTTTACTTTGCCAGTTTATTTTATAATCTTACTCTGGTGAGTTCTACTATCATATATTGTATCACTTTTAAACCCATTTACTTTGTAGATATTCTTGAAAAAGGAAATAAATTTTCCGAAAGCTCGGATAATCAGAAAATAGTTCTCATTTACTGAAGCCCTCCAATTGACTACAATACCCAAATATAAAAGATACCTTTATATTTATATATATATATATATATATATATATATATATATATATATATATATATATATATATATATATATATATATATATATATATATATATATATATATATACATATATATTTATTTATTTTCAAAGACATCTGAAGAAAACACAATGTTACCTACTCATATAAAAAGAAAGTATACTTACTAACACGCGGTTTGGAAAGAAAATAGCAGAACCACCAAGAGAATATTTAAACTAATATTTGTCCTTTGGTGGTTCTGCTATTTTCTTTCCAAACCTCGTGTTAGTAGGTATACTTTCTTTTTATATAAGTCCCTTTGTATAACATTGTGTTTTTTTCAGATTTCTTTGAAAGAGGAAATGAAATATTTCAGAAAGCTTGACAAGTAACAAAGAGTTTTCTTCTCTCCTGGCCACAGACAATTGACTGCAACCCAAGATAGTTGTGTTTTTCTTCTTAACTAGTCAGTCAAGACTACCCTACTATATATATTAGTTCCCATTTCCATTTTTTGATAGGCAAAATTTTGTTTAGTTACACGAGAAGTTGTTGACTAATTGGACTCGTTCTATCCAAAGAAAACTGTTTTGCGATTTACGCAGCAACTTTTCGGGGATTATGAAAGTCTAGCCTTCTACACTTGTATAGATTTCAATGTTGATACCTATTTTTTTATATTGTGGTAGGTTACAAACCCAAGAAACAACAAAGAGAAGACTTTTCCACCTCGAAATAATGACATTAAAACGGTTCTCATTACCACTTTGATCATGTTCTCTCTCTTTCATTCTAATCAGAAATAGAAGCTCAAGCTGTGGTTTTTCCACATGACAACCCCCTTACTAAATGCATTCTATAAAATGAACTCATTTCAGTTGCGCTCTGTTGAGGCCGTAATATCATTCAAGCCACTTGCTCGCTGAATCTGATATTATCTCTCAGCATCTCCTCCTTTGAGATGAAACAAAACACTTGCCTTTGTAGTCTCAACAGGTTCAAGTTAATATGCACAAAACAACCTCAGTTTATCATGGAGTTTGCGACTTGTGAAAATCTCTTCGTGCAATTGAATTGTTTTCCTCTTGTCATTTTTTGTAACGTTTGCAAAAATCGTTCAACAAATCAAAAGTGAGAGCGATGAAGCCCGTTTCCTAGGCGATAGCTATGGCGATGTATTGGGGTTAAGATGCCTAGGAAACCCTGGTGTATCTAGTGATTCGATATTGTTTAGAATTTTTTGGCGAAAAACAATCGACGATTACAAAAGCTTTCTAATTTTTGTATAAGGGGCGTTGTACGAGCATTTTCGAAAATCTGTCAAATGTCGGTTTTGTCAGATTGACGTAACTTTGAAGTTTATTGTTGTCAATGAAAACTGAAATTATTTCTTCGCACCCAATAGTGTTCAAAAGTCTATATAAGTAGAATAAGTTTTGAAGTTATTACAAGTACTTTTTCACGATGTGTAAAAGATTTCGTATTTTGTGTGGTCAGTCAAAATCTGGGGATCCAAATATTCTTCCTCATTCAGTACCTAAGGTAAGTACAAAACAAATCGCCCCAAAATAATAACATGATGAATTTTATTCGTTTCAGCTTGAGCGAAAGTCTCATATCGAGGAGGAAACATCTGTAGCTTTTATCAATGAAATATTGAAAACAAAGTTTTGTTTGAATAAAGGAAATATCGATGTGATACGGATCTTGAACCGTTGCATAACTGATGTGTGTATCCCCAATTCCAAGACAGTCTATCACTTTCAATACACTAGCATGAACTTTGTCGTACATTCTCAGGTGGATGAGCAAAGTAAATTTTCTCGGAATCAAAGTCTAGTCTTACAAACTGATATAAAAACAAAAACACTAAAAACTTGTAGTGGTAGCAAGTGACAGTATTGACAGGTTGTTAACGGTAGGTTTCCACGTTACATGCACGTTTTCTGAAACGCATTTGATTGGCTGTCAGGGCTGTCAAAATCTCAGTAGGCAAATGATGAACAGTAGTAGAATATTCGGTTGCACATTCCTATCTACTGGAAATTAAGCTTCATTTGGTATATGACTGATCGCCATCTACAATAGCGATCGGAAGCATTTGCGATCTCAGAAATCAAGCAACCGGTTTTCGCCAAGTTTATCCCAAAATTTTTCAGGTATAAGTAGATACACCAGGGTTTTCTAGGCATCTCAATTGGGGTCATTGAAGTATATAAATTTTGTATTGGCATCAATAATCATGTGTGTACAAAAAGTTCGGTAAAGCCGAATATGCAAACACCAGAAGAACTCATGAGCACGTTGGATAAAACAACACAGCATGAAATGGTCTGAAGGAACACTGGTTCGAAAGACAATTCATATATATTCCCAATAACGTTGCATTCAGTCACCTCGGCGTAGTAATCTGAAAAGTATGTAAAACACTGATCCAAAAGATAGACTTAGTTTGGTTCGCGCTAACAATAATAATGATAATAATAAAATTCGATTTTATTGTTACATACGAATACAAGAAAGAAAGTTCAAAGGCAAATAGAAAATGTAAGAGCAGCAAATGGCATCGTTCGTTTCTCTTCAGTGTGACCAACATGCATAAAAACCCCGGTGCGTTAACTTATACCTGAAAAATCGTGAGTACAAACTCTCGATGTCTCGCATTCTTGATTTTAAACAATTTTAACTGTGGGAATCTCTTCCAGAGTAACGTCACATTTCCTGCAGGCCAGACAGCAGTTTTGTAGATGTTTGAAAACGCTCGCCTTAAAGAATGTTCATTCCATGATTTTGAATTATCGTTTTTGGATCCTTTTTTACTAGACACTTAACAGCACTTAACAGCCATTGTCACTAATGCTGGAAAAACTATGTCAAACTGGAAGATTCTGGAAAACAATCAGTAAATCACACCAGTAAGAGAAAGGTCATTCATGGTGAAGTTTGTTTTCTTCATCGTCAGAAAAATCTCGTGTTCTATTATCGATTGACATCAATTTTGGTTCAGAGATTTTCAGAATTATCTTGTATTTTCGAAATATGTGTTGAAACTATCATATGTTTCTCAACACTAATATATAATTTACCTGCGGTAGGTACATACTTAATATATTATGGAGATGAATATTAGATTCGGCACCATTAACCCAATAAACAATGCAACATGCTTCATTATGAAAGGTACTACAGGTGAAAAATTCATTCAACAATAGCAATAGTAACGATAAAAACTTGGAAAGTACAACATAAAATGAAACGAGCAAAACAAATTGAAATAGAATTGAATATCGAGTTGAAATACTTCAAATCGAATTAACAAACTGTCAAACTTGCCTGTAAAGGGTAGTCTTCTATGAGGTGGACTGGCCTGTCTCTTGTCTATTGGCGAACGAAAGATCACGCCAGAATTCAGCCAATGAGACCGTCGGTATATATATAAATTCTCTCGTGAGCTGTCGCTTGATTGGAATTGGAGCTTCCATAAATCGCATTTGCATAATCAATGCAGCATCAATCATCACCTACCGTCAAAAATGTAAGCTTTTCCTTTGATTTTTAAGATCGAGAGAAATTGACTGAACAAAAGCATATACTAGTTTACGCTCCAGGGTTTTTATGCATTTTGATTTTGACATTGATAAAATAGTGATCATTTACGCAGGCATGTAATAGGGCCAAGCTCTGAGAGGAAAATAAATGGAAATGAACATATAAGAATTGGACATATCACTGCCGAATATATTGCATGGCATTATAAATAAAGATATTATTCATTCAGACCTAAAAATTATAAATCTTTGGTTGTAGTTCCATCTAAGAGAATGCTTTTTTAATAAAGCAGTGACAAGTGCTTGAATTCATCAGGGACACAGTTATAAACTTTGGCAAAATCATAGGGGAAGCTGGATCGATAAAGACAGGTATTTCGAATGGGTATAGAGAGTTTTTGACGAAACCGCACATTATCAGAATGTGAGCCTCAGAACGTCTCTGAATTCTGTGATAAACCAAGAAACGATGTAGCATTTGTCTTTTACTCATCGACAACCAGCTAGATGAGTAATATAACTTGATATCGGGTTCTGATACCGCAGATGAATCGCAGGAGTTCTGGATTCTTTGAGGGCGATTTATATCAGAGTTTTTGAGGGCAGGGCCGAGAAAAATATCACAATTTGTGTCTTCATAATCAACCGTATCTCGACTCGTTATCACTGCAGGGTTACAATTAGTACTACAATTATGCCTAAAGGAGTACCATTCAATAAGCTAGACAAAATGGCATGCATAATTGAAAGTAAGGTGAAAAAGGGCACAATTTCGTCATGAACAGAACATCGTGAAATTTTTACAAATACACTATATTTTCATACGAATAAAGTGAAAAATAGAAGAATCCATTCAGTGATCTGTTATATACCATATAGGCAGAGCTGGTACAAACTAAATCGACCATCCTTCAGTCTATTGCATTGAAAAGAAACAGAAATACACTTCTTCTGCACTGCTCCTGCCGAATGTGTTTATGTGGATCCCCTAGTCCGTAGTTCCATTTTAATTGAGAAATTATTTCGTGCTGTTTGAGAATTTGAAATAGTTTCAAATTCATTTTC
Organism: Zygogramma bicolorata; assembly: GCA_032362365.1. Lineage (NCBI taxonomy): Eukaryota > Metazoa > Arthropoda > Insecta > Coleoptera > Chrysomelidae > Zygogramma > Zygogramma bicolorata. The sequence continues at coordinate 450,860 of JAVJAQ010001667.1, forward strand.
AGAAAAATTTTTTCAAATGTTTGGTCAACATTCATAATAAATCAAGACGAAGGTTCAGGAAAAGCTCACAGTATAGATGAAATTGGAGATATATTTTGCAGAGAAGATGAACAGTTGAAATGGAACAATTCTGCTGTTCATTTTGGTACAATTGAAAATTTGTTCACTATGGTCATTATATTCAATTTTTTGTTTTTTTGTCAAAATTTTATTTCATTTGTTCGATTGATTTCATTTCTAGTCTCTAAACAAAATCCATTTAATTTTTTTTTGTTTGGATTGGAGTGTTTCGACATGATTCAATTTTTGATCTGATTATTTGACGAGATATTTACCCTCACTACTTTCTGATTGACTTCTGCGCATTCACTTTCAATTGTTTTACCATATAACTCAATATTATCATTCGTGATTTATTGTTTGAATTCAAATTTTTCCATCTTATGAGTTTTTTGCAACAGGTTTTGATAGAGTGGAATTATGTTGACAATCGAAGTTCGAACAAATGCCACCCAGACTTGATACGTTAAGAAATTGGATGAGGAAGTAACATATATCAACAAAAGATTCTGAAGAAAATACCAGCCGGAATTATCTACAGTTATCCTGAGAAAGAACAATATGCATACACCCTCTCCTATACAAACCCCGGTAGACCAAATCATTGGTCCTTTTTTCTCAAAATACAAATATGAAAATAGTACATCAATCTACGATCGAGAAATCTGGCCATTATTAGCTAGAATAAGTTTGTCACAAATTATTCGAGAGTGTAATGGCGATTTTCTGTGTGTCGAGTACCACACTTTTTCTTCAACTTCGTTGGATGTTCAAAAAATAGTTTCTTACGGTAAAAGTTGACAAATCCAAAATGGTATGCTTCTCGCCAGGTAGTTACAGATTAAATCGTGGTTACCGCTTTTTGTTCAGTAACGACGAACTAGAAATTACTAATAAATACAAATTCTTTCTGAAGCAACATCGTCAAAAGCTAAACAATCAATCGATTCGGTTATATCGACACTGTCGCTAAAGTCCTGTAACTTAAGGATAACGTTTCATAATACCATGATCCTGAACCCACTAATAAAACTGCATCGCTGCCTGGGGACTTATCTACCTCAGTGTTATTAGAAAGAGTGCAGGTAAGTTTCCTCAAACGGTTATTACTTTCCCCTTAAAACACATGTGACTTTCTTATCAGGTTAGAAACTGGAACTGTAAAGCTTGAACATATTGTTGTCAAACAATCCCTTAGTTGGCTCTTGAAAATCCTCTAAATGGATAATACAATATTGCCTGGCATACTCTCCGCACAGGTATTGAAATTACAGAACTCCAATAATCATCGACTCAATTGGTCTCTCCAAAAGAAATTCAATTTCATCAAGGTGAATTAGTTAGAGTTATGAAATAGCCTCACTTATGGAAAACTCAAATCTAATATGGAGGATATTCCGCTGGAATATCGTTCTGCATTATACGAGGAGGATTTACAGAAACTGAGTATATCTCAATACTCAATACTTCTTCCAATAAGTTTTTCAGGATATACTCAGAACTACTTGCTTCACATAGTTCTAATCGCTTACATGCATTATTCGAATAGTTTTGCCTCCCTCCAATCTGTATTGATTTCTTTATGTGCATGAATTTTGCAGTTTTTATTTGCTATTTGCTCTGTGTTTTGTTGAACCAGCTACAAGTTAGCTATGGTATTTCTACTTGTGTTCCTATGGGTACTGATATAGTGAGGTTGCAACCAAAAGGGGACTGACTTCATGAAGATAGTCCTTTGTAATCTGTTGAGCTCTCGGTAATATTTGGTACCTTTTCAGGACAACTTTCAAAAAATCGGATAAGAACAACCAGAAAATGCATGAATGACATGAATGTGAGAAGTTTTATTTTCACTTTTGAAATATAATAGACAAGTAAACTTTTCCAAGATATTAACGCACCACCAAAAATTAGGCAATAGTTCAAGATACATTTTCATCGAAACTTCTTGTCCGATTAGGACCTTCTTTTTCAATCGCATGTTATTTGCTTCTGAACGTTTGTGTGTAAACTATATTCGCATGAAACATCTATGGTGTTTCTCGAGTGATAGGAAAGATAATGAAGAGAATCAAAAATAAAAAGGTTGAAAAAAGAGAGGGATAAAGTGTTAGTTCAATTCTAACTTGATGATGTTATTATGCTTATATCCAATCTTCACTCAATTATTGTCTTATCAACTATGGTAACTGTACAAGAATAAACGAAGTAGTAATACTTCAGAAAAAGATAGTGAGAACAATGTGTTTCAAAAAATATGCCTACTCATGTAGGAACCTGTTTACCGAACTGGATATTTTAACCATTGTTTCACTATATATATCAAATTGTGTTGTTTATGTCAAAACTCATCCTGACAAATTTCAATTAAGAGATAATCTTCGGCTTGCCACAGGATATACGTTTAACTTTATATAAACTTTAATTTGATTGTGCCCCACCATAAATCGATGAAAGCAGCAAATGGACCTCTAATAATGTCCATAAAATTATTTAATAAACTACCAATCTCTCTTAAACAGTTATCGAACCTGCATTCCTTTAAAGAAAATGTTAAAAAATTGTTAAATGAAGAAACATTTTATTCCCTCAATGGATACTTCCACACTGATTTGGAAATATGAACCACTTGATTAAAACAGTTTCTCACTTGCTCTATTTTCAATTTTATTTTATCATATATTCATATATTTCAACTATTATTTTATTATATATTATGTATCTCAACTTTTATAGTGTTTATATACTTATATAGGTATCTCTACGATTATATTGAATAATATCAATGTTCAAACTCACTTGTTTATATTTATCACACTTGACACTGTCATATCTTTACTATTTTGTGTATGTATATGTGATTGTATTGTATATTTCTATATTTTAGTATAATTGACTCTTTTCACGCTGTAAAGTCTCTGGAAATAAAATTGATTTGATTTGATGTTATTCTACAGATTCTTACAAATTTTTTGAAAAAAACATGCTATAGTTGCTACACCCGGTATTTATAATATAGAGGTTTTTATGCGCATACAGTTCACCCACCAACGTTAAGAAGAAAATAATATGCCATTCAAAAAAAGGATCCAATCGGACAAGTAGTTTTGACGACAATGTAATGTAATGTGCGTTAATTTCTTGGGGAAGTTTGTATCTTTGAGGTTATGCAAATCGGTACGTTTATTCACAGAAAATTCTTCGTTATCTGAAGTTACTATGGAATTTTGGTATTTTTTCTGTCAAAAATCACTTTCCCAAAAATTTTAATATTTTGTAGCCCTTTCATAACAATACCCGTAGAGAAATTTCGAACAAAACGACTCGGAAGATATCCCAATGCTTTGAAAAGTAAAAGACTGATAGGTATCGACCAATAATTATTCGAATCGACATAGTTATTTGCATGTATAATTTTTCCCTTCCAATGACTTACGAGGAAACTAAAAAGTGCTCAGATACCGGAATCATTTTCTGAATCACGAAGAGCCATTCTAGAGAAGGAATAATTACCAAAATCAATGAAAATATTTATTCTCATCATGCTCTCTACTCTTTCCGAAATTATTCTTGGCTTTCAGCTCAGACGCTATCGTTGATGAAAGTAACAGCCATATTTCAAATGAAAGTCACACGAAAATGATGAATATCGTGAGATACACTTGAAACAACGCTGCAGAATTCTTGTTATAATGCCATCAGATTTTCATAGTATCACTATGATTACCTCAGAACTTTGTCGATAAAATATAAGAAATCGTTTATACAGCAACACAAACCGGTGCGCTGAAAATTAATCATAAGAATCGCCAATCTGGATCAAGGATGGATTTATGGGGGTTGTAATAGGGGTAATTACCCCCACACCAAGACTTTTCCTGATTTTTCAAGAGTCGTTTGAGCAAAGGAAAAGTTTTTCTTACTCCATACATACAGGGTGAGTAAAACTATCTGTGAATATTTTAAGGGCGGTATTTGCAGGTACTATAATAATTTCGAAATATGAGATACCATTTTACATTACATTAGCATATATACGAACATTTAATTTTTTAAGGATCCACTCTCCGACCAAACAAGTTATCACTTGATAAAGCAACAGGAGATCTTCGCTTGTGACTTTTTACTTTACATAATTTTGAATCATCTAACCGATTTTTCTGAATAATCAATGGGGGAAAACAAGGGTATTTCCACTCATCTGAAATCCAACTCGGTACCTTCCATGCTACTACACAGTGTTCACAGAGGCAAAATCGTGGGAAGCAGCCAAAAAAACCAATGTTTACCGTATTTCATTCCGACTTAGGAAACGTTGTGGCCGTAATCAACATTTTTGATCTTATTTTTTTGGAAATTTAATTCGAATTCAAAGAATGCTCTCTCCCATAGTTATTGAAGAAATTTGAACGATCCCCCACCTACCAGGAAATCATATATTATAATCACTTGCCTGAATCCATAAGAGTGTTGAATACAAATGCATTCAAGCGCAGAGTGAAGTCATTATTGCTTTCCAGAGGCTATTATAGTGGCGAGGAGTTCATGTCGGATTGTGACTTGGATTAATCTGTTTAATGAAATAATATTTTCAAAATTTTATACTTTTCAGAAATTTCAATCTAAATGTATGTTTTCATCACTCAGATTGTTATTCATGTTTCTTGTATTTTTTGTACTACACTACCTGTCCTATACATTTTTTATAATGTTTGAAAGGATCAATAATTATTATTATTATTACTTAACGCCGTGTGAAATGGCATCAGTGGGATTCGGTGGGTGATATAGCCCTGATTTTTGGTCATGAACTGTCAAATCCACACATCCGCTACCAACCAACGTATTCAATTGAAAGAAATTTAAGTTCTGTCATGTATTTTATGGAATAGTTTTTCTGGTTCTTCAACTCTTTACGATACTTGGGCAAAAGCCTCGTCGTAAAATACTCTGGATGGCGAAGCTGCCTTCGAATGCGACTTTTGAGTTTGGTTACATATTTCAATAAAGGTTTCATTTTATACCGGGTGACTCTGAACCAATTCATCCCTCTGTATCTATGCTGTTATTTTGTATGGATATTCCATATTCAGTTCTTCAACCGTAAACTTTGCAAGTATCAAACCGGTTCATATTTCAAATGGAATCTATATATATATATATATATATTTTTGATTTGTTCGACGTTTCGAATTCCATTTTGAATTCATTCTCAAGAACTGTGAGACGAATATCTGTCCATACCGTCCTGGTCAATCACTCCCCTTACGAAGCAACCAAGCAAGAGCAAGCAAAGACTTCAATTGTCTGTTCTCCACGGAAACTGGTATTTATAATGACTCTCCTCAGTCATTATCCGACTTGGTCCGATATTAAGGCTGCATCCTGCCCATCCAGGTATTATGTAGAAATTGACGTTTTCACGGATCTTCGATATGCAAGATGAATTTTTCTGGGTTTTTATCCGTTAGGTATCTTTTGATTTGTTCGACGTTTCGTCGTTTTCGTCGTCTAGAAACGAACCGTTTTTAGATAATATGTCGGTAGAATTAGAATACGAATCCTGCTCAATTTCATTTTCTGTGGTTAGGGAAAAATTATGTTTAATTTTATTGTACAGACCCCCTAACGGAAACGTGGAAACATTCTTCGAGAGGTTGTTCTGCATTGTGATAGGAAATTTAAATATATGGTGATATGTGGCGATTTAAACATTAATTTTTTATGTGAATCACAAGACAAATCATCTCTAATTGATGTTTCACAAAGTTTTAATCTCGGATTGAAATGCCTAGATCCGACAAGAGTTTTCACATGCTCGAATGGAAAAACTAGTTCCACGAAAATTGACTATTTTGTGACAAATATTTCTGAAACACTTTATACTGAAAAAACTGTCGAGCTCAATCTTGCTGACCACTTAGGTCTATGTTTTGAGATTCTGGAATCACAAATGAAATGTCACAATAATAGAAAAACAATTGAATTTAGGAATACATGTCCCGAAAACCTTGCCCAACTCCAGGCTTGCCTAGAAAGTGAAAACTTCCTTTCAGTTTGTGAGGACTCCAATTGTGTTCAGTCTGCATTTGACACTTTTTTGAATATTTTAATATATTGGATTGATGTGACATGTCCTACTGTGAAAAAGACCGTCAATCTTGAAACACAGATGCATAAAAACCTATGGGTTACCAATGAAATAATCTCTATGCGAAATAACCTCAAAAATAAATTTTGGCTAACTCAGAATTTCTGTGACACCGAAGTCAAAAAACACTACTTAGACTCAAAAAAAATGTACGCAAAAAAAATATCTGAGGCAAAATATTCATTTTATCAACGATGTCTTGAAAACAGGAATCACCAAGAAAAACAAAAAAAAAAACTGGGATATGGTGAGAAATATGACGGGTAGGACTCGATCAAAAGGTAATTTTGAATTGCAACTCAACGAAAAACTTGAGCGGAATAGGAGTATTATTGCAAATAGTTTCGGTGTATATTTTTCAAGCATTGCAAATGATTTGATCACATCTTATTTCACTTCAACCTCATTCAATGATTACACAACGATGTATATAAGTCAAACTTTTTATTTCACTCCTATAAACTTGACAGACATTCATGAAATAATAAATAATTTGAAAAACACTAACGCTTTAGGAATTGACTGTATATCTACAAAAATAATAAAACATATCAACAACTTCATCTGTGAACCATTAGCATTCATAATCAATTTTTCTATAGAAACTGGGACATTTCCAGAGAAATTAAAAATTGGATCAGTTACACCAATTCTCAAGAAGGGGGATCCCACTCTACTTGAGAATTATAGACCAGTGACAGTCCCTACAGTGTTATGCAAAATCTTTGAAAGATGTGTTTACACCAAAATGATATCCTTCTTGGAAAAATTCAATATTATTACGGAATTTCAACATGGGTTTTATTCTGGTAGATCGACGGAGAGTGCATTTTATACTTTTTTCAGGTATATTTACGACGCTCTTGACAGGAAGAAGTACGTTGGTGCCCTGTTCTTTGATCTATCGAAAGCGTTTGATATTATCGACCCTAATATAATCTGCAGTAAACTCTACTCACTTGGTTTCAGGGGCAACTTTCTGTTTTGGCTCAAATCGTACTTGACTTTCAGGAAAATCCACGTGAAAATTGATAACTGTCATTCACAGTTACATGACATGGATCTAGGAGTTCCTCAAGGTTCTGTCTTGGGGCCTCTTATCTTTTCGCTTTTTATAAATGATATGCCAAATTACGTTAGCACAAGCTGTATTGTTTTATATGCAGATGATACGACTCTTGCAACGGACGCCGAAAATCCGCAAGAACTCCAAGAAAAATTGAATGTATTAGCATCTGATTTCACAAACTGGTGTCGTAGAAACTCGTTGGTGGTGAATTCAAGTAAAACAGTATTAATGCAGTTTTGTTACAGAATGAATAGGTATTCTAATAATTTGAATGTTAGAGTCAACGATGACATTATTACATCATCGACAAGTACCAAGTTTCTCGGTACACACATAGATAGCAACATGTCATGGGAGTCAAGTATAGAACAAGTAAACAAAAAAATTAATTCTGGATATTATGCATTGAGGCAGTTGAGAGCCATTTTCAACAGAAAACAACTCCTGAATGTCTATTTTGCTATTGTGTACTCGCATATTTCTTATAATATCGCTGTATGGGGTTGCTCCCCCAAAATGAGTAGAATCTTTGTGGCCCAGAAAAGAATTGTTCGTTTGATTTTTGGACTGGATTATAGGGAATCTTGCAAACAATATTTTATCGAGAACGAAATAATGTGCGTATCCTGTGTATATATCTACAAATGTATACTCCTTTTCAAAAAGTATTCACAGGATCATCACCGAATATCTGATAGCCATTCTCATCCCACGAGACACGGAGATTGAATAAGGCTTCGTAAACATCTCACTTCATTTTCTGAAAAATGTCCATCTTATACAGGTGCAAAATTTTTTAACAATCTACCTCAACTACTCAGAAGTGAAAGAAGCGAAAAGATTTTTAAAACAAAACTCAAAAAGTTTCTGATTGACGGTTGCTTTTACAGCACAAATGAATATATGAGTCACCGTAGTATTTAATATTCACATTTTATATATTTTTTTTTATTTTAAATTTTTTTTTTCACAATTGATTTTATTATACATATATATGATATTATATATCAATCTCATATTATCTGTGAATTGTGACATTTACATAATATTTACCGCTAGTTCTGTTTATATGTTGTATGTGACGTATCCTATATCATGTCTGTGATCACTAAGGATTCAATAAATGATGATGATGATGATAATTCACAATCTGTCGATAAATTTGATATTTTATAAAAATTACTTTTTGTATTCCCCTTGTAACGGATTGTTTTCATGGAAGTATGGTATGGAATATTGATCAATATCTCATTTGAGTAACAATAATTCATGGCCAAGCTTTATTATTCATTTTTAAAATTTATTTTTTATTCATTTTTCATAAGCAGTTCTATCATTTCTTAAATGGTCATATAGGCATTTTTAATTTGGTTATAAACTCCAACAAATATTCATGTTTTGTATATCAATATGTATTGGAGTTTCTCACCAAATTGAAAAATGTCTTAGTTAGCATTCAACAGAAATGACTGAATCATCTTTCGAACAATCTGTTCAGGCCAGTCTCAAATTACCTACACAGTAGGTTTCGGCTGGCACCTGTCAGAAAACAACTACTCCCCTGGCTAATACCACGAAGGGCATTGAATTATATCCGACCAGGTGCCAGTGCAGGTTTCTTCACAGAAGTGAATCCTGCATTTGCTTTCGTCGATACAAATGAAGGAATTGATTTTCAATTATAGGGACGGACACACTTGCAGACCGGTTTCGGGCTATTTGGCCACTCGTCAATGCAAGGCAGTGCCATCATCAACATAAAGTCGATGATTTCCCATAATTAAAAATCAAACCCCTTCACGAGTATCAAGCCCCGGCCAAAGCTGATGCGAACAACGAAGTTATTACGCCATCTACCAATGGACGAGGTATTCCAGCAGCAAACAGAATTCGCCCATTCCTCCTGCGAGGAAAATGTAAAAACACTTGACATAGTCAGTGGGCATACTTGAAGACTGGCGTTAAATCAAATCATCTTTCGAACAATCTGTTCAGGCCAGTCTCAAATTACCTACACAGTAGGTTTCGGCTGGCACCTGTCAGAAAACAACTACTTCCCTGGCTAATACCACGAAGGGCATTTTCCTCGCAGGAGGAATGGGCGAATTCGGTTTGCTTTTGGAATACCTCGTCCATTGGTAGATGGCGTAATAACTTCGTTGTTCGCATCAGCTTTGGCCGGGGCTTGATACTCGTGAAGGGGTTTGATTTTTAATTATGGGAAATCATCGACTTTATGTTGATGATGGCACTGCCTTGCACTGACGAGTGGCCAAATAGCCCGAAACCGGTCTGCAAGTGTGTCCGTCCCTATAATTGAAAATCAATTCCTTCATTTGTATCGACGAAAGCAAATGCAGGATTTACTTCTGTGAAGAAACCTGCACTGGCACCTGGTCGGATATAATTCAATGCCCTTCGTGGTATTAGCCAGGGGAGTAGTTGTTTTCTGACAGGTGCCAGCCGAAACCTACTGTGTAGGTAATTTGAGACTGGCCTGAACAGATTGTTCGAAAGATGATTTGATTTAACGCCAGTCTTCAAGTATGCCCACTGACTATGTCAAGTGTTTTTACATTTTCCTCGCAGGAGGAATGGGCGAATTCGGTTTGCTTTTGGAATACCTCGTCCATTGGTAGATGGCGTAATAACTTCGTTGTTCGCATCAGCTTTGGCCGGGGCTTGATACTCGTGAAGGGGTTCGATTTCTAATTATAAGAAATCATCGACTTTATGTTGATGATGGCACTGCCTTGCACTGACGAGTGGCCAAATAGCCCGAAACCGGTCTGCAAGTGTGTCCGTCCCTATAATTGAAAATCAATTCCTTCATTTGTATCGACGAAAGCAAATGCAGGATTTACTTCTGTGAAGAAACCTGCACTGGCACCTGGTCGGATATAATTCAATGTCCTTCGTGGTATTAGCCAGGGGAGTAGTTGTTTTCTGAGAGGTGCCAGCCGAAACCTACTGTGTAGGTAATTTGAGACTGGCCTGAACAGATTGTTCGAAAGATGATTTGATTTAACGCCAGTCTTCAAGTATGCCCACTGACTATGTCAAGTGTTTTTAGAAATGACTGACTTGATGATGAAAAATCTAGTTATAGGAATAGTAAGTCTACATAGAACATGTAAAAAGTTTGTTATTTACAGCTTATCCACTCCATCTTGACACAGAACTATCAACGTATATGCCCAGCAATCTCTGTGAAGTATACTAAGATGAAAAAACACCTATTATATGTACGAATGTAGTAGTCCATACTCAAAGTGGAAGACCAATTTTATTGAAAAAGGAAACACGAAGTCATCTCCACAACATATGTAAGAATTAAATATGTTGTGGAGATGACTTCGTCTTTCTTTTTTCAACCTATTATATGTGTTGAAATTTATTCCTAGAAGGTAATTTTTTTTTTCGTCATGGTCAAACTACCACTGTGCAACTGGAAAAGTATCTGAGTCTGTCCCAAGATGGATTGGATAAGCTGTACTCGATTATTGTTTGAACGTCATTATTTTGTGGTGGTTCAATATTTGTTCCGTAGTTTTTTGGGTTTGTAACTTACCACAATCTGAAGAACAAGAATTATTATTGGAATATATACAAGTGTAGAAGGGCAGATTCTCAATCTTCCCCGAAAAGTTGCTGCGTCTATTGAAAAACAGTTCTTTCAATCACGAAAATTGTCTATACGAGATTTTTGCATTTGTAAAGGAATTTGCCTAGAAGTTTTGAGAACGGAAGCGGATTTAATTTCCGAAACGTTAACAGATAAGTATTTTCATATATATCAGTTCTTATTATTTTCTGTTAGTCAAAATTTGAGTTATACGAGAAGTTGCTGACTAATTGGACTTGTTCTATCCAGAAAGAACTGTTTTTCGATAGACGCAGCAACTTTTCGTGGAAGATTGAAAATCTGCCCTTCTACACTTGTATAGAATCCATTATTAATTCTTATTTTTTCAGATTGTGGTAGGTTACAAACTCAAAAAACTACAGTACTTGATATCATTCAATTTTCAATAGCATACTTTCATGAAGATGTTGCGTTACAAGGGGAATATAAAAAGTGATTTTTATAAAATATCAACTATAATAGCAGATTGTGAATTGAGAGTATGATTGTGAAATAATACATTCCGATTGAAATGTGGAAATTGGATCAGTCAAACCGGAGGTGTCGTAATATAGTTAGACACTTGCTAAATTGTCCATTCATGACATCATTGGTATTTGGTATTGGTATTGGTGAGTTGGATGGTGACAAATGCGCTGCGACCTGCTTAGATCTATTGTGCCCCATCTTCTTCTGCTATCTCAAGGTGTTCTCGTTTATAGCAGCCCCTCAAGCCTCAATTCCTTCAGGAATTTAAGGATTTTGAGGGGATCTATTTGTGGTATTTCTCCCACAGTCAGTTGGAATGGTCCCAGTATATTCGATCTTTTGTGATGTACAGCAAAACACTCCATTAGGATGTGATGGGGTGTTTCTGGATGTTCTCCGCAGAACCTGCAGGTGCTGTCCTCCTCTAAGCCTAGCTTCCTTAGGTGTTCTTTGAGTCTGCAATGCCCCGTTAGAAATCCCGTGATTGCCTTCAGACTAGTTTTGCTGAGGTTAATCAATGTCTTCGATCTTGCTCGGTTGTAGTTTCCGAGGAGATCTTTGGCCTGCCGCAGCCCCGGAAGTATTTCCCAGTGTGTTGCTCTCATTGCTTCTTCCGTTTTATTGAGTTCTTCTTGGAAGTAAGAGTTTCCAAGTCCGCAGAATGGTTCTGGCCCGATCAGTGGTGTTGATGCACCTTTTCGTGCCAGGATGTCTGCTTGTTCATTCCCCTCCACTCCGACGTGCCCTGGCACCCAGAGTAGGGTCACCTTGTTGTTCCTGCCTAGCTCGTTGAGTTTGTCTAGGCATTCCCAAACCATCTTCGAATTGATGCAATAGGAACTCAACGCTTTGATGGCTGCTTGACTGTCGGAGAGGATCACAATTTCCTTGTTCCGATATTTCCTGTCGAGGTTGATCTGAATGCACCTTTCTATGGCGTGAATTTCCGCTTGAAAAATGCTGGGGAACTGGCCCATGGGCTCAGAGAATTTGGTGCGAGGCCCATAGATTCCTGCTCCAGTTCCCTCGGGAGTTTTGGACCCGTCTGTGTACCATGTTATGGTATTCCTTCCTACTGCTTGAATGGATTCTATGCTCCACTCTCTTTTGGTACTCAGTTCGGTTCGAAAGAGTTTTATAAAACTGAATTTCTTGATGATTTCGTCAGTTGGAAGATCGGCAAGGTGTGCGCTTTCAGGAGAGGTTGTGTTTCCCCCACCGTGTGCTATCCCCTTGAGTCCGACTTTTTTCAACCTGAGGTGTGCTCCCCAAGCAGTTCTCCTCACTATGATATGGAGAGGTGTGAGGTCCAAGATGACCTCTATTGCTGCCGTTGGAGTCGATCTCATTGCTCCTGTTATGCAGAGACACGCAAGTCTTTGCACCTTCTCTAAGGTTTTCCTTGTTGTGGCGAATTCGGTTCTGCCGTGGCACACTACTGCTCCGTAGGTGATCATAGGTCTCACTATCATGGTGTACATCCATCGCAGTACCGATGGGTTACAGCCCCACGTTTTTCCCGCAATGTTCCTGCACACCATCAGTGATGATTTTGCCTTGTTCACGATCTTTTCTACGTGTCTGTTCCAGAGTAGTTTTGAGTCTAGGATAAGCCCTAGATACTTCACCTCTTGCTGCCATTCTAAGTCTGCTCCATCGAGACGAACGGTCCTTAGGTGCTGAAGCTTTGTTCTTCTGGTGAAGGGTACCACTGTGGTTTTCGCTGAGTTGATTCTCAGCCCCACTGAGAGGCACCACCTTCTGGTAGTCTCTAGCTCTCTTTCTATTAGATCGCAGAGGGTTCCTTCGAATTTGCCTTTGGCCATGATGACTATGTCGTCGGCATATCCTAGGCAAGTGACTCCGTTCCCGGTCAGTGTTCCGAGTAGTTCGTCTACTACAAGACTCCACATCAGAGGTGATAGTACCCCTCCTTGTGGGCATCCTCTGTTTGTGCTGATCCGAAAGCTGTTCTCGCCCACTTTCGTTTCCGCAGTTCTTGTAGCCAGCATTTGGCACATCCATCTGGATGTGGTTCTGTCCACTCCCTTGTTCATCAGGGCTCTTTTTATTGCTTCGTGAGAGGTGTTGTCGAATGCCCCCTCTATGTCTAAAAAGGCGCATATTGCCATTTCCTTAAGCTCAAGTGATCTCTGGATGTTTTCGGTTAGCACGAACAGAGCGGTTTCCGTTGATCTGCCCGCCCTGTATGCATGCTGCCCGGGGTGCAATGGCACCTTCTCCAGTATCTCGGTTCTTATATAATTATCTACAATCTTCTCCAGTGTCTTCAGTAAGAAGGAAGAGAGACAGATTGGTCTAAATGACTTCGGGAGGGTGGGGTCCTTCTTTCCTACTTTGGGGATGAAGGTCACCCGTGCCCTCCTCCAGTTGCTCGGTTTATACCCGCGCGCCAGACTGTATCTGGCTGCTTTAATAATGAACGGCAGTAGTTCCGTGTGCCCTTTTTGCAAAAGGGCCGGAAATATTCCGTCAATTCCAGGGGACTTGAATGGTTAGAAGGAGTCGATTGCCCACTTCAACCTTTGGGGAGTGCATATGATTTTTGCTACTTCCCAGTCTTCTCGTTTGGCTTTACCTGGTTCTTCCAGTGATCTGTTGGGTTCAAATGGTGTGCTGCCTGGAAAGTGCGTTTCCAGTATTCATGACATCATATGGAAGTACCGAATTTTAATTATATTTTACGAAAATTGAAAGAAGATGCAAGAGAGTAAATTGGTTCCGTGTCATCCTGTATATATTAGGGTTCTGATTTTTTTTCACTCCGTATCATAGAATCCTGTTGTTTTTCAAGACAAGAGATCGAATATGCTAATATATGAAAAATTATTTTTTCGGAAGAATGCTATATCCAAATACTGGTTTGAATCACTCTCTGAAAAACGCTGGGTATCGGAATTATTAAGGGCCTACTTCTCATTTGAATTGAATCGTTTGCTATAATATGTTTCAGGAGAAGATCTGAGTGCTCTTATCTTGCGTAGGATGATGTAATCTGAAACAACGGAAAATTGCTTTCCTCAATGTTTCTGCTCTTGTTCCAAATTGGGAACATTTGGGTTTATAATTGAATCCTTCACTCATGTTTCATAGTAACGTATTTCATTCTAGAATCTGGTAGAATTCAGATTGTAGGCGTTCGAAAAGATACAATAGGTCTTTGGCACTTGACCCTGATTTATACAGTGCGGCCGTGAAAAGTCCCATACCTCCCACTCAACTTTTGAAGGGCACATGATATTGAAGTCGAACAAAGTTAAGTGAGAAGGCATTGATTTAAGTACCTCATGGAGGATATAACTTGTTGTTAGTCAAACAAATGGAATGGTAAGCCTTCCAATACTCCTGAAGTTGTTATCAGTTCTACTCAACTGAATAATCTCCAATCATCATAAATGATATGATTGTAACGTTCGGTATGAAAGTTGAAACTTATAAATATCAATTACTCCAATCTGATTCCTTTTGCACTCTACGCGCGTTCTGCTAACAAGGTCAGCTTCTTCTTCAGAAGAAGGCATCATTGGAAAGCATATCATTCCTGTATTATTCTTCCTTGATGTAATATTTTTTTCAGTCAGATCTTTCGAAAGTTTATAGCTGGAGCTAGTTCAGGAAGCTCCTGAAACTCTTGTCTTCAAGATTTGGGAGAATTTATTCAGTCTTCCGACATTTTCTTCATAATAATAATAAACGTCTTTATTCACCATTGTTACAATTGATGAAGAGGCGAAGTGTCACTTTACAGTGTTTTTCAACTCAACCTATGACCATGTAAAAAATATTCAATGATTCTCAGTAAGCAAAAACAGAATAGGTACATTATTTCGAAGAAAAAAAAATAAAACATAATAATAAATGAATCAAATGAGTTAATCTCATTACAAAATATAATGACGTTGGATTTGAAATTATCTACATAATCATAAAAGGTAAATATAGTACTTTTTTTAATATTTTTCCGAAATATAAGGAGGATATACAGGTTACAACCGCAGTGGTCACTCAGAAACACATGGACTCATAAAGGTATTCTTTGATTTTTTTCCTGAAGTTCAGTAATGAAAAATCCCTGAAACTTGGCGGTAATGAATTGTATTTAATTGTTGCATTATAAGTGAAACCACGCTTGAAAACTGCAGAAGAGTGTTGTGGAACAACCAGAATGTGTCTGTTTCTTGTTGGGATATCATTTATATTTTCGAAACGTTTTAATTTTTTTCTTAGGTATGATGTAGTTTCCGTCTTGATGATTTTATGTACGAATGTGAGAAGATGTAGCTCACGTAATGATTTTGGAATTAACTTTTTCGTTTTCCTGAAGGCTGGTGTGATGTGTTCAAACATTCTTATTCCAACAGCGAACAGTAGGCAAGTTTCGACATTACCAGACTCTCACACAAAAGAAGTTTCAAATCACGACTTAGAAGGCTTCTGTTAGGGTACAGCGTTCTCAGTGTGGTATGAGATAATTTACATAGATGAATCACGTGCTTCGTATACCGCATTCCATTATCAATCCAGAGACCAAGGTTTTTTGCTTCATTCACCATAGGCAATATTTCGTTGTTTGATGTAACCTGATTCTTCCCTCCTTTTGGTCCAAATATCATAACTTTCGACTTTGATGCATTCATCTTGAGATTATGAGCTACTGAGATGTCAAATAATTGCTGTAAGTCATAATTGATTTTATTTACCATATCCATACGCGCATTTGTTGAAAAAAGAGGTACAATTGTGTATCATCAGCATAAAGATGGATTATACAGTCATCCAAAAAACTTTCAAAATCCGAAATATAAATAGAAAAAAACAATGGTCCAAGGACTGAACCCTGAGGTACACCAAATTTGCGTTCCACAATTTCGGAGGTTTGGTTTTCATTCACAACATACTGGGAGCGGCCTGCAAAATAGATTCTAATAAGAGTCAGAGCACCATCACTAAAACCGTAATATTTCATCTTAGTCAGCAATAGTTCATTCTCCAGGGTATCGAATGCCTTACTGAAGTCTAACAGAACCAAAACTGTTACCTGGCCTTGGTCAGTGGCAGATAAAATGTCGTCTGTGATACAAGCTAATGCTGAAGCAGTACTGTAGCCTGCCCGGAAGCCAGACTGGGATGGCATAATAATATTTTTCTCAGAAGCATAGGAATTGATCTGTTTCTTCAATATCATCTCGAGTAGTTCAGAAAGTGTTGGCAATATACTAATGGGTCTAAGTTCGGAATAGTTGGACGCATTTGGTACTTTTGGAACAGCCCGAACTTTTGCACATTTCCAAGCATCTGGGTAAGTGCCAGACCTCATAGCAAAATTTATCACAAATGTTATATGTTCCAAAAGATGAAAACTAACGAGTTCGATCATTTGCTTCGAAATGCCGTCACATCCCACACCATCAGATTTTAAGGATTTAATATATTGCAGGACATCATACTTTGACACCTCGGTGAAACAAAAAGGTGTTGGAATCATGCTTCAATTTATTGTATTTTTCTAGTAACTGAAGCTGGTTGGGTGTTATATATGTTACCGGCAAAGTGTAAAATCAGGCATTGTATAGAATGCCTAGGCATTCTATACATTGCCAAAAGTAAGCAGGCAAAGTGTGAAATTTTAAACATTTCATACTTTGCCTAGGCATTCTATAGAATGTCGAAAGTTTTGCAGGCAAAGTATAAAATGAACAACATTGTTAAAAATTGTTTATTGCAAATAACAAACATGAAATGTATTGAACATAGAATCTGAAAATCCTCATATTTTACTAGAGTAAAATTTAAAAGTGAAACATTAATTTACGAAATTACTTGTTACAGCAGGAAAGAGAACTATGGTTAGGTTAGGTTAGGTTAGGTTAACCTTAACTTGAAAACAATGGAACAGACAGATTTTTAACCTAACCTAACCTAACCTAACCATAGTTCTCTTTCCTGCTGTAACAAGTAATTTCTTAAATAAATGTTTCACTTTTAAATTTTACTCTAGTAAAATATGAGGATTTTCAGATCCTATGTTTAATACATTTCATGTTTGTTATTTGCAATAAACAATTTTTAACAATGTTGTTCATTTTATACTTTGCCTGCAAAACTTTCGACATTCTATATAATGCCTAGGCATTATACACAATGCCTAGGCAAAGTTTGTACAATTGTTAAGAAATGAGTTTATTTCATACTTTGCCTGGATTCACTCGGCAATGTATACAATGCCTGAATTATACACATTGCCGGTAACATATACATATTCACAAAGGGAAACTCTGTGAGGTTCAAATACCGCGTGAATCACGGGACAGGAAATACCAATTGGCATTCACTTTTATTTTTTTAAGTTAGTATGCCTCAGGAAAACCTCTCTTGGTAAGGAGCTCTAAAGTTCAGCTGTTCTATTGAAAAAATATCCCTGAGAAAGAGGGGTTCAACAGGTCTCCAAGCCAAGTGGTGGGAATTCTGCACTCGTCGGGTTATCTGTGTTGATACTGCCAAAAGTGAAAAGATTGACGACAAATCAAAAGAGCACCGACCTTAGAAATATCTATAGAAGAGGGACAAGTCTCCGACCTTTCTACGACGAAATAATAACAACCCAAAAGACGGATATACTTTGTTCTGAATAGAATCCAGAAGTTTCAATGAATGTTTTGGTGCCGACCTCACTCATGAGAAGACATGCTGTGTCTGTGCCTTGTAGATCATCAGAAGCTGACGAGAAGTGAAGTATTTCTTCACACGAAATAGAAATCTAGGCTTCTGGGAAGCACCTTTAGCGACCGCTCTCAAATGGTTTTTCTCATGAAAGATTATTACTGATCGTAATTCCTAGCGTCGAGATACTTGACTTAGTAGTTACTCCTGATATCTGAATATTGGATGCAGATAGATCGGCTTCTTTAGAGAAGAGATGTGCCTGGGTTTTTTTCCATTAATAATAATCGGGACATTTGCAATCTATTGTGCCCCTCAAACGTTCTTGCCATCATTGTTTCCAGCTTTCATGTACAATTTTTCGGATCGATTATTATTAATGTTGCCCCTAACCTCGGCACCTAAGGAGGAAGTCAATAATCTCCTGATTATTATTCATTTATTTTGTTAAGCCCGTTAATTGAAAAGCAAATGACCAATCGCCTGTATTATTTTCATTCAAATTCATTCCAACACAAGTATCCACCTCCAGCTTTCCATTTACGCTTGTAGTTGTAGTGTAAAACATGGCGTATCTGATGTGAATTTCAATGAAATAAAATGCTCCAGGTAGACGGGTGGGAAGTGGAAATCGTTTCTATTCCTGGAAGCGAAGATACAACATGAATTTGAAATTTAAAATATTCCGAATTCTTCCAAGGTCAGAGTTTTTCCTACGTGGGAGATATTCCATACAGGTAACTCACCCAATTTTTTAGTGCGATATTTACGAGTTGTGTGTGACAGAGAAAACGGGGTTTCTTCATAGGCTAGAGATCGTCGGTAAAAAGTTTCTCGGGCCAGTCTGATATAAAGTAAATATAGAAGTTGATTAGGGCACTAAACAGATATTGCGTGATCTCAAACGTCGAAGTGATCATGAGAAAAAAAAGATTACTCAATTGAAATCTTTATCGTCAGCCAGTTTTATCAGTATTACACCGAATGATTGGCTAGAATAACTAACAAAAACGTTACATTTTGAAAAGTGAAGAAAAAAATCGCGAATTATCGATGTTGAATATGGAAAAAAACAGAATACTTCCAACTCGAGTGCTGAAAGAATGCCCCTGAGAAATTTCATACAGAAATACATATATCTGAATATACTCAAATTTTAGGGCTTCATTCATTCCATTCCATGCGACTTATACATCATTCTTTTTTCATGGCTATAACAGATGATAGCGGAATGACTCAACAAAAAACTTGAACATCAAATTTGTTGCCATCGAGAAAATTTCCATATAGGTACAATTAAATAAGTAAATAGAGCTGTCATTGCTTTGAATTTGACATTCCATGGGAGACCTGGATTGTTGTGCGGTAATAACTATAACTGTAACACAATGAAGTCATTGTTTTTTAGCAGGTAAGGAAATTGAATTGAAGCCATACTACAACTGTAACACAACGAAGCCATTGTGTGATCAGGTAAGGAAATGAAATTGAAGACATACTACAACTGTAACACAACGAAGCCATTGTGTTATCGGGTAGGGAAATGAAATTGAAGACATGCTACAACTGTAACACAACGAAGCCATTGTGTGATCGGGTAAGGAAATGAAATTGAAGACATGCTACAACTGTAACACAACGAAGCCAGTGTGTGATCAGGTAAGGGAATGAAATTGAAGACATGCTACAACTGTAACACAACGAAGCCATTCTGTGATCAGGTAAGGAAATGAAATTGAAGACATGCTACAACTGTAACACAACGAAGCCATTGTGTTATCGGGTAGGGAAATGAAATTGAAGACATAAATGTACCTCATTGAAGCACAGTTGTATAGAGCAGTTTTGTGTTATAACCGTAGAAAAACGTATTCCGAGGCTTATGTTTGACTTGAAGTTTGGTGAGAGTTGTGAAGCTATTTTTCACTCAATAACAAAACAAAGGAACTCATTAAGGCAGGTGAGAGGGTTCATTAATGGGTGTAGAGTAGAGTAGAGTAGAGTAGAGTAGAGTAGAGTAGAGTAAAGTAGAGTAGAATAGAATAGAATAGAATAGAATAGAATGGAATGGAATGGAATGGAATGGAATGGATTGGAATGGATTGGAATGGAATGGAATGGAATGGAAAAGAATGGAATAAAATGGAATAGAATGGAATATAATGGAATAGAATGGAATAGAATGGAATAGAATGGAATAGAATGGAATAGAATGGAATAGAATGGAACAGAATGGAACAGAATGGAATAGAATGGAATAGAATGGAATAGAATGGAATAGAATGGAATAGAATGGAATAGAATAGAATAGAATAGAATAGAATAGAATAGAATGGAATAGAATAGAATAGAATGGAATGGAATGGAATGGAATGGAATGGAATGGAATGGAATAGAATAGAATAGAATAGAATAGAATAGGATGAAATAGAATAGAATAGAATAGAATAGAATAGAATAGAATGGAATGGAATGGAATGGAATGGAATGGAATGGAATGGAATGGAATGGAATGGAATGGAATGGAATGGAATGGAATGGAATGGAATGGAATGGAATGGAATGGAATGGAATGGAATGGAATGGAATGGAATGGAATGGAATGGAATGGAATGGAATGGAATGGAATAGAATGGAATAGAATAGAATAGAATAGAATAGAATAGAATAGAATAGAATAGAATAGAATAGAATAGAATAGAATAGAATAGAATAGAATAGAATAGAATAGAATAGAATAGAATAGAATAGAATAGAATAGAATAGAATAGAATAGAATAGAATAGAATAGAATAGAATAGAATAGAATAGAATAGAATAGAATAGAATAGAATAGAATAGAATAGAATAGAATAGAATCGAATAGAATAGAATAGAATAGAATAGAATAGAATAGAATAGAATAGAATCGAATAGAATAGAATAGAATAGAATAGAATAGAATAGGATGAAATAGAATAGACCTTTATTGGTGTTTTTGAAGTATTTTTCATTACACACGTCAAAGAGTTTGGAACATGTCCATTGTAAAAATGTCATTGCGAACATAACAAATAAAAACAACATTCATACGTACACAACAAATTGGGGTTTACACAATATTATAGTCTGATAGATCACTTGACAGATATTCATTTACAGTATAAAAGCTATGTTTCAGTAGAAGCTGTTTGAACGCTCGTTTGAATTCAGAGGAGTTGAGCTTTTTGAATGATTCAGGCACTTTATTATACATATTTAGATTTATTGAATTTTTTGATGAAATATTGAGTCGGAATCTAGGATTGATGAGCTGGGAGCTATTTCTGGTGGGATAGCTGTGTGAACATTTGTAATTGTTATAGCGCTGGATATGGTTATGTATTTCGATCGAACAGTAATAAACGTAAAGGGCAGGTAGGGTCAGTATTCTCAATGATCTGAATAACGATTTGGACGAGTCTCTATATCCTGCTTTGGCGATAACCCTGACTGCTTTCTTCTGCTGAATAAAGGCACGATTTGCGTGGGTAGATTTACCCATAAAATTACGCCATAGCTTAGATGAGAGTGGAACAGTGAAAAGTATGACATTCTCAGGACTTCCTCATCAACAGTATCTCTCAGTCGCCTGAGTACAGAGATTTGACTTGATAATTTTTGCATAGAATGTCAATGTGTTCATTCCATTTTAGTTTGCTGTCTAGGCTGATTCCTAACAGCATGACTGGTACGTCTGAGGCAAGAAGCGTGTTGATAGAAAATGTAATTTGTTGTTTTTTGTGTCATTCTGAATCAGTTTGTTAGGGGTGAGCCACTCGCTGATTCTGTTAGATGCCTCAAAGTCCTGCTAATGAAGTTCTGTTAGATTCATAGCAGAATTATAAAAAGTTATATCGTCAGCGAACAGGATGCACTGGGATGGTTTGATGTGATAGAAAATGTCATTTATAAATATTATGAACAGGAGTGGCCCAAAAACTATTCCTTGGGGCACTCCTGAGGATATCGGCTTGCACACCGATGTACTGTTATTACATGTTACATATTGGGTTCTACCACTTATATATGACTCGAAAAATAGGAATATCTTGAACTATGATGCAACCGCTGCAGTGGGTTGAAATCCCTTCAATGGCCCATTAGCTTAATACTTTCGTAAAAAAAGTCGGTGCCATCTGATGTTAGTAATTCTAGTGTTTCGAACATGAGTTGAAAAGTATGTATATGAGTTATTGAATTCAGATCATACACCACTGATGATTTCAAAAAAGGCTCAATTCTATTCAGTTGGTGAGACACATACCCACCTGGATCATGACCTTGGCTACAGCTCAGGAACAACTTCTCGTTCATCATATCATATTTTCACATCTTCTTTCTTCAACTTGATGTGACGACTGTCATATCGATATCAACTCTTGGTTGATTTGTTAACGGTCACATAAGAAAAGTCGGTGCTATTGGCTGTAAGAGTCATTTGACTGTAAGACAAGTATATTTATTTTCTTTCTCTTCCTTCTTCATGATGAATGAAGACTTTTCATTATCATTATCACTTATAGGTATTGTCCAGTTGTTCTTTATGTCGAGGTGGAAGTGAATATGAATAACAGCTAGGACATTGTATCACTTGAATATTTGTAAATATACTTTAGTAGGGGCACTAATCATGAATTTTGAGCGTATTTTTCAAGTCTCATCCCATAAAAATGTTCCATTATGGTTGAAATAATTCACGTCGAAGTTTTGAGTAATTCGGTAAACGAAAACCCGTGCCGCAATTAGGTCGAAATTTGAATTGAATATTCCATTAGTAATGCAGGCGCCGTAGACAAAATGCTATTAATAGTTCAGGAAATGAAGCATTTTGGCTCGCAATTTTTTCGTCCACCATGGATATACCTGAAATTTTTACAGAAGGTAGGGAATAGCTCAAGGATCATTTTTTATATCATGACGCTGTACGCTAGAGCCTTGGGGGTGGTTGCCACCCCATCACGGGGGTGGAAATTTTTTATTACATTTCAACTGTAGCAATCGACGGAAGAAGTAATTCTAAGGAAAAATGTTCCATACGTTTTTTTCGTAAAAGTAATATTTTTTGAGTTTTTCGAAGTTGAAATAATAATAATAATAATAATAATAATAATAATAATAATAATAATAATAATAATAATAATAATAATAATAATAATAATAATAATAATAATAATAATAATAATATTTATTCAATACAAAAATACAAAAAACTTAGATACAATTTGATCGGGGAATAAATATAAGGAGAGCGATAAGTGCAAAGGACTTGTATCGCAGTTATAAGAATAATTAAAAATATTAAAAATTTAAAAAAAAAAAAAAATTTGGTTGGAATATGTCAAATTGGAGCAGAATATAAATTAAAAAAAACTCTGCATGAGATTATTTACATTCGATAAAAGCATTTGACAGTACTTCGATAAAACAGATACATAGAGTCTATAACACAATTAATATATATAGGTACAAACACACATTTGTGGAATTTTTGAATTAAATTGGTTAGGGTTAAACACAATACATTATTCGAAATGATATTTGAAATAATAAAAGTTTTTTTTTTTTTTTTTTCTCTTTTTTTATACTATTCAGAGAAAATACAGTATACCTTTCCTTTTCTTTCTACCCAAACATCACCAAGCGGTAACATGCATGAAACAAAAGAATCACAAGGATCACTATATGAAAAATTATTGCGACGTAAATAAATTAGGCCCTCAAGGGATACCCCGCACGTGGGCCTCTCGACGTACATGTACAACAATTACCATTCACACCATGAATCGTTGGGATAATCGATGCATACAAATCACCACCCCACAATGTCCGGACAGAAATATGGATCTGGTATAAACAGATACAATTATGAACAGTAGAGATAGAGACAGAGATATAAAAAATCCCATTGGTATATTTCCATTGAAATTTCCATTTGAAATTTAAATATATATTTTCAGTTATTTTTCAGATCAATCATACAGTGCACCTCTTTTCTAGGTATGCTAAGTATCCATTTTTTCACTCTGTATTTGAATAGTTGGGTGGAGTTTAATTGTTTTAATTCAGGTGGTATGATATTATAAGTTCTTGGTGCAAGATATACAAAGCTTCTCTGTCCTATGGTTTTCGACATATTAGGCACTACCAGTGAGTTTTCTTTCGATCTTGTGAAATGGCAATGATCAATATGTTTACTGGTGATAAACTTTTTTTTTTGATGTGTTACAATGGATTGAAGAAATATTTGACGAATGTCGAGTAGTCCCGATTCTTCGTAAAGTTTATCGCTTGGGTAGGTATAATTTTTCTTTAGCATTATTTTTATAATCCATTTCTGCATTATTTCTAGTTTTTTTAGGTAGATATTTGTTGCACCTCCCCAAGCCACGATACCATAAATAAGATGTGACTGTATGAGAGCATAGTACATTATTTTCATATGATGGATTTCAAAGAAGTTTCTCAAATATCTGAATTTTGACAAGTAATATCGAAGTTTATTCGTCACGATGGTGATATGTTTGTTCCATTTCAAGTGACTGTCCAGCGTTATCCCCAAGTATTTAACTGTTTTACTACTGCTTATTTTAACAGGCTGGTTATTATAGTTAGAACTAATAGATGTAAAATTTGGTAAATTTGTCTCGTAGCTAGTGAATGGTAAATACACAGTTTTTTTCAAATTGATCGTTAACAATTTACTGTTAAAAAAATCTAGTAAAATTGGTAGAGAATCACAAATTTTTTGTTTCAGGTCTGTCCAATTTTTATCCTTAAAAAATATAGTGGTATCATCGGCAAAGCTGGTTATTTCACCTGAAATCGGTAAGTCAAATAACGCATTCACATAAAGAACAAAAAGAATAGGACCAAGAACCGTTCCCTGTGGTACTCCATAACGAACATACTTTTTGTTGCTGATGGTATTTTCAATTTTAACACATTGCTCTCGATCTTTTAGGTAGCTTTTCATTAAATTCGAGGCCTTTCCTCGGATTCCAATTGTTTCGAGCGTTTTTATCAAGTCTGGGTGGCTGACGGTATCGAAGGCTTTTGCGAGATCTATAAACAAACAAATCGCTGGTTCCTTTTTGTCTAGAGCCTTATACACTTTTTCCATCAGGTCAGCAATTGCATCTTGTGTTGATCTTTGTTCCATGAAACCATATTGGTTATTCGATATCAATTTATATTTTTTAACAAAATCAGTTATTCTGTTTTTGATAATTTTTTCTAAAATTTTACTTATATTCGAGAGGAGTGAGATTGGCCTATAATTCGATACTGTCAGCTTGTCTCCAGCTTTAAACAATGGTTTAATGACTGCCACTTTTAGAATTTTTGGGAAGATTCCGGTTTCAAGTACCTTATTGACTATGTACGTAATTGGTTCCACTAAGAAATCCACACAGTTTTTAATTGTATCTATACCGATATCATCAAGTCCTGGTGCTTTTTTTGTTTTAAGTTCACGTATTACTTTTCTAATCTCATTTTCATCAGTTTCGCGTAAATATATGGAATTTTGCACAGGGTTACCATTATATCTTTTATCTGACCTATTGATTTTATCTGCGAGATTTGCACCTATATTTGTGAAATAATTGTTGAACGTTTCTGCAATTTCAAACTCGTCCGTTATCAAAATATCGCCTGATATGATTTTTTTTATTTTATCTGTACTCTCATTCTTTTGCAGATTTTTCACAAAACGCCACATGTTTTTGGGACAATATTTATTTTTGATAACCTCATTTCTATAGAATTTGATTTTTGTCTGTTTAATTAGCGCACTCAGTGAATTTCTGTATCGTTTGAAGTTACTCAAAAGTTCAAAATTTTCAGGATCTCTTTGTACCATTCTATACATATTATTCTTTTTATTGATTGATTCTACGAGGCCATTTGTTATCCAAGGATTTCTTTTCAAATTATTTCTTTTTATTCGGGTATATTTGGTGCATACTTTTATATATTCTTTAATTTTATCAATGAAAAAACATGTTGCCTTATTTACGTCGTTCAGTTGGTAAAGTTCTAGCCAATTTTCGGAGAATAATTTATTTTTGAGGTCACTGTAATTTATGTAAGTTTTAAATAAAAAATGGGCCATTCTCTTGTTTTTTTCAGAACAAAAATCATATTGGAGAATTTGTGAGAAATGGTCTGACAAACAGGATTTTAGGACTATAGGAGTAAAAAGTTCATAATTTTCTTTTGTTTTCAGGAAGATATGGTCTAGACAACTTCTTTTGCATTCCTGTACTCGAGTTTCAACATTTATCATTGATAAATAACTATATTCCTGCATTATGTTCATATATTCATGGGAATAATCATTTTCTTCATTAATGTCAATGTTTATATCACCAACGAATAAACTGATATCATAATGCCTCTGTTGTTTTGATTTTAGATAATTGTTCAGTTCACTATTGAACTCATAAACACATGTTGAAGGAGGCCTGTATATTGACAAAATGTTGAAAATTTTTTTGTTCATTTTTAATTCAATTTCAATTGCATTGATGTTATGGAATGTTATAATACGGTGACTGAAATTTAATTTACATTTTATGAAAATAATTGTGCCATCGCATTTGTTCCAGTTACTACCTGAATAAATCGTAGTGTAATTTGGCATATTATATAAGTCTATATCATGAACTGTCCAAGATTCTGTCAATATAATTATGTCGAATGAGCTGTTGAAACTTTGCAGGACTATTTGTAACTCATCATAATTTTTTGATATACTCCTGATATTATTGTGGAATATGTTTAATTTTTCATTTTTATTTTTATGAAGTAAGGCATCACAGTCTGCAGTTGTGTCAGCTGTGGCTGTTTCAATCTCCACTGTTTCATAATCTCTTATATATTCATCCATTATTATTTATAAGATTATAATTACTACTATTAAGAGAATGTGTACAAAATTTATGTCATTCATATGAAAATATACATTTCTTTTTTTTTTTTTTTTACCTGGTATATATAAATTAATAGTAATACAAGTAATAAAAACTGGAATTTAAAGAAAAAGTTCTTCACAATTTGCCCATGTCCACACAGTGCACTAGTGGGTGGTGACTGTTTTTTTTGGTGTTGCTCCTGCTCCCGAAGATGATGTTGTCCTAGTGTCGTAACGTCGGTGTTTAGCAGTTTCTTGTTTATCTACTACTTTTCTAGTTTTGGACTCTGCTGTTGGTTTTTGTTGAAGCTCTTTTGATTTTGGAAATTGTTCTGGGAAATTAAAAGCTTTTACACTGGTATCTGCCAGAGGAGTAATTGGTGCACTGGACCCTTTTTTTTCAGGAGGTGGTGAGAAATAATCTTCAAATGCGTTATCTTCTTGATTCCCTAGACTTTCTGCCGTGTATTCTTTTCCGTCTACTATAAGTTTATTTCCTTTTATTTTTGCTATCCTCTTCTCGTTTCTAGCCAACTTGAGATGATGGACCAGTACTTTCCTGTTTTCGAGATCTTTTGGTATAAGGTCTTCCGATATATATATTTCCGTATTTTTCAGCTTCGTGCAATTCGATAAAATTTCTGTCCTTTTCAATTTCGAGTGAAAAGTAACCAGAACTGGTCTTTTTTGTCCTTTTGGTTTCCCTAGCCTATAGGCATTGGTTATATCGTAACTTTCAATTTTTATTTGCAAAATATCTTGTACAATTTTTTTGATAGACTTTATATCACCTTCGTTCTCGCCGTTGTTTTCCTCAATACCATAAAAAATTAAGTTTGAGCTTCTGGATTTTCTCTCAGTATTCTGTAAGCTTTCTTTCAACTGACTGTTTTCAGTTTCTAAGATTTCTACCCTTCTATTAAGTACCTCAACCTTTTCGTTTGTCGTTTTTATGAATGATTTAAGTTCGTGGTTGACGTTGTCTATTTTTCCAGAGAGATTCGTATTGAGGAAAAACTCGACTTTTTCATATGGTTCTCTGCAAATAACTCTAAATTATGCATTTTATCAAAATACGAACTGAGATACAGCAAATTAATGCTTAGTTTTTTTCCTCAAATGTATAAATTGGGAGATTTAAAGATTAATAACTAAAAAAATTGCATTTTTTGAAGAAAGCTCAAAGAATCTTTTTCAAAGTATTCAATTAATTAGAGCTTTCGAAAGAATGAAAAAATGTCTTCCTAGAATGGAAATCGACCTACTTATGATCAAAATAAGATTGGTACCCGCTTTTTTCTACGAAAAATAACCTTAAAAGAACCTCCAAAGTACCCCCCAACGCAAATTGATCGCCACCCTTCTGTGATTTTCTTTACATATGTACTATTGATACACTCACGGAGATTAACCAATTTAAAATGCCTAATTTCAGAAAACAGTTTAAAGAGAAAACATTTTTTTTCAATTTCGTGTTTTTAACCCTTTTCTTATAAATATCTCTCAAAATACTAAAGATACGAAAGAAACGATACAGTATTAAATTGAAGCTTTTTCAATGATAACAATTTTCCTGTGTGTAGATTTTTTGTGAAGTGAATATTCGGCAAGATATAGCCGTTTAACATCTACATTTACTGTCGAACATCACCTTAGTCAAGCGCTTTGAACTCTCCCCATTTAAAAATTAAGGGATCTTAAGTAATATGTTTCACATAGTCTTATAGCTTTTAAAAAGCTCTACAAAATCTTTTTCGAAAATAATTTTCTATCACCTGAAATGAAGGAGCTATGCCTGAAAAAATGATCAATTTTTTTTTGAAAAATTTTGATTACCCTCTTCGGAGCGTAGTAATCTACATAACCGGTATACTCGGCCGAAAGATTATGAAATCGTATCCTAAAGCATAAAACAATCATTATTTAACTATTTCAACCCATATTGAGGTTTATAATGTTATTTTATAATTTTAGACAATTAGGGGTAGTTTTCACCCCTGAAAAACCAAAAGCGTACAACGGCACAATATAGAAAATGAACTAGAGAGTGTAATAAGCCTAATCCCAAATTTTTGTACAAGTCGGTGCTGGACGAAAAATTGCGGGGTTTTACCATTTTTTTAGCTTCATTTTCTGAACTATAAAACCAGATACTGAATGCATTAGAGATTATTCCTGGTGCGCGGGTAGTTTTTGAACGTAGAAAAAACTTTTCTGCACGCTTGGGAAAATGGTGATAATTCCCGGAAAAACTCGTAAAATCGGTATTGCATCAATAACTTGGAAGGGGTTGAGAATTTTGATGTGATGAATGGGAATAAACTCATAGAGCGTGAAAATTCTCACAAAAAAGATATTATCATATATATTTGGAGAGTGCCGGCAATAGTTGATATTTGGCGGTGAAATAATGATCTATGATGAACGAACAAAGGAGTAGCTAACGCTGCCACTAATAAAATGGAGAACTATTTGTGGTACATCAATTCAGTGAATGTTGCCTTATCCTTCTTTGACGATGATATCCCGATTACCACTAAAAGGGCGAGTGAAAGCTTTTGATAGACGAATACCAACTAAGGAAGCAAAGAAACTCAAGATTTCATATGCGATGATACTGAAGAGCTTGTCACACAATGAGTTCATCTATTCAATTCTTAGAAAATAGTCCAACAACAAATTTTCTAAACAAACTTAAAGTTAGTATAACTACTTTTCTTCAGAGGCTTACTCATTTCCGATGACTAGTAGTCATTGGAAATGAGTAAGCCTCTGAAGAAGCTGGCCACTCGCGCTAGCGAAACGTTAGGAAGAAATTCCAAAGCACGACGGCCTTCGAGCCCGAAAAAAAGTAGTTATACTAATAACCTCGGCCGCGAAAGCCTTAACCATTTTGTCAAGCTTAAAGTTATTAATGATACAACTGAGAGATCCATCGAACTCATTGATGACAATAATGCAAGAAAAATGAAGACCAGAACCAGTTTTTACTTAGTTGTAGAAGATTATAAACCGCAGTTTCAAAAGGATACGCTGTCGCAAGCTTTGAACATGTACAAACACCTTTGTTTTTATTACTTTCATTCGCAGTTGAAATTGTTGTTCTAAAAAAAAATTGTTAATTGTTGTTAAGGTAGCCATATTTGTTACACCTGTAGACTTAAGATCATATCGACCACTTTGTAAGAAAAAAAACAGAAAGCAGATATAACACTAGCGTTTTATTTTAAAAGCTACCCCATTGTTTCCTAAACTGAGGATAATATAGTATATTACATTTCTAGTGCGAAAAGTGACATTTTTCTTTTTCGCACAAGTTATGTACACTATTTTTCCTACGGCCACCTATTTTATTAAATATGTAAATATCAGATGGTGTATATCAAGTTGCTTGACCAATCTTACATTTTGACACCCTATGTTTAAATAATTTTCAATAAAAATTGCACATGAATTGACAATTATGTACTTGCATAGTGAAATAAAAAGATAACGATAATTAACGTTCATATGGAAAATTACAATAAATAAGAAGTAAGTACTCATTAGATACAACTGGAAAAGTGAATGAATTATTGGGAACCATAAAAATTAATAAAAATACAAAAAATATCATAACTTGTAAATCGACTTACTAGATATAAATACATATCACTGATAACGTTATTTGAAATCTGAATTAGATCAGTATCCGTAGATAACCGTGAATTTGGGGATTCGATTTTCGGCGTAAACACTATATTTTCTAGTATAACTACTTTTCTTCGGGTTCGAAGGCCGTCGTTCTTTGGAATTTCTTCCTAGCGTCCGAGTCATCGGAAATGAGTAAGCCTTTGAAGAAGCTGGCCACTCGCGCTAGCGGAACGTTAGGAAGAAATTCCAAAGAACGACGGTCTTGAAGCCCGAAGAAGAGTAGTTATAATAATAACCTCGGCCGCGAAAGCCTCAACCACTATATTTTCTTTTTATATATATATATATATATATATATATATATATATATATATATATATATATATATATATATATATATATATATAGAATAGAATAGAATAGAAATTTATTCGTGTACACAATACTTCATGTATACATTTTGTCATTAAAATACATAAAACAGATACACAAAATGAATAATAAAAATTAATACTCACACACACATGCACCTCCATGAAGTAAGAATTCTTCCACAGAGTAAAAACAATGATGGATTAAATATTTGCGTATGTGATGCTCAAATGATTTCAAAGTCATATACTTTTTATGTTTTTCGGGAAGCGCATTAAACATTTTAAAACCTAAGTACAAATAGGAATTCTGAGTTCTCGTTAGTCTGGTCAGTGGAAGACGCAGATCACTACCAGCCCTGGTATTGTAACTGTGTACATTACAGTTCAAAGTAATCTCATTCAAGAAAATTTTGTTCCCAGCATAAAGAAGGCACTCCAATATATAACAACAAGGCAGCGGCATGATGTTGAATTGTTTGAAGAGAGGCTTACAATGAGCATCATAATTACTAGAAGAAATTATTCTAAGGGCTTTTTTTTGTGCTATGAATATTTGTTTAGCATGAGACGCACTGCCCCAAAGAATCAAACCATATGTCATTATACCGTGGAACAACGCAAAATACGCCATTTTTAAATAATCGAAGGACAACTGATATGTTAGCTGACGTAAAGCATAAGTCGCTTTAGCCAGACGTTTAGACAGATCTTGAATGTGAAATGCAAAATTCAGTTGTGAGTCTATATGAAGTCCCAAGAGTTTAACTTTCTCCTCAGATTTTTCTGCATGGTGCAACCTGAGATGCTGCGTTTTACTTTCATTCAGGAAAAGGAAGTGGCAACTGAACCAGACTTTGGCAATCTGTTCTGAACGATTGATAGTCTGTAAGGCACTATCTATATTAACACTTTTCACAATGAAAGTAGAATCATCTGCATAAAAAATTGAAGAAACATCGGAGTCAATATTCATACATAAGTCATTGAAATATATAATAAACAGCAATGGTCCTAAAACCGAACCCTGCGGGACACCAAACATAACAGGGTACTCGGCAGATCTCCGACTGGAGACACTTACAAAATATCTTCGTCCCTCCAGATATGACGAAAAAAGTTTCAAAGCCACACCTCTGACACCATACCTTTCTAATTTCAAAAGCAAGAAATCATGCCGTATCGTATCAAACGCCCTCGACAGGTCATAAAATCTCGCTTCGCAAAACTGACGGCTCTCAAAGGCGTCCGCAACAATCTCATAAAATTCGCACAGAGCCGATACAGTAGACCGATTAGGTCTATATCCAAATTGCGCATTACACAAAAGCCCATTTGACTCAAAAAATTGAAGTAATCTTTCTTTAAGAACAATTTCTAATATTTTACCAATTAACGGAATAATAGAGATTGGTCGATAATTATCGGGAAGGTTTGTATCTCCTTTTTTATGCAAAGGTATCACCTTAGATATTTTGAACGAATCGGGAAATACTCCCTGAGACATACATTCATTAAAAAGTTTGGCCAAGGGTGCTGCGATATCCCTAACTATCAACTTCAACACAGCTGCATGCAATCCATAAATGTCAGCAGCTTTTGAATTTTTCAAATTGGTCACAATTCTGGAAATTTCAAACTCATCAGTAGGATGTAACCAGAAAGTTGATGTATTGGGAGAAATTTTCACGATGAAATCATCCAGTCGACTGTGGTTGAAATTTGTAATGGTTTGCATTAAGTTATTCACATAGTCATTGAAAAATTTTGCAAAATCGTCAGGCAGTATGTTGTTATCTTTAAGATTATTGTTTTTACCACGATGTTTATTTATTATTTGCCAGGCGGCCCTCTGTCTATTGTCAGAATCCGATATTATTTTATCATTTGAGGAGATTTTAGTCCTATTAATAAGCATCCTATATTCCTTCTTTAATTTATTGAGAAGTGCAAAATTATCGGAGGTTCTTGTTACTTCTGCAATAATTTGTACTGCATCGAGATTATTTTTAAGAGCTTTGATTTCAGGAACTGTCTTAATGTATTCACTGAAATCAGTGGTTTTAGGATTAATTTGCTTCAAAGGAAAATGACTATTGAACATATCAGACAGAGTATTGACAATATAAGAAGCTCCCTCATTAGGATCATTATTACATATCTCCCAATTCATATATATATATATATATATATATATATATATATATATATATATATATATATAATAAGTTTTTAGAACAGTTTTTATGTAGATGATATCAATAAGAAGAGCAATTAGTAAATAATTTCTGTAAATGTTACAGGATTCATGGCTTTGGCGGCTCATTGACAGCCGTGCTACAATAATATTTTGAGGGGACTATTTTTTACAAAAGAACCATTTGCAATGGTGAGAAATGAAAAATTCCAGATTCAAAAGAGATGGGCCACCTTGTTCCCTCATAGAAAAAAGTTCATTCAACTCAACCAGGTAGAAAGGTCAAGAAAATCAGTTGAAAACAACTCTCTCGCACGAGTTATGTACACTATTTTCTATGACCACCTATTTCAATAAACAATATGTAAATATCAGATCGTGTATATCCAGTTGCTTAAGTGATCTTACGTTTTATTCGTGAAACTCTATGATTGAATATTGTTCCTATGAAAAGTGAACATGAATTTACAATTATGTACTTTTTTAGTGAAATAAAAAAAAACGATAATCAACGTTCATTCGAAAAATGACAATAAGTAAGAAGTGACTACTAATAAGATACAACTGGGATAGAAATTGAATTAGTTGGAACCATAAAAATTAATGAAAACACACGATATATCATAACTAGATAAATGTATATCGACTTACTTGATATAAGTACATATCACTGATAACGTTAATTAAAATTTAAAGTAGCCTAGTTGGTAGACTATCCGGTAAGATAACCGAGAGTTTGGGGATTCGATTCTCGACATAAACATTTTTTTTCTTTGCCATATTTTCAATATATAATCAATCAATCAATATCAAAAAGAGCCAATTCCAATGGTGAGAAATGAAAAATTCCAGATTCGAAAAAGATGGGCCACCCTGTGCCCTCATAGAAAATAGTACAGTCAACACAACCAAATAGAAAGCCCAAGAAAATAAGTGGAAAACTCACCGTTAAACTCCCTCGCACAAGTTATGTACACTAGTTTCTATGACCACCTATTTCAAGAAACAATATATAAATATCAGATCGTGTATATCCAGTTGCTTAACTAATATTACGTTTCATTTGTTACAGTCCATGTTTGAATATTGTTTCTATAAAAAGTGCACATGAATTCACAATTATGTATTTCCATTGTTAAATAAAAAAATAACGATAATTAACGTTCTCTCAAAAAATGACAAT
The DNA here is from genome assembly GCA_032362365.1 of Zygogramma bicolorata. Lineage (NCBI taxonomy): Eukaryota > Metazoa > Arthropoda > Insecta > Coleoptera > Chrysomelidae > Zygogramma > Zygogramma bicolorata. Next base: position 485,254 of record JAVJAQ010001667.1, read on the forward strand.
AAGTAAGAAGTAATAAGTACTTATTAGGTACAACTGGGAAAGCAATAACCAGATTAATGAATATCGACTTACCAGGTACATATCACTGATAACGTTGATTATAATATGAATTAGCTCAGTTGGTAGAGTATCCGTAGATAACCGTGAATATGGGGATTCGATTTTCGGCGTGAACACTATATTTTCTTTCCTTTACTTTTTATATATAATTCGTTTTAAGTACAGTATTTATATAGATAATATCAATAAGCAAAAGCAATTAGTGAATACATCTGTGAATCTTACAGGATTCACGGCTTTGGCGGCTTATTGACAGCCGTGGGGAGAGTAACTTTCCGCAGGAGTGAGAATAAAGATCACTTTCCATGGGAGTAGTGTTACTTTTCTATGTGGTCGAAGGAAAATGTATTATGCAGCACCCCTTGCTTTGTTTTGCTACAATAATATTTAAGGGGACTATTTTTCCTCAACAAAAACAATTGGAATGGTGAGGAATGAAAAATTCAAGATTCGTAAAAGATGGGCCACCCTGTGCCCTCATAGAAAAAAATACATTCAACTCAACCAAGTAGAAAGTTTGGAAAAATCAGGGGAAAACTCACCGTTAAACTCGCCCGGACCTAGACTGCCGACCGTAAGAACTCTGTGGCTGTACCAGAAACCATGAGCCGAGGACCGCGTTTGGCGCTGAGTTATCGGGCCAACAGGTTGGCGTCGTATCTTTGACTGCTCCCGGAGCCGTGGCAATCGGGCTCCGGGACTTGCGTCGGCGCCGAGGCGCTCCATCAACATGTGCGACGGCGGGCCGAAATCGTTGAACCGTTCGAATCGCAGCCCGTGCCACCGAAGAAGTGACCGAACTATTCGGGACTGTACGGAGTTAATTGCTTTTTGAATTGATCGAGGTATGAACGTGAATTGTATGTTTTGAGGTTCGTTGCGATTTACCGAGTGAAAAACGTTTCGAAGTACTATTGTACTGTACGGAAGCGCAAAAGGGTCCATCTCTTTCAAATTTTATTTTTCATAGCTCCGACTCTCATATTACGACTTCCATCTCGGAGTTCAACTTTTCATTTCGAAATTCCTACTTTGATCTCGGAATTGCAACATAAAAGTAGAAATTCCGACTCTGGTCTCGAAATTCCGACATTTATCCCAGAATTCCGACTTCAATCTTGGAATACCAACTCTCACTTTGGACTGTGAAGTCCGAATTGTGACTTATTTGAAATCGGAAGCCCAAGACAAAGTCGGAATTTTGACTTTGAAATCTGAATTCTGAGATAAAAATCGGAATTCCAACTTCAAAATTTAAATTCTGGGATGGAATTCGGAATTCCAAGACAATAGTCGAGTGGGATTTCGAAGATATAAGTCGGAATTACGAGCAAAGTCAAAATTCGATATTGAAGACGGAATATTCGACTTAAAAGTAGAAATTATGAAAAAATCAAATTTGAAAAAGGATACCTTCAAATTTCATTTATTCATTATTAATTCATTAAACTCGAAATTCCAACTTTCATCTAACTTTTATCTTGGAATTTCGACTCCAATCTCAGTATTCCGACTTTTACAGCGGACTCTGAATTCAGAATTCCGACTTATTTGAAATCAGAATTCCGATAGATGAGTCGGAATTTCGACTCTGAAGTCTGAATTACAAAATGAAATTAGGGATTCCGAGATAAAATTCTGAATTCAGACTTTGAAATCGGTATAAATGAAAAATCGGATTTGAAAAAGGTATGGCTTCCTACGCTTCCGTACTACTCCAATGAATGGATTCCGTAAAAATACTCCCGCTTTCTCAGACAAAACATAACATTCGATGCATAATTCGTAGTTTTTTGGATTCTCAGCCCACAACAATGTAAAAAACTCAAGAGAAAATATTGGTATATATACGAGGGTAGAATGGCAGACTTCCAATCAACCCCCTATGGTTGCTGCTCTAACCGAAATGCAGTTTTTCTGATATAACACGTCCAATCGGTCATGGACTTCCTGCATACCTTCAATTCGAAGAATATCAAAAACTACAAGAACTGTCCAGCGCTGATAAGGTCCAAAGACAGAAATCAGTTAATTGATTTTTGAACTGAACGAGGTACGAACGTTCTTGCTTGTTTTGAGGTTCGTTGCGATCTACCGAAATGAAAATATCTCTGAGTCTTGACTGTACTGTACGATAGCGCAGGAGGGCCGTACCTTTGAATTTTATTCTTCCATAATTCCGACTTTCATCTCGGCATCACGGATATCATCTCAGAATTCCACTTTTTATCTCGAAAGTCCGACTTTCATCTTGGAAATCTGACTGTTATCTTGGAATTGCGACATTGAAGTCGAAATTCCTATTTTCATCTCAGAATTCAGACTTCACAGTCGAAATTCCGACTATCACCTCGTATTGTGGAGTTGGAATTCCGACTTACTTTGACTATAAAGTCGAAATCCCGAGAAAAAAGTCGTAATTCCGGGATTAGAATCGAATTTTCATTGAAAAGTAATTCCGAGGTAAAAATCGGAATTCCGAGAAAAATTCGACTTCGGAGTCAAAATAGGGAAAAACTCAAATCAAAAATTTTATTCTTCCATAATTCCACTTTTTTTGACGAAATCTCGACTTTTATCACGAAATCACGACTTTTATCACGGAATTGCGACTTCAAAGTCGAAATTCCGACTTTAATTTCGGAAAACCGATATTGATCTTAGAATTCCGACTTCAACCCCGTACTGTGGAGTCGGAATTCCGACTTATGTGAAATAGGAAGACCGAGATAAGATTCGGAATTTTGACTATGGAGTTTGAATTCTGATATGGAAGTCGGATTTACAAGATTGAAGTTGAAATTCTGAGATGAATGTCAAAATTTCGACTTCAAAGTCGAAATCCCGAGAAAAAAGTCGGAATTCCGAGATATAATTCGGAATTCCGACTTCAAAATCGAAATTATGAAAATATCTGATTTGAAGAAAATATGGTAGAAGCGCAGAAGGCCCATACCATATTCAAATTTTATTTTTCGATAATTACGACTTTTATCCCAGAATTGCGACTTCGAAGTCGAAATTCCGACTTGAATTTCGGAACTCCGACATTTATCCCAGAATTCCAACCTCAATCTTGGAATTCCGACTGTTATCCCAGAATTTCGACTTTCACCTTGGATTGTGGGGTAGGGATTCCAACTTATTTGGAATCGGAATCCCGAGAAAAAAGTCTGAATTCTGAGATAAACGTCGAAATTTCTAGTTTAGAATCGGTTTTTTGATCAAAACGGAACTCCGAGATGAAACTCGGAATTCCGATATACAATTCGGATTCTGAAATCGAAATAAGGGAAAAGATGCAGGGAACAGTCACACAAGTCACAGTCAAATTCTTCATAAAAGCAGAACTCTTGCTCAATGACAGATTATCATGTTAGCCCATTCGTGAAATACTTCGGGACTGTACGAAGTTATTTGCTTTTGCGAATGAATTGATCAAATTTTGAACGTTCGTTTTAGTTTTGAGGTTTGTTGAGATTAACAGAGTGAAAAATATTTTCAAACGAGTCAAGGACACCAATTTTTGAATTATTTCGCTATGTAAACGAATTCGTAATAAATTTATCATATCTTCGCTAACTAATGATATACAAATATCGTATTTCTGACACTATTTATTATGATGATATCGAATATTACACTTGGCATCATCGCAATTTTCTTCAGTTTCGTGTTCTGTGGTGCATATATTCAAATTTCAATATTCTCTTTGAGAACTTTTGGAAAATGGGTGAATTCTTGAAAAAAGGACATTGAAAATCAGCAAAAACCAAAACTTGCATTAATGGAATATATGAAATCGAATCCTCAGCTGAACGGTTAGAGATTTTCTCGAAACTCCACCCAAAAAGGTGCAGAGAAAATGCGGAAGAACCTAGCTAACAGATTCTTCATAAGAAAAAACCTAACTCAATGATAGATTATCGTAAAATACTTCAGAGGAAATCCATGCATCATTATTTTCAAATTAAAAGTTTTTTCTATAATCTTGAGTACTACTATATTATATGAGTTGTGAATCAAGTGTATGTGTACAATGAGAATGTTTACACCAACTTTCAACCTTATCGTTCACAATGTGAAATCTATATCAAAAAGCACCTTTCGACTTATATTTTCTCATTGAAAACAGAAAACAATTCCAGGAAACAAATCCTCCATATGACAAGAAACTCAAACTATTAATTTTGGACTGAGGTGGCCTTTACTTGATGGAAATCCATAGTTATTACGCTATAAGGTAGACACGATTAAATTTCCACAAAATTTATTGTCTTCAGTGTTTAAATACATTCGCTTGATAAAGGTACAGTGTACCGAAACATGTCGCGAAGACAATAAATTTTGTGGAAATTCAATCGTGTCTACCTTATAGCGTCAAACTATTAACAAACACTATCTGAAGGACCGAGGTGATTTTAGCTCCCGGCCGGCCAGCTCCAAGCGCCACTTTTCCACCACGGTCTGATATTTTCATAAATTCGATTTCCGCTTGTTTTGGTCGAAGTACTGGCATTCTTTTCAAATTCTGATACTACCTATTGAAAAGTATCAAGTGATAACGAAAAAAATTCAGTTGGAGTCTTTTTTTCCACAGTAGATCAATTATTCCTGAAGCTCACATGTAAGAAGTATATTTTAGATTGTGATACAATTAATTTGCTAAGAGGATGTGAACTTGATCCAAAACAAGTAATTTTTATAGAATAATCGAAGGCTAGCTACTGAAGGGCACTGTTAACTGCCTTTGAGGCCCTGCTTTCTGGCTTTGGGATAAGGCGGCCACGAACAAAAAAATCAGCTGATAAAATATAAAGGATTATTCAATCAAAAATTTTCGTTTTAATATATTTCCTTACTCCGAGGGCCCGCTTCATGAACCAAAATATAGATTTTAATGAGAAGAGACCACGTGTCAATATTTATTATTTTTGAGGATGAGAACGACGGCCACGAAAAAAAATCAGCTAACTATTCAGAGGAATGAAGAGTATTCAGAAAAAAAAATTTTCACATAAAACTCTTTCACAGAGTCGAAAAGTATCATATTCATGGCGCTCGACTAAATTTCAATATTTTTTTCTGGGGTTGTGAATAGGCGGCCATGAACGGAAATGGGCTGATTACATAAAAAAATGAAAGGAGTATCGAGGCAAAAATTTTCATTTACATATATCTCTTCCGAAGGGCCAGCTCCATGAATCAAAATGTATCGTATTCATGGCGCTCGACCAAACTTCAATATTTTTTTCTGGGGTTATGAATAGGCGGCCATGAACGGAAATAGGTTGATTATATAGAGGAATGAAATGAGTATCGAGGCAAAAATTTTCATTTACATATATCTCTTCCGAAGGGCCAGCTCCATGAATCGAAATGTATCATATTCATGGCGCTCGACCAAATTTCAATATTTTTTTCTGGGGTTGTGAATAGGCGGCCGATAACGGAAATGGGCTGATTACATAAAAAAATGAAAGGAGTATCGAGGCAAAAATTTTCATTTACATATATCTCTTCCGAAGGGCCAGCTCCATGAATCGAAATGTATCATATTCATGGCGCTCGACCAAATTTCAATATTTTTTTCTCGGATTGTGAATAGGCGGCCATGAACGGAAATAGGTTGATCATATAGAGGAATGAAAGGAGTATCGAGGCAAAAATTTTCATTTAGATATATCTCTTCCGAAGGGCCAGCTCCATGAATCAAAATGTATCATATTCATGGCGCTCGACCAAACTTCAATATTTTTTTCTGGGGTTATGAATAGGCGGCCATGAACGGAAATAGGTTGATTATATAGAGGAATGAAATGAGTATCGAGGAAAAAATTTTCATTTACATATATCTCTTCCGAAGGGCCAGCTCCATGAATCGAAATGTATCATATTCATGGCGCTCGACCAAATTTCAATCTTTTTTTCTGGGGTTGTGAATGGGCGGCCATGAACGGAAATAGGTTGATTATATAGAGGAAAAAAAGGAGTATCGAAGCAAAAATTTCCATTTACATATATCTCTTCCGAAGAGCCAGCTCCATGAATCGAAAAGTATCATATTCATGGCGCTCGACCAAATTACAATATTTTTTTAGAATTTCATGGCGATAATTTAACCATTTCATATTGTTTTGCTAAATTACGTCGCTAGAGACGCTACCTGTAGACATTAGAAATTTCATATGAGTTGAACTTAATCAGTGGCGTGTCTAAGGGAGGGGGGGTAGAGAATTGATACTAAATAAAATCCACTGATGACAAATATATGATAATTGTTTCTTCCTACACGGACGTTACCAACATATATCATAATTATTTAAAAAACTTCGTCCCCATGACCCTTTCGACTGAAGACCATGATTTCACTTTTGCCACCACTAGTAGAATATGTGAAAAATCATTGGTATCTGAGAGAAATGAGGCAGCGCATTCAGCCTATAATCCCAATTATAAATTACCTAATTTCATTCCAATATTTATCCATAATCTCGGCGGATACGATTGCCATTTACCCATGAAGGAGTTGTGTACTAACAATGATAAGGTTGACGTTATCGCTCAAACTGAAGACAAGTTGGATCGAAATGGTGAAATGAAAGAAACGTTTTTGGAATTCAGATTCGTCGATAGTTTTAAATTTTTGGCTGCATCCCTCCATGAATTATGGGATAATTAGAATAATGAGCATTTTGTAGAGAAAGCATTTTCATGCATCTGAAAGTTGTTTCCTCCGATAGCTACATTGATTCTATGGATAAATTACCTAGATTATTGTATATCATCCAAGGTAGAATTTTTTGGTGAATTGAGTGGAAAAATTATTTTTGATAGAGATTATGAATTATGATCGATCGAGTGAGGATTGGAATGTGTTCAGTTGTCGTTATTCAGGCGACTATTCCGACATACTTGAAATGTAATGTTCTGTTATTGTGTGTGATTTAAATCAATCAATCAACGTATACTTCATTACCTGAAGATATTAAAATCTTATTGGCAGAGTCATCTGAATTCTTATAAATCGATGAAATAAATTTATATAAAAACTTCGGAAACATCAGCATAAAAACGTATAAATTAAATCCGGCTTATTATTTCACTTCCTCAGGTCTCTCTTGAGATACTATATTATAAAGTATACAGATGTGGAATAGAAATCATTATTCGATATCGAAATGGTTCATTTGATGCAGAAATGTATACGTGGTAGTAGTGTTATTCAATGTTCAAACTGACGGCAACAGCGAAAAGGAGCGATTCAACTAAGCATAAGGTGTCTGGAAACACATTTAAGGTCACCATGGCTGAAAAGCGTTTTAAAGGTTTAACTCTTCTCAACATTCCTAATGGAGTTGATATTGAGAATATAATGAATAGGTTTGCTGCAAGTAAATCTAGAAGAATGAGCCTCAAAGAATGGTCAGGGTTAGATGATTGAATCTCCTCTATATAATTAGCCTATTTTCATTCATGGCCGCCTATTCACAATCCCAGAAAAAAATATTGTAATTTGGTCGAGCGTCATGAATATGATACATTTCGATTCATGGAGCTGGCCCTTCGGAAGAGATATATGTAAATGAAAATTTTTGCCTCGATACTCCTTTCATTCCTCTATATGATCAACCTATTTCCGTTCATGGCCGCCTATTCACAACCCCAGAAAAAAATATTGAAATTTGGTCGAGCGCCATGAATATGATACATTTCGATTCATGGAGCTGGCCCTTCGGAAGAGATATATGTAAATGAAAATTTTTGCCTCGATACTCCTTTCATTTTTTTATGTAATCAGCCCATTTCCGTTATTGGCCGCCTATTCACAAGCCCAGAAAAAAATATTGAAATTTGGTCGAGCGCCATGAATATGATACATTTCGATTCATGGAGCTGGCCCTTCGGAAGAGATATATGTAAATGAAAATTTTTGCCTCGATACTCCTTTCATTTTTTTATGTAATCAGCCCATTTCCGTTCATGGCCGCCTATTCACAACCCCAGAAAAAAATATTGAAATTTGGTCGAGCGCCATGAATATGATACTTTTCGATTCATGGAGCTTTCTCTGTGAAAGAGTTTTATGTGAAAATTTTTTTTTCTGAATACTCTTCATTCCTCTGAATAGTTAGCTGATTTTTTTTCGTGGCCGTCGTTCTCATCCTCAAAAATAATAAATATTGACACGTGGTCTCTTCTCATTAAAATCTATATTTTGGTTCATGAAGCGGGCCCTCGGAGTAAGGAAATATATTAAAACGAAAATTTTTGATTGAATAATCCTTTATATTGAATCAGCTGATTTTTTTGTTCGTGGCCGCCTAATCCCAAAGCCAGAAAGCAGGGCCTCAAAGGCAGTTAACAGTGCCCTTCAGTAGCTAGCCTTCGATTATTCTATAAAAATTACTTGTTTTGGATTAAGTTCACATCCTCTTAGCAAATTAATTGTATCACAATCTAAAATATACTTCTTACATGTGAGCTTCAGGAATAATTGATCTACTGTGGAGAAAAAGAGTCCAATTGAATTTTTTTCGTTATCAGTTGATACTTTTCAATAGGTAGTATCAGAATTTGAAAAGAATGCCAGTACTTCGACCAAAACAAGCGGAAATCGAATTTATGAAAATATCAGACCGTGGTGGAAAAGTGGCGCTTGGAGCTGGCCGGCCGGGAGCTAAAATCACCTCGGTATCTGAAGGTATGTGTATGTCTCTCACAGACTGTTCTAACACAGATTGACAGAAAAAATCCATCTGAAACAACCACTTTCCTGTCTAAATGGCTTGCCGAGCGTTGAATTACATAGGGACAACTTCTCCATGCATATTCTGTTACTCAATCATACATATTTCAAAACAGTTAGATAACAAATACACTATTACATTTGAGTTTCTTCTGATATTGAATGAATTTAATTTTTAATTTGATGCTACGAAAACCCAGGCATGTCTCTTCTCAAGAAAAGCCGATCTATCATCATCAAATATTCAGATGTCAGGAATAACTATTCCTATAAAATCAAGTATCTCGATGCTAGGAATTACGATTAGTGATAATCTCTAATGGAAAAACCATGTGAGATCGATCGCTAAAAGTGCTTCCCAGAAACTTGGATTTCTATTTCGTGCGAAGAAATACTTCACTTCTCGTCAGCTTTTAATGATCTACAAGGCTCAGATACCTGTCATGGAATACAGTTCTCATGCGTGTAATTCGGCTTCTCGATTCGATTCAGAGAAAGGCAATTCGTCTTTTGGTGATTTTTCGCTCACAGACTCGCTCACTTCATTGGAACATCGTAGAAGGGTCGGAGACTTGTCTCTCTTCTATAGATACTTTCACGGTCGATGCTCTTTCGAATTGTTATCAATCGTTCCCCCCTTGGCAATATCTACACGGATGACTCGACGAGTACAAAATTCCCACCACTTTGTTGTGGAAACCTGTCGAACCTCTCTTGCTGATCATTGGATCATTCCCAAAGATAAGCATATGTAGTGCTCATGTTCCATTCAATATTGATAATTTTCAATTATGTCTACATCTATATCCCAGACGAATAGTCAATACACATGGCACAGACATTCGGATACCATTTTTTCAACTTGCTGTTCTGTTTTTTTTCTTTCGATTCCAGAATGTCGTGTTCCTGGAAAACTCAAACAAAAAAGACAGGATATGGGTCCAGTGTATTTTTCATAATCACCAGTGGATATCGAACAATATTCCGATGACCCCTGTACCACACCATATCCCAAAGGATGTGCAACAATGGCGATATTTGAATTGTACACATACAATCCGCCTGTATTGATGAACCATTCTGCTTCATAAACCCATCAGATTGTCAAACGTGTCTCCGTCACTCTCGGGACTCGGCAAAATGATATTCCCGGACGATTTTCCCTGTGACAGAGGTTTGAACTGATGTCGCATGCAATTCGACGCGTTTCTGTTTCCTCAGTCGAACATGTACGTTTGATTTCAACAAGCGATGTGTCTGTTTACATTCATTCGTCGATCCTGTCCCAGTATGATAGTTAAACTAGTGTTTGCTTGAATGGGATTGACAATGTGTCAAGGGCGTAGCCAGGATTTTGTTCAGGGGGGCGGAAAGGAAAAACTAATAATGAGTATGATGCCAATGTTCATTAAATGATAATATATATAATGTTTAATCTACTAATTAACCGACGAGGTTCTTCGCAAAACCGTTTCAAAACTTCACTTTCAATAACATCCCTATTTTCTCAAACCATTTTTCTGTGTACACTCAGAATAGACAAACCTTATAGAGGTCTGTGGTATATTTTTGTGCTTTTCTATTTCATTTTCACTTTCACTAGTAGTTCACTTCTCTTTTCCTCTTCAAAGTTGCTAAAAAATACACAACCAATTTTAAAATAAATAATGATCAACACATCGCTAACGAATAATAATAAAAAATGATTTTGGTTGTATCCGGGCGAATTCTGGCATAATAATAATAATGTTTATTCATCAGAAAATGAAAGATATAGTTGTAATTTCATGCATATGTGAATAAACAGGCAAAATCACAGAAACAGTTAATTCTGTTTGTATGTGATTGTAGTAGTAGTATTCATGTGCCATGAATTCAATTGTAATAAATAAATCAACAGAAGATCAAGTATATTTGTTGTTTCACAATCGCTTCTTGGCTATAAAAATTAATAATAGGAGGAACAGAAATGTATACGACTTACTATACCTACATAATGGATAAAAATCGAACTTTATGTAGATACTGTACGTGCAACTATTTGAAAAAAAATCGTTAACATTGGGTTACACATGAATTACTTACCCTTAAAAGAATTTCTTATATCCATTTTTATTTATATGAAAAACAAGCACTATCTAAGTTAGATTAGGCGATGTCACAATAATTACTTAATAAACATCTATTTTCTTTGTACACAATAGATATGCGTTCGAGTTTCGAGACTATCAAAGAAACGTAGGTATACTGAGTTCGACAGAAAAATGTACTCTGCTGAACACAGAACAGGAACCAGAGAGAAGATAACAAGAACTGCTGAATTTAGTACCCTTGTGGCCGTGTACCTACCCGTCGTCAAGCCCAGGCAGTATCATCCCTGCCATTCATCTTTTGTCTAGGATTCCCGCATTCCATTGTTTAGAGATGAGTATTGGGTTCGCCAACTTCTACCGCCCGGTCTAGAGATGGGTGGCTACCGCTTTTCAAGGTTGATTCCTGTCACTGACAGTGTTAAAAATTGTTAAGAAAGAGTTCATTTCTTTATGTTCATTATTTATTCTTTGGATTGGGAACTCTACGACCAAGTGCTTATGCCCAGCTAGGAGGGGCGAAAGCCCCCCTGCCCATACCTGGCTACGCCCGTGCAATGTGTACGCTGAGTGGTATTGGATCGGACTTCCATTGTCCGATCCATGTGTAATCATTGGCTTCGTTCAGCGGTGCACAACCGTTGAGAATAATCACTAAACGTGTTGAGCCGCTGCTCAACGGTTGAAAGTGCTCAATGGTGCAGCGGTCCGTTCAGCCGAACATGTTGGCACATCACTCAACTGTTGAGCACTGCTGAACGAACCCATTAACTCTATTGAATGAAACCTGTTGCAAAAAAAAACATTGATTCTTTGACTAAAAAATTCATATGAACATTACCGGTTTAGATTCGATCGCCTGTTCTATTCTTCTGATACGTTTTTCTTTGCAGCAGGTTTCGATAGAGCTAATAATAATAATAATAATTTTTTCATCTTTTCAGATCAAAATAGTGATATAAGATAAGTCAACAAGTACAAATATTCATATATATTTATAAATTATGAAAATATAAGAAGACCTGAAAATTTCAGTACTCCCAAACTAAAACTATATATATATAAATATACAATATCCTCACAGTCACACACCAAAGCTAGTGGAGAGGTATTCGGCAACAGAATAAAAACATCCATCAACAATGAGTTTTTTCACCCTAGTCTTGAAAGTAAAAAAGCAGGTTTCATTTTTAATATCTGCAGGTAAGTGATTGTAAAATTGGATGCCTCTATAATGTGGACTTTTTTCGAAAAGTGCAGTAGTATGCCTCGGAATTTGGATTAGTCCGCCATGCTTCGTAAAATGATCGTGATTGTCTGAATTCTTCACAAACTTCTTCAAATTTCTTCTCAAATACATAATACAGTGATATATGTATACAGAATCGAAAGTCATAATATTGTTCTGCTTAAAATATGGTTTACATGTATCAGTAGGTTTCAATTTGAAAATCAATCTGATTATTCTCTCCTGAGAAATGAATATCCGGCTTGAATTTGTAGCGCAACCCCAAAGAATAATGTTATACGAAACATGTGAGTAGATTAAGGGATAATATACATTAATTAATCGATGTGAATTCAAAACCCCTTTCAACTGGAGTATTGCATAATACCCACTGTTGTTTTTTTTTGCATACATCGACACCCCCAACGAATAAGGCAGTATCTCATTTTAAGCGTTTTTACAGAAAATGCAAATGAAGAAAATTTTCAATTGAAAAAATTTTTATAGAAAAAAGTGAGCCTGCTATGCCAAAACAACAAAAAATTTATATGAAAATAACTTATGGTCTCTCATTTATAATGATAAAAATAGCTCCAAATCGGTTGGAAACCATTTTAAGGCCTAGTTACGACTACCAAAAAATTAGGAGAATCTCTATCAACAAGGTCGTAACTAGATATAACACCTTTTAACTGTTCAAGCCATTGAATTTCTTATTTAATTAGTCTGTAATAATGAAGTAACTGTATTGCTTTGAACTCTGAAGTTAAGATTGTTCATGACAACTGAAAAAAATATTAGTGGAATAATTGAAGAATAATTAAATATATTTCTGAAAAGTATTTTTTATTCATAAAAAGGTGAGTAATACATAGGAGAATCAAAATGATTATTATTTTTACCAATAATTAGTTTTCGTCTGAATCCAAATTGTTTTCATGGATTTGACCGCAGTGGAGATTTTTATAGTAGTCATAATAAATGTGTGGAATGGCTTTCGAAAGGCAGAGGCTATTCAAATCTTTATATTTGTTCACCGAAATGGGCAAGGGCCCACTGTATGCAAGGGGTATACCCATTAAATCTGTCGAATTATTTGGTTTTGTTACGTTGGAGTTGCGAGTACGCCTTAATTTTTTGTTTGTGTTCTCTATGTTGATTTCACAGTAGGTTTCAGAAAGTAAGTCATAATGTAGCCTCATAATGTTTGGATTCTCTTTGAAAATTTTTAGACATTTTACTTTATTCCAATTCACCTTCTGCTGGTTATTGTCTAGTTTCCAATTTTGTTGTTGATCCATCGAATACTTGAAGTTGAATATAAATTCCTGGGTCAATTCCGTGACATTGTAAGGCTTTCCAGTAGTTTTAGCACATCGTACTAGCGTGGTCCATTGTTCGGGAACATAAATCACCTGATTTTTTTTGCGCCTTTCAATAAGGGCATGCATTGCATCCCCCTCGTTTTGAGTATGCCCAACTTCCAAAAACACATGTGTTATATCAATGTTGAAAGTGGATGCTGCATAAGAATACATATAGAACACTATACGATTTCTATTTTGTCCCCCACAGTTGTCAGAATAGAAACGAAAGTCCTTGAAATTCTGTTTGACTTTTGTTTCAATGAAAGAATACAATGAACTACTTACTTCATTCGAACCTTTTTTGGCAATAGTTTCGTTCCACATATAACAAAATCCTTCTTTTGCTACAATGTCAAAAACAGTGAAATTGTACACAGCTAATTTACGTTTATAATAAAATGCGGATACTTCGGACTGGGGCGTCGATAAGTCATAGCATGCAACAATGACATTGTTCTCGGCGGTGGCTGCTTGTATATCCATAGACTTCAATTCGCGAGAAATGAATTTATTACCAAGATGAATAGTATAGTCCAAACGTAACACCTCTTTTTCTTCGTCAGAGGCTCGCATATATACATCGCATGTAGGACACTGATCCTTTTTAGGCTTGAAGAAATCTATATTGTAATCTGTATAGAAAATGTCTCGATATTGCCTTTCGGTAGCCTTCTGCATATTAGGACGGTTACTTTCCATCCACTCATTGTAGAGCTTGTACAACTTCAGAAATGTCAGTTGATCTTCGAAATACTTTTTATTCGATCTAGCTCGCACGTAATGCGAATCGACTAATGGTATGTTTGATATATGTTCTTTTACCGAATCTTTCACTTCGTCACGTAATTTGTTTGGTCTGGTAGCATGATGACCGCGTCTGTCATCTAAGTTTACGCAACTTGTTTGTTGGGAGTCAACTTTTCTACTAATAGTAGTAATCCAGTTGTCACTGATACCTAAGGTATCGAGAAACATTGTTTTACATATGAATATATTTTCATTATTCACTGTAAATGAATACTTGTACGACCAAGCACGTCTGGATTCGTTATTCTTCGACACTGTAGTATCTGTTTTTTTTGGCATTCGTTGTGCATTTCTGTGCACAAACTCCATTTGTTTTGTATGATCTCCTAGAGCCCAGAACTCATGGAAAATGTTTAATCGTGTCACTTCTGTTAACTTATCGTGGCATTTGCGAGTACATTGCTGTTTACACCCTGGCCTAATTTCTTTTTTCTTAATACATTTTCCCCGTTTATTAGTGAATTCTTCGCCTGAATTTTTCTTTCTTTTTGAAGTTTTGTCCCTCCAATTAGATTCTTTGCGTGTTCTCTTTCTTCCCGGTTCACTTTTTTTTGGATATCTCCGCTTCTTTGTGAGTTTTGTTTCTTGTTCTGGTTCGCAGTTCTCTTGTATATTACTTTCAATATTTATAGTATGGTGGCTGAAACTGGTACTGGGTTGAGAGATTGTCTTGAGCACTTCTGGACCGTTTTGGTCAATACTGTTTTCAGAATCAGGTGAACGATCCATGTCTGAAAAAAAATGTAGCACGTTTTGAAACCGTAATGAAAATATTGATAAAAAAAATACTTTTTGAAGACAAGCGTTTATTCAAATGTCCGCCAAATTGGAGCCTACATGTTTTATTTCTCTATAACAGAAATTTTATAAAGCATTGTCACCGGAATCGTAAACACCTACTGAATGTCAAGTTAATCGGACAACTAAAAGGTAGTTAAAAGTCAGTTGCAAAATTTGACCCACACATACATACATACTAACAGGTCAAGTTAAATGAAAGCTTGTAAAAAGAGAGCTGCACAATGTGGATATATTTTTTACTCACTGTTACAAATGCTGGGAACGTATTCAGACACGTCAGGCGAATATGGCTCTTCTTCGTTATCAGAAAATTCTGCCCCATCACAAATGCTGACATTATTGTTCCTGATACGCCTCTGTCGGAGATTTTTCTTGAACTGAAATAACTGCATCCCTAAATGAAATCAAAGTTGTATAAATTACATCTGTACTTTAAATAATTACCAACCATTTTCAATCGACAATAACTCATCAGGATGAATGCCTTCATTCGAGTTGCATCCACTTTTTGAATCTGAAAGTGATGAACTGAATTAGTGTACTGAATATAATGAAAAACCTTGTATGAGTTGAGTAAGGTGCGACAAACAAGACATTATGAGAAAAGAATGAGCATAGTTCCGAATTACTAATAGTGGTGTGAAAGTAATTGTATCGAGTTGGTGACCAAATTGATAATATCACATCAAACCAACACTCATTTGTTGAGTCGTCCTGTGGAAACGACTTTTCAGAATTCCAAAACCCAGAATTGATTGTAAAAGTTAGGTTATGAACTAATATTTTTCTTACCGATGTCGGCTTCTACAAGAGAACCTGGAGGTAAACCAGTGCCATGCACTGCAAGATCCACCATGCGTTTTCCCCGATTCATAACGGAAAGTATATATCACTAAAACACCCAATAACAACTTGTTTAGTCGCCAGCGAAACCGACAATACAAAAACACGTTCTGGACTGACCAGCCCTCCGAGCACTAACTTAATGCGCGCCAATTGAACTTGATGATACTGCTCTACAAAACGGGACGTAACTCAAGTAACAACCATATTTATTTCTTTTAAAATAATGTTTGAACCTGTAACAAGGACGTAAGTTAATATGAAATCGACAATTTTCAATCTCTTTACTGGGAACAAGGACGTAAGTTGAATTATCCCCAAATTCCGCATAACTACAAAATAAGTTTTAAATTATTATCCGGAGAATAAAGTGGCATGTCGAATTACTGCTTTTTTCCAATAATTGTGTTGAGAATTGCTAATTATATATGAAGCGTAACCTAAGATACCACCTTTTCGGGTTAAAGGCGTGGAAATTGCATCAGATACGTCTTTGTTCCTTTCAAATTTCTTTGGATCTCTGGGTCGTAGAGATACTTCCATAATACAGAAAGAATCGTCTTTTTTTGCTGAGTATGCCTATGTAAAAATATCAAAACGGACGTATCTCGAGTTCCTGCCTTGTTCGTTGGGGGTGTCGACATGATCTATATGCAATTTCCAGCTCATATCACAATTAATGTGAATTTATAATATCAGCTAATGGTGCAGCAATGAATGGAGGGATCGTCTCAATGATATTCGACGACAAACAATCTATTCCCACTGAATTCGTATTTTTCAAATTATTTACAACTTCAAAAATGTCATTATCTTCAACTGCAGTCCAGAAAAATGAATTACAAGATATTATTGAATGAGTAATATTTTCGAATGAAATATCCCCAAAATGAGATTTTATGGCCTTTCTGGGACCTGTTGAAAAATGATGGGCAAATGTATTTGCAATAATTGCTTTGTTTATAACTATTTCATTCCCCAATGTCAACTCAATATTTCTGCTTTTATTTGTCTGGCCAGTTGTCATTCCAACCAGTCTCCACACCTCTTTTGTCCTTTCTACCGAAGATTTATTATCAAGAGAACGCTGAAAATATGATTTTTTTGATTCAGATATTATTTGAGAGTAATTTTTCTTAAATTTTTTGTATTTTCTTAAGTATTCTTTACTATCGAAAGTTTTTGTGATCCAAAACATATCCTTGAGTTGTTCGCTCATTTCAACAATCTGTGGGGTAATCCATGGGGCTCTTCAGTTAGTAGTACTACTACTAATAATATAGATAATGGCTGCCTGGTATATGTATGGTATACAGTAGGGTGCTGAGCAATCACCTGCCAAAGCACAACTAATTTCCTGGCCAATAATGCCAAGGGCATTGAATTATATACATTTATCCCAATGATGGAGTCTTCACGGAAGTGATACTCGCATGTGTTTATTATGATACACAGAGGCTCGGACACGTGGACTCTGCTTTCGCAATTTCATATATATTTTATAATCTCTACCTTTGAACCCCTAGCGAGGAAGTGTCACAGATGGAACGTGGGAACGCGTGATATATCATCTGATAAGGTAGAAAATTATTTTTCCAATTATACCCTAATCGGTTATAATTGCAAGAGTGCATAAAAATTATCAGGTCATTTTTATGAACGAATATAATTCATTGGAATATTTCACGAATGAAGAAATTCTCAAGGAAATGTTATTTTTTGTTCATTTATACTTTTCTCTATAGATTGTATGGAGCACTCACCAAAACGCGAAATGTTTTTCTATTTTAGAAGTCTATCTGACATTTACTTGTGTTGTTTACTGACGTCTAGCGATACGATTTCAAATGTGTTGTTATGGAAATATTCAATGGAATTAACCAAACATTTAATGCGATAAATTAAGTACTGATGAAAAGTACTTATAAGTTTCGGGATTCAAAATTCAGAATAACTGCAAACATTTTTGAATGACTTCTCTTTAACAGAAGCAAGATATCAATGTTTTAAATTTTTCATGACCATCAAATTCCCTATTTATCGTTTGCTTTTTTGGTCGTGAAAGTGTAGATGAGTATAGGAAAATAATTTAGGGAAACGTTCATTTCAGTCTTGTCACTGATTCAGTTTGGTTCCTTCGAAAATTGTTTCAACTCCACCATTAAGCATGGTTCATTCCATTCCAGAACGAGTTGAAATTGTTGACTTTCATTTTCAAAAAAATGGTTTTCCTAGACTTACTGCTAGCTTGTTTTTGAGGACATATCCCGATAAAATGATGCGTATGTTTCCAAGTTAGGTAGAAAGTCGATACCTGATTCGTCTGTAATGTGAAACACCAACCGCAGAACCCCATCAGAACGAAATTGAAGAAATGAATTTCATTAAAATCTATAATATCGTATGGAAGCAAATGGATCACATTTTCAGCTCTTGTTCAAGTAACGTTTCAATAAAACAATTCAACAACTCATTCATTTTTTTCAACAAAGCACCGTTACTAATGAAACTTTTCCTAGAGGTCAATTACCCTAACACCAAACTGATATTTTTGGACTAGACGCGCGTTTCGCTAACAAGGTTAGCATCTTCAGGAGAAGAAAATTGATACTGAATCTAAAGCTAGAGTTAGTTGTTTATATACCTATAGTTTTTTTGGCCGACATGGACTTTGTTTGTTACTGTTAATTATTATAATTGATTTCTCGATAATGAACTCACTACCTGCAAGCTCCGTCATTTGTTAGTATTGAATTATTCTGATTACTTCCTCAACAATAAATTGAAAAGCGGGCTGAAAGGGATAGGTCCCTTGTCACCATTCATGCTGTTTTTACATATTGCTATTTCGAGACTCTCACATGCATCGAGTAGTCTTGTGTCATGCACATGATTGATCAGTTTCAGATTGCTTTCACCAATTTTGTGGTCATTGTCTAGAGCGTGTTGGGCGACACTGGATTTTTCTACCCTTCCGTATTTTATGTGTGTAAAATGCTCTTCAAAACGGCTTTTGATAGCTAGTCGGCTCTGGCCGATGTACTTGTTGTTGCAATCTTGACAACTGATCTCGTAAATTCACGACTTCTCTGAGTTTTCTAGTTTATCTTTTAGGTAATCAAGAAGCTTTTGTATTTTGGAAGAAGTTTCATATGCACTTTCATATTTACTTTGTTCAATAATCTGTTGGAGTCCTCTAGTGTATTGAGGTTCATATGGGTGACTATAAACTTTTCGTTTCTCTCATCTCCCTGGAAAGTCGAAGATTCCCTTTCAGTCCGCTTTTTAATTTATTGTTGAGGAAGTAATCAGAATAATTAAATACTAACAGATAGGACCAAAAAACTCTAGGTATATAAACAACTAACCCTAGCTTCAGATTCAGTATCAATTTTCTTCTCCTGAAGATGCTAACCTTGATAGCGAAACGCGCGTCGAGTGCAAGAGTATCAGTTTGGTGTTTGGGCAATTGATCTCTAGGAAAAGTTTCTATTTTCACACCAAATGTTCCAAACTCATCGTTCATTCAACCGTTACTAATAACAAATATTGAGACCTACCACCTACCACTAATTATAAATGCTTTGATTTGATTTTTCATCAATACCAAAATTATTGGGCTAATGTTCTCATAAATTTCAATGAAAAGGATACCATAATACAGATGATGTTATGCCTTTTCACATGATGTATCACTCGGCCCCACTTTCCATTTGAAATTTTAGGTTGGTTGCACCTTCTTGCCAGAGGGTTGAATGCATATTCTGAAGAATATGTCCAAAATGTGACTCCCTCACAAGCAAACTCTACCAGTCCAAATGTTTTTGCTTTCTTCCACGAACAAAAGAGGAAAGCTATTAGGCATAATTTTTGTCTGTATCTGTTAAGAGAGTGACGAAGGGGATAACTACTAATTGGGACCATTATTTTTCCTCTACTTCTATTTGGCTATACCTTCACCACTTACAAAATTTTTCATTCAAATTACTTTTGGAGTATTTGGGATTGAATTTAAAAAAATAGATCGATTCTGAAGCCACCAATTTTGTAGAAATAGCAACAATTTATTTTCAATAAGGTTGTTTCACCTGAAATTCATTATCGTGAAGACTCATATCCACGAACATATTTTTATACAGATGAGTAAAACCCATTCCATAATTTCCAGGGGAATCGATAATGGAATGAAGCTTTGATCACAAAAATGGCGGCAACAGTAACCACAGGTAATGAAAACAACTTTATTAGGGCAATGTGAAGAGACTGTACAATTTTATCGATGAATTCATTACTATTCCGATATGGTTATGTCTGCATATCGTTCAGTAGGTATGGAAATGTGGCCCCAACGTAATTCAAATATGGCTGTAGCGTGATGTATATTTTTTGTGGTAATGGTTCAATCAAAAATTGTAGAAATTTGAAGTTGTAAATTTCTATCGAGTCTTCTTCAAATGAGTTAATGACTATGCACCTGGAGAAAGGCACAGACATAATCAAACTGTGCAAATTTTCAGCCATTTGTCCAGATGTCTTATAGCTTTTCGTCTTATGACCAGTTGGAATCAAACAATTAATTCATGGTTAACAATTTCACTGGCCTACATTTTAGCGATTGATTTCTGCTATTTTAACAAACATTTTTTCAGCTTCTAGTTCCGTTTTGGAATACTCAACAGCCGATAGAATCTTACGGTTGATCATTTCGTTTGGCTGATAAACACTCAACTGACGGCTAACTTTCTTGACAGACCCAAATACCAGCCCTGAATCATAAATCAGGCCAAAATTATGTGTCATTGACATAATAATTAGGAGCTTGACACGAGTTATTCCGCAAGAGTCCCAAAATGTTGGTTTACATTTGACGTGAGTGATTTTCTGATGTACTCTTCAGAGTCTGATTGAAACTTCATCTAGTCATCAATTACTGTAAAACCAAAGTGACAAAATACTCACACACGTTTCTCTTACAAAATTAGCAACTTCAGGAGAAGAAAATTGATACTGCAGTTTGATGTTAGGATAATTGACCTCTATAAAATGTCTTAATTTCTACACCACAATTTAAAATCTCATCGTTTACATTATATATGTTCGTCATAACTTTTTCTGACACCTGTTTCTTCATCAAGGTCTACAAAAGCTTTGTTATAGGGGAATGGTGTTGACAAAAAAATATGAACCAAATAGAATCAAACAGAAAATGTGTTTCGTGGATTCGTTTTCATATTGTAGAGACGAAAATAGCAAAGAAAATGCGACATTTTTTTATCTCTGAGAATCATGTTCAAGAAGAAAACGTAGAATTGAGTGCTGATTTCCAGAATGTGATGTTCGATATTTTTCCTATTCAATGAAAACACAGATCCTGTTATTGAAGCTGTTTATCACAAAATATATGGTTTCAATCTAGTTTGTCGAAATGGGCCTCATTAAGAATAGGTACTATATCCCTCATGAACCCCACTGAGCACTTTTTTTTATATCCCGAATACACCAAATTCAATGGATTAAAAAGTGTGCACAACCAATAATTCCCAAAATTTTGCGTAGCAAATGACTTGAAAAAATATTTGATTTTATCTTAAATTATTATGCACCAAAAAATTTGGCTCAGAATATTTTGTTTTTGTTTTTTTGAATATTTGAGTATACATATTTTGACAATTGAAAATTGGATTAGAAGGGATGCGTGTGGAGATTATTTTCAGAAAAAAAACTTTAAGTGAAAAAACGTTCAAAATGAAAATGTTTCAATTCAATTGGTTACACAAGTCTAGTACGATTAATCGCTGTGAAACTCTAACTAAGCTGTCTAGTTTTCAACTGTTTCATAGATTATCCGGATCAAGGAAAATAATCATATCATAACGTTCCATATGATTCAAAAACTATGTTTTTAGTTTGCAAAATTTCATCGAGGATATTTATTGAAAATAGTAATGGCCTTATTTGGTACACTTCCATTGTTACATTTTTCTATTTGAATATATTGAATGAGTATTTCTCAAGGAGATCCGTATATTTGCACTCCGGATGGATATCTGCTTGCTAGCAAGAAACTAAACGGCCCCAAGTTCACGGACAATCCAGTTCAGCTCCGCTTAATGAGCTGACATAGCAATCTTGTAGCGTCAAGAAAATTTAAGAAGGATTTCTGGGAGGAATCCAGCCCCAGGGTGATCGTTCTAATGATGCTTTTGCTTAATGACGAAATTGTAATGTACAGGAAGCTTAACCGGAAACATAATGAAGAGAAAAACTTAATACTGAATTTTTCAAGGGGCAACTCGGTTTATTCCCATTCAGTCATTTCCGGAATACTTTGTTTTGAAAACAACGTCGAGTTTTGAAGAGAACCCTCAAATGTGATTCGATATTACCCAATGTTCTTTAATTATGAAACAGTCAACAGGCCTTAGGGAAACCATAAATAGCTATTCTCACAATTTTTTATGAAGTATTCGTTACAGGTTCTGCCACATTTAAGAGTATCACTTTTTATGAATCTGTTCAAAAATATTACATTTCATCAATTTCATATGCGTACCAATATGACACCAGAAATGCTCAGATGTTGAGTTCCGAAAGAGTCCTATTATATGTATCTGCATTGAACTCACCTCCTACCCAACTATAAAAATTCGAGCTCTGAGAAGTTAGAAATCGAAATGCCTACTACTACTACAGTATTCACAGGAATACATGTATACTTCGCTGAGTCCAGCGAAACAAAGCTGTACACTTCTACGCAACGATTATGTAATGATGGTTATCAATACACCAGCATTAAAAAAAATTGTTCTTGCGGGATACATTTAAGAACTTCCAACAATCTTCTTCGATTGGAAACGACATATTTCGTCAGTAGTACCTGTAGATTGTTTTGTAGCATGTATAATATAGAGATGGCAATTTGATTTTATCGAGTTAGGTTTAGTATAGTAAGGTCAAAAAAGCATTTTCATGGTTATAATATGGATGGTTGAGCGATCTTGCAAGATTTCAACTCCTTTTCCTCCTACATATCATGAATACAATTACGTTGACATGCAAATGCTATTATGCAATTTGGAATGATCTTGTGCCTATTTAGACAAAGAAGTTTTCTACGAATTTTTAACAGTGTTTCAACAAATGATGTAAGTATGAAGATTGTTCTCTC
Source organism: Zygogramma bicolorata (assembly GCA_032362365.1). NCBI lineage: Eukaryota > Metazoa > Arthropoda > Insecta > Coleoptera > Chrysomelidae > Zygogramma > Zygogramma bicolorata. Next base: position 508,367 of record JAVJAQ010001667.1, read on the forward strand.
AAGAAATACAGACATTGTTTTTTTCAAGAATAACCAAGACATCTTCTATATACTTGGATCGAATAAATGAAACCACAAAAAGATGGAAATTTATCTCAAGACCAAACAACTCATATAACGTGCGCAAAGTAGATTTTTTCTATGAATTCATGGTGCCATATACCTATTGGATTACCTAGATCCTAGATTATAACTCAAGTATTTTGCCAAGATTCCAGGTAAGTTATATAGTACGATAAATTTGTATGGGGAGGAATTTTGCCAGTCATCTAGTGACTCTATACCTCTATGAACAGAAATGTTTGTAAGAATCAATTCATCAATCACTATTGGGATATCAAGAGAAGCGATGTGGAAAAAGTTCAAATCCATGTCAAAGTGTTGGATTTCAAATCTTCCCTCTGATATTCCAGATTCTATGCTAAACTCCAAATTTTCAAAAAATGAAAGAACTGGGTCTTTTTAGAGCTTCTTGAAGAGTTTTCATACAAAATTTCAAACGGAAGTCGTTTGAGAGGCAGCCTATCACATTTTGGGAGATAAAAGAAATTTTGATCAAGAGGCGGAAAAATGTTGATAGATGGTCATATTCGGAAAAACACTGAGAGAACTTCTTAAAGATCGTGAATATGGAAGATGGCAATGATAAGAAGCGATCGAGGCGACTGGATATGTCGTCAACTGAAGATGTATTCTAGGAAGACCCCAAGACAGTATCCAGTTCAGACATTGCTCTGAGAAAGATACTCTTCCTCATGTCTTGGGATTATGCCATCATGGACAACTCTCAAGGAGTACCAGACACAACCTCATCCGTCACTTGGCAAAGCAACTGAGCAAAATTTGTGAAATGCATCGCCGATGATGGGAGTGAACAGCAAGGCGTCCAAGCAAACGAAGTAAATTTATAAAAAATAATGATCTAGCAAAAAAAGTTGTTAATTGATGGAGATAATAAAATGTTTGGTCGTTTGGTCTTTTGTGGGTGCAAAGAAACAATTTCAGAATTCTTTTTGTAATCAGCAAATGAATTCGGAATTTCATTCATTTGAATATTAAAGAGGGGAAATCAAAATTTTTCACAAACCTTCTTTGTCAATAGGTACATGTATATCATTCATCGAAATGAAGAAGCTCATCCACTAAAAAGTTCATTCCTAGTTTTCCGAAGATTCAAATAATATATATTAGATAACTACATCCAAACCATTTCGAAAGATCGATATTTTCTCATTTTTGTGAACTGCAAATACTGGGTTCCTTCACAGTAAGCATAATACCTATATCAAGTACTGCAGTATTCGTAAGCGTTTTGGTGGTTTGTGAGCTCTGTTATCTTTGAGATTTTGAGAAATCGTGCTGACAGTATACATACTCGACTCAAAATGAGCTGCGACACGATAAAAATGAATATCTAACTGTAAATCATAAATATAATTCACTACATTGTATTAAATTTAGCTCTCTAACAGCCGTTAAGGGATGCGAAGGAACATTATTATCCCCCTCTATTTCGAAATAACTAATTGAAGATGTCAGCAACTTCTGGCAGCGATAGTTCTTGACTTTTTGGCATTTTTACAGACAGACTGAGACTGATACTTTCTATAGAAGCATTGAAATACACAGTTTTCAATCACAATTATCCAATTTGAAGTACCATAAAGACCTAAACACAAAACTTTCACTTTCGAATGACAATTGTCAATTGTCAGATTTCAAACAAATTGCGGCAACATCGACAGTGCTGTCAACCAGAGTCCAAAGAATAACTGGCGCCAAATTTGAAATTCTTGCATTTCCATCAATGGATTGGTAATGGTGCGTTAATTTTATGTCGTCATAAATAACCTGTAACAGTTTTTGAATTGTATTCACTATAGCAATAGTATTCAATTAAATTTTCGCCATCCTGTATATTGCAGTTTTTCGATAAGGTACAATACATATAAGTAGGTATACACGAACTAAAACGCTACTTCCCACACTTGGTTTCGAAGGTTATTAAATGGAATGAAATAATTTCTTTCAATTCGTAAACCAAGCAATCGTGTTCGAATAAACAAGATATCTTTCGTGAGTTTCATGACTCGCTATAAATTGGATACGTCATAATGCTTTAACAGTTTCATATATCTTGAAAGTAATGAAACACGTTTCTCTTCGGTATTGCGAATCTAAAACAACGTTCTCAGCGTAGGTTCAGCTCGTTTTTACTTTCTCATTCTCGTTGCGAATGTCGCTTTTATGGACTACAAACCCTGCAACCACCACTGTGTTGGGTCCAACGCGAAACCATATCATTATATTTTACGTGTACTTACACGAATGTCCCAATAAAAGAGCGTTTTATGTGAATATTAAATTGTCCCCTGCCATCACTGCTATGATGTCAATAAAGCATTTTCATCGACGTATATTTCATGAGCGAAAACGAGAAGTGGGTATAGTGACTCTGAAAAAATACCGTTAGGAGCGGAAGAGGTTTCATAAAATATGACATTTTTTTCTTTCTGTCTGAGTGCTTTCATATGTTGGGTTTTTTCATTTCGGGATCATTCTGCGAAATGCGAATAGTTCCTCCAATATTTCTAGTTGAAAAGGTTTTCACAATCGTTCAGTCAAGCACTATGACGCTGCTACCATTTCTTATCTTATCAAGATCTTGACTTTTGTGATTGTTATATAGAAAAAAACAACTGCACATTCAGAAAATGAAAATAGTGATCCGATGATTCTATAAATATATTATGTATTGCATTTTTCCTTTGGTATATACAAAGATGCATATAACCCTGGTGCGTCGTCTGATATGCTTTTGTTTAGTCAAATCCTCTCGATCTGAGAAACCGAAGCCAGAGCTTATATTTTTTGTCGGTAGGTAGTGACACAGGTAGTGACAAATGCGATTTTCTTAGGCTACATTTCCAACCAGGCGGCAGCTTACAAGTGAATGTCGATACCGACGGTCTTATTGGCTGAATCCTCACGGGATTTTTCGTCACCAATAAAATCATCAGTATACAAAATATGTAAGGCCAAGTTCGTTTAATAGAAACCTATCAATTATTTTGAAAAGTTTGACACTTCGATTTGAATTTGAAAAACCAGTTCATATTGTGAAACTTTTTCATTTCAATAGATTACTAGAATAGTCAGGATCGAGCCACAAGAAGTATAGATATTCGAGGTTATTTCTCCATCCAGAGAGATCTAAACAAAATTCCATAATGAAACGTCAGGAGCTTCACTGAAACTTCCGAATCCGAACGTTCAGATTTCTCGTCACATCCTAGATATATACTCGCTATGATTTTGATAGAATAGGTATACCTTGAACAACTCAAATCGATTTGAAATGATATACATCATCTGAGGAGTGCGCGATTCAATTCACTAATCCCCTGTACGAAACTCATAATAAATCGCTCGCATAACATGTATTACTTCCCTCATATCATCGGCTCGTCATCACGTTACAATTACCTTTCATTTTTTGAACACTATGAATAAAGAGGAAAAATTACTTACCTATCTTCGGTTCCTCAGATATCCACTATACTTCCTAGTTTCACTCACAACCATTGATTAGGAACATTTAAAATCACATTCACAAAGATTTTAATTCATATTTCATCAACTTGAAAGCGAAAGGAAAAAGTATTAAGTATGATTCATGACATAACCTATAAATTTGATTTAATCGAAAGGCGGGACCGTTGACGTTCACGACATCACAGATTAAAATTTCAGTGGATCAGGGTAGGCTTCGAAACCAGATTCGTGAGGTGCGCCTCTGGTGACAAACTCTCGAAGGGATTTCTTCAGTTATATTTCTTCAAAATCAAGAATGCCAGATATCGAGAGTTTATGACTACGATTTTTCAGGTATAAGTCAACGCACCATGGTTATATGCATCTTGGTATATACCTGACAGTGACAACCACGTAAAGGTATCTCACACGATTGATAGTCATGAACCAAATTTATCAAATGTTATCATTGAAGCCTTCTATATTTTCATTGGTATATAACTAGATATCTGAAAGGAACTGCCTACCTACCTAATCTTCAAATATCACCTAGTGCATACCATCTACCTATATACTGAAGAATTTATTCTGTTTGAGGAGCCTTTTATATAGCGAAACACGTCGTTGTTATTTATTTATTGAAAAAACAATTTCAAAACTTCTCTGTGTTATGACATCAAATTGAACTGCTCAATCGTTTAGTATAGTTTTCATACAAATGAGAAGTATATATTATGACTTAACCCTTGAGTAATCGGGTGCTTGCAAATCACGTGAAGAGTCGGGTGGGGTCTGTGAGACCCAGTTTTTATTTCACAGATTAAATTACAAAAAAAAATAAAATAAAACCATTTGATACATGAAAATCTTTTTTTATTTTATTTTTAACACATTTCAACTAAAATAAACCAATTCTATAATAAAAATAAAACATAATACTGATTTCAATTCCCATTGCATTCTCTGCAAATCGGTTTGACATGCTCCAAACATAGCCATTCTTGGCATTTGACACAAGAATACCTCGTTTTGCGATGTGGGCAGTAGGCGCAACGACCTCGTGTATTTCGACTCGGAGGCGCTGGATCTTCATGTATTCCACTTAATTTATGTGCAATACTTCTGATCTCTTCTTGTAAATGAGGGTCTCTTGCTCTTATTAGCATGTTTTCTCTTGCCAAGGCTAAGCCAATGGCTTTCAGAAACAATCTCCGCTCTGAAATCATTTCGTCTTCACTTGCATTATTTTTATATATCACGTGCGAGTTGATGTCTGCAATGTTGAGCAAATTATGAAAAATGACCATTGGCCATCTGCGAGTGTTTCTGCCTGCATTATATGCTGCACATTTCTGGTCGACTGAGTCTACGCCCGATTTTGTAATATTATAAAATGTTATAATTTTGGGCTTACAGGCATCTCCAGAATCTTCGTCAATAGAGTCATCATAGTGAAAAGATGACAACACAGTCACGATTTTTTTTTTTTGGTATGTATGAGGCCAGAGTCATGGATTTGGAAAATGCAAACATAGACACGAGTACTGTGGCCTGCTGGGATCAAGAAGTTCTTTCGGAATCTCCCTTTTGTTTTTGCGAATTGTCCCAACAATTGTTAATTTGTGCTTCTCCAGCATGCGTTTTACAATTTCGTAACTTGTGAACCACTTATCCATGGTTATATTTCTAGACGTTCCAGACACAGGCTCACACATTCTTTCCACTAAATCGGTGATTTTGGTACTAACGCGATATGGTCCTGGAGGCTGAGTTCCAACATAGACTTCCATATTCACCGTGAAAAAACATCTGGCATCCACCAAGGCAAACACTTTTATGCCATATTTGGCGGGTTTATTCGGTATATACATGCGGAATCCACAACGTCCACGGGATGCAAAAAGCATCTCGTCCAATGTCAAGTAAGATCCAGGAATATAATTGAGCTTGCAATTCTGATTGAGTTGGTCGAAAATATTTCTGATTGGTGCAAGTTTGTCCAAAATTCTTTCTTCTCTGGTATTTACGTCGTCAAAACGAAGACAACGAAGCAAGAATACGAATCGCCTGTGGGCTATAGAAGCTCGAAACACTTCTTTCCCTGTTCCATCAGTAGCCCAAAATTCTTTACAGTTCCTGCGGCCTGCCTTGAAAACCCCAGCTAGGTATAATAGACCGATTAACGCCTTTATCTCCGGAGTATTGGTAGGTCTGGCCTCATTTGGATCTGCATATTTGTTTCTCAGTTTAGAAATAAGTATATTCGTGTTCAGTACAATAGTTTCGAGAATATTGTCATCAATAAAACATTTCCAACACTCTAAAGGATCAACAACTTGACGAGCATTTCCTTTTGAACCTGGTACGTATGAAATCAAATTACAACTTCTTGTTCGAACATTTTTTGGGGGCGCATGTTTTCTCCAAGATAACCCACCTTTTGCATGATGAAAGAGCCGCTGGTTTTCCTTAGTAGCTTCGAAATATTCTGGAGCTGCAGGTTCTTCCTCCATTTCTTCTTCCACTTCTTCTCCCAATTCTTCCTCTGTGTCTGTTTTGTGGTCACTTTCTTCGCACTGGTTTGATTCTGACTCGCTTTCCAAATCAATATTCTCTTCTTCTACTTCATCATAGAGCTGCTGTGATCTTTCAATTTCTTTCAGGTAAGGATCCATCACTCAAATCTGAAATTCAGAAGATAAAGAAAATGAAAGGCTGGAAAACTACTATATATATAATGTACCTATATATATATATATACATATATATATATATATATATATATATATATATATATATATATATATATATACATACATATATATATATATATATACATATATATATATGTATATATATATATATATATATATATATATATATATATTTATATATATGTTATGAAAAATACTTACTCTGTAGGATATTTTTCGCAAAAAATAAAAAAATAAATGTACTTGTCGATTTTAAAAAAGTTACTCGAATAGTCGGGTAGGGTCTGATAGGCCAAAAGTGCAAATATCTAGCGATCTATTATACACACGCCGTTGTTCACTGATACTAGACCTGTGGACAGGAAGGTACTGACGATCGCGGCTCCGACATAAAACAAGGGTGGGGCATTAGAAAAAAATTGTCGCTGGTCTCACAGACCCCACCCGACTACTCAAGGGTTAAGTTAATTTTCGGTTATAATTGCACGAGTGCATAAAAATTACCAATAATTTTGCAAGGAAGCGTGATATCTAAAAATTGCAAGTTTATTTTCATATTTTGGCGAAAGTGCTCGAGTCCGAAGGACGAGGGCTTTTTCACAAAATATGAAAATAACCTAATGCAATTTGTATAAGATATCACGCTTGAATGCTAAATTATCTGGTCATTTCTATGCACGAATGTAATTCATTGGAATATTTCACGAATAAAGAAATTCTCAAGGAAATGTTATTTTTTGTTCATTTATGTATGGAGTACTCACCTAAACGCGAAACGTTTTTCTATTTTTGCAGTCTATCTGACATTTGTTTGTGTTGTTTACTGACGTCTAGCGATACGGTTTCAAATGTGTTGTTATAGTGACTTGATACAATGCAATTACCGCTGTAAGTTTTACATATATTCATAATTGTTAGAATTGATTTTCCTAGTATGTAACTTTCTCTGTGTTATGTATTGAAATTGTTAGATTATGGATTTATTTTTGTATATAGAAAAGAACTGTTCATACATAGTTCAGGAGCAATCCATTATGGCTATTTCTCAGTATATTATTCTCACTACTTGGACCTACCTTAATATCAATAAATATGAAAAAGGATGTTTTTAACTCAGTGAGAATAATTGTACAAATGAAAGTTGCTTTTGAAATTTCATTTACAGTAAATTATCTATTCAAACTAATATAACAGAAAGGGCAGAATGTGTCTAATTCAAGATATTCTATATTATTTACATTTTCCAGTATTCAATTCATTTTCGTTGGGCGTTGATTGTTTTTGTGATGCAATTATATTGTGTAATCGAAAGAGCATTTTAAAGGAGTCGAAAATGTTACAAACCCCTTTTTTCACTCCGTTAGACGATGGATTTCAATAAAATATTAAACACGTCCTCCATCAATCATGTTGAAGAATATTTCTGCAAGATTTGAAGTGGATTGAAGTACGTTGCCCCATACAAACTTTGACCCCGTTTTTCACCTCCTTAGATGGTGAATTTCGGAAAACCCTGTTATAGCATAGCATAGCATTGCATAGAAAATACCATTAGTGAAACTAGAATAATTGAGTATGGGGTTCCACAGGGAACTGTACTGGGCCCGATTTTATTCACGCTGTATATCAACAGTCTACTTCAGTTGAATACTAGAGGTACTATTCTGAGTTTCGCTGATGATACAGCAATATTTTATAAAAACAAATCGTGGGGCTCATTGAAAGAGGAAGCAGAACAAGATATGAGGGAAATAAAAAAATGGTTCGAATATAATCTACTCACTTTGAACGTTGAGAAAACAAAATATCTTCCCTTCTCCTCATACGCTACTGGTTTACCTGACCTAGGACCATTAATTTTAAGTGACACAGTAACTATACCAGACTGTGAATCCATCAAATATTTGGGAATAATTATCGATAGGCATTTACGATGGGACATTCATATCAATAGTTTAGTGAACAGGATCAGAGGGCTATTGACTAAATTTAAAATACTGAGAGAGTATTTGGATATTTTCCATTTAAAAATTGTTTACTATGCATTAGTACAGAGCTTGTTATCATATGGTATTTTAGGCTGGGGCGGAGTTACGGACAACCACTTAGAAAAAGTTCACGTTGTTCAAAAATGGATTTTGAGAATTATTTTCAGAAAAGATATCAGATATCCTAGTGATGCACTATATGAAAACAGTCGAATATATGATACGAGGCAATTATTCGCATATAAAATTTTAATCAATATACATAAAGGAAAGATCCCAATACAGTCAATTAACCACGGATATGATACTAGGAATAAACATTTCAAAACGACCTTAGACAAATGTGATAAAGCTATTGGTCAGCACAGCTGTCAGTACATAAGTACAAAATTATATAATTACCTACCCAGAGACTTAAAAAATTTAAGAAATTTTAATCAATATAAGAAATCAGTTAAAGAATGGCTGTTGTCAGAAGACCGTAGAGTATACCATAATATGATAAATACATATTTAACATTTTAAATCTGAATTGATGTTGACAATCCACTCAATGTATGATACTTCCTTACCGATATGTGATATTTAGCTACCCGGATTGAAATATTTCTTCCGCTGGATTGTGATATGTATGTATGTATTTTTACTTCTAACTGTGAAATTCTATATTTTACCTATAATTTTTAAATTTTATATGTACTACCAATTATTGTATAATTGAATTTTTTACTTTTTTACAATTTTTTACTATTTTTAAATTTTAGCTTTTAAATAGTTTTTAGTTTTAACATGTTCAAACTCCATTGTGAGTACCACGTACAAGCTGATTCCTCAAATCAGCTTCTGTGGGAATGAACAGTTTATTTACAGACAAATTCTAGAATATTTTTGTAACTAATTTGTAACTATTCTGTGAATAAACATATATTATTATTATTATTATTATTATTATAGCGATTACCATACAAAGAAAACACCCTCTGAATTTCAGATCTCTACGATTTACGAACTTTATACCCCTTTTCAACCCCGTTAGGCAATCATTTCCAATAAAATAGGAAACACATCTTCCATCAATTCTGCAAGAGAATTTTCATGCAAAATCTTAAGTAGATTGCATCACGTTGTCCCCTACAAATTTGGCGCCCTTGGTGATGGAATTTATGAGAACACGGTAAAACGGGTGTTGTGAGTATCCTATGTCCGTCTCCTGGTTCTGAGCTACCTCTCCACCAATGAAGTTTTTATTCTGGGAGTTTATCTATTGGTTTGTCGGTATTGAGTTTCGTCGTTTCGCCAACATCTCAGTAGGTATTTTCAAGAATATTACTGCTCCTACTTGGTGCTAGCAACTGTTGTTCGAAAAAGTTCTGCTAGTTTTTGAATAGTTTCTCGGTCGTAAGTTGTAGCCGATATGATCCGTTCCATCAGCCGTCGGGTCGATTATGGTTGTCGGACCTTTGGCTAATGACTGTTCAAGTAATAACGGTCGGTCTGGTTCGTGGTGACCTGCATCCATCAAAGGACCACTTTCTGAATTGTTTTTCTTTTCGTTGAAGAGGGCTCTCCACACATTTAGTATGTTTTGGGGGTCGTCTCTTTTGTTGATTTTTCCATGCTTGTCTATCTCGACAGATTCCCTAATAGTCTAAGAGCTACTGACGCACGTTTCATGAAGTGTTTTATGCACCTTGAAATTTTGCTATAATGCATCTCTTGGGTAGATGTGGAGGTGAGTATGTGTTGGCTAGACCTACCTTGGGACACCAGGTACTGCGCATAGAAGAAAGAAGAAAGTAGCTTAATCGGCGATAAATCGCCCAGTCTGGCAACCCTGCCAGGGTTATCAGCGAGTGATGAGCAGGGGCCTATAACACAAATCTACAATTGTAACAAGTCTACAAGTTACAAGTAATTCGCTTATAGCTACAAGTAACCTAATTTCTCGTAACATAAGAGAATTTCATATATTTGTAGCTACAAGTAAAATATTCTACACTTGTATAAGTTGTTCCAAGACAATTTATTCATTCACCTGCTCCGTTGCCAAACCAATACAGAGAAATAAGAGGCCGCTCAAGTATCACGTAAGCATTATGGTTGGTGGGGTGGGGGGTCTTTGCTTTGCTTATTTTGGATGACATGGGGGGTAGGGGAGTCTAGCTGATGATTACGTCATCGGTAGTTATTTACTTCTTCACACGAATGGCAACCCTCACATTGTCTATGCTTGAAAATGAAACGCATTTTTCGGGGATTTCCGCAAATATAAACGCATACGTTCAGGTACTTCTTTAGAACCGATTGGGGGAATTACCGCGCTCTGTTCAGTTGTCTAAATTTCCTCTGTCAGTGTATTGTTTCGTTTGGATACTATAGCGAGTAGACGTATTGTAAGCATAGCAAAGCAAGTTAACATTTGTTTCACCATTGATTTCATTAGCTAAAATTTAACGTTCTATTAAGATGTAGTTTCGAATAGACAAATCCAAGTTATACCCAAAATTGTTTGAGAGTTTCAAAAATTTTCGTACAAGTACGAAAGTACAAAATGTACAAAAGTTAGTTAACGAAGTGTGGCAAAATTCTAAATTATAAGCAAAGTCCGACAAGGAACTAGATATTATTGTATCAAAGAGAATTGAAGAATTGCAAGCGGCGACTAAGAATACCTAAATCCAATCTGCTACATGAGTGACGAAATCATTTTAGGTACCTATGAGTACTAGAAATATTAGAAATCGCCAAAAAGTTTCTCTCTTAAAATTTTGTAACAATCATTTAGACGTTTTATGATTAGAAAATATTATGGCCAATCTCGAAGTATAGAGGTAATATTCATTACATAGATTCATTTCTTAAGATTGACTCCGTCAATTGGTCACAAAACACAGGGTGCTCGTTTTCTGTATGTGATGGGTCGATTCCCAGATCCAAGAATTATTTAAAGCCATAGAGCTAATGAACCATAATCCAATGTCATCGAAAACTTAAGAGTCATGGATTCGGATTTTATGGACTGAAGACTGTTAATTTGAATTTAATATGTGTACCAAATATTTAAAATAAGTTTGTTATGTTCGTAAGATTATAATATTTTTGTCCCTTACTCTATGTTGAATACTATATCAGTAAAATCAAATATCTATCCTAAATCTATTTTCATTTTTTTAAAATTATATATTATATATAATTGTTATATAAAATAAAATACATTTTCAATTGAAAAATGCTTACGTAAGCATGAGGGGGAGGGGGTTAGAGCTTTGCTTACTTTTGCTGACTAGGGGGGTTAGGGGGTAAATAATTGTAATGAATCTGCTTACGTAATATTTGAACGGCCCCTAAGCAGTTTCTGTAGTGGCGACAAGCCATACCATCGAATCGTTATATCCGCTATGGCTGGACCTATATCTTGAAGAAGACTTTCACATTGTTGTTGACTAAGTCTGAACCTTTCCACAAACTTCCCGTCTGTCAGTATGACAAAGTTAATTCTCTCCCGATAGCGATATACTGCATGACCATTTTCGTTTTCACTATCCGAATCTCTTGACCATATATCGATAGTCGAATTATAGATATACGCTCACGATGGAAGACTTCACTACACTAGTACGTTCTCAATCTACTTATCAATCAAGATAGGTAGAAAATTGTCTACAATTGTCGACAATTCCGTAACACAACTGTACAAGTCTCATTTTTGTGTTACGAAAAGATACTACAATTGTAGAGAAAGTCCCGTAATTACCAGTGCCCCACTAGTAACTACAAGTTACTTTATGTTACAGAATATCTACACTTGTATAATTTATTTATACACTTGTTAGACTTGTAGTGGTTGTGTTATAGGCCCCAGGTAGAAAGTCAGTCCTCGCGTTTCGATTGGTCGGCTGTGATATCGAAGAACGCCCAGGGTTGTATTAGGCTGTCACAGTCTACTACTTATGAATAGTATTAATACATATCGTTTGGAGAGCACGTATTATTTCAGACAATATGTCCAGCACAGATACGGATGGGATTGAAAACAATGTCGTATCAAATGAAGAGCGCACGGAAAAAACGATGAATGCCCAAGAACCAAGAATATTAAGGAAAGCGTTTTTTAATTGAAATTCGGGTTATTAGCTATTCACTCATTATCTTCAACTAGTGAGAAAAACAGTCCCTCTCGATATGTTTTCTTATAATCACGTTTATAGCTAGCCATCAGAACTACCTTTCAGAATTCGAAATGCAAAATCTTTCATCGTTTTTGCCGAGTATATGAATTTTCAAATTCACGTTTTCTATGTGACTGTCATAGATATTCCCGTTCATTCAGGTACCAGAAGATGCGGCTTATTGACAGGAAGAATATTATGTCTACAAATAAATTTGGTGAAAATGGACTGTTTTCATTCTTCCCATGTGCTCTTAAATTGCTAATAATAATAATAGTCCTCCTCGAAATAGAATAAAGAAAAGGCATTTGAGGCATTCTATAGAAACACCTCTTTTCAGTAGTTCCAAGTCCTGCCCTGACCCACTAAAAGTGTATGCCTTTTGTTATTATTTTTAATTATTGAATTGAAGACGGTGTTTGAATGTCTTATTCATTATCCGTTGTGAAATTAGCTCAATTTTACATAGAAGATTGTTGGCTTCTTAATAAAACACGACAACTTTGGATTATTTTTTTATGTTAACCCCCTTGAAAGTGTCTGCCTCATTCATTATCCATTGTGAAATTAGCTCAATTTTACATTAATAATTGTTGGCTTCTGAATAAAACACTTCATTTAGTTAAGAAAAAATAACAACTTTGTAAATTTTTTTTTTCATGTTAACCCCCTTGAAAGTGTCTGCCTCATTCATTATTCTTTGTAAAATTAGCTCAATTTTACATTAATGATTGTTGGCTTCTGAATAAAACACTTCATTTAGTTAAGAAAAAATAACAACTTTGTAAAATTTTTTTTCATGTTAACCCCCTTGAAAGTGTCTGCATCATTCATTACCCATTCTAAAATAAGCTCAATTTCACATTAAAAATTGTTGGCTTCTGAATAAAACACTTCATTTGGGCCATATTTTTTTGCACCTTTCCTCTATGCGCAGTACCTGGTGTCCCAAGATTGGTCTAGCCAACACACACTCACCTTCACAACTACCCAAGAGATGCATCATAACAAAATTTCAAGGTGCATGAAACACTTCATGAAACGTGCATCAGTAGCTCTTAGACTATAATTCGGCGTGTTCTGAAATGGTTCACCTGCGCTATTTGCTTTGCTTCCTTGATCTATTTCGTGACCAGTTTGGTGGTAGTGTTGAAAGAGAGTGGAAGATGTTTGTTTTGTCCATATGCTTTTTTTATGTTCCTGCACTCTGGCTGACATTCTCCTATTGGTCTGGCCAATATATTGCTTATTACAGTCCCCGCATTTGATGCTATATACTCCTTGGTTTTCGAGAGGAATCCTGTCCTTTCATTGTTATTCTTATAATACATAGTGGATTATTAATTGGTTGCGAAGCAATCGTAGATTGCTCTAGAACTAGAGCGAGTCGAACCGTATTTTTCGTTCAGTAAATCCTCTCGGAGGCGTCAAAACAAGCAATGAACAGAACGGATATGAGAAAAGTTCTCGCAACAAAAACTCTTTCTCTATTATGTGGCTCTAACTTCGTTATAACGATGATATTCTGCGAAGTAACGCAATCTGTGCAGAAACTCCGGTCGCGCACGATTTCGCTGTTCATAATTGCGTTATAGAACAACAGAGCTTGTCAATTACTTTTTATATATTTGGAGAACGAGGTGCCAAATAACGTTACCGGAGAACACTGGTAGCTACGACGCTGTGATCAGATGAATCGGTTCTGGTATCTTGTTCGATTGAGGTTGAAAATGAGCCTTCATGAATGCTATCACCCTAAGTGCTAAATTAACAAATGAATACATCATTATTGTACAAAAATTATAATCTAGTATATGATTCTCACTAACTAGTATTGAAAAACATAATTTTTCCAGTCCAGGTATATATGCTGTGGCTACTGTGCTCTACTTTGCCACATAAATGTTTAATATGTATCGGTGTGTGTAGATTGTATCAGTGTGTGTGGCAGGTACATTTTTTTTAGCAAATATCTTAGATGTAAGCTTTTAATCATTTTAATGTCTTGACTTGTCAAAAACAATTACTTTGTAACTTGATCAAATAAATATATCATATCAGTACAAACTTCCATTGCCTCTGTACTCTTTAAAAAACTCCACTCAAATGAAAGTAATATATCTACACAAAAAAATTGACATTTTCTATTAGAACACTGGAATTGGGAGGCCTCCGTTCACATAAGTATAGCTTTTTATAATAATTTGAATCTGCTTTCATCTTGCTGTCTGGTGAAGAATGCATATCTATGAGTTCGCTTGATATGGATCGCGGATGGCTGCCCTTCTTGAAGGACAAAATGTTATGTCAAATTTGAAATAATTTGACAAATGTCAATTACGAAAATTGTCTTTACCAGGTATTTGCATTTGAAAAGGAATTTGCCTAGAAGTTTTGAGAACGGGAGCAGATTTAGTTTCCGAAACGTTAACATATAAGTATTTTCATATATAGCAGCTCTTATTATTTTTTTTGATAGGCAAAATCTGAGTTATACGAGAAGTTGCTGAGTAATTGGACTTGTTCTATCCAGAAAGAACTGTTTTTCAATAGACGCAGCAACTTTTCGGGGTAGATTGAAAATCTGCCCTTCTACACTTGTATAGATTCCAATATTAATTTTTATTTTTTCAGATTGTGGTAGGTTACAAACCCAAAAAACTACGGAACAATCAAAGGAAATATCTTGATCGTATGAGGTAGATAATATTCTATATATATATATATTACAAACCAAGTGGATATAAATAGGCTGTGAAAATTACAAAATAGAGCAATGAGATTATTATTAGACTGCGATAGGTATACAAGCACTAAGTTTATGCTAACTAGGTTGAATTGGATGAGTGTTAAATGATTTTTATAGTTTAATGCATTGGTTTTTAGATAAGCCTGACAGCAAAATATTTACAGAATATTTTGCAAACATTTGAAGAGTTGCAATAATATAATACAAGGGGCAGAAATAATTTTGTACTGCAAAGAGTTAGATCATCTGAAGGTAAGAACTCTATATTTTCTAAAGGTATAAGTAGATATAATAGGCTGGATCAAAATATCGAAAACACAGAAAGCATAATTTCCTTCAAACGTTTACTGAAAATAATATATATGTAAAATTGTTACAGCCACGATTACATGTATATTAGGTTAAAATAATTGTGATAGTGTTTTATATATTAGTGTAAATTGGAATGTGCCAATTAACTATAGAGCTGAATCAAGGCATTTTATTTTATAATGTTCCTTCATGAGTGGTATCAGTGCGAACTTTCATTGTCTAGGTAATTTACTACTTGAAAATCTCAACCGAAATGGAAGCAATAGATCTACATGAGAGAATTGAGAAAAACAGTTAATAAAAACTGAAAATTATCAGAAGGGAGAAAAGCAATGAGCAGAAATCGAAACAAATATAATTTTTTTTTGCAAATCCATTTGAAATATTGCCATTTTTGGCTAGATTTCCTGAAGAAAAGCGAAACATGTCTATGATTCCAGTGGTTGGAAAGGGATTCTGACCTCTGAACATCATACGACTTCCATCATATAAACTGTTCATCTGCAATTAAATGAATTCATGCCCCATTTCTAAGAAAAACATTTTTTATTCGAACTCTGGACTTTAGATCATTCTGTTCACATGAGTATTGCTTATAATAATCGGAATCGGTTTTAGTGATATATCAAAGGGAATAACTTGATCATATGAGGTAGGTAATTTGCCTTCATGAGTGGTATTAGTGCGAACTTCCATTTTCTAGGTGATTCAATATTTGATAACCTCCACCAAAATGAAACCAATGGATGTACAGGAGAGAATTGAGAAAAACTGTTGATGGAAGTTAAAAAATCTCAGAAGGAACGCAAGCAATGAGCAAAAATCAAATGAAATATTTTTTTCGCAAATCCATTTGGAATATTGCCATTTCTGACGAATTTTTTAAGCAACATTTCTATAATTCTATTGGTTGGGAAGGGATTCTCACCTCTGAATATCATACGACTTACATCATATAAACTGTTCTTCTGCAATGAAATGAAATCAAGCCCAATGTTTCTATCGCTTACATCGATAATATAAATCTACCCATTTCAAGAAAAAATTTCTATTCGAACTCTGAAGCACTATGATCAGATAAGTATATCTTCTAATAATAATCTGAATCGGTTCTAGTGATATATCAAAGGGAAAATCTTGTTCGTTTGAGGTTGATAATGTGCCTTCATGAGTGCTATGAGTACGAACTTCCTTTGTCTATGTAATTCACTCTTTAAAAAACTCCACTGGAATGAAATCAATAGATCTACACAAAAAATCAACAAAAACAGTTGAAAATTCTCAGAACATAAGAAATGGTAATTTTTTTCGCAGATCGATCTGAAAACTTTGTCATTTCTGACAAGATTTTTTGAAGAAAAGGACAACAATTCTATGACTCTAGTGGTTGGCAAGGAATTCTCACCTCTGAACATCATAGGAGTTCCATCATATAAACTGTTCATCTGCAATGTAATGAAATCAAATCCGATGTTTCTATCGTTTGCATCGATAATATAAGCCTACCCATTTCTGAAAACTATTTTTCCATTCAAACCCTGAAGTTGGAAGCACTCTGTTCACATAAGTATACGATATTAATAATTATAGAATTAGTGCTCATTGCAGTTACTACTGCAGGCTAGATCATTATATTATGCGAGATCCGGGTTTCCCATAAATTATCAAAGTTTTGATGTCCTGTGACCTAATCCCAGACAGAGCCTAATCGTATTTGCACCGATTTTCCTGGGGCACTGTGCAGGATCATTTGTATGGAAATTCAACTTTACTATCCCAATTTACAGTGCTGCGAGACAGGTGAGATGTTAAAGAAACGTCCATTCAAATTGCTAATTAGTTTTATTGTATGACGTCCCACATACAGGGCGATGAACGATCGTTTGTTTCTTCTAACCCTGAAACGGTCAGTGAGAGCTGATTTGAGGTTTGCAATAAAAATGGTTCAAATTCGGAAAAAAAAAGGTGGTAAATCTGAACGGTGGGGTTATGTTGTTCTATTGAAGTAAAATCCCTGAGCGAGAGAGGTTCGACAGGTCTCCATGCTCACAACAAAAGGGTGCGAATTCTGCAATCGAATCCTGTTACAGTCGCAATAAAGATAGTGAAATATTTATATCAATATCCGTGTGACAATGTGGTTTGTGGAACCGAGAACAATGAAACAGATTTATCCCTGTCTTCCTGGATACACGTTTCTATAAATAACCGATGCAACCCATGTTCCGATATCCAAGAATCTTAACTTTGAATTTTTGAAGTTTGTTATCCTCAGGAAAAACCTTCTCCGGCAAGCGATTCCCAAGTTAAGCTTATCTAATGAAATAAAATCCCTGAGCGAGAGAAGTTCGACAGGTCTCCAAGCTCACAATAAAAGGATGCGAATTCTGCAATGGAATCCCGTTAAAGTCGCAATAAAGATATTAATATCAATACCCGTGTGACAATGTGGGTTGTAGAACCGAGAACAATAAAATCAGATTTATCCCTGTCTTCCCGGATACACGTTTCTATAAATAACCGATGCAACCCATGTCCTGATATCCAACAATCGAGACGTGCCGTGTGAAGGAAAATCTGCGAATTCTCTCTCCCTTTTTCCGCAGTGATTCCGACCACAGATATCCAAATGCCTGATACAGCAGGGGAATAAATTGAATTTTGCACGTTCCGCTTCAACACTTGTACATGAAGGTGTTCGGGAGAAATAAAGGAGCGTTCAAGTCGGGTGAAACGTTCATTTCAGGGGTACTCGTTCGGAATTGAGGTGTCGAAAAAAATCCAATATGGACCGCTCCGAGAAGTTCATCGTGCGGAAGGTTGAGGAGGGGTCGAAACAGGGGCGTTCTCGAGTTTTTGCAATAACTTCGTCGAAGTTCTCACCAATAATAAGATGCATCGCCAGAAGACGATAGTGGAACAACTCTTGCTAGGAGTTACTTCACTCACGAAATCGTTCACTTTTCGTAACACTTAGAGTATTCGGCTTTTTTCCATCTCTTTCTCTGAAGATGCCAACTTGTTCAATTCAATCAACAAGGTGTTATATCCCTGCGCTGGGCTGAAGAAACAATCTGTCCCATGCCTTGTGAACCAGAGATTTTGAAATATTTGTTTTGATAAGAATTATCTGTTAGCCCAAGATCTTGAAATAATCGTCAAAGCTGTAAATTGGATTATCTGTACACAAAGCATCCATATATCTTCTGAATTCATTTTTAAGAAGATTCTTTACATGAGAGGCCAGTATATTGAAGAGATTAATTTCGATATCCCCAGATTTCTTTTAACAAGTACGGGATTATATCAGATTTTGTTTGTTTCTTGTGTTATTTAGTTTTGAATAGATTTTTGAAGAAAATGAGGTTCTTTTTCGTAGTTCGTAAGATATTTGCTAACAAGATTCCATGAAATGTGCAACTACAACACTACCTACTGCTTTCTTCTGCAGTATAAATGCTTTATTCAAATGAGATGGAGCTGCACTTTCTCAAATACTTAAACCGATACAAATAATGTGTGGTATGCAGGCAAAACAGCCGACAGATTCTGTAGTAGCCGAGTTTTCTCTTTGTCAAAAATAGCAGAGCTCAATCTCGAGATATGGCAAATTTGTATATTGCAGGTAAGTGCTTCATCAATATCCACACCAAAAAAAAAAAAGTATTCATAATTTAGTTGTTTTGTCTTCTGTTATTGTATTGAATCATTTTGAAAAAGATTCAGTTCTACATCAACGGTTTCAACGGTATCTATTTCGTTACACGAGAAACTGTTCTTGGAAATATTTGGTTCGTACTGTTGCTGCAGGAGAATCAATCAACCAGATATTATAGAAATAACTACTGATGAGCATTCTGAGAGTGTTTGAAGAAATTTAAATTTCCAGCCCGTGCTCTATCCCGTGAAGGCGCATTCTATGCTATGATCGGCCCAGAGCCCTTCTGCGGGGTAGCGAAATGTATAAAGACATCCATAAATTCCCGGATACAAAACGAATCGATAGATTGGTGGAGTGAGCTCCTAGGAAAGAGTTCATGAAGGAACCATCGCCCGGATTCACGGAAGACCTGCTAAACCACAACCGTAAGGTTGTAAGGACAGTGGTGGGTCCACTATCGGGGCATAGCCGGCTCAGGAAACAGGAAGAAGAGGAAGAAACCGCATTACATGTGAATGCGAAGCGATAGCAAGGGTGAAACACGCAAGATGCGGGAAGAGAAACCAGAGGCTACTAGCTGTATGAAGGGGTCAGTGTCAAGGCTATGGAGTCTCATCAAAGAGATCAAGCTAGACATTGATCTCTAACAACCAAAGATCATCACAAGAGATCTGAAAAAGTCGCAGTGAATCAGGCCATGAGCTAGCTAATCTGATAGAGCTGTTGGTAGTTTTATTCAGTATTTGCGTTTGGTCGAAGTCAATATCATGACCCTCCAACAGAGCCACCGCTGACCATATCAATTAACCGCGTTCTTATGCTCCTTTGAGCGTCGTTGTTGTCACCCCATCGTGGAAATCCGGAATGTGTGGAGGCCGCTTATCCAAGGCACGGAGCGTCTCCAACTCGATGGAAGAGAATCTCGCGCCGATACATCCATTTCCCCATGAAAACCGATCAGCGTACTTGTAGTACTATCCGTGAGCCTCATTGTTAGTAGCGCCCCATCCCCCACCATAGGAAGGAAATCGGGTATTTATAACCGACCATACCTCGAAATATTGTTAGTCATCACCCGAAGACGATTGCGGATACCAGCAATCGAAACGTCGTGTGTACACTCAACTTGAAACTTTCATTAATTTCTTTATTTAATTTTTTCTTATGATATTTCACATTCAATATCTCATTTTTCTTATTACAATATTATTCCATTCATTCCTTGATTTGCATTATTTTGACTGATATTTCATATTCGATGTCTCAATTTTTATTTCTGTCACAACATTATTATCTTTGATCTATCACACTTTTCATTTATTTTTGACAAAAAAATCCATTTCAACTTTTTCTTCGGTTTTGACTACCTTCAATTGGTATCTTTATCCTTTCGTTCTTAGCAACAGGTGTCAACAGAGTTGATAATATAGACAATGGAAGTCCGAACCATCACCATTCAGCAAGGAACATTGTCAACCACATTCAAGCACGATCAAAGGTATTTTGCATAATATGAAGTAACTACAGAACCTCTGTCGTTATATTGAAGGGCATAGGGAACATGATTATTAATAATAACTTCTCCTACAAGCGTGCGTGATTCACCCTCTACCCACACGCAATTCAGTTTGGAAAGTGTCATTTTCCCACACTAGTGCGGGAAAAACATATATATGATATCCTCGTAAAATATAAGTGGTGGGTGACAAAATATGAAAGTTCAAGCTTTTTTGTTTTCAAGCTTCCAAGTGACTTTGTTCAAAATCATCTATCATTTTGCACTATTTATCGAAAGAATGAACAAATATTGATAAATTAAAATGTATTGTTATGAAAATCACCCTATATAAAGGCACAAATTTATTTGTAATTGTCAGAGTGACAGACAAAGCGTTACTTATATAAAATTTTCGATTCAGTGAAATTGCCACAATGGATTATTCATCTGATGAAGAACTTCCACAAGAAATCGTGCAAGCAGCTACAGATGCGAACTTAAAGTTATTGCCAACGAAATCTAAACAAAGGTATGAGAAGCATTACACGAGTTTTATTGAATAGTGCAACAATAAAAAAGTGAAAACACCAAATAAAGAAGAAGTATTCTTGGCTTATTTTCTAGAAATGTCTGAAACATTGGAGCCAAACACTTCATGGGCAAGATATTCAATGTTGAAGAGTGTATTCAAAGTAAAGCAAAATTTGGATATCAGCAAATTGTACAAAATAATTGCATTCATTAAAAGACAGAATGTCGGTTTTCGACCGAAAAAGGCCAAAATCTTCACTCAAGAAGACGTTTCAAAGTTTATGACTGAAGCACCCGATGACATATACCTCATGATTAAGTTAGTAGCAATTTTTGGATTAGCTGGTGCTTGCAGACGAGAAGAGCTGACAAAACTCACCATTGACGACATAGACGACAAAAAAAACCTGATAATCGTTAATATCAAGGATTCCAAAAATCATTCCTCTAGATCAGGGGTGCTCAAACGGTCGATCGCGATCGACAAGTCGATCGCGAGTGCTTTTTGAGTCGATCCCGAGAAGAAATTTCCGATATAGAACTATTCAAAGATTTCGTTTTAGGAGATAGGTCACTAGAACAAAATGAAATGAATAGACTACTGAAATTTATTCGATCCACAATTAGGCCAGAATAACACCCTCATCACTTTCTCTCATGGTAATAAACCCCTGCTAGCAGGAAAAGGCGGCGGTACTTGTCAAAGAAAAGCCGTGTTTGGGTCAATTCATTCGTGCGACTCTGCATTTTCTAATATGAAGATAATTAAGTCAAAATATCGCAATCGACTAACTGACGAACATGATTTGCACTCGGTAATTACGTACCCTCTTATGAAAAGTATGCTGAGGACATGCAGTGTCACGCTTCGATATTCAAAGTCACCCTTTAGTTAGGTTCAGATACTACAACTCGTTCGTTTTTAAGAACCAATTAACTCGCAATTTTGAATAATTTTTTATTGACATTTTAGAGTAGACCTACACTCAGAGTCGATCGATCGTAGTCTAACAATATTGAGGTAGATCGCCAACAATTCAAGTTTGAGCACCCCTGCTCTAGATCCTTCGTGATATCTGAAGAAGCAAATGATGGTTATTTTTTGAACGTATACAGAAATTATGTACATTTACGTCCAAAAGAGACTCCTCACCGTCGTTTATTCTTGTATCACAAAAGTGGAAAATGTACTGTGCAATGTGTAGGAATCAATACCATAGGAAAGATACCCTCCGAAATAGCAGTATATCTGGGCCTTCAAAATCCAGAGCTTTACACTGGTCACAGCTTCAGGCGTTCCTCAGCCACTTCACTTGCTGACTGTGGTGTGGGTATAACTAATATCAAACGCCTAGGAGGATGGAAATCGACTTCAGTTGCAGAGGGGTATTTAGAAGACTCCACCAATCGAAAAAAAGAAATGTCCAACAAAATTCTCAATTTGAACACTACATCGTCTTCCGGGTGCATCTTAGAACCATCGACGTCTATATCGATCGGCGACGATTTGATGCCTGTGCCTGGACATTCGATTTCTTTCGATAATGTATTGCCCGAGTTACCTTCTTCAGGAAATCAGCCATCTTCAAACAATATGCTGGCTTCCGCTATAAATTCACTTAATGCATCAAATTGTACATTTACAATAAATATTACGAATAATTTGTGGATAGAAAATGTTACTCTTGTTAGTTGTTTCCATTTGCATGAATAAATAATGGAAAAAATGAATTTGTTTCCTACGCTTGTGGAAAAAGCATTGTTCCTAACTCATGCGGAAAGTGTCTTTCCCGCACTCGACTGCTTACCCGAAAGAATCACTTTCCGCACTTGTTAGGAAAATTACTATATTATCAATAATAACCATGTTCCCAAGATCATTACTGAAGTTTCGGTGGATGTGAATGTATCATGGAAATTTCAATTTATTCGGATCAGATTATCTTTATATCCGGAAATGTTCGTTGTATCTAATAAAGAACTTTTATAATATAACCATATGCACAGTGATAAGCTCGAGGAATATTTTTCTCTGAATGAAAGAAGCTCATCTGGGTTCAAGAATGAAAAGTTATCCCGATGAATAATTATTTTTGACAACCACTCCCTAATTGTGTATAAATATCTGATGAAGGGGGGAATTCAATTCAAGTTTCGGGTGAATTCTTAGTGATTCTGCTCCCGTCACGCCATATTGGCAGAGAAGTAGCAGTTTTACATACTGATTTGTGATATCTGGGATATTTCTTTGAATCTAATGATATTGCCTTCCCCGGAAAACCAACGCCAGCTCCTATCCTACTTTCCCTTCGCCGTAATCAAATGATATCACCTAATAAAGATGAAGCATCCACATCGAATATTCTCTTTCTTGAAATCCACAGAACCGGAATACCAACGGGAGGGACATTCCAACAGTTCCCGCAATCTCACATTATTGGCATTAGTGGCATTCCGGTATGAAATCCCACTGAAAGAGAGGCCATTCGAGAGGTTTTCAGAGCCGAACAGATTTGTCTCTGAATTTAACATGAAGTCTGGAATTCCCGACCTTCGATCACTATGGCTGTCAGACATCGGAAATAATCGAATAATCTTAATTGAATTCTCACATCAACTCGCATCGGAATGGTGAAGATTTTCAATTATACTGCCATGAAGTAATTAAAATAATATAATTATATCGAAATGTGATATGTTATAACTTGTGATTATGTTGTTCTATTTCGTTTTGCTCTATGTTTGTCTATATGTGACTATTCCAATACATATGTATTTATGTCTTACTGGAAAAAAAAATTATTTTTCGTTTAAACAAACCTAGTCGGGTCCGTACTCCCTACTGCTCCGACCCAGTGGACGAACGCGCTAGTATCATTTACCAATGACCACTCCCCACACCGCGGGGTGAGTGATCACTGGCTCCGAGAATCGTGAGTCCTGAGTAGGCGCAACGAACCGAAAACAACGGCCTTCTGCATACGGCCGGCCAAGATCTTTGCGGCATTACGGCATGACGGTATGGTCTTGAGCTCCGAGAGTAGCGTTGGTCTGGAACCACCGAGAACACCTATAATCAGAACCACTAATTTAACAGAATAGTCCGGGTGAAGCCTGCGAAGTTCGTTAAGTAAATCCTGATACTTTGTCCGTTTTTCCTTCTCTTTTCGAACGATATTCGTTTCGGCAAGGGCCAGAAACTCAATAACGAATATCGTCTTACTTCGATGGTCGAAGACGACTAAATCAGGCTTATTGGCTTGTATAGGGTGGGGAATGGAAAGTTACAAAAATTTCGACACCTCTCATTCTCGTACAACGGAGTCAATATCACCTGGAGCGTAAGGCAGTACCGGTGTCCTGTCTATTTCATACGAGTGCCGAAGAAAATAGTATAGCACTCGTAAAGCCGCGTTATGGCGATGGATATAAGCCGAGACCGCATAAACTGCACAAGATGACACCAAATGCATCAAAGTCTCGGGCGCCTGTCGGCAGGCCCTGCATCTAGTATCAGGGACCTCTATACCCATCACGCGACTCCAGTAGACAAGAGTGTTGAAGACACCGTCTTGGCACGCCATAATGAACCTTTCAGTCTCCGACTTCAGCTCACCTGACCTGAGGAAGGCAAATGTCAGCTTAACAGACAAGCCAAGGTCATCGGTGTTCTTAAAGAAGACTTAAAGCATGGGCTTGTCTGTATGCAGCTGCAGCATTTTAGCATTCTCTGCAGCCTTGTGAGCTTTTCTCCATGCGGGCTCCAACTCGGTGACAAAGAGTTGGTTCACCCGCTCGGTGTCGAAGACTTTACCAAGTTCATCAGCAGCACTCCTTGCTGCTTTGAATAAAAAGGCTCCGATTCCTGCATGTTCATGGTCTCGTACCATGCAGAGTAGGGGATCCGAACCCCTGATGGTTCTACAGACTCCATCCAGTACCATTCTTTTGTGAAGACACTCCAAACTCAAAAGTCCACGGCCCCCTTGTTGTCGAAGGAGATATAACCGTGGAACGGACGATTTGGGATGCATGCTTCTGTGCATATGCATCATTTTACGAGTCTTCACGTCAAGTTGCCGCAATTCTTCCAGAGTCCATTTGACTAGTAGAGTAGAATCGGAATGACAAGCATGTTGGTGGCAAAAACTTTGTTCAAGCCCTACTGTGAAAGATTCGTTTCAATACCAACTACTGAAATGATTATAAACTAACAGCTTTGAGCTTCCGTCGCAAAAAAGCTGAATTTTGTTTTAATAAAATGAGAATTTAAGTAATATCATAATTAGATTAATGTGAATCGACTCACAAGATTTGAGTACATATCTCAGATAACTCCAGTTCAAATCTGAATTAGCTCAGTTTGTAGAGTATCCGGTAAGATAACCCCAATACCCTCGAGCGATTGATCACCGACCATGAGGAGGTCCTGGAGATCATAAAAAGGTTGCCTAATAACAAGGCGCCTGGTGTCGACAAGGTGAATGCGCTCCTGCTGAGGAACCTCCCGAGAAAAACGATAGTTCAGTTCGTATACATCGTCAACGCGATTCTCAGATGGCAGTACTATCCATGTTGTTTGAAAATCGCTGAGATAATTCCGATCCACAAGGTCGGAAAACCGAAGGGTGCAGTGGAGAGCTACCGGCCAATCTCACTGCTTAGTGTCGTCGCCAAAGTGGTCGACAAAATAATCCTAACCAGGTTGGTCCGCCTCGAGGGGAGGATGAAACTCATCCCACAGGAGCAATTCGGATTTCGGAAAGGCCGAAACACAACCTCACAGGTTGTAAGAATTGCTCATGGGGTGAAGGAGTCCTTTCATCGGGGCAAGAGCACGGTTATGGTCCTGTTGGACGTCGAAAAGGCGTTCGACAGGGTCTGGATAGAAGGATTAGTCGATAAAATGTGGAGTGTAGGCATGCCTTTACACTTCGTGAAACTGATTGACAGTTACCTGGTCAATAGAGCCTTTCGCGTTAGAATAAACGAGAGCGTTTCGAGTCGTTTCCGGACGGAGGCAGGTGTCCCGCAGGGATCCTGTTTGTCCCCACATCTCTATTCTCTCTATACGCACGATGTGCCGAAATTTCAACAAACAAACCTGACAATGTACGCAGACGATACTGCTGTTTACGCCCACTCGTTCTCGAGTGAGGTGGCGAAGCAGCAGGTCCAGATACATCTGGATAGGCACATCGTGCCGTATATGAAGAGAAATAAAATCAAGATTAATTCCACCAAAACTGAACTCATCAACTTCACGAAGAAATTCACCAACGTGAAGATCTTCGGGAAGTTGAGAGTTCAGGGTAACGAGATCGACGAACAGGAAAGCGTAAGATACCTGGGAGTTGATTCAGACAGGCGCCTGAATTTTCACAGGCATATCAGTTTGGCGATCCAGAGGGCGGGGGCGGCGGTAAAACGCACGTACCCGCTCATCGCACGGAACTCCAAACTTGATATGGACAACAAGCTGCTTATTTACAAGCAAGTAATTAGGCCGGCTCTGTTGTACGCATGTCCAGTATTCTGCAGTCTTAAGAAGACGCCTATGGCGAGACTCGAGAGAATGCAGAATAAAGTCCTCCGTGTCGTCACAAACAGCGGACGATACACTCCTCTGGCAGAATTGCTTGAAACTGCTCGCATAGAATCTATATCGGACTACGTCAGACGGACCTCCTATAAATTCTACAAGTTTTTCTTACGGAAAAGCCCTCTGACACGTGGAATCACGGGCATTAGATCTTATCATAATCAACCCCGAAGACACGGGTTGCTGTATGAAGCCCTGGATTTATTCCAGGAGCGCGTTGATTAAGCCGCTCAAGGTGTTTTAAATAGGTTTTTTATTATTTTTCCTATAATACCATCTGCATAAATCTTGGACAGACATAATGAATCCTCATCCAATTGTTTTATCTCATTGAAGCCACAACACCTGCATAAGCCTTTGGGCAGGAGGCAGGCCTCAATTTGACTGTTGACAACTTCATTAATGTGCTGACGAGAGAGACCTGCTTACATCGGCAGGCGCGCTCTCCACTGTCGCGTCAGGCGGCTGTGCGGGTGCGTGTGGGAATGAGCGGCCCGGGCGTTTGCTCAGGTGAACGAACGGATCGCTCAACACTTCCCCCTCCTTCCTCTTCCTGTCGGTCGGGAAACCGATCTCCAGGGGATGAAGTGTTATCTTTTTTAGTATGTACATGTTTTGTAATATGCAATGTATTGTTATATACTCTATGTGTTATACTATATAAAAAAGTATTGTCAGATATATTAGTGAATGAATTGTAATACCAAAAATCTGAATAAACTATTTTTGACTTTGACTTTGACTTTGGTAAGATAACCCCAAGGTTGTGGGTTCGATTTTCGGCCTCAACACTTTTTTTCTTCCTTTTACTTTTTATATATAATTATATCAATGAAGAAGAGCAATCAATAATTACATTTATAAATCTTAGAGGCTTCACGGGTTTGATGGCTAATTGACAACCGTGCGAGACGTACTTTTCGCACTAGTTATATAATGAACAATAGTAGCATGTACAATAAGAGTGGATATGGTGGTCATGTCGCACGAGGACGGAGTTCGAGAGCGATGTGGCCAATATCCATTCTAATTATACAGTTAATTTCTTCTTCGACCAGGTCAATATTTCAGAACTCTTTCAAGTATCATACTGATAATCAATTTCAGATATAGAACATTTTTTCGATATTTTTGAAAAACTCAAAGGAAAGAAGCTTCATTGAATTCAATATTGAAGTAATGTCAAATTGAAAAAAGTACAAAAAAATCGGTTTTGGTAAGACTAGAACCAACGACTATAAGGTGGAGCGTCTCAAAGGGCGTTCGCCTTAACCAACTAGACCATTTGGACTGTACAATTTCGGTTGATTATTGGTGTGAAGAGTTGATATAAATCCTTCAACTCCACAAAAAACATCAATTGTGACAATTCAAACCTGACTCAATAATCTAGAAAATATTTCAGATATAAGTACATTTATTTATGTTCGAATGAAACAACTTGGATTTCGTGGTGGATTTCGTCTCTGGTAAGCAAGTTTTTCGTTCTCTGTGATTGGTGGAATTATATCCTACCTTGTGTGGATATGAAATCATATCCATTCAGTTGACTGGAATTGCCTTCTTATCCGATTTGTAAATTTTAAAGAAATGAGCATATTTATATGTGGAAGTAGGAATATTATTCGAGTTTCTGAGATGAAAGCACGAACATAGATATGTCAGACTGACTCTATATATCACATAAATGAACAGATAATAGGTTCGTTCTAACGACACATTTGACCGTTTGGAAATTGGTCTGAAGCAGTCAGAGGCATGCACAAAATGAATTTCGCTCTCCAATACTCATCTTGCGCATGCCTCTGACTGCTTCCAAACAGTGAAATGTGTTGCTAGAACAAACCTAATACTCATTGACATAGACAGTCAGTTTCTCCCTTAAAAGCCACCGAACACGTCAAGAGGTACGACCTCACGGCAATTTCCAGAAAGGAAACCTTGTCAGTGTATGAAAGTTATATTTCTCTTCTGAGAAATCGTTTACCTCACCAGTAATATCGAGTAGAAAGGGCAAGAAAGGACGTGGGTAGGAATTTCTTGTAGATCTATTTTCAAATAACCAAACTGACCATTCTGAATTGATTTATTAACTAAAGATCCCTGATGTAATTTTCCAGTCTGTTGTAGAAATATGCAAATACATTGTACTTAACTGTGAAAAACCATAAAACGAATCCAAAGAAGATCGCCTTTGTTATCCTGTCGACAAGCCAATACCTGAAAATGAAACATTTGTTATGAGAATTTCATTTATCTATATTTTATTCCAATTCAAATATTAGGACGGAATGATCAAACCCAAAACCATTTCAATATTGTTGTGAAATGACATAGAAAATAACGGTTTCTCGTAGGAATAGCTAGAAAATTATTTATCTAATGAAAATATGGAACTACCCGAATGCAAAAGTTGTATTTTTGGCCCAAAGAAAAAAAACTAGAAAAAATCACAAAAAGTGCTTAATTTTTGGAAAATTTGCATTGTAACTGATCGGTATTCTTGAAACCTCTGGTTTAGGAGTAGAAACACTATACAGATCAATCGTCCTGTTTTTATAGCAACTAAATGAAAAACTTGATGAGATCTTGTAGTTCAATAGTTGAAATAGTGATATGAAAAACGAATTGAAAAAACAATGATTGCACGAATAAATATTTATGCACAATCATGTTGCACAACATATTAGTCGGAAACATAATCCCACAAAACATTTTCAAGGCAAATGATTCAATATTTATTTTCAATATCTACTAGTTTGAAATCACAATTACTCAGGAGAAAATGAATTGAATATAAAAAAGACTGATAATAAACAATTATTGTGCAACATTTTTCCTAAATATACATTACCTAACCATATTTACATATACAGATATGGAGACACAATATTTTCATTCCCTATAGACCGCGGGCATATCCGCCAGACGACAGTAAATCTGACAGTTGTAAATCCAGCCTGCTGGACAAACAAACCGATCTAAAGAGGCTTTTTGTGCATTTGTGTCATATTTCAAAATATTTTCTCCCGGTAATAACTTAATTGTGAGTGATTGTGAAGTTTCAATCCTTCGATTCCTTTCTATTTTCGACAATAGAAAGAATATTAATCCTCTTGCTGTTAAGAGACGTGAAATGTGGATTCAAGCAGCTAGAAGAGCAGATTTAAGTACTGATGAGTTGAAATAGACAACGGTATATTCATGAATTTTGTATCTCAGAATTGAAATTATAATCTCATTAAATTACCATTGTTATCTATGGAAATACGATTTGTTTGTCCAGCAGGCTGATGAGTGTGACGTCACATGCCCGCGGTCTATAAAGGTTTTGTTAAATTCGAGTACAAGTAAATCATTATCATTCAAAAATGGAAACACGAAGTTATTATCACTTGAACTCAAAAATGGTGATTGAAGTTGAGGAATAAGTTGCTACGATACGATAGATATCGTATTACTCATTGTCTATCAAATTCCGGGAATAGTAAAATATCCATCAAGTAGTTACTGACTGAGCTAAATCACCCAAACTGAGAAACATTTCTCGAAGAGTAGTCATCGGGTATACTTGAAGTCATTCCTCAAAAGTGGAGCAAGGGGTTCCCGAGGGTTCAATTATTGGTCCACTGATATTCGTGATATATTCGAATAATTTATTCAACTTTCTACATAAGACTCCAAATGTTCATGAAGTATTGTATACCGATGGCACATATCTACTCATAACGTTCAAAGAAATTAGAAAACCTTCGAATACATCAGAAGAGGTTTGAAAAATGAGAAGCAATTTAGGAAAACCTGCTTTGTGAAGTTCACGGAGAGTCCACTTTTGGAAAAATTTATAATTATGGGTTATTGAATCGTTTTTACTGGTTGAAAAAGGGTTGATATTTTTTTGATATATTTTGTGTTATATACAGATCCAATTCGTCATAACAAAGCTTCAGGAGAGTCACTTCGAAACCCGAATTCTATAATATCATATCACAGTGTAACACTCAAGTTGTGTAACGAAAGCCGTCCCACGAATAGTATTTTCAAAAAGGACCACAAGGTAATTGAGTACTATTACTTTTTCATCTTCCATTATCACAAGTTTACCTGTCGAGGTTCTTTCGAGAATTCACTCTAGTGAAATCGAACTCTTCCTTGAGAATGTAAAGGGCCGCTCCTATCTTTCCATCTCTAAAATAATCGAATATTTGTTCTCGATTCCAATCGAGGTCTTTTGCGGCAATTCCAAAATTTTCTTCATCCTCTTTCGACAATTTCTCAACCAAGGAAAGCGACCTGGTGTGATCAAACTTCCATGAGTTTGTCAGGAAATATTCCAGAATTACATTAGCTATATAGATTTTCCTTTGGACCTTGACTAACCTAAAAAATGTTGATTTAGATTTAGGCATTTAAAAAGTTCCGGATTTCTTCTGAGGGGATAATAGTTAGGAATCATATCTTGTTTCTGAGAGTTTTTGTTGGTATGGCTGAAAAAGAACATTAAACTAGTAGTCAAACTATGGGTTTGTTTTGCTTCAAATCAAGAACGGTCCCAGAACAGTTAGAAGAGTTGCACAGTTGTGAGCTGGAGAGTTTCAGAATAGTCGTCTATCAATATGATATGACTGTGCAGTACTTGAACTGGTTCAGAATCGGTGACAAATCAAAACAAACAATTGTGATATCGAAAAATGAATGTTATTCTCAGCAGATCCGAGAAAAAGACGGCTACAAAAGTACCTATTTTTGGAAAAGCTCTTTCCTCTTCATACCGATTTGGTATAAAAAAAGTTTTGGTAGTAGAAATCGTCTTTTATTTCAAAGCGTGACTCTCAGGGTCCAATCAAGGTGGGAGGAATGAGAAGATATACTTGTCAAGTGAGAGTTTATTGAACGAAGACGAAACTGCATATACTCGAAAAAAAAATTATTAACATGAATGAATTGTAAACGAATATATAATTCCCTATAACTTCCCAAAAAAATCGTCATTTATATTAACCTTTTTCAAAAATCAATTCTTTCTAGTAGTATGAGTATGAAATGATTTAGCAATTTTATTATTATGCAATTATATCAAATTGTTTTCATTCACAAGTGTTTTTTCAATGTGCAAACTTCACACTTGTCATAATGACAGTTTATTCAATATTTTGTTTTTTGTTATATTTCGCGACAAGAGTTAAAGAAGAATTCTGTGTACCCAACTCACATTGGCTTTTTTCCTGCAATTCTCAATAACAAATCGAGGAAGACTGCTGGTATCATATGGAAAAGGAGAACTTGGATATAATAGTTGTACCAACAACTGGTCATGCTGAAATTGGGATACCATAACAGCTGCGAAAATGGCGCATCTTGAACTAGTTCAGCCCCCATTTCAACTACACTTCCTACTTCAATTGGTGAAAATTCGTTTTTACTGGCATTGTATACTTCAATTTCATCCTTTCCACTGAAAAAAAAATACAGTGATTGATAACTGCGGCATATATCTTCCAATTGAGGTAGAGGGTTTATTATTCACAATGGGACTTAAGAGGTCTAAGTGCTAGAGAGCTAAGCTCCCTTTCCTTTCGATCCCTCGACTAACATGAATGAACTCAAAATTGGTGGATGATGAGGAAGCTCTGGGAGCACCATAATAACATGGTAACTTTGATTTTCGGTCAACCCGTTGAGGTTTTTACGATTTTTTCAAACGGAACACCGGAGAGTACAACATATTATGTGTTATTCGGGAGAAAAAAATTTATGTTTTGCAGAGGTTTGTATACTATTTCATGAACAATTTTTCGAAATAATTTCATGAAATGAGCAAGAAATGAAAATTTGCAAGATCAATTTCGAATTTCATTGTTGGTAAGGGAATATCACGTTACAGTGAGGATAAGTAGACTATTATTAATAGTAATTATTGCAAGTGGTATAGTCCACTTTATTTACGACTAATTTATTTATCATAAATAAATGATTCTTCAGTTTCATTCATCTCAATGCAATAGTAATTTACGTCATAAGTCCGGCAAACGCATTTTTACAGTACGAGTCCGTAATTTTGAGACGAGTTACTGTAAAAGTTTCCCGGTCGTATGTCGTAATGCGTTTCATTTCATACTGCAGACCCGTTTTATTACATACTGCAGACACTAAATCTTACATTAATAAAACAAAAATTGAAAATATGATCATCCATGATGGAAACGCTAGTTTCTAAGGTTACTGTTTCTGGTGTTTGTTTTGTTAACTTTTGTGAAACGAAATGTCAACAGACAAAATGTCGAACAACAATAACATTCCCGAAGATGTTTTGCGTAAATTTAATGAAGCTGCCGGCTCTCTGATTCCCACAAAATCATCAGAAAGGTACCATAGCGAATATAAACAGTTTTGCGACTGGAAAAGGGTAAACGCACTCAGTGAAATCAATGAGGAAATAATGCTGGCGTATTTGTTTGATCTGGTAAGTTGCACTTAATATTCTTTTGAAGGAATCATTATTGGTGATTTTCTAGTCCAGTCTTCACTCTGGTCAAAGTATTCGATGGTTAAAGCCATGCTACAATTTAATGAAAACGTGGATATATCAAGATTCTCTAAACTTCGAGCGTTCCTTAAAACTCAGTCTGTTGGCTATCAACTTAAACAAGCCAAAACACTCACCAGAGAAGAATTGGTAAAATTTGTGAAAGAGGCACCAGATCAACAATATCTTTTGGCAAAGGTAATAATTTTAGATATACATTTCAATATTTACTGATAATTTTGTGTTATTGTTAGATTGTTGGTTTAATCGCCATCGCTGGTGGTTGTCGCCGCGAAGAGATATATGAAATGTCTTTGGATGACTTCCAGGAAACTTCTACACAATTGGTAATCACAATCCCTTTCTCAAAAACGAATCAAAGAAGAGTATTCACGGTCATTGATAAAATGGACGGCATAAGTGTGTTGGAACTGTTTCGAAGATACGTTGCCTTGCGGCCCAAAGGTTTAGGTCACAACAAATTGTTCGTAGGATACCGTAATGGCAAGTGCATTTCCCAGCGCGTTGGAATTCACACAGTCGGTGGAGTTCCCAAGAAAATAGCGGAATTTCTAGGATGAGCAAATCCTGAGTTGTACACCGGCCATAGTTTTCGCCGCACATCGGTGACTTTACTAGCAAATGCGGGAGCGGAATTTTCCGTTCTCAAAAGACATGGAGGATGGAAGAGTTCTTCCGTGGCAGAAAAGTATATTGAGGATTCGTTGGAAGGAAAGAACAAAGTGGCTAAAATGATCCAGGGAGGAGAAAGTATTGTGCAAGTCTTAACTGAGAAATCTAAAGAAATTATTAGTACAAGTGCTTGCTCGAGTTCCACTCTCCACGATGGTTTACCCAAAGTTGAAATAACTGGGAATACAGATCGCAGAATTTATGTTACTTTTGATGTTTAGATTGTCTATAATTACATGTTTATTGATTTTGTATTGTTTTCACAATAAATTGTTTGATTCTTGCCCCATTTAATTAGAGTCCGGTAAAAATTTTACCGGACTCGATACCGTAAAGTCTCATTTACCGGACTGAAATCGTTTACTTAAACATGGCTGTTACGATGCAGTATGAAATAAAAACACAAACACTACCTACGCGTTTAACATTTTGGAGTTTGGTTATATCGTTTCCATGGTAATATGCAAGTCGAAAAATTCTGTGATAGGACTCCAAGAGAGAATAAAGAAAACATTTATGTACGTGTTATGAACGATATTTTTCATTTTATCTACCTGAAAACCACATCTTGTTGGGAAACATTAATTCCTTGAGAATAACATATTATTTCATTTTGAAATGTGAGTAGGCAACTATTGACACTTTCGTTGCGCTAATTAAGCTTGTAAATAAATGTTTTCAGGTAGATATAATGAAAAATTGTTCGTTTGCAACTCACATGTATTTTTCATTTCATTCATTCTCAGGATAAGACCCCTGAGTAATTGTAATTTATTCATACCTAAACAAACCCTTTTCTCGAGTAGCCACCATAGTCAACTTCGTTACTAGATCTACTGGGATGAAATCTTGTACGATGTGTGGATCTCCTAGTACAGTTCTAAGCAATCCTAAAATGAAGATAATATAATCATACTTGAGGTAATCAGAAAAGTGTATAGCTACACGAAAAACCGAGTACAGGGCAATAAAATGAAATATTTTTTTTCAACCCCTTAGCTGCTACCCTCCCCAATTTTTTTTTTTCAAATGCAAACCTATGTCTTGTATGGGCTCATTGAAAAGCTCGTAAAAAATGGAATCTGACCATACCCTTTCTTTTTTTTACCCATGTGGTTACCACGAAATGAGAAAAAACTCTTTCAAAAACAAAAAAGTTACCTAACTTAGTGCTATCTACGGGTGAATTAACGTAACAGATGCTGAAATTGGCCTCCACCCTCTACTTGGCAGGCTCCTAGGCGATGGTAAAACCCGTCTACGGAATTCCGAATGGCCTCAGCCGGTGTAATGTGATTCCACTCTATTTCTGTTTTTCAAATCTTCAATATTAGCCGGCCTATTTTGATAAACCTTGTCCTTAAGATATTCAAAAAAAAAACATAATCTAATGGCGTTAGGTGTGGGGATCTTGGCGGCCATTCAATTGTACCATGTCGTCCAATCCAGCGTTCTGCAAATATTTAATCGAGATATTCTCTGA
This sequence comes from Zygogramma bicolorata, assembly GCA_032362365.1. NCBI lineage: Eukaryota > Metazoa > Arthropoda > Insecta > Coleoptera > Chrysomelidae > Zygogramma > Zygogramma bicolorata. The sequence continues at coordinate 543,827 of JAVJAQ010001667.1, forward strand.
CATTAATACCAAAATGTGGGGGAGCGCCGTCCTGTTGGAACCAGAGTGTTTCAGTGGGGTTATCTGGATCTGCTTCATTGGGAAACATAACAGCTAAAGCAGGCACTAATTCAAAGCGTTATAAGTCTAAGTAGCGTGCAGCTGTAAGGTTTCCCTCGAAAAAGTATGGACCTAATATTCTGTTGTTGATGATGCCTGCCCATACATTCACTTTCTGAGAACGCTGCGTACGAGCTTCGCATATCCAGTGTGGGTTTTCCTGCCTCCAATATCGATAGTTGTGTAAATTAAAAGTAGCTTCGTCCGAAAAGAGTATGTTGAGTGGAAAACCATTTTTTTCGTCACATCGCCTCATTATCTCCTCACAAAATTGCAAATGCCTGTCATAGTCACCTTCAAGAGCTCTTGGACATGACATACCTTATATGGGTGGTATTTTTCTGTTTTCAAAAACCTCCAATCGTACGTCTAGACGCAGGATTTTTTTGGGCTCATGTAACAGTTGGCAAATGTGGATCTTCCTGCAGAGATACGGCAATGTCCAATTTTTGATCTTCGTCTAAAACATGTGGCTGGCCACTTCTGGGCAAGTCCTTCACAGTACCATGTTCTTCAAATTTGTGTAAGATTCTACTCACAGTAGCCTGGGAAATATGATTTTCCGTATATTTTGCATTAAATAAAGTACACACTCCACTTTGACTCCGCATTCTATCCCCACATCCCAACAATATCAAGACTTCGATACGCTGGCTGCCCCTCTGACAACACCATTTTTGTTTAGCAAATTAAAACAGAACACTTTGAGGGTACACCATTAATGAACTAAACATATTTCAATTTCACCCAGAAATGCCACAATTTTAAAACTGAGTCAATCAAAATATTTCTTTAGGTACAACAAATGCAACAACAGGTTGGTCTGTTCTCAAATTTTGTAAACTTTTAGAAACTAGGTACTGATGATCCTTAACAATTGTTGAGCAGTGTACATCATCATACGCTGAATGCCACTTATTTGTTTTTTGCAACGTTAATTCACCCGTAGATAACAAAGTAAGGTATTTCTAACTTTTAAGAGTTTTTTCTCATTTCGTGGTAACCACATGGGTATAAAAAAAAGGAAAGGGTATGATCAGATTCCATTTTTTACAAGCTTTTCAATGAGCCCATGCACGGTATAGGTTTGCATTTGAAAAAAGAAGTTGAGGAGGGTTGCAGTTAGGGGTTGAAGAAAAATATTTCATTTTATCAAAGGTAATACCACGAGTCCTTCAAATTTAATCGATAAATTTTCATTTTCCACAAAAACTTTTTCATTTGGCAAAAGTATGAAAACAAACCGATTGATAAAATCACTAGTCCTACGGACTCGTGATTTTATCAAATTCGGTTTGTTTGAATGCTTTTGCCTCAAAATAAAAAAGTTTGAGTGTTTCGAAAATGAAAATTTATCTTATTAAATTTGAAGAACGAGTTGTATTCGGAGAGATCATTTTTTGAACAAATAGAAGGAAGAACAATTCAATTGATCAGTATTTCATTTACTTAAGAAGGAACGGAGAATAGGTGAAAATTTTACAAATTTGAAATGTCAAACAACGATGTATGCCCTCTATGATCCAGAAGAGATATGATGCCTACGCATTGAATATAATAATGCTTGCCGACGATACCAAGGTTGATAATTGAAAATTTCTTATGAAATGAAAATCGCGCCAGAAGGAACATAAAATCATTCGTTATGTCGTTGTATCAAAATCTTCATACAACGGTTTCTTTTCATACAACAAAAAATGAATTGTATTTAATAAAAACTAATTGTACGCCATCTTCATTTGAGTTAAGGAAACCTTAAATATTTGAATCGGTCGTTCGCTATATCTGTCATAAAGTTGGGGTTATGAGCTATTTACGTGTTTGAGTGTTCATTGAAATGTGTAATGTTATTATTATGCTGAAAAAGTGAAAAGTGAATGACTATTAATAATAAGGTAACTCTTCATTCATGATAATTTATATGAATATGAGCCAGTTCAATAGAATCGACGCGGTAAACCTTATAGTTTTGACAGTTCAAAGGTAAACAACGTTTTATCGAAACAATCGAAAGGACCAGGCAGTTTTATCGGTATAATACCCAATGATTGGCTAGAATAACCATAGAATAACCCGCTACTATTGGTTAAAATGCCAAAAACGTCACATTTTGACAATTGAAAAAAATGATCGCCAAAAAATGCGTACACTTTGAAATCAGTTGACGTGTTTCAGCGATTTTTTCTTAAGTTACTGGTTAAACAGATATTAACTACTGGTTAAACAGATATTAACTATAATCCGAACTTTTGCGCACCCCTGTATAACGTACATGAAAAATTCATACCCACAAATTTTTATTGAAATCAACTGTCCGCCAGTTCAAGCTGAGGCATTCATGCAGTGGCAGGGGCTCAAAGTTGACAAATTTTTCGTTTATTTTGAATAGAGATTCATGGCTCTTAATTTATTCAAATTCAGCATGTCTAAAAAACTCCTTTCAACAAAAATATCAGTTTCCTGTACGACTCTCACTGACAATGGGTTTACGAAATCTCGACACATGTGTCGCTATACAATAGCTTGATCCTATCAGGTAGCTTCCAGTTGAATTCAATGTTCAAAAAAAACCTTCAGTAATATTCCATTGAAACATCTAACAGTGGAAGGAAAAATATTTCGGACACATAAAAATAGTCATAATGTTGTAACCTTCTCCCTAAATTGTGAGAATGGGGAGATCTGTGAGGGGTCACAGAATGTCACTCAGGATGTTCAATATAGTGATTTACCAAAAATAACAAATGGAAAATGTTTTTTCCCGTAGGCGTTTATTCATTTCCTCAAAGTTATCAAACAGGTTGTTATTTTACAAAATATACGTTGCTAGATCTCAGAGGTTTCTTACTAACTGACTTAAATGTGTTTCTGCCAAAATAGCACAAATTATAAAAATAAGGTTTGATACAAAACTAACATGAGAATCAAAAGATGAAATGCATTACATATGGACAATGTTCAGTTGGTATGAGAGTGGACTGTATAATCTAAGGAAATTATTACTTTGTGTTTCGAGAAAAAAAGGTTGAGAATAATTCGCCTGTGATTTCCTACCTTTTAATCTGGATCCTTGCATTCATTAATCCAAATCTTGATTGGTTGTCACAGATGTAGCACGTAACTGGCCAGTTTTTGCGGGTGCCGACGAAACGGTAAAAAGTCTATATGAATCCGAAAAAAACAGCGAATAGATAGCGAACTTGTAGGTTTGAGACGTGGGCAGAGACTGTTCCTTTTTCGGTATTGGTACCAGGGAGAGAGGGAAATCACAGTTTATACGCGATAAATAATGATTTGAATTAAATTAAAGGGAATTCTTCATAACAACTAGTACAAAAAATAAATAAACTTAAACAAAATGAAATTAGATGGGCAATGACTTAACATACGCCCACCTGAAATGTACTGCATTTCATGAACAATGCGAGTCATCCATTGGTAAAAGGCAAAGTTTTACCAATGGGCGCTTGAATGAGCCCGTTGCGGTTCGAACTGTGGCAACCCTAACTATACCATCAGCGCCAGGGTGTACAGCTACTATCCGACCCAATTGCCATTTCAATGGGGGGGTATTGTCATTTTTTATAAGTACCATACTTCCTACAGAAACATTTGACGACGATTCGGTCCACTTATTTCGTTGATATAGAGTGTGCAAATATTCTTTGGACCATCTATACCAGAAATCCTGATGTAATCTCTGAAGGAGTTGCCATCTGCTCAATCTATTGATTTTGAGATGAGATAAATCATCATCCATAGGAGAATTCAAAGGTTCAAGTGTCAAAAAGTGTCCGGGAGTTAGAACAGTCAGATCATTCGGGTCTGTGCTGACGGGGCACAGAGGTCTTGAATTCAATACTGCCTCCACCTGAATCAAGACCGTATTGAATTCTTCATAGGTTAGGATTTGAAGGCCAATGACTCGAGTAAGGTGTGATTTCGCAGACTTCACACCTGCTTCCCATAGTCCACCCATATGTGGACTCGAGGGGGGATTTCTATGAAATGTGAGGGATTCTTGAGAAGCAGCGGAGTGGAGGATTTCTGTGAATTTTTTGGAAGCACCAACGAAATTAGTTCCACAATCAGAAAAAATGGAAGTACACCGTCCTCGTCGAGCTATGAATCGACGGAGGGCTGCAATGAAAGCATCCGTAGACAATTCAGACACAAGTTCTAAATGGATAGCTTTGGTGGAAAAACACACGAATAGGCAAATGTAGGCTTTATAGGTTTTAGCCCCCCTCAACTTACCAAGTTTTACAAAATATGGACCACAAAAGTCAGTTCCAACACAGGAGAACGGTTTTAGCTGAGAAATTCTCAGAAGGGGTAAATTTCCCATTCGGGGTTGGAGTGGATTTGGATTACATTTCCAACATCGATGACATTTTGAAATGATATGCCTTATGATTCTTTTCGAAGAGAGAATCCAAAATTGTTGGAGTAATAAAAAATGGAGTGTCTGGAGTCCTGGGTGTAGATATTTTTTATGGGTATAATCAATAATGAGATGAGTCAGTTTATGATGACCAGGAATCAACATTGGATGCTTCCGTTGAACTGGCAGATCAGAGAGCAGTAATCTACCACCAACTCGCAAAATCCCCTCTTCGTCTATGAAAGGATTAAGTTTCCGGAGTGATTTGTCAATGGTTTGGTTATTTGTGAGCCGTGATATTTCCTTAGAGAAAACTTCCTTTTGAACATGTTTCACGAGAGTTTTCAGTGACCTTTCAAGATCTGAGGATTCAAGTGTTGAATGCCTCTTACAATCATTCGAGATATTGTGAACAAACCTGAGAACATAGGCTACTATACGTTGAAGTTTTGAGAAACTCGAAACTGTTTCGAGTAGTAAATCAATAAAATGAGGAGACACCGTTGAGGTGAAAACATGAGTCTTCTCCTCCAGTTCACTCTCTAGGCTGCTGACGTTTTCCAGTAGAGTTTGGGTGTCTATAGATAGTACCGAAAAATTATGATCTCTCAACCAAGGAGGACCATTCCACCAAAGGGGATGATTGCGTAGTTCAGATGCAAAGATGCCTCGTGAAGCACAATCAGCGGGGTTGTCCTCTGACGGTACATGATGCCAAATATTTGGCGGAAATTTTTCCTGGATGTGGCAAACACGGTTTGCAACGAAAGTTTTCCATTTATGAGGGGATGATTTTATCCACGAGAGAGTCACTTTCGAATCAGTCCAAGCAAAAACTTGGGCAGTTTGAAAAGTATCGGCATAAATTTCTAAGACGGAAGAGAGCAAGTCAGAAAGTAGAACAGCAGCACACAACTCCAAACGATTGATAGAGAGAATCTTCAAAGGGGCGACTTTAGATTTTGAGCAGAGAATAATGACTGTAGCATGACTATGAAAAATGGTTCTGAGGTATATAACCCCTGCGTAACCCCTTTCAGAAGCATCGCAGTACCCATGAAGTTCATAATTCTTGCTTTCAGCTGAAAGTAGTTGACGAGGAATACGAAGCTTAGAAATATCAGAGAGTGTGGATTTATATTTTTCCCAAGATTCAACTATATCCTCGGGGGGAGTTTCATCCCAACCCAACCCTAAGATCCAAAGACGTTGAATCAAGTATTTAGCAAAGAGTGTGAGAGGAGCTAGAAACCCAAGAGGGTCAAAAATGCGAGCCAGATCACTCAGAATGGAACGTTTAGTACATTTCTTCGAGAATGAACTGACAGAGAAGGAAAAACTATCCAATGAAGAGTTCCACTGTAACCCCAAGATTCTTACCAAAGACATATTATCCAAGTCTAGAGAAACCTCAGTCGTGTTTTCAGAAAATTCTGGGGTTTTGAGAGTGGCGAAGTTACTATTAAACTTATGCAGTTGGAAACCTCCTTTTTGTAAGAGAGATATGAGTTGACATTTCAGTGACAGGGCTTCTTCCAAAGAAGGACAGCTCGTCACGATATCATCGACATATGTGGCTGCCTGTAGGGCCTTTGCGGCAAGAGGATATTGTTTTTGTCCCTCTTCAGCTAGATGTAAGATACACCGATTTGCTAAGAAGGGGGAGGAAGATATTCCAAAAACCACAGTATTCAATACGAAAGTCTGTAAGGGCTCTTCGGGAGAGAATCTCCACAAAATTCTCTGAAAGTCTCTGTGTGAGTCTTTCACAAGAATCTGCTTGAACATTTGGCGAATATCCATTGTCAGTACCACAGGATGCAGTCTGAATCTCGAGAGAATTGTAAATAGATCTCTTTGAAGTTTGGCACCTGTCAAAAGAGTTTGGTTGAGGGAAATTCCATTTGCGGATTTACAAGAAGCATCGAAAACCACGCGTGCCTTTGTCGTTTCACTATTGGGATTAATCACACAGTGGTGAGGAATATAATAAAATGAATTTGATTCAACAGAATCTGAAACGAGTGACATGTGATTTTGTTTCAAATTATCCCTCATGAAATCTCGATAATTTTGGTACAAATCAAAGTCATTCACCAAGCGTCGTTCTAATGAGAGGAAACGCCTTTTAGCTATGCTCCGAGATTCAAGAAAATGGGGTTCTTCTGAACGAAAGGGAAGAGCTACAACGAATCTTCCTTCGGCGGTGCGTGTTGTCGTTTCTAAGAATATTTTTTCGCACAATTCATCATCAGGGTCTGTAACAACTTTGTGAGGAACTTCTTCTATTTCCCAAAAACGCTTCAACGAAGTTTCAATGGTGGATTCACACGTACAGAGAAATGCATTTGGGAATGTGGGAGTGAAGTTACAATGGACCTTGCCCATGAGAATCCAACCGAAGATAGTGTCAATGGCAACAGGTTCATTTTCATTACCAACAATTTGGTTTGGTCTTAGAATTTTTGCAAAAATATCGGCACCTAAAAGAATATCAACGGATTTCGGAACGTTGAAGTCCTCATCAGCCAATTTGAGATTTGATGAATGAGACCAATCATGTGATATTGGCAGACGTGGCATATTCTCACAAACTCGGGATAATATCACAGCATCGACAACCAAAGTGATATGTTTGTCTAAGCAAGAACGAATGTTCAGAGAAACACCTTTTGAGGCAGTTGAGTTCATGTGACCCAAACCTTGAATAGAGAGAGATATATTATTACGAGGCAATCCTAAAATTTGACAACACCTTTCAGATATGAAATTTGCTTGACTGCCACTGTCGAGGAGAGCTCTTACTTTCTGGTGATTACCGTAAGCATCGAGTACCTCAATTTGAGCGGTTGACAGCAAAACCATAGTACCGGAAGGAGAAATGTTATTAGAAAGAGTTGTCGTAGTTGCCTGAATAGGGTTTTGGACATCATGCGAATTTGTCGCTTGGGAAGATGTTGAAGGGGGGCGGGAGTCGACTATAGGAGTCCGATTGAAGTGCAAGAGGGTATGGTGACGTTGTTGACAATTGGTACAGGACGACTGGGAAGAACAGGATTTCAGAGAGTGTTTATGTCCCAAACAGTTGAGACACCATTTTTGAGATTTTGCCAAATTATACCTATCGTGTGGAGAGTGGGAGAGAAACGTAGGGCATTTATATATGAGATGATCCTGTTTACATAGTGGACATGAGTTGGGAGTTTTTGTCTGAGCTAAAAATGATATACTTTTTCTAGGATGAGCAGAAGATTGACATTTTTGAGGTGAATATTTGAACTTGCCTTTATCGAATTTACCTTGTGCACTAATATCTAATGCACGATCAAGGGCATCACATTGCCTCCGGAGAAATTCCTTTAAAGTATCGAATTTGGGAATATCATTTGATCCAATTTCGATTTCAAAACGAGAAACTAAATCGGAATTCAATTTCGACAAAAGCATGTTCAAAGTGAGGAAGTCCCATTGATCTGTGGGAAATGCCATATTTTTCAATGCAGCCAAATTTTCCTCAAATATCTCTATCAATATGCCTAAATCATGAGAAGAAGTTTTCTGTTCCGGGATTTTTGGAGCCTTTTCTAATTCTCGATAATGAGCTGTTGCTATCGCTCTCTTATTCTCAAACCTTGCTTTCAACGCGTTATATGCAATGATATAGTTAGCATCGGTAAGAGGAGTGCTTCTCACTAGTGTTAACGGCGGACCACTTAGGGCTGTTATTAAATAGTTGAACTTCTCAATGTTGCTCAATTCAGCATTATTGTGAACCACTGACTGAAACGTATCAACAAACGTTTTCCAATCTTTCGGAGATCCATCAAATTTGAATAATTCAATTTTAGGAAGTTTGACACGGCTTGATTTAACATGTGAATTACCATTCAGAGGAGCTGTGTCGTCATCAAAAAGTTCCAAGTATGCAGCTTTTATGGCAAAAAACTTTTCATCAAATTCCGAACGTATTTTACGCTGAGCATCTATATTTTCGTCTTCATCGACTGTGGTCGTTGAAAGAAGGGATAAAAGAGCAATATGCTGTTTTTCAAATTCATTAGAAATGGCATCTAATTGTGAGTAGCGAGCTTTGAAATGAAAAACCATATTTTTATCAATTTTGGCTGAATTTGCAATAACGTGCAAATCATCTACTCGATCAATCGTTGTTTGTCGAAGAGTTGAGATTTGTTTGAGTTTATTTGCAACACTAGTCATTTTGTTTTTTAAGAGCAACAATGGAAGTATTAACTAATGAGAAAAAAACTGAAATAAGCGAGAGCAATTTTCTGTCGTGTCAGTTAACACTGTGTCAAGCGAAAGAAGAGAACGATAGAAACATCTGAAAAGTATATTTTCCCCGATGAGGTGCGAGTAACTCCACGGAAATAAATAAACAATTTATTTCTGTGGAACGAAATGAGTACGATTGCCGGGAAACAGCTGATAGTGTGCTGAGGTAAAAAACGTGTTCAATAAAAAAGCAAGCCAGCCACAGTTCGAAGCGCGAGAACGAGAACCAAATAAATAATATGATTTATTTGCAATTTTGAGAATTCCCTTTACACACAACGTAATAATTTAAAACCAATTCAAATCCGGCTCGAAGGACCAATTAATGTTCAGTTGGTATGAGAGTGGACTGTATAATCTAAGGAAATTATTACTTTGTGTTTCGAGAAAAAAAGGTTGAGAATAATTCGCCTGTGATTTCCTACCTTTTAATCTGGATCCTTGCATTCATTAATCCAAATCTTGATTGGTTGTCACAGATGTAGCACGTAACTGGCCAGTTTTTGCGGGTGCCGACGAAACGGTAAAAAGTCTATATGAATCCGAAAAAAACAGCGAATAGATAGCGAACTTGTAGGTTTGAGACGTGGGCAGAGACTGTTCCTTTTCGGTATTGGTACCAGGGAGAGAGGGAAATCACAGTTTATACGCGATAAATAATGATTTGAATTAAATTAAAGGGAATTCTTCATAACAACTAGTACAAAAAATAAATAAACTTAAACAAAATGAAATTAGATGGGCAATGACTTAACATACAATATAATCGAGAACTCTATACTTGCTTCCTATTATGAACGAATAACAAAAAATTTGCTGAGATGAACCGTATGTGCTCGAAATGAGTTAGGCTTATAATAGACGAGCGTACAACACGCCGCGTGCCGCACGCTCCGCCCCGCCAGTTTTTGAATACACGTGCATGTTTTTGGCGTGTGAAGTTTCACGAAACGGCATATACAGTCAGTATCAAAATGGACCCTGTGCAAATTGGTTGTGTTGCAGCATTGTGCATACTGTTGAAAAAACGGAAACGTAGACATCGTCGTTGGTGGGTACATCCACTCATCAGTACTAGACTTCAAACAGGACATTTTCATTTAAAATTTTCGGAAAAGTTCTTTTCCTATTATCGCATGTCAATTAAGAGCTTTGACGAGCTGTTGTCACTAACACAAGATAGGTTGAAGAAAAATGGTACTGTTATGAGAAGCTCGATAGGCCCAACAGAAAGATTACTCATTACTTTGAGGTAAGTACAACTTTATTAAAACTTTCCTTCTTATAATTCTTAAAAAAATAAAAATAAAATATAATGAACTGAAACTTTATAAAAGTAAACTGAATTGATTAATACAAGTCTATTAGACTACTACTTTCACTCATTTGGGTTTCTTCTGAATTAGTTGAAGGGCTTGCAAGATGCTGTCCAGGCGATGGAGTTGGAGCTGCAATGACTGATGGTGGCTGTGTAGTAAATATAGATTGCCGAGAGGTCTGGGGTTGTGAATAATTATAGGTGGCTGGATAAGGTGCTTCCCAAACATTGTTGGAAAACGAGCTGGAATAGGATGTATGATATTGATTTTGAGCTGCATATGGTGGCATATTTTGTGTAGGACTAACAATCTGGAATACTTCCATAATTTTACAGCGAATTGCAATTAACTGATTTTGAGGCATATTGTCCATGAGAGGTAACAACGACATTAAAAATGCTTTGTTTCCCATGCGATCTCCAGCCTTGTCTTGTTTTTGCAGAGCTACGCTTTCTGATAAAATATCTGTTATTTCTTTTATTTCTGAAGATTGTGATATTTCCTTTCGCTTACGTGCTCTTTTTTTTGTGTTGGGTTCTGATGAACCAGCCTCCTGTTCTGGGCTATTACCTGGATTATGTTCTGCATTTTCGTCAAGATCCTGTTCTTTAAAGTTTGATGATGTTTTTTGTCTGTTCGTGATGTGTGTTCTCAGGAATAGTAGCTGGTCGTAATATATATACTTTTTTTTGGATTTGGCTGCTTGTCCACTCTTTAGTTTACTTTCCAATGCCACCTCTTTTTTGAAATGATCCCGTATGGATTTCCATTTCGTCTGTAGCTCTTTTCCTGAAACATTTTTTTTTTTCAGATATTTGGCAACAGGTTCAAGTTTTTCTACATTAGAATATCATTTCCATGTAGCAAAGTCAACTATTGGAAACATTGTGGAGGAAACATGCAAGGTTATTTGGGAAATTCTTCAACCACGAGAAATACCTATGCCAACTAAAGAAAATTGGATGGAGATATCAAATGTGTTTTATGAAAAATGTTACTTCCCTAATTGTTTAGGTGCCATAGACGGCAAACATATCCGTATTATGTGTCCGAGGAATACGGGAAGTCAATATTTTAATTATAAAAAATATTTTTCAATAGTTCTGTTAGCTGTAGCAGATGCTAATTATTGTTTTACCGCTATCGACGTAGGTTCTTACGGTAGAGAATCAGACAGCAATATTTTTAAAAACTCTGTGTTTGGGAAGCTATTACAGAAAAGACAACTTGAACTACCGAAAAGTAAACCCCTTCCTAACACTCACAAGCCAACATTACCTTTTGTATTCGTTGCTGATGAGGCCTTCGGACTATCAGAACATGTACTGAGACCATACCCACGAGCTAACCTCGATGATAATCAGAAAATTTTCAATTACAGATTAACTGTAGCCAGAAGAATGGTAGAATGCAGCTTTGGTATATTGGCACATAAATGGAGAATATTTCTTACAGGATTATTGGTTAATGAACAGTTTGCCGTAGATATTACCAAAGCTGCATGTGTCTTACATAATTATGTCAGAAGAAGAGATGGTTATGATTTCAATGATACTTTGACCGACTCAATGGAAGATATAGCAGCTCGAGGAACAGGAGGACAGTCTTCAGGAATCACAGTTAGAAATGAATTTAAGGCCTACTTTAATAGTCCGTCGGGAGCAGTTCCATGGCAATATAATAGAATTTGATATAATTCATAAGTAATGTTTATATTATTGAAAAATTACGTGACTTACCTATTTTGTTTCGTTCCTCATCGCTTAATTCATTCCAGTTTTCATAAACTTCGTTGCCAATTTCATTCCACAGTATCGTTTTCTGGTCCCTATTAGCATAATCTTTTAAAGACTGGTCATAAAGTGCTGGTATTTTCTCCACCTCTACGATAAATTTTTCAGTGTCGAACATTGTGTGGCTAGGAATACAGGAGCGTAAATAACGTGAACACTACTGCCTGCTTCCCGAGATGAAATGACGAAGGTCTAACATAAAAATGTAATTGTGGAGGGGAGTATACTTATCCGCGTAAAATATCTGCTCGTGTATCCGTGTGCATAGTACATAATGTATCCCATGGACGGCGTTTTTGACACGACGCGCGGAGCACGCAAACACCGGCGTTCGGCGAGCGGATATGAGCGTGCTCAACGCTTGTGTATTTATTTCAATTTAAATATGAACTATCCATTCCAGCGGAGGACGCGCGGCATTCTGCACGCAGCGTGTTACACGCTCGTCTATTATAAGCCTTAGTGGATTCATCTTTCCTGACTATCAAATGAAGTTACGTGAGCTTCATAAGGATCGTAATTGATAAGAGAGAAGTTTCATATGACTACTGAGAAAAACAATTATTATCATATAACCTTGCAAGCGACTAGACTAAGATAACTAATAATCAATATCGATTACTACTCCAAAAGCATAATATGGAAAGTTGTTTTACAACAATAACATCTGAACTGAATATTCTATCGATGTTTTATCCTCCTTTTTTCTAAGTGGATTTGCTTTCGTGGCAATCCAATTCAACCACATTGATCGAATATAACAGAAGTGAACCGATCAGAACAACATTGTATCGAAAGCAGATCCAATAGGCCGTTATTGATACCCAAACTATACGGAAATTTTGCACTAAGCAAGCAAAAGTTGAAAACTCAATTATCTAGACTTCTTCGGAATTCATGAACGTTAAGGATGCAACCTGCTGAATGATTAGGTGGATTTGAATGTCAGGAGTAACTATTCCTACAAAGTCAAGTATCTCGATGCTAATGATTGCGATCAGTAATAATCTCTGATGGCAAAATCATGTGATATCGATCGTTTAAGATGCTTCTCAGAAGCTTAGATTTCAATTTCTTGCGAATAAATACTTCACTTCCCATCAATGATCTACAAGGAACAGATAAGGCCTGTCTTGAAATAGAGTTCTCATGGGTGGGGTTCGGCACCAAAACATTCATTGATATTTTCCTTATGGGACCAAGCTGTAGGAACTTCAGTTACAAATGTAAGTCAGTAGTATTAGTCCAGTAACTGAAGATCCGAAACTAGGGAAAGCTGTGAACAAGTCTATGCGTTCTTCACTTGTGGCTCAATGGCCGAAAATGGCCCCCCAAACCCAGAAAAATGGGTTCCCTCCAATATCTAGCTGAATATACGAATTAGAAAATTTTCGTTCATACAAAAATTAAAGATCGTCTCATTGTCTACAAAAATGACCCCTCATCATTTTTTCCGAAAACTCAACAGTTGTCGAGATAAAGGGACCCAAATTCTCCTCATTTCAGCTGCCGCTTCCTCTATAGGAATTCTGTTGTCTATGCATTCGCTTGGAGGCGGGCGGACGAATTGTTTCATAACTCAGGCAAAAACTGACATTTTTCAATGATTCAAAGTTCAAGATAATGAGGAAACCCGTAGCTACCATTCCATGTACTTCGAAGTTCTTTCTCATTTGGCGAAAAGATTTAATAAGCTGTGAAAGTTTTTTTCCGCACCATTTCGACACTGTTTCATTAATTTTACATTTTTTTCAAAAATAATCTTTTATCGGAAATTTTTCTTTATAATGGGTCCTTGGGGGGTCTTGAATGATCTCTGAATTTTTTTTTTGTACACTCCCCGCGTTCTAATAAATGATCCATTTGTTTATTTACATTTTTCATGCGATTTCGGAGTTATGTAGAATCTGCGGAACAACCGCGAATTAAAAAATTATTAGCCATAAAAAATATATATGTATTCGGAAACTGTAGCATCTTGGCTTCGAAACGATGTGCATGGCAAGTCGATAAAATGGCTAATAATTTTTTAATTCGCGGTTGTTCCGCAGATTCTACATAACTCCGAAATCGCATGAAAAATGTAAATAAACAAATGGATCATTTATTAGAACGCGGGGAAAGTACAAAAAAATTCAGAGATCATTCAAGACCCCCAAGGACCCATTATAAAGAAAAATTTTTGATAAAAGACTATTTTTGAAAAAATGTAAACAAATTAATGAAACAGTGTCGAAATGGTGCGGAAAAAATGTTCACAGCTCATTAAATCTTTTTGCCAAATAAAAAAGAACTTCGAAATACATAGAATGATAGCTACGGGTTTCCTCATCATCTTGAACTTAGAATCATTGAAAAATGTAGGTTTTTGCCTGAGTTATTAAACAATTCGTCCGTCCGCCTCCAAGCGAATGCATAGACAACAGAATTCCTATAGAGAAAGCGGCAGCTGAAATGAGGAGAGTTTTGGGTCCCTTTATCTCGAAAACTGTTGGGTTTTCGGAAAAAATGTAGATAATGAGAAGATCTTTAATTCTTGTATGAACGAAAATTCTCTAACTCGTATATTTAGCCAGATATTGGCGGGAAACCCATTTTTCTGGGTTTGGGGGGCCATTTTCGGCCATTTCCATGAACGCAATCGTGTTAAGTTTTGGGTCCTTTGAAAACATCTGTGACGACCTACAAATTGAGCCACAAGTGAAGAACTCATAGACTTATTCACAGGTTCGTCCCTTCATTTACTGGACTATATTAACACATATGAAGTTTAATTCCCTATTTTCCATGAATCACATTTACAACTACGATTTCATTCAAAACACTTGCCTTTTCCTCCTGCAACCAGTAAACCTGTTGGCCCGTTGAAGTTGTCGTTCCATCCAGGAAAAGGATCTTGAAAAGTTGATATAACTGTAAAAATTATTCACTTGATTAATGCAGATCGTTCTCGGATACCAATCGTATATCAAATGTTGTTCCCGTTTGACCGACATTAAATCACAAACACAACAGCGGGCTAAGAGGGGTAGACCCTTTGTCACCATTCACCCACTATTGATGGATGATGGTGAATGTAAAAAGTATCAAAATCAACTCACCAACAGATGGTCTGATTATTATGGCTGGTATCTTCCCCTTGCACAAATCATTCACAACATGTTCACCCAAAGATTTAGCAAAAGTGTACGTGTTTGGCATCGGACTGATGTATTTAGTGGCCATTGCATCAAGTATTTTGTCATCGATTGTTTCTGCTATTTCTATTGAGTGCCTCCAGTCAGCGTGGGGTGGGTAAATTTTCTCTTCGATTAGTCGTCTGTCAGTGTTGCAGTAGGCTGTGGACATGTGAACGAATACTGACAAGTTCTTGACTTCCTGTGCCAATTCAACAGCTTCTCTCGTACCCCTTACGTTCAGAATAATGGCGTATTTCAGACTGTCATCGAATCTTACAGAGGCAGCTGTGTGGAATATTATGTTTACATTGTTTATGATGAGTTGTCTGTCTTCTTCGCTCAATCCTGAAAGTGATAACGTAGATAGTTGGTGAAATAAATAATATTCAATTCGAATCAGTTGGTATTTCAAAATAGGTCCAGATCATTCCATAATGCCAGACTACAAATTTTAAGAGAATTGGCTTGAGGATTATTAAGATATTTGGGAAACAATTATCTCTTTTACAAATGTTGACATCCTGTATCTTGAAAACGAAGCATTACCGGGGGGCCTATGTTTATAAGATATATGAGCTTTTCGCCTTAGAATCAGTCGAAGAATCACCCCTTCAAGTTTGTCCACGTTCTTGAATAACACCCTGTATGTGGTTAACCATGTTCGTGCCGTTGTGTTCTATTTTTTCGTTTTCTATATACTCTATTCTCTATTCTTTCAGCAATTTCATGGAAAGAAATGCACAACATGAAGTAGCTTCAAGGAGTGTCTACTCGTGAAAATTGGTGAAACATATATTGAGTTTGAAGGCAGGCATGAGATGATTATAAGTTCAATCTTATTCAGAAATTTGCTCCAGAGAAACTTGTTGAGTCTCAAGCTAATGTGCTGCATATCGTATGAGTTCAGTTGGATTGTGATGAACTCAATCAAATTTCAAGAACTGGAGGAAGTTCAGATATTGAAGTCGAAACTTTGTTGTTTGACCAACACAAGTTAACTTGAAATTCAAATCAAAATATATATTGATATAAAGATGACACCGAAACCTCTCCTTTACGTGATTGGATGAAGTAGTATTTCATTATCAGGAGAGAAAGTGATGGAGTTGCTGAATAAACGCAGGAGACCAATTACAAGTTGTTGAAATTGAAACCTTTGGTGTGAAAGCTGAAACTTTCCTAGAGTTCAATTACCCTAACACCAAACTGATATCCTTGCCCCCAACGCGCGTTTCGCAAACAAGGTTAGCACCTTCAGGAAAAGGAAATTGATACTGAATCTAAAGAGTAGGGTTAGCTGTTCAAATACCTAGAGTTTTTAGGTTCGATATGGACTTTGTCTGTTATGGCTGATGATTCTAATTAATTTCTCGATAATAAACTACCTGCAAACTTTTTATAGTCCCATATGGACTTCCTCTGTCATAACTGGTTATTCTGATTGATTTCTCAACAGAAAGATTGAAAAGCGGACTGAAAGGGGTGGGTCCCTCGTCACCATTCATGCTGTTTTTACATGTTGCTATTTTCTAGACTCTCACTTGCATCGAGTATTCTTGTGTCATGCACATGAATCAGTTCAGATTTCATTCACCAATTTTGTGGTCATTGTCTAGAGCGTGTTGGGCGACACTGGTTATTTCTACCCTTCCGTATCTCATAGGTGCAAAATCCTCCCTGAAACGGGTTTTAATACCTCGTCGGCTCTGGCCGATATATTTGTGGTTGCAATCTTGAAAACTGATTTCGTAAACTCCCTACTCTGAGTTTTCTAATTTATCTTTTGTGTTACCAAGAAGCTGCTGTAATTAGTAAGAAATTCAATATGCAACTTTTATATTTACTTTATCAAATATCTGTTGAAGTCCTCTAGTGTATTGAGGTTTATATACATAACATAGGTTAATAACTTTTCCTTCAAAGAAAGACAAGCACGACAAAGAAAAGAGAGTGATTAGGTACGTAGCTGAAGTGAACGGTTTCAACCCAGAGATAGTTGAGAAAATAATTGGAAAACTAAAATTTAGGAAAACACTTCGTAAATCTTCGACTTTGCAAGAAAATGAGAGTAATGAAAAGTTCTTAGTAATCCCATATGAACCTCAATACAATAGAGGACTTCAACAGATATTCTATGGAGTAAATATAAAAGTTTCATATAGAACTTCTTGTAAATTACAGAAGATTCTTGGTAATCTAAAAGATAATTTAGATTATTTCGGAAAGTCGGGAATTTACGAAATCCGTTGTCAAGATTGCACCAACAAAGACATCGGCCAGAGCCGACGAGCTATTGAAACTCGTTTCAAGGATCATTTTGTGCACATGAAATACGGAAGGGTATCCAGTGTTGACATGGAATGACTACAAAATTGGTGAAGGCAATCTGAAACTGATCAAGCATGTGCATGACACAAGACTACTCGATGCATGTGAGAGTCTAGAATTTGCAAAATGTTAAAATAACATTAATGGTGACAAGGGACCTATCCATTTCCAGTCAGCTTTTTGATTTTTTTTTTGAGAAATCAATCAGAATAATCAGTAATAACAGAAGAAGTCTATCAGACCGAAAAACTTTCGGTATATAAACATGTAACCCTAGTCTTTAGATTTTGTATCAATTTTCTCCTCCTGAAGATGGTAACTTTGTTAGCGAAACGTGTGTCTAGTGTAAAAATATCAGTTTGGTGTTAGGTAATTGAACTCTAGAAAAAGTTTCTACAAGTTGTATTTATCAAAATAGCAACATTCGTTTCGAAGAAAACAAAATTGATCTGTTGACCCCGCTTGTATCTTACCAGTTGGGAGCTATCATGACCTAGGTTGCAAACAGGTGCTTTTATTTTTCATTGACTGTCCCGGAGAAGAACAGTTTCTTCGAAATCTACTATTATATTTCATACTCACCCAATCGTAATTCTGAACAATCCCCACTGATTGGTATAAGTTTGTCCAAAGCGGCAGCATTGGTCTTCCTCAGTACATCAAATATCTTGGAAATTATATATTTTGCATCAGAATATAAAATAACAATGACATTTTTTTCGACAGCTTTGGAGCAACATTGAAAAAAATGTTAATCACAATAATTCTGAAACGTGCTTATTTTCAACCAATTCTTATATTGGTAACTAGTAAATTGCTCACTGAGGAGACAAGGCCGTAAAAATCTCGTCTTTTTTTATTCGAAACGTCATTCTACCCATCGGAAATCATGAAGTGCTTTGATTCCCAATAACGTGTTCAAACAAACGCTGTTACACAAAACGAGCTGTCCCTTTTTTATATACAGATTCACACCAAAGGAGAGCCCTATGATGTTCAAAGATACCGCGTGAATCGAGAGACAGGAGGGAAGAATTGAAATTCACTTTACATTTTTGAAGTTTGAGTACTTCAGGAAAAAGTGATCGTCAATAGTATTGACACTAATGCTAATGATTTTTTGTTTCCCGTACAACTACGTACTGAACAATATGCTTTCATTGATATGAAATAGAAACAGAATGGGGGCCATAACTGAACCCTGTGGAACACCTGCATTTATTGAGAGAATGTCAGACGATAATACTCCATTAACAACCACATAGAGCAGGGTTTCCTAACCTTTTTGCAGTCACGGACAACTTTCACAATATAATTAATTCCACGGACCCCTATCAAAGAATATCCTTATCATAAGTAAAGAAAACAAGCCAATTTATATTGAAGAATCACTTTTATTAGTTGGTAGTAATAATGGCACTATTCTTTTTTCTAAAGCTAATGAGAAGGCTGTTGGCCTCGATAAGAACGTTAAATTGTGGGGTTGTCTTCGACAAAGCAAGGCGCATGACATCGGCGCTGTTCAAGCGATTTCGACTTTTTGTTTTTATCGCACTAAAACCGAGAACCCGGATTCACAAAGATACGTAGTAGCAAATGGTATCAGAACGGACATAGCTCGCTCGACAAGGAGAGGTTAGGCTTCACTCAAAGAACACCAAAACTCGCCAAGACCTTTTGCAATAAAGCAGCCTTCAAAACTGCTTTAGATCTCATGTCAATTAAGTCATCTTTGATAAGATCTTCATCGCTGATGCTGTCAATTTCAATTAAAAATGGACATCGAACCCATGTTCCTTTGACGAGTTGTTCGGAGCTGAAATAACCTTCAAAAGACGTCTGTAATGTTTCCAGATGTTTAGACATTTCGTTTTGAATTTTTGATGTAATTTTCGTCATGTTCCCGTCACCTTGTGTCACTCTTCTGACATCGGAAAATTTGCGAAGTTATCGAATTCTGTCCTCCTTTTCCAAAGAGGCAGTTCACTAAAAAAACCTTTCAACCGTTCAGATGCATCCGCGATAGTCACTGCAGGACCCTGAAGAGACAGGCTGATTTCGTTCAAATGAGAAAAAATCTTCGCTCTTGAGAGATTCATAAAGTGTTTTTATTTTATCTTTCAGAAAAAGTAACACTTCTGTTCGCAACTCAAACAAGCGCTTTAAGACTTGTCTCCTTGACAGCCAACGAACTTCTGTGTAGTAAAGCAGCACTTCATGTTCTGATCCCATTTCTTGACAAAGTCTTTTGAACAGGCGGTGGTTTAAGGCTCTTGCTCTGGTGAAGTTGATTATTTTTACACATATCGACATAACTTTCTTCAAAGTTCGTGAAGCTAAGGCGTGTCGATGTAAAAAACAATGAGTGATTATGACATGAGGGATCTTTTTTTGATCACAGCTGCAAAACCAGATGTCTCACCAAGCATTGCCGGAGCTCCATCAGTGCATATGTTACCAGTTTAGTTCTCCAATCGATATGATTTCCGTTGGAAAATCTTTCAACTATCTCAAAGACGTCGGAAGCCTTAGTAGTCGCTAAGGGCGAGTCGCAAAGAAGAAACTCTTCTTTGATACTACGTGTGTCATGATGGACGTAACGAACAATCACCAAGGGTTGGCTGCATTGTGAAACATCGGTGCTTTCATCCAATTGAACACTTGATGGAAATGATGAAGCATTCAGTTCTTCAATAACTTGCTTCAAAACATTTGACAACATTTCAATAATTCTGGAATGAATTTCATCGTTTGATAAAGGAATAGCTTCTTCCTTCTTTCTTTGATCCTTACCACATACAAGTTTCACGATATCCAGTGAAAAAGGCTTCACCAATGTTTCCGCGATTGTGTGTGGCTTCTTTCGCTGAGCAATACGGTAAGCAACCTTGTACGATGCCTCAAGACAAGGTTTTCGTGTCGGGATGAATCCAAGTTTCGGTAAAGTACCGGCTTTTTCAAGCCGATCTTTTTCAGTACGAAATTCCCCAATCTGCCCAGTTCAATCTTTGTTCAATTAACTCGTGCTTTCTGACTCTTTTTTAACTGACCTACTGCGGACCCCTGCTACACATGCTACAGACTCCCTAGGGGTCCATTTTAAAAAAACCTGACATAGAGAGACCAATCAGACAAAAAACTTTCCAACAAAGCACACAATTGAGGAAGAAAACCTTAACACGGCATTTTAGAAAGAAGACCCCGATGCCAAACTCGATCAAACAATAGCTCGAGTGCAACATCTAATAGCCTGTTTCGACGATGCAAGTTTGTCGCTGCAACTCCAGAAAATTGCATGTGTTCATGCAAGTTTTTCGAGTTGCATGAATCTTTTTTTGGTGCGATAAGTTGCAGCGACTTAGTTTTTTTATGGTGAATTTGTTGCCGCAAACCATAAATATGTGGTGGCATCATTGTGAAGAATACTAATTTTGAACATTCCAATTATTTTTCTAGACTTGAGGAATCAAGTTGAGTAATAATGTGATTCAATCACAATATCAATCATTATAAATGAATGAAATCATATATCAGTTGTGATAATGTAGGCGTTCAACTTGGTAACATTCAGTGCTATTTTTTAATATTGGCATTGCGAACTGACCATGAACTGACAGCTAGATGACATATCTCGCAGCGACAAGTCGCCGCGAGAAGTTGCAGCGACAAAATTGCATCGTCGAAACGGGGTGTTACGCTTCTCCGAATTTTTCGATGAAATGCTGCCAAATACGTGTAACATACGCCAATAAGTCACTGGTTGATATTCGTAAGCATATCCGTATTGTCGATCGTTAATTATTTCTGATTTCTCAGTTCGACCCACTCTTCTAGAAAATTTAAATTTGAAAATAGGAGAAGATAATATTCCTTTCATAAATAATGCAGAAAGTCTTGGTCTTATTATTGACAATAAAAGCAGATTCAAGAACCATGTTACAAAAAAATTACAAGTAGCTTATTCAACCCTCAAATTAATTTATGCGCAGAGACATTGTTTGGATTCAGGCATAAAAAAGATGCTATGTAATCATCTTGTACTATCCCATTTTGATTATTGCGATTATGTTTATGGTCCCTGTTTAGATAATATTGATAAAAATCGTATACAAAAAGTTCAAAACTCATGTTTACGTTTGATGTACGGCATTCGTCGAACTCAACGAGTTTCACATAAACTCAAAGAATGCAAAATGGCTCAACATGCACAATCGTCGGCAATTACATATGTCATGTTTATTTTTTAAAATTTTAAAGTATAAGACACCACCTTACTTACATAATAAATTGAAATATCGTACTGACTTTCATAATCTGAATATTCGGCGAAAAAATTTACTGACACTACCAACCCATCGGAAAGAAAATTTTCAAAAGATCTTTTTTCCACAACATCGCTGCTAATCTCAACAATTTGATGAAACTAAGTTTCTTTGACGTCAATATGAGCTCACATGCATTTAAGATGAAATATAAGCAGTATCTGTTGAAAAGCTGAAATTTTTTTTCTCTTCTCTTTTCCACGTTTCTTCTTCTTCTCTCTTTTGCTGTATCTTCTTCTCTACTTCTTCTCTCCTAGCCATTTATACCAATCTTTCAAATTCTCGTGGCACTGGTGGAAGAACAGAATCGAAGGCTCACCCTCTCGATATCTGAACCAATGAGCCATTTGTTCATCAGAATCCATATGTTTTTTAATATGTAATCCATCCTATGTCATGTGTGTATATGGCAAATGTATGTATCGGATGAACAATAAAAGATGTTATTATTATTATCATTTGATCAGGAAGAAGCGAGAATGAACATTACTGCGACCGTGCAGAGTACGTTATCGGGACATTGTTTATAGATAAGATAGTTTGCTTATGTCTGCGTAAATTTGAACCGTTTCTGTTACGCCATCTACACCATGATGTCCATATTTCCGTTCACTTGATAATGTACGACAAAGTTCGAATCTCTGATGACACTAGTTTACAAAATTCAACATTTTTGTTATACCTCGAAATAAATGTTAATAAAGATGTTAGTCTACCTTCTTCAAACATAAAAAATTTAAAAACTGAATGGAAGTGGTCATTACTTGATGAAAATCAGTTCGTCACATATTATGGTTTACAAAACCGCGACATATTATGTTTCGCTATATTCAAGTAGGAACTTCAAACTCTAAAGTTCAAAGTGGTTTAAAGTTCCTGAATGCCTAAAATAGTTGAAGTTATATATTTGAAGTTGGTAAATCAGTTAATGGTTTGAAGGAGCATGGCGGATAGAAATCATCAAACGTTGCCGATGGATATATCGAAGAATCTCTTAACAATAAGGTTGAAGCAGCTAATAAAATTCTCACCATACAAAATATTTAACAGAATAACCCTACCACCCCGCGTGTTATTCAAAATGTATCTTATAGTTCTTGTGATCTTGCTCCAATGTTCAATAGTTGTACTAACTGTCAAATAACAACAAATAAAAACAAATTCCTTGTAAACAATGTATTTTCAATCATTTATGTAGAACACTAACAACTGAACAGATAAAAAATCTTGACTTTACATTTAAGGAATTTTGACGGAAATGGGGAAATTTCCCAGCAACTTACGAAAAATGTATTTTATTTATTCTTTTTCACCAATAATATACAAACTTCGGCGAAAATTATTATTTCTCTCTCAAGAAATTACTCACCTTGGCCTTCGACCTCGGTAAGCAATTTTTTCTCTTGAGAGAATCGAATAATTTTCCGCCTCGGTATGCAATTTACTTTCATCTTGCTTCAAAGCTGTCGAGATAAATGAGATAAATCATCGGACACATGTACTTACCGCCAAGCTCTTGATCACCGTCAGTCTCTCCTGTATACTTTTTCCCTTCTTGCCTCTCAGATGGATGTATATATTACCTACGTCGGGACATGACCTCAGGAGTTTTTCGATAAGAACTTTGCCGAGAAACCCACTGCCACCTGTTATGAAAATGTTTTTATCTTTGTAATAATCCGCAACAGAGCCCATTTCGGTCGTGAGCAGTTCCAGTTCAAAAGTACACTGTCATCGATTTTTTGAACGATTTACGCCAATGAGGAATATTTTGTCGTATTATGTAGATGACTCGGTTGATTATGGATTTGAATCAGTGGCGTATTAGTGGGTTTGTGATGGAGTTGGATCACCACTAACATTCATTGTCCCCAAACTGTGTGTTAGATGTGATTGTACAAGCAATAATTGTTGTTCTGAGATGATTTAAAATCATATTTTTCCTACAAACGTCAGCAAAAGTATAATTTTCGACGCATGCTGTCAGTGTCTAAAATGCCATTTTATGACACTGGTGTTAAATCATTTTTAGCACTAGTTCTAAAAGGAATTCATTTGTAGAGAAAATATAAAAACATAATTCGAAATGAAGTGTTTATTCAATTGAACGTACAATTAGTGAAACTACAATTATGATAAGAAACTCCATGGCCAGTCTCATCAGTGGGTGCAACAGAATTGATTTTGGTGAAGCTTCTACCAGGGCAGAGAACAATGTTATCCGCCGAGGTTATGGACAAAATTTGATCCGCAATGTTCTGTTTCCTTCGTAGCGAGTCTTCTATATAACCCTCTGCTACTGTACTGGACTTCCATCCACCATGTCTTTTAATTGTAGTAAGACTAGCACCAGAGACCGCCAACAAACTTGCTGAGAAAGTCGGAAACAATGTCCAGTATAAAGATGGGAATCAGGCAAATTCAGAAATTCCGCAATTTTGGCAGGCATCTTACCAAATGTGTTGATACCAACTGGAGTTCTGGTACATTTATTTTCAATGCATTCTCTAAAAACTCTTGAATGATTAATATCCACTGGACGAAGGGCTATGTACTTTTTATAGTAGTTCATACACAATGTACCACTTACAACAAAGGTGCGTGGCACATTAGTTTTTGTGTCTGGTATATGCACAACTAGTGAAACTCCGGAATGCTCGATATTATTTAATGTCAAATCGCACAGTTCCTCTCGACGAAAGGCTCCAAAACACCAACAATCGCAGCAACTTTCTGCGTTAGATATAATTCATCCGGGGCTTCTGCGAGAAATTTGACGATGTATTCCCTTGTCAATACTTTTGACTTTTTCGGTCGATATCCTTCACCCTCCCGCTTCAAAATAGCCACAAGCTTGTAGTATCTGCTTATGTCATGATTATTTATGTTTATCATCGACTTCAACATAATAGTAATTCGACCAAAGCGTTGACGATTTCCATATTTTGGACTTTTCTTCAAAGTACGCAAGAAGCACTTTTTCACTGGCCTCCTTGCCACTGACATTTTCTGATCACACCATTTCAAGAAACGATCGTATGAAAACTCGTACTGTCGCTTTGGCTTACTAGGCAATAATTCAAAAGCAGCTTTATTGACACCTTCTTCAATTTCCGGCGGTACAAATTCATTTTCTGGATCACTTTCCATCGAGGAACGAAGAAACGAGAAAGAATAATTCGTGATTTATTGACGTTAGTTGTCAACAAAGACAAATCAACAAATTCTGTTTTTGATTACCTTGGCAACTTGTTTCATGAATAGATTAGATGAAATTGGATTCAAAACTGATAATCAATAAATTAATGTAAAATAGGTATGCATTAATTTGGACTTTCAATGGTGTTTGTAGAAAAACATATTTTTCGTTACCAAAAAAAGTATGTAACAAACTCAGGGACATTTTCTATACAATATTTTGAAATTAGCAGAATTTTCGATCCTTCATCTACACAATGTTAATGAAAATTTCACGATTTTCAAAGAATCTACGTGCTTGTATCCTTTTTGCATTCATGTTCTGTGAAAAGTTGAAATAGTTCAAATGCGTATAACTCAAGCCAACACAGTCAAACAAGATATATCCATTTTGTTTTGTTTTTCACAGAAAACAAAGTTTTCTCGAATCGTGGAATAAAATACACTGTTTGTATAAAGAAGAATTATTCTGAAGTAAATGGGATGAAAAGTGATATACTCGATTCCTTTGATGTCATTTTTTAGAAAATATAAGTGATTCAGATAATCACTTTGAAATCTGTATCATGAAGACATTTACTAGAGATCAATTACCCAACACCGAAGTAGATTACTTGTCCACAACACGTATTCCGCTAACAAGATTAACATCTTCAGGAAAAGAAAATTGAAACTGAATCTAGAGAGTAGCAAGATCATCATTCATTATTATTCTTTTTTTGTATATCTTATCTTATAATATACAAAAGGTAGTGTAGGCAAGCAGTACCAGCAGAGGTTTTTCTCGAACCGACCAAGACCCTATCAATCTTTCTGATTAATTTCCAAACATCAAATCAAAGCTGAATATGATGGGCCTTTGTCACTATCTTTTCAGTTTGCGCTGGACGCTGATCGTAGATTTGGAAGAAACAATCTGAGAGTGATAAAGTATAAGCATGGCACGAAGCAGCTTTCGAAAGTCTAGACATAACAAAATGAAAAGTATATGAGCGTCGAGGAAAAAAAAATCTCATTCAGCCTGCTTTTCATTTTATTTGGTTGGATCAAGAAAAACCGCTTACACCAAAGTAGTGCTTACCTTGCACTACCTTAGTGTAAGATATAAATAATGGGAACCCTTATCTTCAGATTCAGTTTCAATTTTCTCATCCTGAAGATGCTTACCTTAATATCAAAATGCGTAGAGAAAGCAAGTAGAAGCAGTTAGAGAATTTGATAGCTAGGAATTGTCTAACTTTCACACCAAAAGTTTCAAACTCATCGTTTAATCCGTATTATACAGAAATAAAAGTTCACAGGAACCCTACCTCGACCGGTTTGAAGAGCATAGTAAATAATTTTCAATTGTTTCACGGAGGCACCATTCTGAACAAATGAATCACCCAAATTTTTAAAATTTCGTAACGCCTCTGGTTCTTTTATTCATGACCTGACCTATGATTGTAATACCACGAATGAGTCTTGTAATTTACCAGGTATTATCATTCAGTATTCCTTCGAGGTGAATGAGTTGATCTCTTCGAAATTTCTGTAACCAAATTGTATGAGTACTCACCGTCCAACTGGCAATGACCTCTCAAATATTTCCATAATTTTATCAATGATTTGTGATCAGTAGAATTAGTGAATTCCATACTTACCTGTCGATAAATAACTGCACTCCTGTTTATTTTCCATAGTATTGTGTCAATTAGTTAAAGGACATTGATAATTGTTTGAATTTTTTTTGAGATTTCTAAAGCTTGTTGCTAGGAAACAGACCGACGCCAAGCAACAAGCTTGAGGAAGTTGTTATAAAATTTTTGAGCATTTATCAATGTTCGAGGGTTATTCGGATAGAACATTTTTTGCTGATTTTGATGAGAAGAGAAAAACCAATTCATCCTGCTAAGTTTCACAAGGTTTCGACCGTAAACTCTCCACCATCTTCTCATGTTCACAGCGAACTCCTGACGCCAATTCTTCCGCCCAACGATTTCCATCAAAATAATACTTTCTATCATTGCAAAAGTTCATAAATGTTTTCCATGCAAATTCTCGACCGTGAACTGTAATTTTGGGTATATTTGATTCTATAATTTCATTGAAATTATTATAGTATCACAAGCAAATGGTGACGTTTTGAAATATCGAATATTTGAAACGTCAAAATCGAAATAAATCAATTCGTAAGTATCAAATGCAATAACATAATAAATTGAAAAGAGCCCATGGGATTTTTTGCAGTACAATTTTGTTCTGATTGGTTGTGTTCGATCAGATGACTTCAAATTAACTGATTTCATTGAATTTCCACTTTAGCAAAAATTTCATAAGAAGATCCCCATAAAGACATGTGTAATTTGAATCCGAACTGGAATACTGATGGGTTTCATATTGTAAGGTACATGATAATGTATTTTTATAGATCGCAAGTAGAAGATAATAAATGAGTGGTGCAACGAAAAGTATGGACCTGGCTTTTCTCTTTTGTTTTGTTTTCAATATATACAGATCCACACAAAAAGGAAGCCCTGTGATGTTCGGAGAAAACCGCGTGAATCAAGGGACAGGAGATAGGAAATAGCATCAACTCTAAAAATTTTGAAGTTTGTAAACCTCCAGAAAAACCTCCTATGGACTATACTATGGATGTTAATGCCTCTCTATATTTTTGTTTCTCGTACTGATATGGGGAATCTTAAAGAGAAACTAGTATGAAGAGTACTTTCGTTAGCAAAATTATGCACTGAACTATGTTTTCTGCAGCAAATCGTTGATATGGAGCAGAAACAAAGTGGGCTCCAGAACTGAACCTTGTGGAATATCTGCATTTGTTGAGAGAATATCAGATAACTCCATCAGCACCCACCTATAGAGACCTCTCAGAAAATCTTCAACAAACTGACGAGGTAAACCATAGGACGGCAGTTTAGATAGGATATTCCGATGCCAAACTTGATCGAATGCTTTTGAAATGTCTCGTGCAACAGCTAATGTTTTCCCAAAACTTTTGATGGGATGCTGCCAAATATGTGAAACATACGTCAATTAGTCACTGGTTGATCTTTATCAGATATTCGATGAGCTTCATATTGATTACTTTTTCCATGACTTGGGATGTGACAGGAAGCAATGCAATTTCTGAAGTTTTCCCTTCTTTCAAGACATGGGGAAAACCTCCAAGGTATAGAAAAGGTTGAACAATTCGCAAAATATCGGGGTCAATTCAGGGGCTCATACCTCAAGAACAATTGCTGCAATTCCATCAGATCCGAAATCCTTGTTTACATTCAGGTTCATTGAAATATTTCTTATATTTTCTTGGTGAAAAATGATATCAGGCTTATGACTGTCGACAGGCGTGATATTCGGGGGTTCTTTTCTTACATATCAGCAAATATATTCGCTTTTTGGTGGACAGATTTGTTTTGTGATCCAACCTCATTGGTGAAAGGGAGAATGAACTAAAAGTGAAATTTTTAGAGACAGCTAAGGCAAATGACTAAAATGAGCAAGAACCGTTTGGACATTCAACTATCACTTTTTTCTACTGTCGCCAATTCGTTTTCCGCTCCACTTCCAGTAATTTGCATGAATATATTTCATCGTTTTCGGAATAGAAATAACTTGAACACTTCTCGGTCATCTTTCTATATTGAATCACTTTTTGTTATTGGAGTTCTTATTCAACACCACGTCATTATTTTCCAAATTTCACCAGTGCAATGTTTTCACATCAGTTGTTAGATGTATTTGATGTCTTTTCTATTATGGAAACTTATGAAAGTGGTGAGTTCCGCTTGAAACTATTATTGTTGACGTCATCCTTTATAGAATCGCTACAGAACTATGCTATGGAGTACGATCTTCCCAAAATCTGTTGTCCGCATTCAATGAATGGAGTTTTTGTTCTTGAATCTTCTTCAGCTGCTATGGCAGAATGAATGAATATATTGGTTATTTCTTTTTTCATAGCAAGTTCTCTGGCCTGTAACAAGAAATTGATTTAGTGTACAAGATAATTGAGGATAGTTCAAAAAGTTGATTTGTCCACGACTATTGTATGAAATATTTATAATGTGTTTCTCAGAGACTTACGATATTCATCTTTCAATTTTGAATTATGAATACCGTTATTTTCGAAGAAACACATGCATTATGAATAATTTTTATTTTTTATTTTTTTATATCTTAGGTATTCAAACAGACGGTAATGAATTTTGATTTTGGTGAAGTATAACGATATTCTTCCCAATATTGCTTTCAAAATGTATGGGCGATATAGAGATCGATAATGTAAATATTCCATTGGTGAAAGAGGTCAAAGTTTCAGGTTCAACAATTGATAACGATTTGAGACTCGAAAGCCACATTTCTTCATGCATTAAAAAATCTATCTTCAAGTTGAAACTGTTGTATAATTCAAAACATATTCTGAAAAGAGAATCTAAAATTTTGCTGTGTGACTCATTGATTTTGTCAACCTTTAATTACTGTGATACTGTATATGGGCATTGCATTACAGACCACACAAAACAAAGAATCCAAAAAATTCGAAACTATTGCTTGAGATTTGTATATGGCATTAAAAAAAGTCGTCCTGTCAGTCATAAATTAAAATAAACCAACTGGCTCAACAAGAAAAATAGACGAACATTTCATTGTGGTATTTTGTATCACAAAAGTAAATAATACAGCTATACCCAAATGTCTTTATCGAAGAATAAGATTTCGCACTGATGTACTTAATGTGAATATAAGATCTAAAGGAAATCTCACTCCTCCCTCCCACAAAACTGCAATATTCACTAGATCATTCTCATATAATATAGTGAAACAATTCAATTCTTTACCCATACTATTGAAAAGTCTTTCTAGCCTCCTTTTCCCAAAGAAATACAAAAAATTCCTCACTTCGTAGCCAGAAGTGTTCTTACCTTGTGGCCAGAAACAGGAAAAGGAGATAGTATTGTGTCTTGTCTGTCTCATTCGGATGTGATTCTACCTAACCCCGGTTGAGTGGAAGAACAGCAAGCAACTTTGTTGTAATGCTGAACTTCGCCCTTTCAATTGCTTGTAACGCAAAAACTTTAATTTTATTTTGTATGTGGGCAAGAGAATAAAGTATTTTATTATTATTATTATAAAATAATCGAGGACAAAGTATGTTATTCGCACGTTGAATAATATACTAATGAACAATGGTTGGTATGCAATCGATCGAAACATAACTATAAGTGAATTATGAAAAAAAAATGAATTTGAATCCTTCCCCCTGCATTCTCACAGTGATATCTCTCTCATAAGCACATTAGTACTATCAGAGATAACAGAAGATTTGGAACAATACACGCTATTAACGATACACTGTTGTACCATGTACAGACTGTGAGAGATTTAGGGGTATCTTTCGATCATCAACTCAATTCAATTTCAATGAACATCAACAAAATTTCAATCAAAACTGAAAATTTCTGGGATTTGTATAGAGAACTCACTATTTCTATCTTACGGTTCCTGCATTAGAAAATGTTACCAATTCAATTATAAGATCTCAACTGAAGTATGCCTCTATTATCTGGTCTCAATTCTATGGATATAATATAACCACTTTAGAGGAAATTCAATAAAAATTCTTGAGACTTTGTGCTTTCAAATAGAACCATCTCATACATTGAATAATGATTATTTGACTATAGGATTGTTGCTAGATTTACCTCCTCTACGAAATCGATGGACAAAAAGTTCTTTTTGTTGTGTTGATCAAGTTGATCCAAATGTGGAAGAGAGAGCAATGCACAATCGTAGTATAGATCTCGTCAGTACTTCCTTGAATTTTTTCGAAACCAAAATTGAACATCTGTGATATCTGTACCAGTTAAAAACATAAGTGAGACAATTTTGCATGGCCTAGTTCTGTATTATTGCGAATTTCAATATTTCAAGATGTTATAGTTTTCCTTCATCATCATTTTTTCCGAATGTATATCTTGCATTATGGTTTTTTCGTCGATAAATAAATTTGAACAAAGCTCTGTCATGTTGAATCGATACGTTCTTGGTAAGTTCATAACCTAGTGGAAGTAGTAAAATAGTCCAAGGAGTTCGTAACTATTATTTGTAACTTCACTGAACGAATCAAATTATGGAGAGAAAGAACTGGGATAACATAAAAATGTTCCTGAATAAATTCACGGAAGGATCAGTTAAAATTCATGTGAATGGAAACGTCATCGAGATGTTTAATCATTAAAGGCAATTTGCTCAAAATCGACACTCCGAAAATATTTGCTCTATAAGTGAGAATACAGTGGCGGATCCAGGATCAGGTCAAGGGGGGTCTATAACTCAAAATTTATATATATATATATATATATATATATATATATATATATATATATAAAACAGAAAATTATGAGCTACCGTATAGCAACAACTAGTCAAGATCCAAAAAAATGGTGAAAGAGATTGACATGAGCAAAATTTGAAGGTGTAGCCAGGAGGAAAAGTAGGTTCGAAACTTTACTTTTTTTAAATCGAATCGAGTTGATTCAACCTAATCAATCAATCAACAAGTCTAATTTTTTAAATACTGCGCCAAAAAGCAGCACTGTCATAAATTTCTCGAACTTTTCCTCGATAAGCCTGAGAAGTGTCAATTTTCTTTAAAGTGTCATCGAGAAAAATTTCAATTTGATAGTTAAAAAAAAACATTTTATTTTGAACCCACAACATAAAGAGGACTCTTTTTCATATTTTACCCGGCTTGATCCAGCGTCTGAACCGACTGAACCAGAAAAAAAAGGAAAGAACAATCAGTGAGTCCAAAAATTTCAAGCGAAATTTGTTTGTTTGTTTGTGTAACATTCAATCCAGATCTTGTTTGTACTATTTTTAATTCTTGAGAATTATTTTTTTAGGAATTGGAGGATCATTGAATTGAATGAATTGATGAAATTGGTTGTTGAAAAATGAAGTTCAGAATAGCTCAATATATTCTGTTAACAATTTTCCTGCAATAATTATTAAAGTTCTTCAATTTTAAAGCAAAAAAAATTGTTCTATTTAATTTTTTTGTCTTGCTCATGTGACATTTTTTCGTTCCCTAACAGAATTTGGAAATTAGGATCCGATAAAAATCGAAAAAAAAACTCTTATTTTCCCAATGGGGGGGGGGTCCGGACCCGAAACCCCCCCGTGGATCCACTGAGTGAGAAAGTTTAATAATTTCTCCTTATGCTCACTATGATTGATTTTTTGGAAACTAGTCTCTAACCTTCGAATTGAAGATACTATCGTTTCTCGTATAATTAATAATTCTTGTTAATTTGAGCGTATACCGACTACCAAAAATAAATAATATAGAAACATATTTTCATACGCAGAAGAAGCTTCCGAAGACTTCAAAATGTATATATTTGCAGTATCACTATATACTATGGTTCGGGTTTGAAGGCCGTCGTTTTTTGAAATTTCTTCCTCACGTTTCGCTGGCGCGAGTGGCTAGCTTCTTCAGAGGCTCATACATCTTGAGTTAGACTCCGATTATGAGTCACTAGTGTTGAAATTATTTTCAACACGATTTTTTCCAGCTGAAAAAATTGGAATATGCGATGTCGTACTGCTGAGCCGATTTTTTCGGTAATTCAATTGAAGCTCATTTTACAGCCTCTTCAATATTGTCAAGAAAACACAAAACCTTGCTATTGTTCTTCATTATGCAAGACATCGAACATCAGCAAGAACTCCTAATGTGACTTTAAATAAAACGCGTGAGCTGTGAACAATACTGTTTGTTGGTAACCAGGTGATTCATTACCTGACACGGCCACAGCAAATGCGATAACATGAAAATAGGTAACTGACAAGAGATGTCACAATGTGTTTATTTACAACCATATATGTAATACTGTCATTACTATGGTCATTGAAGTTTGGGAAGTGTCACATCACACACCTCTACTTCCTTTCCTCATTTCTCGCCCTCTTTTCATATCTATTCTAGACTTTATCTGTCATTTATTGACATTATCTGACATTCATTTATATTGGTGATTATTTCCCTCATATACAAAATGTCCCATGAGAGCAATGCAATTATCGAAAACTTACAGCGGTAATTGCATTGTATCAAGTCACTATAACAACACATTTGAAACCGTATCGCTAGACGTCAATAAACAACACAAATAAATGTCAGATAGACTTCAAATATAGAAAAACGTTTCGCGTTTAGGTGAGTACTCCATACAATCTATAGAGGAAAGTATAAATAACAAAAAATAACATATCCTTGAGAATTTCTTTATTCGTGAAATATTCCCAATGAATTACATTCGTGCATAAAAATGACCAGATAATTTTGCATTCAAGCGTGATATCTTATACAAATTGCATTCGGTTATTTTCATATTTTGTAAAAGAGCCCTCGTCCTTCGGACTCGGGCACTTTCGCCAAAATATGAAAATAAACTCTTGCAATTTTTAGATATCACGCTTTCTTGCAAAATTATCGGTAATTTACATGCACTCGTGCAATTAAAACCACGGCAACAATATATCTACCTGATTATTCTGAGAAAACCGCGTTCTTGGTAATTTGTCGTTAAATGTAATATTTTAGATATTTTAAGAACGAAACAAAGATTAATTAATCTTAATCGAAATATGATGGTTGTAAATAAAATAGTATACAAACCTCGGTAGGAAGTTTCATAAAAAAAGAAAAAAGAGATCATAGCTAACCTCGACGCTTTGCGTCTCTGTTAACCTAACCGATCTCACGACACTTCCCACTTCGGTGTGTAATATACTATTTTCTACTTATTTCATATTTGACAGCTGTCAGGTAATGGCTAATTCAGAATACACGTGTATTCAAAATGATAGGATATGTAACATTTGAGCTTATGAATCGGACTATTTTATAGGAACATCAAATTCATCTATTTTATTATGAAAACAGGGCAATTGTACGAAAAAATTTGTATGATATTTGTGTTAAAGGTAAGTTTTATTTTGTTCGTGAAATTGTAGAGAACTTTCTTCGAAGGCCAAACATAAATTTTTCTGGTCGTCTTTCCTCACGAGTTACCTAGCAGGTCATTGATCTCGTGGCAACTGTTCAATAATACAACTAAGAATCAGAATCGTTTTGAATAACATTCCGATAAATAATGCATTAATCAATGAGAAGAATACTTCAGCAGGACAACAGAAAATTAAGGTCGGGGTTAATGGATTCGAATATCTGATAAATATCAATTGTTTTGACTTTAATCCGGCCGGAAGGTATTTTGTGAATGGGCAATAACAAAATTTTGAAAGCGACATCGAAAGTATCACATGTAATGCGCGCCAGAGAGTTCGTATTGTTCTAGTTGCACTAAACCAAATTATTGTCTGTAAATGTCAAATATTGTCATTATGAACGGCATAACACATGCATAAATAATTGTTAGGAGTACAATTCATTCTCTAGAAATGAAACAAAGCAATTATGTTATTAATTGTAGATTTATGAGGGAGACCTCACTACTCGTAAGGATATTTGCCACAGAATATTCTTTATTATCAGAAGAAAAAGTAATTCTTGTAGAAAAAGATAAGGTGTAAAAGTACAACAGACAATATAAAACATATGTGTAACATAACATATGCATAACATACATTATTACTAACATACAGAGTCACTTATATCAAAACAATCTAATAAGCAAAAATCTGCGCTTAAACAGGACCAATAACGTGGGATAAAATTCAAATTCAAATCCATAAGATGATACCAAAAGATCTCACTTAGATATCCCTCCACTTCATAATAAGCTTCCTGAACTTTTCACTGTGGTTTCCTTCAAGTGAGTAGGTGAGTGGTTAAACATCTTCATTTCATTTTATATAACCGTGTCTTTGATTAAGTTACTTGATGGCAAGGGTAAAATTATATGATTTTGTTGCCGAGCTATATGATCTGATGAATTATTTTTTAGTTTACCCTTATTTTTATGAACCAGACTGACTGATTCGACAATGAAAAGTGAGGTGAGAGTGAGAATACCATGACTTTCAAACAAAGGCAAGATTTCCTGAATTTAGCATTGCACAAGTACCTAACCGCTTTTTTCTGTAGAGTGAAAATTATTTTAAAAAGTGTTTTGGTACAGGCTCCCTAGAAAGCAATGCCAAAACTCAAATGTTATTCCACAATAGCATAATATGCTGACCTGGTAGCAGTATATCCCAGATTGTTGGAAACTATTCGTATTGCAAAGCTTCCCGAAGCCAGCTTTTTGCTGAGATTTAAAATGTGACTATCGAATTTCAATGAGGCACACGAAATGTTGATAAGAACATGAATATGCTTTCAAACAAGTTTATTTTTCCAACTCGGTGAGAAGTACCTAGAGTTTATTCCTGTGTTGATTTTACCTAACTATAGAGATAGGTACTATTTTGTTGGCAAAGTTATTTCTCTTGTCAACGGAAAAAAACAAAACTAGTTCTAGGTCTGGTTCAAGTCGTTGATCATTGAAAATGAGGGATAACAGATAAATTCATGCTACACCACCAGAAACTAACGCAGAAGCATGGTGGGAGTTGAATAAGTAGGTTGCGCAACTCGAGGAAAAGACTAGTTACGTGCACTCACAAATTGCCTTGTCATTACGTAATTTAACATTATTGTGTGACAGTTCACCCAAGTGATGAATCAATTTTTTTGTATTTCTTCATCTATATATCGAATCTGCTAATCTTCTTTCGACAAACAAGTGTGAGTTATTATTTAATTTGATTAGTCTTGAATATTTGATATCGGAAAAGTATTCACCCTTGTTGAACGTGTTGAAATCATAATAGTATATTATGCAACGATCGTGTAATGATGGTTATTAATATATGAGCATAAATCGGGATGAAGAATTCAATCATTCTAACTGTATTTCTGTCGGTGAAGGTGTCGAAGGTGATTCTCCCATATCGCTGGTATCAGACATTTCGTTATGATTATTGAAATTTGGCTATATTCTTCAAAAGTTCAATACCTATACCGATTTTGACTTGACAAATGTCAAATGCAGAGCATGCACATCATGCTTGATTGAAAAATAATGGGTTTCTATTGGTTGAAAATCTGTATCGTAATGAAAAATCTGTATCGTAATGGATTTCATTATAAAACGGGTTGTGGGCTTATAAGTGTATTATTAGAGTACGGGTGTAGATAAAATAATCATATTGATATGACTTATTCAGTGAATTCAGACAATATGAACTCAATCAGGAATGGTTACAGAAGTGAAAAAAGGGGAAGTAATATCACAGATATTCTATAAAATAACTTTATCTACACCTGTACTCTAATAATACACCTATATGCACACAACCCGTTTTATAATGAAATCCATTACGATACAGATTTTCAACCAATAGAAACCCACTATTTTTCAATCAAGCATGATGTGCAAGCTTTGCATTTTGACGTATGTCAAGTCAAGATCAGTAGGTAGTAAATTTTCGATAATCGTATGAAAATGTCTTATAGCAGTGATATAGAAGAATTACCAGCGACTCCTCCACAGATGTCTCAGACAAGAATAAAATACAATCGAAAGGATTATATTTTTCATTTGACATATGCAACACATATGTTTTTATTTTCTACCAAATCAAATGAGCTCTCATGGCCGAGTGGTCAATGGCGCCGGCAGTTATCAGAAACCTCCGGGTTCAATTCCTGACCTCGGCAGAGATTTTTTTTAATTTTTTTCTTTTCATTTCTCATTGTTATATTTTCCGTGGTTATACCATTGATTATAATTTTGTAGAATTTTTCAAAGAAATACGATTGATCACCTACTATTATTGTGTTCAATATAAATTCCATATAATATAATATTTTTAGTCCTTCATTATTTATTGGATGTAGATAAAATAGCGTACGCAACTCTTGTAATGGTTATCAATACACTCGCATAAACCATACGAAACTCACCTTCGGCTCGTTTCGTATCCCGGTTTATGCTCATGTATTAATAACCATAATATACTATTCTTGTACGCTCAGCGACTGAAAATATTCTCAAAGCATTCATTTTTCAATTCAAATGAATAAATCGATTGTGTGATATTCACTAGACAGTTTACAAAACCACAGCGTATTTCACTTCACAATAGTCTTTTGGGGTGTATTATGTTCTGTTATGACATAACAATTATAGTGTCGAAACATGCCTAAAGGAGAAAATTGTCTAGTGAAAATCACACTTCAAAGTGAAATCATGAAAGAATGAACTACCGAAATTTTTCGATTATTTCATTCATTCAGATAATCCTGACAGATAAGTATTTTTCTCGAGTTATTCACCAACCCTTTTTATCTGGAAAACCCTCATACGGTTCTCAATGAGGGTAGGTTCAATGACCGGAAACAAAATAAATGTAGTTATAAATTGCAACACCTCCATCAAAGAAATTCAAAAATCGATCCATTTAATTCACCCTTGGATCAGTTCAACTCCTGCATTGATTTGAACCGCTTACTCATGTGCTATGTCTATAAATAACATGTTTACATACCTGTTCCTCCGAAAAGCGTGTTGAAGCAGTTTTCTCTATAATACCATTTATTATAAACTTTGAATCGTAATTTATAATCAAAATAGGTGTAAATCAGTTCAGCACAGGAAAATATTGACGTTCTACGATATATTTATAAAGTTCATAGACGACTTGCAGATAATTTATCATGACTAGGAACTCCCAAAGATTAAATTGGGGGAACGGTAAATGAAAAAGTGGAAGCATATCGACAGATTGACTATATCGTGGTTATCTTATAGAAGAGGCTCAGTAATTATCATCACGTTTTTTACCAAGGAACCTTCTACATACAGATACATGTATAGAGGTATTTCTTGATTGAAATTTCTGCAGAAACTTCAATGTAGGCATCGAAATTATGGCTTTGAACAGACTAGACCATAGGTTCCCAAAGTGGTCCAGGTGGACCCCCAGGGGTCCATAGGAGACCACACGGGGGTCCACGTAGACGTGAAAAGAAAACAGGGGTTCACAAGTTGTAAGTGGGGGTTCACGAAAAACTTTCTGGCTTTCATAATGAAGAACAAAAATTTTGGCTTGGATTCACCTATCAACGTCGAAGGCAGGTAGCATCATTCATTAGGTAGGTACTTGAAAATATTCGAAACTCAGTTTGCAGTCCCGGAAAAAGTAAGTATTCGCCTATCTGTTATACATATTTTCAATGTATACTGTAATTTATCAATCATATTATATTATATTTAAATACCCTGCATGATGACTTTAGAAATGGATTTGAAGATATTCTTACGACGGAAATACCACCATGACCATAAATCCATTTGAAGAAACGGAAGTGTTGAATTTGTTAGTACAAAAAGAGCTACTCGAACTTAGTTATTATTATTTGGGCTGGAGGCAGAAATACCCGAAAAATATCCTAGGCTGTGGAAAATTGCGAGAACATTTTCAGCTATGACTATCTTTTATTGTTGATTAACTAGAATTCATTGTTGATTTTTTTGTCAATTTTTGATTGTTTGTAATAATAAATGTTTATAATTTTGTACAACCACAAGTATTATTCAAATGAAGAGGACCCAAAAAAATGTGCTACTTCATTTCTTCTCAACGCCCCCAATGTAGGGTGTTATTTTTCAGGGGTTTGGGAATACAGTCGAAATGTAGCAACAGGGGTCTACCGAAAAAAATAAAACTTTGAAAGTGGTCCACGAGAACCTGTGGACTAGATGAATGATCATGATATTTTTTCATATTAGGAATAACACAAATTATTCGAGGATTATTGATAGTCAACAACCGTCGAAGGCGTTGATAACAATAATCATCAGTAACACCGATTTGTAGAATAAAAAATGAGGAAGTGAAACGCGGCGCTTTTCCCTAGTTCAGAAGGTATCGCCTTCCAAATTTGGGAAGACAGCCCTATTTACAGAATCAAATGAAAGGAATACAATTATGGGGAATTTGGCTGGTATTCTGAACAAATAATATGAGCTCTTTATCGGTCAGCATCCAAAAGTAAAAGTATAGCCAGGTCGGCTGTTCATACATTTCCTGGGAAATTTGTAACTCCTTACAAAGTCAAGTATCTCGATGTTAGGAATTAGTATCAGTAATTATCTCTCATGAGAACTTCCCAGAAGCTTGAATTTCCATTTCATGCATCGAAATACTTCACTTTTCGTCAGCTTCTAATGATCTACAAGACACAAATACTTGGAATAGAGTTCTCATGTGTGGGTCTCGGCACCAAAACATTAATTGAAACATCTTTATTCTACTCAGAGAAAGGCAATCCGTCTTCTTGGTGATTCATCACTCACAGACTCGCTCACTTCATTGGGAAATCTTCAATAGAGATTTCCACGTTCGGTGTTCTTGTGAATTGTCGTAAATCGTTTCACCATTGCCATTATCTACACGAATGACCCGACGATTGCAGAATTTCCACCCCTTTGTTGTGAGCTTGGAGACATGTCGAGCTTCTCTTGGTTAGAGATCTTTTTTCAACAGAACAGGTGAACTTTGGAACTCATTGCCAAGTGAGATTCTGCCTGAGGATTACCAATTTCAAAAATCCAAAGTTGATGATAATTCGTATCCCCTGTCCCTTGATTCACGCGATATTCCTCTAGCATTAAAAAAAGCATGGATATAAGTCACTGACATCGGTACGAATGGAAATTTCTGTCGATATCTCCGATATAGCAAGACGTCTCTCATCAAATGCTGGATATATCTTTCGAATTTCCCTCGTGGCTTCACTTATCCTGGTGTCCCTTAGGCTATCGAAATTCTCGACGTACACCAAGGAATCTGCACCCACAATGTTTCATTTACTTTGTGACTTCAACTATTCACGTTGACCACGCAATCCAGAAGGCTGTGAAAATCAATATCACACGAGGTGGAATGGGATCATAATATCAAGACGGCTATTTTCTAGTCATACTTTTTCACAACGAATATTGACAGAAACTTTGGAAGAAGGATTACCGGGTAACGGCTTTTATTTGTTTTGAAGGCTAGGAGTTCCGATTTGGCACTTATGTTAGTAATTTTTATAGATATATGGGATATAGTAAGTCGACAATAGAAACATATTATTTGAGAGCATGGATACTACGGGCAGATGGCATCAGTTAGTTCGTCTCTCCAAGTCATGTCCTTTCTCATATTTTTCTTCCGGCATCTTCTTAGCTTGAATCAAACATTTTCTTGATCCCTT
Organism: Zygogramma bicolorata; assembly: GCA_032362365.1. NCBI lineage: Eukaryota > Metazoa > Arthropoda > Insecta > Coleoptera > Chrysomelidae > Zygogramma > Zygogramma bicolorata. The sequence goes on from JAVJAQ010001667.1 coordinate 584,019, forward strand.
ATACATATGATCAAAAAATTGCGATCAATTCAGAAACAGAAGAAACAAAAGTGGACTTTTTTATTGGTATCATTCATATTCTGACAATTATTTTAAAAACCGACAAATCGGCGGTGGCGGAACACGCACTGAGTGAGGGTGACCACAGGATTCTGTTTGAAAATGCTAAGCTGATTGCCCCCAACCAGGGTTACCATAGCCGACTGGTACGGGAGGCAGTAGAGATCCAAAAGCATTCGGACAATTTCAACAGAAAGGAAGAAGCGTTGAGTCTAAACAGAATTTGGAATCCCATTCTGAGGAAATCAAGAATCACTAATGAAATCACGGCAGGTAGTGCGGCAACTAATAATGATGATTATTCCCCAAACCCGACAGAAGTAATTAACACTCCAGACTACCTGCATTAATATAAATAAGCCTTAAGAAATCGAAACGTTTAGTCATCGGAAATGAGTAAGCCTCTGAAGAAGCTGGCCACTCGCGCTGGCGAAACGTTAGGAAGAAATTCCAAAGAACGACGGCCTTCAAGCCCGAAGAAAAGAAGTTATACTAATTATTTTAAATCCTAAACTTTTATTTCCTGTGTAAACTTCCATCGTCAACAGTAGTTTGGAAATTTATTAGCTTTCTTTCAACATTCCACCTACTTTACCCTTCACAGAAAGAAATACGACATTATAGTGTATATGGCGTCACAAACACGCTTCAATTGCCTTTCACATAGACATTGGCTAGCTATCCTATATTTCTATAAACATAAACAATGGTTCGACCAAGTTTCTATCTATAAAGGGCAAAGCAGGTATTGCTGTTTGTCACTTCGACTGAAATGTTGACAAAAAAAACTTTCACGCTGATGAAAAACTCCACTTCTGTTGGTACTTTGTATAAGATCAGGAAAATGAAAGATTCAAGCTACCACCCTACCACCCCTATAAGAAAACGCATGACTTGTAAACGAACACTCCAGTGCCATCTATCCGTAGTATCCATCCTTTCAAATGATATTCCGTATGGTCATGGTTTACCGACTACCCTAAATATCTATAAACAATGATGTTAGTCATATTTGACGATGATTTCTACAAATGAGCAATGTTGCAATTATTTACAAAACAAGTCAATCAAAAATGTCCGGACTATGTTGATTAGCATAGCACTGAATCATGTGTAGCACTGAGTTATGTGTACGAGCAGTACATGAGATGTTAAAGTAATTTGATACGCAGATATACACTATTAAACTAGTCATGTCGTGTCAACTATTGGTTGAAAAAAAAAATATAAGACAATTCCAGATGGTACCGCCTTCAAACTTATATGCTAAAAATCATGGAAAAGAGCTGTAAAAATGCAGTCATTGAAAAATCTACAGAAGAGAAAGAGATTTTTTTTCCAGCAAGAACATAGGTATTCAAAAGATCCAAATGTTTTGGAATAATTGAAATTTTTTTTACTATCATATTTGTTTGTGAAATAAAAAACCTTTATAAATGTCAGAGAATTGATCTAACGCAAGTCTTGAAAACTGTTGCTGTGAGTTATCTGCACCCTGTGTCCTGTGAACAATAACTGTGGACTATTAGTAATATGTACAAATGATGGCAGAGTTGAAGAAGACAGTTCCATGAATATCTGTAGGCATGAAGTTTTTTGATGTCCCCCTTTCACATCTGATTATTTTATTCACTTTTTCACTTTAGAAATACATTTTCTATTGAGTTGATCCTCCCCAAAATATCAACCAGGAAATATATTTGATACTATAAGTAAGTCAAGATCACTAACATATATATGAATTATAAAACTTGGTAGAAGGACTTTGTTGTTTCGTGCAGAAATATATTTATGTTTGTTTATATTTCTGAAAGAAAAAAATGTTCAGAAATTTGAGGAATTATTACAACATTGAAAGGTTCAATCCTGAATGGAAGTTCAATTGATACAGACATGCCTTAGTACAATGTTACATCCAGGATAATCCCAGCTGTTCAGGATTAAACCCTTCATTGTTGTAATATGTAATCAAATTTCTGAACATTTTTTTGTCCTTTTGAAATATATACACTGCTTTTCTTTACTGTCCCTCCTTTTTTTTTGACCGGGTGAACTCAAAAAATTCAAACTTGGGATAATGAAATTGATGCATAAATAATATATATTGGAGTAAAATTGACAGATGAAAATTTCAAGATGTCTGTATCATTGAAGTCTATCGAAATACCATTCAAGATTGAACCTTTCAATGTTGTAATGATTCCTCATATTCCTGAACATTTTTTTTTGCTTCAGAAATACATATTTTTATGATTTTGGATCTTATACACTGATGCTGACTTTTCGAGTCGAAAGCGCTGTGCTATTATTTTAATAAATACAGGGTGGTCCAAACCATGACGACAAAAAATACAAATCAGGTTCCTTGCGTAAAGGGGTATACATGTATCATTCATGTTATCCGATTTTATGTATGTAGTTATCGAGTTATGATTGTTTTCAATAAATTTTGGTGAAATAAGATTTGATTTTTTTTCGATTATATTCGTAATAATAGCATAGTCAACTTCCTGACATCAATGCTGGTTGCAAAATATTCATTCAGTATTTGAGGTTTACTACTAAAATCGGATAACATAAATGGGGTATATTTGGATACCCCTTGATGCAAGAACCATATTCCTTTTTTACGCCACGATTTGGACCACCCTGTATATGTCTGCAGGAATCCAAAAGTTTTCACTTATGAATCATAAAGCCATAACGGTGTGCCTTAAATGCCAAGAATATGAATAGTCCAGTCTATGACCATTTTCCCGTGTATTTATCCCATACAGCACCGATTCGCATGAAAATTTGTATTCAGGATCTACATACACTCTTTTTCAAAATCTACCCTGTGCCGAGGGTTGCTTTCTCCCTGGGGGTGGATGCCACCCCTTCTTGGGGGTGAAAAAATTTTCATCGGAAATAAGTGTGGAAATCAATAGATTGACTAATTCTAATCACTTTTGTTCCATGAAGTTTTTTCTGAAAAGCAATACTTTTCGACTTATTCACGAGTGAAATTGTCGGTTTTCAGTCAAAACAACACGTTTTCCTATCCTTTTTCGCGAATTACTGGAAAATAATGCATCTAATCATCGAAAAACCGACAAAGGCGATTGTTTATTTGTGATGTATGCTAACCCACTACAAACTGAATAATTGCTTGTTGCAAGTCGATTAGTATTTTCAAACGCCAAAATGGAAAGTTTCTACGTACAATAACCAAAAACCAATGCATTTTTCGGGAAAAACTAGTTGGACCTTTTTTGAAGTCCTTCAAAAATCCTTCATTTTTGTTATTTTCGGAAGTTTCTAGCATCTAAACTGACCGAGGTATGAAGGAAATAATGTTGAATCCTATTTTTCCATGAAAATGATTGTGAATAACTCATCTTCTCTTCCCCCCCCCCTTTGGAAAACATCGTTGCCTAGTGGAACTATCTGTATATATACATGTATAATTGTATTGTAAATGTTGGTTAGTAAATTTGACGCCAACTTGGATACTATATTGGTTGAGCTTAATCAATCAATAGGGCAAGTCAACAAGATAGCAATAACAAATCAAAGTGCTATCAAATCTCTGGAATACAAGTCTGATGATCTGGAACAGCATTCCGAACGTAATGGCTTGAGACTGAATGGCGTGGTGAAAAGCATTGATGAAAAATTAGTAGATATTGTTAGAGCTGTTTTCCAGGATAAATTGAATGTCCCTACTTCGCCAAGCGACTTTGACAGTATATTTCGAGTTGGAAAGGGATCCCAGAATAATCCTCGCGCAATTATAGTCAATTTCGTCAGTGGATTCAAACGAAATGAAGTAATCAATGCCAGAAAGTCTCTCAAAAACACCGGTATGTCTCTATTCGAAGATCTAACAAAACCCTGCTTTGATCTTCTTACTGCTGCTAAAAAAAAGTATGGTGACAATCAGGCCTGGTTATCTCGCGGAAAAGTTTATGTTTGGAATGGGCGTGAAAATAATAAGAGAATGATCGCATGTGTTACAGACTTATAACTTTATCGAAGCGGTAGGACTATACCTTCTTTGTTCATTCTCACAGACTTTTTGTCAAATACAGTTTATTTTTATCTATCTCACAAAAACAGATTGGATACCCATATTTTTGTGATGAAGAATAAAGGAAACTATTTTTATTTTACTGGCATGTGAATTCATTGAGGATGATTTATTTGCATTAGCTTCCGCACTCATAATTGTTGTTGTTTTACTGATGAGATTATTTCATTGATGTGGTTGATTAAATGTACTGCATGATTTAATCATAGTTTGTATGCCATATAATATTACAATTTGGGTTGGTTCAGTGACTCATTCACAATGCTCTACCTACTCTTTGAAATATGCGTACCAATATGATACACTTCGCGCATTTTAATGTTCGTTCGCTGTGTACCGAATTTGAACTGTTTGCCGAATATGTTCAGATGGTTGCATTTGATATTATTGGTCTTTCCGAAACTTGGTTGACTCCACAGATACCTTCCGAATGCCTAAGAATTGAAGGTTATGATATGGTTCGTCGTGACCGTCTTTCAAGAGGGGGAGGGTTTGCTTTTTATTTTCGCAGCTCTTTAGGGATCAAAGTTGTCAATATACCTGAATGCAGTATGGAAATCGAACAGCTATGGATAAGTATGAAATTTGCCGGAAAAAATTTTTGCCTGGGTACTCTCTACAGACCTCCATCGACTAATTTGAGAACAAGTCTGAATTGTCTTGAAAATGTTTTGACCACCCTTATCCCTGAGTTTGATCATGTCGTGTTCGGGGGAGATTTTAATGTAGACCTTCTGCACAACACAACCCCTGCTTTTACATTACTCGATCGGCTTTTTTCACAATTTGGTTTACATCAGTTGGTGAAGGAGCCTACTAGGGTTACTCTGAATTCTAGTACCCTCATTGACTTGCTGGTGTCCTCTGACCCTGGTTTCTGCACTCACATCGATACCCATAATATGGAAGGTATCTCAGATCATCACATAGTTAGTTGTGTGTTGAAACTCAAAAAAGAGAAACAGCCAACTATTTTTAAAACATTCAGAGATTACTCTAGTTTCGATTTCAATACATTTTCCAGAGATCTTACAACTATTCCATGGGATGGTATACCGTGTGACACAGACTCATGGTACACCCCGGTTTTCTCCTTTGTTTTTCTAGTTATATTTTTGAAATTCGAAACGTTAAATATGATCACTGAACAGCATTTCTCGACATATCTGAAAGAAAAAAACAACTTCCAATTTTTCCGGAAATGACATCAACTTTCGATTCTTGAATAGGACACCCTGTATATTGTTACATGATCGGTAAGGGATGATCATGAGGAATCCAACGATACCAGGTTTTATGGTGTTATCTCCGATGACTACGGAGATATCGCCATTTATTTTATTCATAAGCTCAATGAGTGGGAGAGAGAATTGGATTGACCCGCCAGAAAAAGTTTCTCTCTCCCACTCGTTGAGCTTATGGATAATATAAATGGCGATATCTCCGCAGTCATTGGAGATAACATCATCAAACCTGGTATCGTTAGATTCCTCATGATCATCCCTAACCGATCGTGTAACAATATACAGGGTGTCCTATTCAAGAATTGCTAGTTGATGTCATTTCCGGAAAAATTGAAAGTTGTTTTTTTCTTTCAGATATGTCGAAGAATGCTGTTCAGTGAGCATATTCAATGTTCCGAATTTCAAAAATATAGCTAGAAAAACAAAGGAGAAAACGGGGGTGTACCATGAGTCTGTGTCACACGGTATATGGTATTGTTAACATTGACGAAGCCGTCGATTTTTTCTACAGAAACGTGATTCAGTTATTTGATATACATGCTCCATTTGAATCTGTTAGAATTAAGAAGAAGCCTGCTCCATGGCTCACTGAGAATATTAAGTTTATGATGAAATTACGTGACAAAGCACACACTGCTTATAAAAAATCTGGAACAATACACTCCTGGAATGAATAAAAAAACATGCGAAATTTTGTAAACGAGTGTGTGAGAGCCGAAAAACGTGCCTATTTGAACCATAAATTCAAAACAGATCCTAGTAGCTTTTGGAAACTTTTACGCTGGCTCAATGTGACTCCTAAATCTACTGATTGTCCTACTAATATTGACAGTGCAAACAAATTCAACAATTCTTTCGTTCACAATGTCTCATTCGATGATATCAGTAATCAGTTCATCTCTGAACATTACGAAAACAAGAATTACTGATACCCTATCTTAGTCCGCATATTACATATATAGTGAACTTATCTTAATCTAGTGGTCTCTTTCCTTCCTCATGGAAAAACGCCAATGTAATACCTGTGCCAAAGAAAGATTTACCTTCCTCTATCAATGACTTTAGGCCAATCAGTATATTACCTACGTTATCCAAAATATTGGAAAAAGTCGTGGCTGCTCAGTTGAGTGCCTATTTTGAAAGTAATAGAATTTTACCTCGCACACAATCAGGATTTCGTCCATTTCACAGTACAACAAGTGCTCTTTTGAAGGTTTCAGATGATATCTTCCGAGCTGTGGACAGTAAACAAATCGCATGCCTTATGCTATTAGATTATAGCAAGGCATTTGATACTCTCACCCATGAGACTTTATGTATCAAACTGAAGTATTATGGTCTAGGTCCCACAGCAATATCTTTTTTCTCAAATTATTTATCAGATAGGCAACAGAGAGTTGTATTACCTAGGGATGTTTCTGATTATATCAGATTAAAGAGAGGTGTACCTCAGGGTAGATCCTCTCCTCTTTTCAGCATATACGGCAGATTTTTCCAATTATTTGGAGTTTTGCGTATCTCATCAATATGCAGATGATAGGTACGCAGATTTATTATACATTTCCCCTGGAAGATATCGGCGTAGCTGCTGGGAGAATTAATTCTGATTTGAAGGCTATATGTGATGTGTCTAACGCTCATGGGCTAGTCCTTAATGGAAATAAAACACAAATGCTAATTTTTGGTAGTCAGAAGGAGAAAGTGATCGAAAGTAGGTTATTCAATATTGTACTTAATGGGCAATCGATCTCTTCCACTGATTATTGTAAGAATCTTGGGTTATGGCTGGATTCTCAATTGCGCTTTTCGAAACATGTCGGTCATCTGATTCAATCATCGTTTGGCAAATTGAAACTGCTCTATATACATAAAAATATACTGAACCGGGAAATTGAATTAAAATTATGCAATTCACTTATTTTATCCAGCATAACATATTGCAGTGTGGTTTATTGGCCCGCTATATTGAATAGGGATAAGGAATGCCTTCAGAGAGTTCAAAACGCATGTATTCGTTTCGCATATGATCTGAGAAAATTTGACCATATATCTGCATCCTTTTTGGACTCTGGCTGGCTGACACTAAATGAAAGATATTTGCTTCAGATGGCACGATTAAACTACAAGCTGCATAAATATGAGAAACCTCCATATCTCTTGTGCAAACTAGTCAAGCGTGGTGAATTACATGAACGTGCTACCCGGTATGGTGATCTGTGTAGCGTTCCTAGGCACTCTTCAACTTTATTCCAGCGTTCATTCAGCTATAATGCGGTAAAAATTTATAATTCTATTCCCACAGAAATCAGGCGCTTAACAAACGTCGGTCGAGTCGTTCGGCAGACAGTTCAAATCATACTTATTAAATAAAAGAAATTAATATTGGCACAAGTTTTTACTATATTTCTGTCATGTTATTATTCTGTTCATCAATTGGTTTTTTGGGTGGTTATATGGAAGAGCGTGTTGCACGAATATCGCCACCCGCATTGTGTAATGGTCGGTTCATACACCACACTTTTACTTTTACTTTATCTTTTACTTTTACTTTAAGAAAGTTGTCACAATGTCAATCAATCGAGGCGTTCATACACGGCACTTTTACTTTTACTTTTAATTTAAGGATGAGAACTTTTACTTTAAGAATCAGATGAATCAATAATTTTAGGGACTGCGCATGCGTGCATGTGAAGTCATCACAGCAAGCAGTGCCACCAACATTATAAGGAAACGTATTCTTCTGAATATTTCACAGAAATGATTTAAAATGGGTGTTCTGTAAAATATTTGTCATTATCCGATACAAAATAGCAAATTGCAAATCAAAACAATGACGTAACCCACGATTACTTCTTCTTCTTCGTTTGTTTTTGATCACTGCGCATGCGTCCTGTTTACTTTAACACTGGTGTATGAACGGTCCAATTCCATTCTTAAGGTAAAAGTAAAAGATAAATTAAAAGTAAAAGTGTGGTGTATGAACCGACCATTATCTATCTTCTGTAGTATTTGAATAAAGACAATTTATTATTATTATTATTATATACATATAGTTCCACTATGTCTGAAATATAGTTACTATGTGTATTCTTCAATATACTAATGTACATACTCTAATTTCTACAAAAATTGTTTTTGTTTTTTTCTCATAACTCGCTTAGTCTTCAAGCAATCAAATCCACCAAAAAAGTATTTTGTAGCTTTTTTCAAGAGCTATGAGCTCATTCACATTATTTTTTGTTTCAGATTTTATTTTTGAAAAGGTTCATGCTGAAAGGGCTCAAAAAAGGTACTTTGCGCGAACCCCTCACAATATTTAACTGGCCATATCTTACTCTATTTTCATCCTTCAGAAAAAAAAGGAAACATTGAAATTTTCAGAGAAGAATAGCCTTCAATTTTGTACTCCAGGAAATTTTGCATGTGATCAATACTTTTCGAGTTATTTCGAAGAAATGGTGATTTTTCGCTGAATCACGTATATGATTTTTTCTCTTCAATCTCAATTTTTTCCGAAACTACGTACTTTCAATTGATGAAAAACTCAGAACTCATCATAAGAACATGAATGAAGAGAATTATGGAGTAACAACGATTTTTTTCAAAGGGGGGAGAAGAGAAGATGAGTTATTCACATTTTTTTTTCAACGAAAAATAGGATTCAACATTATTTCCTTCATACCTCGGTCAGTTTTGATGCTAGAAACTTTTATAAATAACAAAAATGAAGGATTTTTGAAGGACTTCAGAAAAGGTCCAATTAGTTTTTCCCGAAAAATCCATTGGACTTTGGTTATTGTACGTAGAAACTTTCCATTTTGTCGTTTGAAAATACCAATCAATTTTCAACAAGCAATTAATCAGTTTGTAGTGGGTTTGCATACATCACAAATAGGTAAACGATCGCCTTTGTTTTTTCAAAAGCTATAATTTTGCTCTCCACAGGTTCTTCGATTAGATGCATTATTTTCCAGTTATTCGCGAAAAAGAATCGGAATACGTGTTTTTTTTTTAACTGAAAACCGACAATTTCACTCGTGAATAGGTCGAAAAGTATTGCTTGTTGAAATTATATGGACTTTATACCATATATTATGTTATTTTGATTAATTAAAAGCGACATGTGGAAATGCATGTATTATCGACAATAATATGACTGTACATGTTTCCTCTATAAACGACAAGTAACAAGTCTGTATAATCAAATTTTTCAGTTTAGGAAGCGTCAAAAATTGCCCGGTGAGTTGCCGGAACCCTTCTTGGACCTGGGGGTTGCTTGGCAACAAGTACTGTCCATCGCGTTCTCATTCGCACTCAGGTAATAAAATTATTCAACACAAGAAATAGTCGCGTGCCACTAGACCGCGCGTTATACAGTAAAAATAGGAAAATTGCCGCAACATTGCTTTTCAGAAAAAACTTTATTGAGCAAAAGTGCTTAGGATTAGTCAATCTATTGATTTCCACACTTATTTCCAATAAAAAAATGTTCACCCCCAAGAAGGGGTGGCATCCACCCCCAGGGAGAAAGCAACCCTCGGCACGGGGTAGATTTTGGAATAGAGGGTAAGTAGAACCTATATCCAAATTTTCATACGAATCGGTGCTGTATGGGATAAATACACAGTTCACACTTTTTTCACCGTCATAGACTGGAGTAGAAGGGACGAATTCAATTCTCCTCATTTGAAGTTGTATGCTTGCTTGTAAATATATTGGCGTCAAAGGTGAAATGTGCACAGAGGGCAGAGCCAACGAGTTGAATACTTTTTGGTTATTGAACACCTACTTGACCTTTGAGAAAACTTGAACTTGAAAAAGGCGAGCGGTATAAGTGCTTTGACATGGTAGTATGTAAATATTTAGTAGACGTAGACCTACCATTTATAAGGTTCCAAAGGTGCGACAATAATGACGGTTAACAATGACAATGACAAAGGAGAAGTCAATCTGAAATCAACTTCTGTATAGTACGTATAAAATTTATAGGAGATTAAGACGAATTTTTATTATCTAACCAGAAGCCGATGTACTCTTCTGGATGTGTTACAATGTGGCAACATGTGAATGGTGAAGAAAAAGAAGCACAACTAGTGGAACATAAAAGCAATTGAGCAATTGATTACTATAACCAGATATCTACTGTGGAACCATCTACTTACATCTCACATAAACGTTAGCTTTCCTCTGAGAAATTTGAAACTTTTGGCCTTGGCTGGTTCTTACTATACTCCAGTCTATGACGGCAAAAAAAGTGTAGGCTGTGTATTTATCCCATACAGCACCGATTCTAATGAAAATTTGGTTATAGGTTCTAATTACCCTCTATTTCAAAATCTACCCTGTGCCGAGGGTTGCTTTTTTTGGAAGCAGGGGTAAAAACCACCCCTATTCGAAAAAAAAAACAAAATTTTAGATTGGAGCATGTAATAAACTGAAATCATATTTATATGGGTAAAATCAATCAATTGATAATTTTTAATATAATTTATGGTTCAGTAATCAGTGTCAGCCCTTAACACCCCCCCTTATGAAAGAATATAATCAGAAAACAATCATTAACATGTCATTTGGCAGTTATTCAACTTATTCAGTATCTATTTGCATTCAATTTGAGATTTAGCGTCCATCTACCATTTACTTCAAAGTCGAGGTTGTGCCTGGGGTTGATTTCAATTCATCAGAGGTGAAAACTACCCCTATTCAAGAAAAATTACAAAATACTTGTTTTGAGCATGCAGTCATCTGTAAATACGTTGAATTAACCTTGATAGACAATTTCTGATATATTAAACAGTTTCGACCCCTAAAAACCAACCTTACGATAGTTTTTATTAAAAAATTATATCGAAATTGTTATTGAGTAACCGGGAAACTCAACTGTATGAAAATTCAGATTGAGACTCTACTTCAAAGTTACCTCTGTACTCGAGGTTGCTTTTGATTTTTTTAGGCTGAAAACTACCCCATTAAAAAAAGGTTAAGTCTAGATTTGGAAATGTGATCGATTGGAATCATATAGTTCCACTAGGCCTGAAATATAGTTACTATGTGTATTCTCCGATATACTAATGTACATACTCTAATTTCTACAAAAATTGTTTTTGGTTTTTTCCCATAACTCCCTTAGTCTTCAAGCAATCAAATTCACCCAAAAAGTATTTTTGAGCTATAAGCTCATTCACATGATTTATTGTTTCAGATTATATTTTTGAAAAGGTTCATGCTGAAAAGGCTCAAAAAAGGTACTTTGCGCGAACCCTCACAATATTTAACTGGCCATATCTTACTATATTTTCTTCCTGCAGAAAAAAGTAAACACCAAAATATTCAGAAAAGAATAACCTTCAATTTTGTTCTCTAGAAAATTTTGCATGTGATCAATACTTTTCGAGTTATTTCGAAAAAATGGTGATTTTTCGCTGAATTACGTATATGATTTTTTTCTCTTCAATCTCAATTTTTTCCAAAACTACCTAATTACAATTTATGAAAAACTCAGAACTCATTATTAGAACATGAATGAAGTGAATTATGGAGTAACATCGTTTTTTTCAAAGGGGGGGGAGAGAGGATGAGTTATTAACAATTTTTTTTCAACGAAAAAATAGGATTCAACATTATTTCCTTCATACCTCGGTCAGTTTTGATGCTAGAAACTTTCATGGATAACAAAAATGAAGGATTTTTGAAGGACTTCAAAAAAGGTCCAATGGGTTTTTTTCCGAAAAATGCATTGGTTTTTGGTTATTGTACGAAGAAACTTTCCATTTTGGCGTTTGAAAATACCAATCAACTTTCAACAAGCAATTATTCAGTTTGTAGTGGGTTTGCATACACCACAAATAAACGATCGCCTTTGCTTTTTCGAAAGCTATAATTTTGCTCTCCGCAGGTTTTTCGATCAGATGCATATTTTTCCAGTTATTCGCGAAAAAGGATGTGAAAACGTGTTTTTTTTGCCTGAAAACCGACAATTTCACTCGCGAATAAGTCGAAAAGTATTGCTTTTCAGAGGAAACTTCATTGAGCAAAAAGTGCTTAAAATTAGTCAATCTATTGATTTCCACACTTATTTCTAATAAAAATCTTCTCACCCCCAAGAAGGGATGGGATCCACCCCCAGGGAGGAAGCAACCCTCGGCACAGGGTAGATTTTGAAAAGGAGGGTATGTAGATCCTAAATCCAAATTTTCATGCAAATCGGTGCTGTATGGGATAAATACACGGGAAAATGGTCATAGACTGGAATAAGCAGTTAGTCTTAATTTCTAATTTCGTGATTTCTCAAGCTATCAATTTCAACTGATTAAATGTACTGAATTGGGACATAACAACAACTATAAGCAACTCGAGACTCACTTTCAAGATCCTCTTTTTACGTTTGGAGGAATACAACAGCCACAGAAGGTAAAAGAACATAATGAGGGCTGCACCCAAGAGGGCCGACAATCTCGTGGATCCATCGGGCACGACGTGATAGAGGCCCAGGACCACCAGGAATACGACTATCCCTGCCGCTAAACATCTTCCAGTTTTGCGCCTTTCTTCCTGAAATCAACCGGATTTGATGACAAAACCAGATTTTTACCCTATCGAATATGTGCATAATCCTCTTTGAAACGATTTCAGATAGTTCGTTAACTTTGGCCAATGTTCGTTTTGCGACAGTCATTCACTTTCTCTATTTCATCTTCAGAATTACCCGAAAGTTTTTATGATTTCGTGAATGTTTCATATGCCACAGAAAATATCGTAGATATATCGAATTATTTTACATTTTGGCTGGGCTTATAGTGCTCTTTAGATTGGGTTTCGATAGGTCATCGAGTTTGACCAATGTACATTTTATCAGTCATTAAAATCGAGGCTTAGGACCATCATGATACATAACTGAAATAATAATAATAACATCGAATAGGTATGCATATACAAAATAAATATTGAACTTTTTATTATTTCTATACTTTTAATTGAAATAGTTTTCGTGGAATTTGTTATTAGGTGATTGAAATCAGCCAGGGTTTCACATATTTTCAGTTGGTCTGGAAGTTTATTATACCTTAGAATACTTTTGTGGGGTGAATAGTTCATTTTTCTCAAATCACTGGTATGAAAAACAAATGAATGAATTTATTATTCCTCGTGTAATAACCATGACTTTCCTGCTGATATAGAACAAATTTGTACAAACAATCAAGAAGCAAATGCTTTTATCATTTCAAACATAAAGATCTCCAAGCAATTCTCATACAGTTTCCTGTTAGATTTCCACTATGAGGTTTCGAAAACTGCAATTCGTTGTTTCACTAAGCAATAACTTATTTCAATAGACATCTTTCTGCTAGATAAAGCATGTATTGCTATTGTATGGTGAACGCGTTTCGCGGTTTTGTAAACTCTATTATACTAAAGATAACACAGGAAACTGTACAAGTTTTTTCAATGAGATTTTCATCAAAGGTCAGCCAGTTCCATTGACTTCATCTTCAAAAAACAAAACATAATATGCTTTGACCGACAAGAAGTTATTGCTTCAATAGTGCTATATCTATTATGTAATCAATATGGCTGGATGAAAGCACTGAATTTTTTCGTTTTTCGTGTTGGACGTGCGCATTTATGTTCTTCGAAACGAATTTCTATATAACGTCGAGTTCGACCTAAGTATGTACTTTCTGCTACAGTCATCAGAAGTAATTTAGTATATCCCCGAATAATTTTTTTCTGAGGGTCGTTGTTGTTTGCTGGTAGTTTGATCTGCCACATTGTAGAGGGAGATAATGACGACAAGACCCAAAAGGACCAGCAATCTCGTGAATCCGTCATGCACGACATGATAGAGGCCTAGCACCATCCCGCTGCTGAACATCTTCCGGTTTTGCGCCTGTCTTCCTGTAATTAATAGGATTTAATTTGCGGGAGACAGTATAGCAGCTTCCGCTCGAAAACGATTAAGGATCACACGATTCGGTGAACAGAAAAATTGCCGAATCCACGGGAAAATTATCTTCCATCCATAATACGCCGTGAGGATGAGAGCAGAGGAAGAGATAGCTAAAGGGCGAATCAAATATAAGGTCTGCGAACGGTTCATGCGTACTTGGAAATGATTAACTGGTATAGGAATTTCTTGAGCACGTGAAGTGGGATCACCAGAAGAAAAACAGACCCTTCTCAAAGAAAAATCAGACAAAAACATTCGAAGACCGTCCCAGTCGTTTGACTTGTAATGCCGGACTCGGCGTGTGGATAGTTTACCATGTATTTGAGCTGAATACGAACGAGTATTGCCCAAGGGAGGGAGAATTTTGATCTGATAAGGATCAGTGTGAGTAGTCGGAAATAGGTCCGGTGTGTTGGCAAACTGACTATTCGTATCAGGAATACGAGTAGGTTGATCTATCAGTTGTTCAAGATCATCAGTTATAGCAAATGCCTCTAACGGTCGTCCTCTTTCAACTGTTTTATTCGGGAATTCAAGCCATGCCGAATTATGCAGTTGAGCTTAAATTATAATCGACGTTTCGCCAACATCTCAGTTGGCATTTTCAAGAATGTTACTGCTCCTACTTGGTGCTAGCAACTGTTGTTTGAAAAACTTCTGCCAGTTTTTTAAATGATTTCTCGGTCGTAAATTGTAGCCGATATGATCTGCTTCCTCAGCCGTCGGATTGATTATGGTTGTCGTACCTTCTGCTAAAGACAGTATAGTTTCCTATACATTTATATCATGTTTCCTAGAAATAAATTATATTCTATTCTATGCTTGAAGAAGTACATACTTATACAGGGTGATTCAAAAGTACTTTGACAAACTTCAGGAGGTGATTCCTCACAATATTCTAATATGAATTGTCCAAATAATATATACATGTCTGGAAACGCTTCGTTTCCAAGATACAGGATGTTGAAGTTTTATTTTTATTATCGTTTTTTTCAAATAACTTTTGAAATACTGAACTCAATTAAACGAAACTTGGTAATAGAAGGTTTTTGAGGTGTCGAATTCGAACCTGATGTTCTTATTGCTCTTACTCGTAGGGGGCGCCACCTACACGTCTTTTTCTTTTTTAAAGATTCATAACTTTTTTGGGCGTACTTCTAGCACATTTTTCAGTAAAAAAAATCGATTCCTCTATCATATCTACGTAAATAAGCTACCCTTGTTACTAGTCGCTGTAAGCAACCGTTTTCTAAATATTTGGACTTGAAAACTCCAAGCCGATTATTTGATAATCGATGCATGTTGAAGTTATTACGAATATTTGGCATTTTTACAAGAATGCTTTGGAAATAAATTTGACGTTTGTGAGTAGTTTTGGTAATTACATATTTTGTGACAGTTAGACGTTTCGTTGAAGTTTCCGTAAGTAGAAGTTGAAAACACTTATTTTGAAAAAATTGATTATTCAAACAATAATGCTCATTTAGCCGATATGCATTTCGTTAATGGGCTTGCGGATGGCAATGCGCACGAAGCAAGACGTATTTACCAGGAGCGATTTCCTAATCGAGTACTGCCTTCAGATCCAACATTTGCTAGTCTCCACCGTCGTTTGGCAGAAGCAGGTAGCTTTAAGAGGGCAGCTGATATTATTGGAAGACCACGAGCAGTCCGAACTACAGAATTGGAAGATGTTTTGAACGAGGAGAATCCAGAAACACGCACAAGAGTAATTGCTGAAGCTGTCAATTCTACTCAGTCCACAGTTTGGAGAATTATCCACAATCAACAGTTTTCTCCATACCATATTCAAAGGGTACTAGCTCTTTTGCCACGAGACTGTCCCCAACGCATTACTATGTGTCAATGGTTTTTGAGAAAATTGGCTGAAAATCCTCAATATTTAAGATATGTACTCTTCACGGACGAGGCAAACTTCTCCCGAAATGCTATCACAAACTTTCATAACAACCATGTTTGGGCTCTCGAAAATCCGCACGCAGTTAGTGAAAGGCATTATCAGTATCAATTTTCTGTAAATGTATGGGCGGCAATAATTGATAATTACTTTTTAGGTCCTTTCTTTCTTCCGCTCCGACTGAATGGCGCAATTTACAGACACTTTTTAGAAAATGAATTGCCGGGACTACTTCAGAATGTACCATTAGAAATTAGTGTCCGCATGTGGTTTATGCATGATGGGGCTCCGGCCCATTTTAGCGTTATGGCCAGGGAATTCCTTCACACAGTCTATCCAAATCGATGGATCGGTAGGGGTGTAGAAGAACCTAACCAGGCGTGGGCACCAAGGTCCCCAGATCTAAAACCGATACATTTTTATTTTTGGGGACATTTGAAGTCACTAGTTTATAAGACTCCAGTAGTGAACGAGGAAGATCTAAGAAACCGAATAGTAGACGCTTGTGAAACAATAAGAAACACCAATAATTTTTGAGCGGGTACGAGATTCAATGAATAGACGACTGACTGCCTGTATCTCCGCTGAAGTTGGACACTTCCAACAATTCATTTGAATACAATTTAGTTTCGTTTATTTTAGTTTATTCTACATATTCAAAATTTCCTTAAATAAAATGTTGACATTTCATGCAAATTCTATTAAAACAAATACTGATTATGCACCCTTGATACCAAAATAACTATTTCGCTTAAGGATGTCATAAAGGAACTTACCCAACACTAATGACCTCTTCAAACGAGTAAAACGTCAAATTAATTTCCAAAGCATTCTTGTGAAAAAAGCAAAATATTCGTAATAACGTCAACATATGCATCGATTATCAAATGATCGACTTGAAGTTTTCAAGTCCAAATATTTAGAAAACGGTTGCTTACAGCGACTTGTAACAAGGGTAGCTTATTTACGTAGATTTTTTTTGTTCTAAAAATTGTTCGTTTCCGTTAACCAGCTGACGAACGTCAACCCTCAGAAGTCGAAACTTGTGCGAGCAATGGATCAACGAGGCCTTACCTTTCAACGTGCGATTACCCAGCACGGTGGCCCGGCGAGGATTCGAACCCCGGCCTTCCGCTTGATAGGCAGATATGCTAACCACTACACTACCGAGACCATAGATATAATAGAGGAATCGATTTTTTCATTGAAAAATGTGCTAGAAGTACGCCCAAAAAAGTTATGAATCTTAAAAAAAGAAAAAGACCTCTAGGTGGCGCCCCCTACGAGTAAGAGCAATAAAAACATCAGGTTCGAATTCGACACCTCAGAAACCTCCTATTACCAAGTTTCGTTTAATTGAGTTCAGTATTTCAAAAGTTATTTGAAAAAATTTAAAATAAAAATAAAACTTCAACATCCTGTATCTTGGAAACGAAGCGCTTTCGGACATTTATTTATTTGGACAATTCATATTAGAATATTGTGAGGAATCACCTCCTGAAGTTTGTCAAAGTACTTTTGAATCACTCTGTATATAGGTTGTTGTTGTTTTCCTTGAGCCACTTCCAAATTTTGATTGGTTAATAAGAATCTGTATTTTCATCCATTTTGTGAAACTCATCGGGCCATATTTACTGATGTCATGAGATATACCCATCAAATACTACAAAAATTGAAGCAAATGAAGTGAATTACTTTTCGACTAGCAACCAGAAAGCAAGACTTATCAGTAGGTGTTTGCAAGCGTTCTAAGCCGCGATACTTCGGCTATTTCACTTCTGGTTCGAACCGCGGTAGGGGCAGAATTTTTCTGACCAGCTCGGTGCGACAGGCAATTTTTAGTTGCCTATAGATACCAATCGTGGTAGGTGGAAAATCTGGATTGAATACACCAACCGACCCGGTAGCACGGTGGGATTTTCTGGGTTTCCCCAGAGTTAAAATAGCAGCTGCGCCACCGTGAAAATCGATAAGACGCCCCAGAGCGATTCGGCATCCAAAACCCTTGCCCGCACCAGGCTCTACCTTCTGGGCGCACTCCTAAGGGTGTTCAGCAAAGGGAAATATATAATGTAATGTAAATGAAAACAGATACCGTTAATAATCAAAAAAGGTGGATCGAGCAAAAACATTAGAATTTTCTACATAAAAGTATCCCTTCGATTATGAAGTACGATGAATGGATTTTGAACTAAAGTTATCTTGTAAGATGGCGCTAATATAGAAATGCAAACTCAAGAGGCAGCCTTCATTCGTCATTCCAAACAAGGAAAACAATTAAAATTTTCTCTGAGAATTTCCTACTGTTTTCAGCTGTAACCCCTGGGGTAGTATACATTTATTGTCGGGAAATCTGAGGAATGGTATTGTTGAAATTCACAATTTCAATTACAGCATAAAAAACATCGAAAATCATTCCTCACCTGGAGACTGGTATCGTTGTCCTTATCCTCAGCAGGATCCTTTTCTACGACGTCTAATACAACCATTATAACACGTGAAACTGAATCGAACCCAAACAATCTGGATCGAACCGAACATCAGAGTCTACCGAGCTATATCGATATAGGTTGTTGTAACGATCAATCGGTGGGAGATGAAGAATTTACGATTAATGCAATAAATTTAAGGTAAACTGATTCATCGATTCAAGATCAAAACAGGCGAATGCGTCATCGGCGGGCGTCGTATATATAGCTGAAGCGAGGGAGCGTTTCGAAAAAAAATTGTATGAGCTGATTTCTGATTTTTTATTTGATGGACACGAATAGAAAAGTCTGTGATGGCTATCATTGGAACCAACGGAGATTTGATAGAAAATAGTGTATTTTACTACCTAAACTTCTTTCAAGAGTTTTTTGGTACCTACATATTATCATGGGTTATTAGTTGCAAAAATCCTTCATTCTCATTGTCGCTTCTTTAGTTTTTTTTCAGAATTTTCTTAATATAATTTTTTATGGGCTATCGAAAATTGCTGAAGGAGGGAATATCTAGTTTTGATGACTTAACGCTCTCAAGAAAGATGAAAAATCTGCTTGCCGAAAAAGTTTGAAAATGTCAAAAAATACAGGTGGTTAAAAACATCTGGAGCTGGTCCAAGGAAACCAACAACCTATAATAGTATATTATGCAACGATCGTGTAATGATACTCGCATAAACCATACGAAGCTCACCTTCGGCTCGTTTCGTATCCCGGTTAATGCTCATGTATTAATAACCATTACATGAGAGTTGCATACGCTATTTTATCTAACCCAATAAATAATGAAGAACTATAAATATTATATTATTAGGTATTTATATTGAACAAAATAATAGTAGGTAATCAATCGTATTTCTTTAAAAAATTCTACAAAATTGTAATTAATGGTATAACCACGGAAAATACAACAATGAGAAATGAAGAGAAAAATGAAATGAAAAAAAATCTCTACCGAGGTCAGGAATTGGCTGCCGGCGCCATTGACAACTGGGCCATGAGAGCTCATTTGGCTTTGTCGAAAATAAAAACATATATGTTGCATTTGTCAAATGAAAAATAGAATCCTTTCGATTGTATTTTTTCTTGTCTAAAACATCTGTGGAGGAGTCGCTGGTAATTCTTCTATATCACTCTGCTATAAGACATTTTCATACGATTATCGAAAATTGACTAAATTCTTCAAAAATTCAATGCCTACCTACTGATTTTGACTTGACAAACGTCAAAATGTAAAGCTTGCACATCATGCTTGATTGAAAAATGATGGGTTTCTATTGGTTGAAAATCTGTATCGTAATGGATTTCATTATAAAACGAGTTATGAGCATATAGTAAGTATAATAGTACGGAGGTAGATAAAGTACTTATACTTCCTTAATAAGCATATGCGGACCATTGACAGTTGCTATGATATGCAAACAGTTCTTGAAATAATATTCAACCGAACCAGACAAAAGTAAAAAAAATTTAATCGAAAAGTGTGCTAGCTCGAATTTATCAACGTCATTAGATACGATTTTCTATGAACCTCTCGGAGAGTCGAATTTTACTCACACAAAGATTAGGAAATTTTGAGGGATACACAATGGGATTCTCTATGTAGGATCAATAATTCTAACAGAGATATTTCGAAATGTCCTGAAAAATGCATTTATTCTGAAATCTAAGAAGAGAAGAAAGCAGTAATTGAAAATCTTCAATTTCATTTTGAAAAAAAATCTTCATTTCTGTATAAGCATTTTGAAGATATTGGACGAAATACAAAGCATTTTTCCAAGATGGCAGTGTTAACACACTCTCCCAAAGTAGCTCTGCTGATTCAAACTTGCATTTGGACAGCACTCCCGTATAATTTTCAACAATAACGAACTCACTTGTTTTTCACATTCACCTTAGCAACCACAAAAACTTATTATCTCCCTTCATCCCCCCTATATCAGATGGCGATGAAATCAAGGGTTCAGAGGGGTACAATGATCATACATTTTTTTAGCGTGTATTCATTAAATATCTAATCATTTTAATTTTCTTCTCTGTTCACTTCTATTTCAGTTACTTCTAAGGAAAATGGGGACAAGGTTTTCTTCTTCAAGAAGAAGAAAAAAACTGTGAAGAAATAAGTGGTTTTGCCCCAGTTCGATTATACCAAATGGCTTTGATTTCGAGTAAAGTCCTTCAGCAAGGGATGCATGTGTTATTTAAGAATAATATGTTCAATTGGATATGGTGCCTTATAGCCCCAATAAGAACACATACTCCAAATTTATATTGATTCTGAAGAAACATAATTCTCAATGCATTCATTTTTGTAATTTTAATTGAACCAATAGTTGACATGAAAATATAATCATCACTTTACCTATATCCTACAGGTAATTATAACTATTGCTTAACAATGGGGAGAACTGCTGGAATTGGTACAAACAACTCAAAATTGAAGTTCAGTTCAAATTCCCAATGCAATCCTGATTATCGTGTCTGAGAATGAAGATTTTTGAGTGATACATGTACGAAGATGAGCTGGAATCAATTATGAGAAGTATATGTTTGTAAAATCTTCAAATATATGTATAAACATGTTCAAGTTCAAATCTGATCAAGGGTGGCTTAAGATTCAAGTTCACCAGTGGTAAATAATTTATCAATTGGAGCAATAGCACAGGCATACGTATATGCCTAGATGACTCACGGTCAGTTTCACATATCTGGTCGCCTGATGGTTATTAGATCTAAATCATGTTCCACGAGAGGTGGTCGAGCATTTAACAATCAATCAATCAATATCATTTATTGTCTCTAAAGAGCATTTCTTACTCTTATTACAAGAAGACTGGTGAGTGCTCATGACTACACCTCAATTACAGCAGTGTTAATCAAGTATATGAACTAATCGATATTATATAAGATACTACGGGCTGCCTTGTACAGACCATGAGGTTAAAAGAAAAGACAAAAAAAAAACTAAAACTAGAAACCTACGTGCTATTCGTTAATTATAAATGACCGTAGTTTTAGAATGTTCATGATAGAAATAACTAGTTGTTTCAGTATTACATCAGAGTGAGAATTTAGTATGCCTATCAGATCATCGATATTACGTAACCGTACAAATGCTTCACTAATTCTTATACTAGAATAAATGGGGCAGTCAAATAAAATATGTTTTAAAGTCTCTCTTCGATGCAGGTTACAGACTGTGCAGTTCCTCTGTATCAATAATGTACGTGGAGCCAGAAAAAGAAAATTTCAAACGTGTCTTACTGCAAGTTCGAAGCTGTGCAAAGATTCTGCTAGTGTGTATTGGGCTCGGGGTCTTCAAATATTTTTGACAGGTGTTATAAGGGTCAGTGACTGGTAGATCTGGGGATAGCTTGAGTGATTCAGCTGTTCTAAGTCATTTCTGAATAGCGTGTCTTTATAGCAGTTAATAATGTGACCGGTTATTTTTCTAGATGGATTGCTCATAAGATCGCCCCACTTATGAACCTGATTCGCAAATATTACACATTCCTTGACTTGGAGAAGCCAGTTGTATTTTGGCTCTACGTTATTTAAGATTGACAACCGTAGTAGGCATTTTTTAGGTAGCCGAGTACTGTCCATATTGTTCAGACAAGCAAGCCAAAAGAGGGTTGCTTTCATGATAATAAGACTGATTTTATGTGTGCCCGTTTCCAGACGAACAATATAATCCGGGGTATTTTTTGGTAGCGAAAGCAGGCGTTTAAAGAACCCTACCTGGACTCTTTCTATTAAGTCCGCATACCGTAGACCCCAATGCCATGTGATAGCGATGATAGTATTATCGAGTTATATAATTTGATTCTGGCATCCCACGTGTTAATTTTGGAGCGACACATTAAGTTCATTACAGCACCAATTGCTTGGTTACTCTTTGCCGTAATTTCTCTAGACATTTCGAAAAACATCGAAGGAGACGAAAATACCGTGCCAAGGTAGGTGAAGTTTTTAACAACCTCTATCGGTTCATTGTTAAAACAGAATTTACTCTGATAGTTCCAATGATACCCACCCCTACTAAATATCATTATTTTTGTTTTGGCCGTATTCACTATCAGTTTGTTTTCTAGAGAATATGTTTCTAGAGATCTGAGTTTTTTAGAAAGATCAATTTTTGAATCGCTCAAAATTACAATGTCATCCGCGTACATTAACATCAGTACATCATGTTCCCCATCAATGTTCACCCCCGTTAGTCCTTTGGAGTAGAAGTAGTTTTCCATATCAGCGAGAGAGAACAATATCGGGCTTAGCGATTCACCCTGTAAGACGCCTTGTATTATGTCATAGGTTTTGGTAAATTCATTTTTAACCCGAACCGACATGGTAGCCTGGTCATATAAACTTTTGATTATGCGTATATATTTGGCGCTGTGTCCTAGATTATATAATTTATTCCACAAAAGGGGGTGACTAACAGAGTCAAAAGCTCTCTTGAAGTCCACAAATGCAGCATATATTTTTCGACCATGAAGTATAAGATGAATCTGGATCACAGAATTCAATGTAAATATGTTATCTAGACAACCCCTATTGTTTCTGAAACCGGCTTGACACTCTGGTAATATCTTGCTTTCCTCGACCCAGCATGATAATCTTTTTAGCAGAATGGATGTGAAAATCTTGGTTAAACTATTAATTAATGATATGCCGCGGTAGTTGTTAGGGTCAATCTTTGGTCCTTTTTTGTGGAGCATGGTCATAACTGTAGTGTGCCAGCTACTTGGGACCTTTTCATAGTTTAAAATTTTATTGTACAAAGTGCAAATATATAGTTTCCAGTTCTGGGGAAGATTTTTAATGAATTCATATGTGATCCCATCGAATACAGGAGCTTTGCCGTTTTTGCAGTTTAGTAGACAGCTTTCTATCTCTTATGGTCGAGCATTTAACCTAATAGAATATTCAAGAGTTAAAGTTGTTGGCTGAGGGACCATAGAGATCAGCATACTTTGTGGAACTGGCTCATAGTATCATACTGATAGTCTTCGGTACATATCTTGTACAAAAAACTTGTCTTTTTCTTGGAATGCTTCAGAGTAACCAAGTTTATGAATAATATGAGCACTGATAACAACAATTTATTCGCAATTTCATAGCTACATGCCTATAAAAAATTTACATTTATTCGTCAACAGGCATTTTCTTTTCTTTTTCATAAATATAATTAGCAAACTGTTCTGCTTCAGCATATTTCCTGCGATTCCTCATAGGCTTATACACAGATCTGTAGAAAGTATATATACTCAATGTAAATCCAAGTCCAGCTATCACCAACCATTTTGTTTTACCAGACTGTCGTGCTGCAAAATCACTATGCCATGACATTATGAAAAAAGTACTGCTGCTACTCAGTGTTCAGGATTTGGCTGGAACATCTGGCAATGGGGACGAAATCTGTGTGGGGCTTTCTGTTGTAAATACTGGTTTCCAAATGTAATATCCGCCAACAACTCCCAAAAACGTAGCAAGTACTATCTGAGATCCTGATAACGACCGGGGTTTTCGGATTCGAATTTTCATAACAGCTCTAGGAAGGAAATATCAAAATAGTTATATAATATCAGTAATTATGGAGAAATCCAAAAAAATGTATTTGATTTGGTTATGTTTTGACTTATGACATGACATGACGTGTGACATATGTAAGAGAAGCAATGATGGATATGTTCCGTAAATCGTTTCGGTTAACCTGGTTACAAATTTAGTGTCCCGTAAATCAAAAATTTTATAAATTTTATGCTTACGGAACGCGGTTCCTGTCAAAATCGCTGTAACCGGTGAAACCGATATGTTTATACCAACGTTCATATATAGGAAAGTTACGAAATGTCACGAGTTTATAGGCGAAGGGGTACCTGAGGCTAGGGGCAGGGTTTGGGGAAATCGAAGTTGGCAATTCTGGGGTAAATTGGGTAAATTAAAAATCTCTATAGGTGGCATAACCCCATAGAACCAAAGATAAACAGAAAGAGTGCAAAGAAATTGTCACAGAACACACAAACATATATGTTTTATGTGGCTGATTCCTGATTGTCTCTGTCTCTTGGTGTCTTTGTTACTCTGTTGTGAAAGTAAAAGATTTGTTGCGTTCTCACAGCCCACAGCATACCTGAACCTGCGTTGTGTTTTGCGTGGTGTATTCTGTCTTGTCTTTGTGGAGTTTAGGGAATCATTTTTTGAGTATTTTAAGTCGTTTGTTCAATTTTCATTAGTGTAAGGAGTTTCTTAGAGTAATATTTTACTAGCTTTGAAGTGTTTCTATAAGGATAAGTTGTTGGTGTTTTTTCTTGGGTGTTTGTTCGTTTTAGATATTGTGTTGTATAAAAAACTTTTTGATTAGTTATTATGCCGGGAAACAAGTGCTGTGTAACGGGCTGTTTCAACACTTGGGGAACGCTATTAAGCTCAAGTAGAGCCTTAAGTTTTCACTCATTTCCAAATAATCCTGTTGTAAGGCAAGAGTGGATAGCATTTTGTAATAAACCCGATTCGTGGATTCCGACAAATTATTCTAGAATATGCTTGGAGCACTTTCATGAAAATAACAGGAGAGGACCAACCTAATTAAGTCACGAGTGAGGTTGTTGAAAAAATGGTGAGTTCTGCCAAAATTGGGTTTACCGTTTTCCCTGATTTTGTAGGAATATTTGCTTGATTTCTCATTATGTTTCAGTTATTCCAGCAAAGAAATCACAGCCAGATGAAAATCACTTTTTACAAAATACTGGTTGGTTGAACTGTATGAAGTTATTTTTGTGAGTTTGAATCCCCACAAAATGAGATGTTCCCATCGATAGGTTCCCCATGTATATATATAATATATATATATATATATATTGTTCTTAAATTGTTCGTTTTCGTTAACCAGCTGACGAACGTCAACCCTCAGAAGTCGAAACTTGTGCGAGCAATGGATCAACGAGGCCTTACCTTTTAACGTGCGATTACCCATATATCCTACCGAACCTATCCGAGCACATATATATATATATATATATATATATATATATATATATATATATATATTTGTTTTATATATAGTCATGTCGATTATAAATCATGACAGAATTCTGATTCAATATGCCAGAACAATTTTCCAAAGAAAAACTTCCATTCGAAAATTGATCTTTCAGATCTTTTTGACCATGACACAAGCACTAACCTACACTAACTTCAGATTAAATTGGATGTTTTTTTGAGAAGATATGACTGGAAAATAACACTGATTCTAACTTTCATAATGTAAACACTATATTTACTCATATTGAACTTGTTATAATTGGCTAAACAGCTTTAATTGAATGATAATACTTGAAAAAAAATGAATTGAAATATATCCAAAAAAGTCATAAAGTGAATGAATCTTGATCTTGGTTATTGCGAGAGGAATTTCTCTATACCTTTCCACTGCTACAATTCAATTGATAATACCTAATTTTTTTTCATATATTGAATATATCAGAAACTGACAACTAATGATTTATGCAACAGTTTTGAGTAATGAGAAGTTCAGTCATCACTTTTCAATAGGAACGTTTAAGCACTAGTCCTAATAAATTTGGGTAATTCCCATCTCTTACTCAAAACTGCTGCATGATCCGATGTTGCATTTAAATAATTACATCAGTTTCTTTAGTAATGCTATTTTCAAATACCTACACTACATGATTCCATTAACGAATAATCATGGTACTCATTTTGTATGAATGAGCCATATCACAATTGGTTGCATGATTACAAAGCGATATCTTTGAAGAGGTATTTTGTTCATAAGTTCATTTGGATTCCTATATAAATTTAACACTATAGGTACATTAGAAGACGTAGATAACGTTCAAAGTACAAAGCTCTTTTCTTGGCCTCGGAAAAAGATCCATGAACGACTGGTAAACCCAAATACTTTTCATTTCATGTAGGAGTAATTATTATACTCTGGCAAACTTTCTTGCTGCATGAGGAACAGTCCCACTTTTTTTTAAAACACGTATTCCTTTCGGATTTTCACCAACCATATACATTCATGAATTTTTCATTTGCTTTCGTTTTCAATTTTCACATATATCGAGATCAGATTGAGTTGAATTATCTGTCAAACCAAACACAAATACGAAGAGTATATCCACACTTTTTCTCAACTGATATTCAGTAATGATCACCATGAAGTTAGATTTTCAATATACTCGAATATTCATAGATCTTATTAGGGAAGCAGGTATTTTTTTGCTATCTGTTGTTATCTACCAACCAGATACCAGAAACTGAAATCCATTTGCATGTTAGTATATCGTGGAATTTCACCTTAACCTCATTGACGCCCCCGCAATATGGAGGGATCGATATGATGACATTTCGTAACCTTCCTCCTATATACCAACGTTGGTTTATACCTGATTAGAATAGGCGTGGTCTGTCAAAGTTGTCATTAAATCTGTAACCCGAACAACCGCTGAATTTCATCGGTTACAGTGGTAATTTGATCACAGGACACTTATATATGTACTTTGAGTTGGTCTGTCTGTGGTGTATTTCGCTGATGTTTTGGATGTGGTTAGTTGTGAGGACGTAGATTGGCATTATTTTTACTTTTTTATTACTTGTTTTCTTGTATTTATTCTTGATCAGTATCAGAATCCAATAGTACGCTGATAAATACTCCCATCAACTGGTGATCCATTTCAATTTCAATGAGCAAGGAACGAAAATTATGAAAATATAAAAAAATTTAAGTAAATACCAGGTTTATAATTCTAGTTTTGTACACGAAAAACTTACAAGTGAAACTAATATGAGGCACAGAAAGACATTGGATTTATATAGTGTCAAAGAATACAATTAATAATTAATTAAGGTCAAATGAATCAGGTAGGTAAAATTTCTTCTTTTAATTTTCAATAAAGTCTTTTTCCTTTTATTATTATGATTCTGTATTTGCTAAAACTTCGAAGGGATCGCCATCTATATATATTTTTTGAACTAACCGGACGGTGAACAACAAATATTATTTCTATGGAGTCTTATGAGTGTTGGATTTGAAATTATTATTTTGGAAATTTTTATAACTTAATACAGTACAGAAGTGCGAATGGTGAAATGATTATGAAGTGTTGTTATGGTTTACAATCCAAAATGTAGCGAATTCATTGAAGTATTCCTACAAAATCGAGAAAAATGTGCTCGGTGTCAGAGTGCTCGTCATATAGTACTAGTACTATTTCACTACATAAATTCCCCATTAACGACAAAAAGCTTTGTCTCAGGAAAAAAAATATATTGAAAATCAGTAAACCAATAACTAAAAATATGTTTGTAAGTAGCCTCCACTTTGTACAGCGTCTGAAAATAAAGTTTAGTGGACGTTTCAGTTCCCACTTTGAAGCCATTTTCAAGACTATAATATAATATTTAATAATATATAGTTAAAGCAAAGTATGATTACATTTATGTAAATAAATCATAGCCCCTAGTCAGTTTTTTAACCTTTCACACTATCCCCCAATTAATTGGTAGCATAACTGCCAATTGTATCTCCTTGGTTAGACATATTTTTTTAAAAGCATGATTGGTAAGATTGGAACCTTTGGTGTGAGATCGGTTACTCTAACACTTGATATTATTAATTTTCTTCTGGAAATGATAACCTTGTCAAAGAATTGATTAGTTAGTCGAGTGATATCATTTCAGCGTTAGGGTTGTTGATCTCCACGTTAGAAGTGGAGTACCCAACCTATTCTTCAGCTTTTTCTTTTGAAGAAACCTTATGTTCTGTAAGTTTTCTTCAAAATACTCAGTACTGAATTATACAATGTTAAAGTACAGAAAAAGGTTTTGTAGCAAAACAGAAATCAGGTTTTTCTCATGATTTATTTGAATAGTAAAAATAAAACATTTTGTTGAAATACTCTTCGGTGACATGTTTTATTAAATTTGATATATTGATCCTTTATCACAAAAAGCTAATTACATGCAAAAATTTCTTGATAATCAACTTTTACTTCTATATATTTAGGAAATGACATTAACTACTCAATAACAAAATAATATAAGGGTTGCAATATGTTTGCAGAGCCCAGATAAACCCGCTTTGCAGAAATATTAGCATTTCCATTCCTCATCAGCCAGCAATATATTGATTTCATGCGGATGCTCTACTAAAGCTAATGTTCGCAAACATAAGCTCCTTATTTTTATGGTTATTTTCTTCCACTCCCTATGCAATGATATGCCCTGCTTTGAACACAGCTTCACCCTCTTTCAACGGTCTAGTTCTGCTTTCCACGTAATCCAGAATATTACGTAGCTCCAATTCTATAAGACATTTTGATCTGGAATGTAGGTTGGTGAAGTAGTTCAAATTATAACACTCACGAGTATAATAAGGCTGTAATACTAGCCAAACATGTTAACTACCTCAGCACACAAAGCAACTGAAGACGTTTAAACAGTAATTTTCACTCAACAAGGCTTCAAGAATGCAAAACATGAACTAATAGTACCATTACTTCAAATGGCCAAAATTTGTTGTTCACCGTAAAGTGAAGCCATCTTGGATTTAGCAACGCCATCTATCGGTTGACGATTTTCGCCTATAACAAGTGACAAGCGTTCCGTATATCGAAAATTTCAGTAACCGCTGTCAACCGGCCAAAACCGCTGTCAACCGCTCTGGTTAACCGAAACGATTTACGGAACATATCCGATATTATTGCCATATCTACCTGTTTTTACGAAGATCTACGTACTTTGATCTTCCGCTGAAACTTCATTCAGTCTCACAATATACGTCTTTTTTACAAAATTGTATGAATTTGAATCATCTCAATTATTATCAAACGAACTCAGCTTGTATATAAAAAAAATTATATGCTTATGAACAAATAATATACAGTTGCCTGTAAGATCTTAAAATACTATATAGGGTTCACTAAACCGAGACACGTGTTTCTCTATACAATAGCTTCCCCAAGCAGGAACTTTAAACTTCCTGTTAATACCTACAGTATGGGTAATAATATATAATTTATTGTATAATGCATAACTTCAATTAGGAGGAGTCACATCTGCCAGTTGAAAACTGCCACTTCTGCTACTTGCCCAAGTACATTAAATGAATATAATAGTGGAGTGATCGTAATCAATTTTTTCAACCAGGAGATATGTTTTCTTTATTATTCCGTTAATCAGATTGTGCAAAATAAATTAAATAATGCCCTATTCATCCAGTGAACCCGACTTGATCGCAAATTCTCATGAAATCAAGTTTCATCTGGAAACAACCTCCATTCTTTCGACGTTTACAATGTTTTGATAATGAAAAACCTTCGAAAGAGTTCAATGAAATGTTCTTTGAGTATTCAACTGTCGATTGTGTCTTTTTTCACACAAGTGATTGATGACAAATTGAAAATTTAACGAACAAAAGGTACACGAAAACATCGAAGCTTTCTATATATACACATGCAAATGCAATGCTATCCATCGACAGTTCCGCGTTTGTCCACGCTGGCGCTGCGATTTCATTTTCTATCGCGAATACAGTAACAAAAACCCTGAGCGATATGTGAGGGCACATGCGCTAACCAGGAGAACTACGTCAAAACTCATGTGTTTTTAGACAATCACATATCAATTTCAGGAAAAATAGATGTTTTCCTGGAAATACTGGTTTCGAAGAAGCGAGTATAATATTTAAGTTGGTGTTGATCCGAAAAAACACTATCTATTGCAATATGTCATTTCCCTGATAGTATACATTTTTAAATATTTCAGGTTGTCAACTTGGTCCGAAGGCTGCATCTACGAGCTGCGGTTCTCTCTCTCTAAGATTTCTTGGCTATTGCTTCCGTACGGAGCATTTGGCCAACGAGCTGCCATTAGAACTCAGATACTATAGGTGTTTTCTGGCGCTCATGTATTTAAAACGTATTCGTCTCTCCATCTTTCTCTCACTATCTGGCTGTCCGTAAGTGAGAGAGAAGGAGACAGACGGATACGTTTTAAATACATGAGCGCCAGAAAACACCTTATAACTAATGGACTGGCTTTTCTGTCAGTTTCTCATGTAATAGGATGCGGAATTCAATAGTGAGAGAAGAGATATGCACATTGAAGTGATATAGTAAAGGACAGAATGATAATTCTGGACTTGGATTACTCTATCCTTCTTAACCTCTCTTTATCTGCTACATTGAGAAGAAATTCGCTTATTACATCAGTTGTAATGGCCGTGCCTAACAGCTTACGGCGCTTAAAGCCATTGCACAAAATATGACAGTTTTCCAAAATGAAATGTCAAATTTTGTGAAGCGGCTTTAAGATGTTAGACGCGGCCAATGACTATGGCCGCGTCTAATCCAGTATCAGTGACCCTAGCGTCTAACAGCTAACAGTGCTAAAAGCGGCTTCACAAAATTTTACATTTCACCATGGAGAACTGTCAAAGTTCAGCAGGGTAGACGCAGGGAATATTAAATGTTTGTCTTTGAGGTTAAAAACTGCTAGTTTTTGATCAATTATAGATTTGATGATTCTCTCAAAGTTAATAAGAAGATGGAGTCATGAGATTAATGATAAATCAAATACCTAGATTAGATTCCTAGGGGATTGCTGAAAATCGTATATGTCATTTGATCAACAATAGAAGGCACCTATGTGAAAGTAATTGTAAAGTGGTGAAAGGTGGCTGAAGGTTGAGTTGCCACTCGGTGAATATACCACAGATTAGTAAAATATTTCTTTCTGTAGCGGTACTTCAAGTATTGAACCAAATATCAGTGGAACTGTGACAAAAATCATTGAGTGAAGTGAGTGGGAGCAATTTGTAAAGACCTAATCTTTGGCAATTTTGTCAACCACTGAAGGTATGAAAATGCAAGGTGAACAGAAAACAAGGTAACCGTTTTTTCAACAATTGAATGTGAGATGAAAGGCACGAGTTGTAAATAATTTTTTTATCACTATGTGTTACCACATTCTTTGATCAAAAGCAATCAGTAAACGCAATCTAAATTTACTAATTTTGGTAAATAGTAAATTGTTGAAAAGAGAATACGGATATGTTTCCTCTCTGACCTTTGAAGCGCTAAAAAATCAGGTGTAACTATAGTATCTGCATTTCCATGCAAGTATCTGGTTCAAATAGAAACTGAGAATAACAATTTGATTTTCAGAACTATGATGAACTCAAGTAGTGATGGACATTGATTCTGAAACGAATCGTTCTACTGGTTCTAATCACACAGAAAAAAAATCTGGTTTAAGTGATTGTCAGGGCGAATTTGGGGAATGTCAATACTTATCTAGCCCTCTTTACTATTCTATTGTAAGTAGTACCTGGTCTTCCTCCACTCAAAATGATTCTGGATGTGAAATTCAGTATGAAGAAGGTATTTATGATCTATCACATCAGTTACAAAGTACCTTAAAATCCAACCGAAAATATGGTAATGATCCCTTTGTATTGGAAAAAGTTATTGAATTGAAATTCCACAACAAAATTGATAATTTACTGAAAAGTAATTATCAGCTCAAGTCTGAGCTCTCAAAAGCAAATGAACAAATTGTAAGATTATTGCAACATTTTGCTCAGGTTAGTAAAAGTTCAACTCTCACCCACCATTCTGTACAAGTAGAGCAGAAAAACCATGACTTGAGTTTGCAGAATTCAATACTGCACAGCAAACTTCTTCAGATGAAAATCGAAAAAGATGAAGCCGAGGTTCAGATTAAAAATTCAAGAATAGAAATAAATCAGAATGAAATTGACAATGTCATGAAAAATGCAGTGCTTAGAGAATTAAAGGATACAATCTCAAATCAACATACTGAGATTATTAGGATATCAAAACATCTGAGCAATTCTTCCGATTTATTCAACAGAATGGATATAGAATTCCAACAAACAAAAAAGGCACTAGAGTGGTACAAACAAGAGTTATATTCACTTCAAGATTATAAAGAGGCACTCTTAGATGAGCTAGCTAATTGTAAAAGGAAAAGTTCTGTACAGAAAGAAACAATTTCCAATCTGAACATCGAGCTGAAGATTGTGAAAAACAGTCTCGAATCCTTGCAATGGAAAGCACTAAGAGACAAAGTGGAATCGGTTTCAAAATTACAGAAGCTGGAGCCTCCTTTGGCTTGTGAGAGTGGTGAGCATGAAATGATCCGTGTGGATAACAGAAATAACCCTGTTTTCAAAGAATATGAAATCAACATTCAAGACCTGCAGAATGAAATCACTAAAATCAACTCTTTTGTCGAGACACAAAATACAACAATTAAAAAGATCACAATTGACAATTCTGATTTACTAGCTGACTGTGCTAAAATTCAAAAGTTAATGGAGCAAAAAGAGATTTCTGTTGATCATTTGGAAAATGAAAATAAACGTTTGAAGTTGGAAATTGAACTATCCACAAACAGGGAAAAAGAAATCACTGACGATTACAATAAAATTAAAAAAGAATTGATAGATGTGAGGACCGAGCTTCTTAAAAGTAAGCAAGAAAATGAAATT
Source organism: Zygogramma bicolorata (assembly GCA_032362365.1). Taxonomy (NCBI): domain Eukaryota; kingdom Metazoa; phylum Arthropoda; class Insecta; order Coleoptera; family Chrysomelidae; genus Zygogramma; species Zygogramma bicolorata. The sequence goes on from JAVJAQ010001667.1 coordinate 617,285, forward strand.
GTGGAAAGTACTGTGGAGATAATAAGAAACCAAGTTTCTGCTTTCAAACTCAAACATGATGCTTTGAAAAATGAATTGTCTAATAAAGAAAAACAAATATCTTTCTTGCAAAGTGAAAAACAAGAGTTGTTCATGAAGAATAACTGGCAAATTTGTGAATTGGAGAAAATTAAGGAGAGAGATGAATTAATAAAATTGTTGAAAAAAGAAATTGAATCAAAAGAACGAGAAATTCATAGGTTTTCGTGTCAAGTGAAAGACTTGGAAGTCGCTTTGAAGAAACAAAGTGGTTCAGTATCAAAATTGATGGATGAAAAGCAAACAGTCATCTCACAAAATGAAAAAGAAGTTGAGAGGTATGAAATTGTTCTTCAACAATACAGGGACTTGTTGTCGAGTTCAGAGAAACAAGTGATTGATTTTCTAAAACAGCATGAAGATAACATTTCTGCTGATCATAATCATGATCTGAAACTAGTCTATTCTAATATTTTGTTGAGAAATACTTGTGAAAATTTGAATGATTCCCAAACGTCCATCAAAATTGAATCACCTACAGTTTCTGGAAATGAAGAATCCGCAAATGAATCTCATAGAGTTGATAATATCGGGCAGAAACTTAATACTAAACTTCAACGTATAACTGATAAAGCCAAAAAACTGTGTGATAACATTGGAGGCTGTCAAAAAATACTGAATGAAATCATTCCGTCCATCCAGTCCAAAAGTAGTGCCGATGGTGGAGAAGTAGATGTATTGAAGATTCTACTGCAGGTGAAAAATCTGGAAATGCAGGAAAGACAAAAAAAGTAAGCAAAATGGCAATGCATAGGTGAGTTATTTAATTTTTTGTACTCTACTTTCAGGCATGAGAAAAATAATCGGACTCTCTTGAGAAAATTGAAAGAATATATAAAAGAAAAAAGTTCGGCTGAAAAGCGCATTGAACGACTCCAAAAAGATTATGAGTGCTTAGCAGACGAGAACAGATCACTGAAATTATCAATTGAAAATAATGAAAAGTTGAAACAATCAACAGTTGAGCTAGAAGAAACACCGAAGACTTGTTCAATTTGTAAAAATGCAAATCTTGAACAACCTGAAAAAGTTGATGTATTGTTAAACACTGATGAAGCTGATAAAGAAAAGCTAGGTCAACCTATGAATACTGGATTATTGTTAAATTCTGAGGAGTCTCGCCGAAATGAGGTAACAATATTACTGATTATTTTTTTCACTTGTCAAAATGTGACGTTTTTGGCATTTCAACCAATAGTAGCGGGTTATTCTATGGTTATTCTAGCCAATCATTGGGTATTATACTTATTAAACTGCCAGGTCCTTTCGATTAACCGTTGTTTACCTTTGAACTGTCAAAACTACGGTTTACCGCGTCGATTCTATTGAACTGGCTCATATTTAAATAAATTATCATGAATGAATAGTTACCTTATTATTAATAGTCATTCACTTTTCCTGCATAATAATAATATAACACATTTCAATGAACACTCAAACACGTTTATAGCTCATAACCCCAACTTTATGACATATAGCGATCGACCGATTCAAATATTTAAGGTTTCTTTAACTCAAATGAAGATGGCGTACAATTAGTTTTTATTAAATACAATTAATTTTTTGTGGTATGAGAAGAAACCGTTGTATGAAGATTTTGATACAACGTCATAACGATTGATTTCATGTTCCTTCTGGCGCGATTTTCATTTCATAAGAAGTTTTCAATTATCAACCTTGTACAATGAGAGGTGTGACGCCATCTCTTGGTATCGTCGACAAGCATTATCATATTCACTGCGTAAGCATCATATCTCTTCTGGATCATAGAAGGCATACATCGTTGTTTGACATTTCAAATTTGTAAAATTTTCACCTATTCTCGTTTCCTTCTTATGTAAATGAAATACTGATCAATTAAATTGTTCTTCCTTCTATTTGTTCAAAAAATAATCTCTCCAAATATAACTCGTTCTTCAAATTTAATAAGATAAATTTTCATTTTCGAAACACTCAAACTTTTTTATTTTGAGGCAAAAGCATTCAAACAAACCGAATAAGATGAAATCACTCGTCCTACGGACTCGTGATTTTATCAATCGGTTTGTTTTCATACTTTTGCCAAATAAAAAAGTTTTTGGGGAAAATGAAAATTTATTATTGATTAAATTTGAAGGACTCGTGGTATTACCTTTGAAAAACTACAGGAGTTAAAATCACGTATATTTTCAGGTACCCAAGGAAAATGAAAACACTGAAGAAAAGAAATTTATTCATCTCGTGGTAGAAACATCAACTTCAGATGTTTCAGAACGTTCAGAAGAAAACTCTTTGAATAGTATGGATGATCTTGTAAACAAAGAATTAAGGAATAAAATTGACCTACTGTCTAACGACAACCAGGTGATGAAATATTGAATAATGTAACTTCCTTCAATCATGTAAAAATGGTTGAAGCTAATTTTCTGCATCTAATTGAAAACTGTCCTCACCTAACACCTCCCAACAACATGCTCTGTTGTTGAAAACCATGTAGAGTGCTTTCAGCGTATTCTCATTAATACATTTTTTTAGATATTGAGCTCTTCGCTTCAGAAAAAAACTGAAGAGATCGAATGTTTGGAATTATCGAATAAACAAATGAACAGGTCTACGGAGGAGTTGAAGTGTTTAATAAAGGGATTAGAAGACGAGATGCGTGAAATTGAGAGTGAATTGGATTCTTCTAATAAAGAAAAGTTTTTCCTGCAAAGACTTAGCAAAGACCTGAAATATTCTTTCAAATCACAGGCAAACTACATAAAGGTGAATATTTCCATCGTATGTTAAAAATACCATATGAAGCGGGACATTTTCGATCAATTACAGCGAATATTTCCATCGTATGTTAAAAATCCCATATGAAGCGGGACATTTTCGATCAATTAGAGCGAATATTTCCATCGTATGTTAAAAATCCCATATGAAGCGGGACATTTTCGATCAATTACAGCGAATATTTCCATCGTATGTTGAAAATCCCATATGAAGCGGGACATTTTCGACCAATTACAGCGAATATTTCCATCATATGTTGAAAATCCCATATGAAGCGGGACATTTTCGATCAATTACAGCGATAAATTCCCGCCGGAACATTTTCGGGCTGGTAAATACCCGGTAGGTATCGAAAAATACCCGCTCGGTCCATGTATCTATAGTCGTCCTTCGGAGTCGGGCTCTTTCGACAAAATATGAAAATAAACTCATGCAGTTTTTGGACAACATGCTTTCATGGAAAATTATCGGTAATTTTGAAGCACTTGTGTAATTACTACCGAATAGTTCCATCGTATGTTAAAAATCCCATATGAAGCGGGACATTTTCGATCAATTACAGCGAATATTTCCATCATATGTTGAAAATCCCATATGAAGCGGGACATTTTCGGGCTGGTAAATACCCGGTAGGAATCGAAAAATACCCGCTCGGTCCGTGTATCTATAGTAACGATTGTCAAAATGTACATTTGTCATCTTGACAGGCATATATATTGAATTTTAAACGTCGTTGTTTCAACTCCGGAAATATTCTATCGAATTACACTCGTGCATCAAAATAAACCTGATAATTTTCCATTCAAGCATGTTGTCAGTAAAAAATTGCATTCGGTTATTTTCATATTTTGCTGAAAGAGCCCTCATCCTTCGGAGTCGGGCTCTTTCGACAAAATATGAGAATAAACTCATTCAGTTTTTGGACAACATGCTTTCATGGAAAATTATCGGTAATTTTGAAGCACTTGTGTAATTACTCCCGAGAATATCATTGAACATATCAATTGTTAAATGAGGAATTTGTGAAGGTGTGCACTAGTCAAGTTCTTGTCTATCGGGGAACTACAAGAAGAAAGGTCTTTCTTCTGGGCTGTTTTAAAATTGGCAATATTTCTCACTTTTTGCATAATCATTTCCGTTGATTTTCAGGTTTTGGAAGCAAAGCTGAAAGAAATTTCCCTAAGAACTGAACATTTCGATAGTATGCCAAAAATCTTTCTTGACATACCATGCCTCAAAAAGAATGATGATCTACACAATATTGATCATTCATTACATTGTAAAACACCTCTTCCAGAAATTGATTTCACGGAAATACATGACTGCCTCGATGGTCTCAGGAAAGAAGTATTCATTTTGCAGGAACAAGTCAAGAAAAAATTATGATTTTTTTCAAATGAAAGATACAAGTAGAATCGTATATGGGCAACGTTATAACAAAAGTGAATTTCTATTAGCCAAAAATAGTTCAGGAAATGAAGCATTTTGGCTCGCAATTTTTTCGTCCACCATGGATTTATCTGAAATTTTCACAGAAGGTAGGGAATAGCTCAAGGATCATTTTCTATATCATGACGCTGTACGCTAGAGCCTTGGGGGTGATTGCCACCCCATCACAGGGGTGGAAATTTTTTATTACATTTCAACTGTAGGAATCGACGGAAAAAGTAATTTCAAGAAAAAATGCTCAATACGTTTTTTCGTAAAAGTAATATTTTTTGAGTTATTCGAAGTTGAAAGAAATAGTTTTTTGACGGAAAATCGACTTTTTTGATTGTTTTTTTTGTAAATAACTCTAAAACTGTACATTTTATCAAAAAAAGTGTAAAAAGGCAAATTGTAGCTTTTGAAGAAAAAAACAATGCTTTCTTTATAATTTTCCTACGACATATACGAACTGAGATACAGCAAATAAGTGCTTAGCTTTTTTCGTCAAATGTATAAATTGGAAGATTTAAAGCGAAATGACGAGAAAAATTTGCATTTTTCGAAGAAAGCTCATAGAATATTTTTTAAAGTATTCAATAAGAGCTTTCAAACAAATGAAAAAAATGTCTTCCTAGCGTGAAAATTGACGGACTTATGATCAAAATAAGATCGGTACCCGCTTTTTTCTACGAAAAAAATCTGAGGAAACAACCTCCAAAGTTACACCCTAACTAAAATTGATCGCCACCCTTCTGTGATTCTCTTTATATATGTACTATTAATACACCCACTGAGTTTAACCAATTTAAAATGTCTAATTTCAGAAAAATTGGATTTTAAAGGGAGAACGATTTTTTTCAATTTCGTGTTTTTAACCCTTTTCTTATAAATATCTCTCAAAATACTGAAGATACGAAAAAAACGATACACCACTAAATTGTGGCTTTTTTAATGACAAAAATTTCCCTGTGTTTAGATTTTTTGTAAAGTGAATATTCTGCAAGATATAGCCGTTTAACACCCACATTTACGATCGAACACCACCTTAGTCAAGCGCTTTAAACTCTCCCCATTTAAAAATTAGGGGATCTTAAGTAATTTCATCCACATAGTCTCATACCTCCTGTAAAGCTCTACAAAATCGTTCCTGAAAAAAATTTTCTATCACCAAAAATGAAGGAGCTATGCTTAAAAAACCAATCAATTTTTTTTTTGAAAAATTTGGCCGTTATACGATATATGTTCCACTTTTTCCATTCATATTGGAAGACTGATGAGAAAAAAAATCTGCGAGTGAGCGTATATTTCGTTGATTTCTCACCAAGTTCGAAGACATATTATAAAAATTTCAATGTTTTCAAGGATAGTTTATAACAAGGGTAGGTTGAAAGATTATGAAATTGTATCCTAAAGCATGAAACAATCATTATTTGACTATTTTTACCCATATTTAGGTTTTTAATGTTATTTTATAATTTTTGACAATCAGGGGTAGTTTTCACCCCCTAAAGAACAAAAAGCGTACAACGGCACAATATAGAAAATTAACTAGAGGGTGTAATAAGCCTAATACCAAATTTTTGAACAAATCGGTGCTGGACGAAAAAATTGCGAGGTTTTACCATTTTTTCAGCTTCATTTTCTGAACTAAAAGAGTTTGTCAAAGCTGGAATTTATGATCTAGAAAGTCTATCAAGATAACAATTTAACATGAATGTGTAATAAAATTTAATGAAAATTCAGTGACTGCCTTATAATAAGTTATAACTGTACATAGTTTGAAAATATTCAGATGGAATTGAATTGATAATTTCTGAATATAGTATATTAAGTACTTCTAAATGTAAATAGGTAGAAAGCATTGGAAGTGTGTTGATTTTCGAATGCAAGAGATATAGGTGAGAATGTTGAAATTTGTTTTTATTTATTCATGTACTGAATTATTATTCAATTATTGGATGCGATGAAAAAATGGGGCTCAAATATTCGGACTCAGAATTTGAGTATGTAAAGATATTGAATTTGCTCTACATTTCCTATTCAGTATTACTTTTAATGATCTTGACTTCCTTCAGATATGTACATATAACTTTGTTGATATTTGTTGAAATGTTTGGTTGTATTATATTATAGTATTACAAGCTAATCAATTGGGAATGAATCAATTGATTGAATTTAAGTTTTATATTGGTTGGTATTTATATATTTATGCAAATGATTTACTTAATTTTAAAACGCTGTGTGTTAGGGTAGAATAATTCTTTAAGGTATTTTTTTGATGAAATCATGGTATATTTATAGCAAGATTAAATTCAACTTCCAGAAGTTGATATGTTCAAAATGGATCTTTTTGTTTGGCAGCTGTTCAACAAATTGGGGAATCCTCACTTTTAAAATAAAAAGATATTCTTTGAGAATGAGATTAGATGAATGCATCATCCTAAATTTTGTTCCATAGATTGAAAAAGGAGTTTTACAATTCTTTCTTTTTTTTGATACTGTCCCTTTGTCAAACACTCCTTATAATGAAGATAAATTTTTTTTTCCATAGATTATGAAAATCAAAATGAAATGGAACAAAAATTCACAACATAATTGAAATACCTCTCGAATCAATAATAGATTATTCATTCTGGATTTCATTTTTTTCAGTTGAAGCTTAAACCACAAAAAATTTTAATTAATTTTTTGCCTTGTCCTTGCTGTGGTAACACTTCAAAATATCTCGAATCTGTGAATATATATACCTTAGTAATTTATGAATTTTATCTTGGTCCCAATCTTCCGCAAAAATCTGCGATGTATTTATGATATATTTGTTATAAGTTGAGTATTTCATTGGAAGTAATAAAAATATTATAATTTGGAGTTTTTCTTCAACTAATGTGTCTCCTTTTTTTCAGTAGAGAACCCTCAGGTGGTTTAGAAGTAATTGCTGATTTGTTCCGTAGTTTTATGGGTTTGTAACCTACCACAATCTGAAAAATAAGAAATAATATTGGGATATAGGAGAAGTTGCTGACAAATTGGACTTGTTCTATTCGCAGAAACAACTGTTTTTCGCAACTTTCCGGGGTAGATTGAAAATCTGCCCTTCTACTCTTGTATAGATTCCAATATTAATTCTTATCTTTTTTTCAGATGGTGGTAGGTTACAAACCCAGAAAACTACGGAACAAATATAGACCATCTGCGGCTGACGTCACATACTTCAAGGTCAGTCGCTTGGAGGATAAACAGTGATGGCCGTTGTATATGTTTTACGTGTGTTTTGGTTTCAGCTAAAGCATTATTGAGTTGTGCATCATCGATTTCATAATACAATTAATTACAATGCCCAATTTCTGTATGGTAGTAAATTGTGGCAGTAATGGACTGAGAGATCAAGTAGGATTTTATAGGATTCCGTCAGTGTATGACAATAATAAAAAAGAAAATAGTCTAGCCAAGGAAAGAAGATCTGCATGGATAAAATCTTTGAGAAGAGCAGATTTGTCAGACTCTAAACTGAAATATGGACGGATATGTTCAAAGCACTACTTTATCATAGGTACCTAACACCTAATTCATAATAATAACTTTGCCAACTGAATTAAAGATATTCGAGTTTATGATTTTTAGGAAAACCAGCTCCCTTGTTCGAAAAGGACCATCCAGATTGGGTACCATCCGTTAATATGGGATATCAATCAACAGAGTCGAGAAACGGAAGTGAAGTTGATAGATATGACAGGCTAACAAAGAAAAAGGCATCATGTTCATCACCACAGGTCTGTAAAATTGTGTTTTATATAAAAATACTTGTTTGCTCATAAATTATTCATGTATTATATACTTACATTCTTTTATTTGTAGGTTCCTATAGCAAGAGATGTAGAATCCCAACTTCCAGGTGATGAGGTTCAAAAAGATGAAAATAATGAAATTTTGGAATATGGCAACCCCCAAAATGAAGAACTTGTCAGATTGAGATTGGAAGTGCAAAATTTGTATAATGAGAAACAGAAATTACAGGAACAAGTCAACATGTCAGAATTCAATGCTGATCATTTCAGAAGGGATGAAAATTTCACTCTTTATTATACAAGCTTTCCAGAATATAAATATGTGAGCGCCATATTTGACTTGATAGAGGAGCACTTGTCCACAACATCTTCTTTAACAAAATTCAAACAATTTATTTTGACACTGATCAAACTACGTTTGAATTTTCCATTCAAAGATTTAGGATACAGATTTCATGTACACCACACAACTGCTTCAAGGATTTTTTACAGAACTGTAGATATATTATACGAAATATTTAAAGTGAGTTACCTATTTCATATTATTGTATGTGAGGATTAATGTATTATTTTCCAGACTTTGAATATCTGGCCAGATCGAGATCACTTGAGACGTAATGTACCTAAGTGCTTTGAACAGAATTTCGGTTCGAAAGTCTCAGTCATTGTTGACTGCTTTGAAGTTTTCATTGAAAAATCTTCGAATCCAGAAGCTGCTACTGAAACATGGTCTAACTATAAACAACATTATACCATCAAGTATTTGATAGGAATTACACCACAGGGTTCAATATCATTCATTTCGAAAGCATATGGAGGAAGGACCAGTGATAAGTTCATTACAGAAGATTGTGGAATTTTGAGTAATTTTATTGCCAGGAGATTTGGTATTAGCGGATAGAGGTTTTCGAATCCAAGATGCAGTATCCCTCTGTTTTGCCCAAGTATGTTTATGAAAGGAAAAAGACAACTGACAGCCAAAGAGGTGGAGGACACTAGAAAAGTAGCAGCTGTACGAATTCATATCGAGCGAGTAATAGGTATACTGAAGCAAAAATATCTCATGTTTGGAGACACATTACCACTTGCTACAGTTCGTAAGAAAGATGAAGTATCTCTAGTAGATAAATTAATTGTGATTTGTTGTTCTTTCATAAATCTGTCACCACCAATTGTACCTTTATAATATCTGTATTGAATATTATTTTATATCGATTGTTTTCTGAAATGAATACTGAAATATATTCCTATTTTTTCCTAGAATTGATTATTTCAACTGACTTCAAGTGCATTTCCCTCAGAATATTAATTGAGTTATTGATTGAAAGTTTGATTTCGTGGAGGAAATTCGATTCTTGACATGATTTGTTTGGGCATTTAACCTTCCACAATCTGAAAATGAAAAAATGTTAATCCAAGGAAATCTGTACAAGTGTAGAAGGGAAAATTTAATTTGCCCGATAAGTTACTGCGTTTACAAGACTGCTGTCTTGAATGAAATTTTAATTTTTGTCAGTAACGTAGCCTATACAAAAAATGAGTTCAAATTACCAAAAAAATACTTCTCTTTTTCGAAAAACGTTCACGTTTCAGAGACTGTATCTGCCTCCGTTATCAAAACTTGATGAAAAAACGCTGAAAACTGTATTTGAATTGGTTTGGATTAACATTTTTTCATTTTCAGATTGTGGAAGGTTAAATACCCAAACAAATCATGTCAAGAATTAATTGAGTTATTTTGAATCTTGCACATTTTTCAAATCAGTATCAAAGAATTGCATGATTATGGACTTTATTGACTAACTATAGCAAAAGCTGAGTTTGAATTTCTTCTAAATGTTGATGTTTAGCTCATGTACTCACATAACAGGAAAATTATGGAAGATGTTTTCAATTTGACACCTCATTTGAAATTTAGTCTAATCCTCTATCTAGTGAAATACATTTTGTATGGTTTTTCTACAGAGTGGACACAAAATTTTAAAAAAATACAGCCTGTATGTCAGAAGAATACTGTCCTGAGTTCATTCTCCACATATGTGGGTACATTCAAATTGTTTCAACCGTAGGGGTAAACAATACCAAGAACAAACCCACATATCGAGGGCCACAACGCAGTACCTCGTACATGCAATACTTTTTCATGTAACATACGAGGAACTGCGTTTTAGACCTCGATATGTAAAAATGGTCTTAGGACAGTAACATATTGATACTATGGGTGGAAATAACTTAGATATACAAATGTGTAAATAATATGGTTGTGCACAGATTTTTCACATAACTGGTATGTAGATTTCAAAGGTCAATAAATATCAACCTATCATGACAAAAAGTAAAATGAATAAGTATTCTCGATTCAGAAATTTATTGGACAAAATACATACTTTGGAAAATATATTCATTTCAAATAAGGATATCAGAAATATACATTATAAAAGCTAACCCTCATTCTCAAAAAATATGGTGATTTCTTCCATCGGTTCATCTTCACTGCTATAATGTTCTATAACCGGTTGTGATTGCATATCATCTTGGAGGTTGAACTTTTGAGGTCTTCCTGTTTTTGTGAAGTATTTGCTTAGCAGTTCTGGCATCAACACTTTGAAGAAAAAATTCTTGGCTTTCAGGTGTTCTGCCAGCCAAAATACTTCATCGAAATCTATTCTTTGAATAAAAACATCCTTTGGACTCCATACAACGAAGTCACAAAATGTGAGACCACACAAAGCCATTTGCATCTGAACCTGGGTAATAATAAAGATGACATTTTTTCAATGACACATTCCCACATTTTCTCTCCAAGTAAGTTTTCTTTAATTCGACGATTTCCTCAATACCTACGTCCTTGGCACAATACGGACACTTGACTTCCACACATCCTAGTCCATGGCAATCACATTGAGTCAAACCATCAGGAGATGCACCAAAGTCGGGATATGCTGGATTTATCACTAAGCCACTTGCTTCAACATCGAAGTTAACATGTCTGGTCTGCATCATCTTCTCATATTGAATCAAGGCCATTTTTTCATGGATGCAACCATATGAAGTTTGTTTCGATGTGAAACTGTATTTTGTTGGATAACAAATGGATTTTATCAACGAATGGGATGGATTATCGATTTTAGTCCTACAGGTTCTCATGAAGTTAGATGCTGTGACTCTTCCACTGCGATATAAAAACCATTCTTGGGATTTATTCTGAGTAGAGGTAGCTCTTGCAATTTTTCTGCATTCTTTGAAAGATATCTCCAAGGACAGGGCCTCTCCTGAAAAATATAAATAAAAATTTATTAATGAAAAAACCTATTGAATGGGCAGAATGTTATACCTATTTTTATCAACTTCTAAATCCTTCGACTGATATTCTGGTTTGTACAGGGAAGTGAAATTGAAATTGTCCTGAATAGCACTACTTTCTTCAATTTCCCTGTTGAATGGGCTCACAATCCTATGAAGAGTTGCTCCATGCCTAGTACCCTTTAAGGTATGTAACAGATTTACAATTCCTTCCCGATTCAAGCTAAAAACTTCCCCAACATGAGTAAAAGGTGTTTCCAGTACAATTTCACTAGTACCGGGTTTTGTGAAATCAATGTTGCACACTTCACTGGGAGCAGAAGGTTTATTACTCGGGGCTTCCCAATAAGCTTTTTCATCAGTCACCGACTTATAATCTGTGGAAATATTTGGACGAACCAGATTATCTATGGCGAACAGTACAGCTGCAACATGTGTGCAAGTTTCTCCCAAACCAGCAACACAATCACAGTGTGCACTCTTTATGGTACCACTCTTTTCACAAATGATCCAGGGATTCAGAGGTTTGACGTTCAATTTTTGTGAATGAAGCACCTACAAACAAAATTGTGAAAAAATGAAAATTTAATGTTTTATCATGATCATTACCTTTCCCAACACCACTATGTAATCTTCAATGATTTTTGAACGTAATTCTCTCACCCAACCACATGAAGCAGCTTTGTACGATTGCAAGCCCTTGTATGCTTTAAACTGTTCCATAGTATATGCACTATTGGCAAATACTAAATAGTTCACTATATCTGGATACATTACTGGTGGCAGGTCGGCAATATTCCTGGAACAATCTTCCATACAATATGGATCTTCATTTCCTATACATGAAATTTTTTCCATATATCTTTGAGCATGGACTCTATCCAAGTTCTTGTAATGTTCACTTGCCATTGCTCTTTCAGAAACTAGAGCTATCACTTCACTAGCAAAAATATAAACTGATTAGTAATTAGTAATTGAGCCACAGAATTATTACTTTACACCCTTTTCATGGTTGGGAACAATTTCAGGGTACCTACTTCACAGGTAGGTAATCCGATTACAAATCCCCTTATGTAATTTATTTGGGTTAATTTCCAACTACTTTTGTTCATGGACATTCTTCAAGATCTTATAATACTGAATAACATGAGTTATTTTGAATCTTTCATGAGAATAGCACATTAAAACTTGAAAACAGCTTTTGAAACACATTTCACCCATTTAAAATGCATGGAATCCGTTTCGATGTTTATCCTCCAAGCGAAGAAGACACGCCTACTTGGTCACGTGCCGCAGATGGTCTATATTGATTCGCCACAAAATGATGATGTTCAAACAGTATAATTGCTGATATTTTGATCAGATAATTTGAATCACCTTGTGATTGATCATACCTACATATAAGGTTTACAGGCGTTGATATCCATCAGAAAACAAAAATAGTACTTCCCTGGGTGTTGAAATGTTTGAAAGATACACGATCAATAATTGTTACAGAAAGATATTTTCTATTGCTTGTTGATAAAATTCGTGCATATTCAGTCGATTTATACCGTTTTATAATCAAAGGTAATACCACGAGTCCTTCAAATTTAATCGAGAGATTATTTTTTCAACAAATAGAAGGAAGAACAATTTAATTGATCAGTATTTCATTTACATAAGAAGGAACGGAGAATAGGTGAAAATTTTTGAAATGTCAAACAACGATGTATGCCCTCTATGATCCAGAAGAGATATGATGCTTACGCATTGAATATGATAATGTTTGCCGACGATACCAAGAGATGGCGTCACACCTGTCATTGTACAAGGTTGATAATTGAAAATTTCTTATGAAATGAAAATCGCGCCAGAAGGAACATAAAATCATTCGTTATGTCGTTGTATCAAAATCTTCATACAACGGTTTCTTCTCATACAACAAAAAAAGAATTGTATTTAATTAAAAACTAATTGTACGCCATCTTCATTTGAGTTAAGGAAACCTTGAATATTTGAATCGGTCGTTCGCTATATCTGTCATAAATTGGGGTTATGAGCTATTTACGTGTTTGAGTGTTCATTGAAAATGTATTATGTTATTATTATGCTGAAAAAGTGAATGACTAGTAATAATAAGGTAACTCTTCATTCATGATAATTTATATAAATATGAGCCAGTTCAATAGAATCGACGCGGTAAACCTTATAGTTTTAAACAAAGGTAAACGACGTTTTATCGAAACAATCGAAAGGACCAGGCAGTTTTATCGGTATAATACCCAATGATTGGCTAGAAAAACCTGCTACTATTGGTTGAAATGCCAAAAACGTCACATTTTGACAAGTGAAACAATAATCAATATAAAATAGATTCCTTCAATATGAACGCTAGTTCTGGCCAATAAAAAACGCAATTTTAGGAGGGTAGTAGACTGCTATAAGTTTTTCTTCGTTCATGTAAAATATTAAACTTCCTTGAAAATTGGTTCTTCAATAGAGCAATGATTTTCATTGCACTTGTTCCATAGAGTTTTGTTTTTTGCATTGAGGTTGAAAAAACTCATGCAAAATAATGCTCGAGGAAAGATATTTCAGGGTTTTAACGGATGAAAAGATGTCACAATTTCAGAGGAAGTTTTTTTGAAACTCAAATATTCAATTGATTTTCTAGAGGCTTTGTGCTTTTTTCATTTTGAACAAGAGATTTTATTTGTCTCCTAAAATGAACGGAATATTGAAAAATAGACAAATGTCACGGATTAATTTGCATTGATTATTTTTTTCACCTGTCAAAATGTGACGTTTTTGGCATTTCAACCAATAGTAGCGGGTTATTCTAGCCAATCATTGGGTATTATACTGATAAAACTGCCTAGTCAGTCCTTTCGATAAAACGTTTACCTTTGAACTGTCAAAACTATACGTTTTACCGCGTCGATTTTATTGAACTGGCTCATATTTATATAAATTATCATGAATGAAGAGTTACTTTATTATTAATAGTCATTCACTTTCTCAGCATAATAATAACATAACACATTTCAATGAACACTCAAACACAGAACACCCTTGTAGTTAGGGTGTTCTGTGACTCAAACACGTAAATAGCTCATAACCCCAACTTTATGCAGTGCTCGAAATGGACTTATTCACGAAAAGGAACGCAAATTTTTCTGGCAATCAAAAAAACTCAAGAAAACGAATATTTATTCGAAAATCGGTGAAAGAATTACAAAAACTATATTGACATCAAACAGGAAACTAGGGCAATATCAACTTCAGTATCCACCTTCTATACTGCTTGTTATAGGCAAATTCTTCACGAAGCCGCAAAGGAGTTTTTTTATTTTTTTTTTACGAAAAGGAACGAGTCAGTATTTCTTTTCACGAAACGGAACGGCGTCCTACGAACTCGAGATTTTATCAATCGGTTTGTTTTCATACTTTTATCAAAAAAAAAAGTTTTTGTGGAAAATGAAAATTCATCGATTAAATTTGAAGGACTCGTGATATTACCTTTGATTATATATTACATAGCATGACCAATCGATTTTTAACGAATATATATGCAGTAGATACTTGAAAAACCATTTACCTTTGATGGCCGATTCATGTTAGAGCCGACCAAGAATCACAATGACGGACCCAAGACCTGCATATGGTGGCGCATCCAGAACTCTGTTTTGGGAGGGGGGGGGAGGGGGGGCGTGCGAGTTTTTGCTTTTTTTATAATTTGAGCAAATTTATGTTGTTTCAACCCATGATTAACATTTTTTCACCATGTTCAGGACCAATATAAGCATTCAGTGTTGTTTAGGACGCTCTAATAAATCAAATTTTGACTGCATACAATGATTCACTCCATGCAGTTTTCTTGTGTTCAAGTTCAATAAACTCAAAATATCAATCTTTTTATTTCATCAACGATGCCAAATTTTTATAAAAATGTTCAAATGTACAAAAATAAAGCCCCTTGGGAGCCTTGTGAAAATAGAAACAAAACTAGGTTTGGTCTTATTCTATTATGAAATTTTGAGACTGATGAAAAGACCAAGCCTCAGAGGTGAGTATAAATAAACTTCTAACAAAGGTAATAAAAATAACAGACAAGAAGAAATGTGTGAAGGTAACTGTGATGTATCAGTAATAAATACTGAATGTTTTGTGGAATGGTATATCTCGCTCTAAAACTTCTTTCGAATGTTTTCTCCTGAACGTCCAGAGCCAATGATCAATCACTATTGAAGTCACTTTCTTCTTGCCAAGTTTTTTGTTAACATTTTCTCTCAAAAGTTCAACTGCATGTATGGAGCATCCTCTTATCTCCACTTCCATTTCATGGCCGTTTTCCAATACAGTATTTTTTTTCAATACCTCCATCAACTCTGGACCATACTTTAAAATACCATGCCATATTAAAGATTGCGGTATTCGGTAATCAGCAAATGCAGTTATTTCATGGATGTCTTCGAAATACCCAATGCCTTTATTTCTGAAACATGCCCAAATATCTCCAACCAATATCTGGGCTCTCTTGTAAATACCAACTTTTTGTCCATGAAAAGTTGCCTCATCTCTGAAACATGGGAAATTTTCCACAACCAATTTCATCAGTTTCACTGCACTTCTTTCTGATTCTTTGACTAGATTTTCGAAGGAAGCTCCAAATTTTTCATTGAGAACGTTTCCAACTTCCTGTAGACACTTCACTCTCTCTGTTAGTAGAGGGCACTGCGTTTTTGTGTCACTTCTGAGAATTTTCTTCATCTGTGTTTCAGAGATGACTGCATAAAATTTGGGATTGAGCATATTTGACTACAAAAATAATAAGTGTAGCATTATTTATTGAAATAGACGTTGGATTGATTTTTGGAAGAATAGAGAAGTTACACAGGGATGGGTAAGAGATTTTTTGTATTTTTTTAAAGGGCACCTGCTGATTATCGAATGAAGGAAGGATATACTTATGAAAAATTGATAGACCTAGACTTGGATTCGAGAAGATTCAACATTCCCATCTCAGAAAGTGAAAACTTTACTAAAGATACATTCTCTTCACTTTTAGGTTGAGACCAAAAGGAGAAAGCAAGATTGAAGTAAATCAGAAATTTTTCAGTATACCTATTAAGCTCAACTCAAGAAAAAGTTGGTGCATAGTGCAGTTGTTTAATTCATCTTGAAGAATGACAAACAAAAAAACTGAAAACATAATTCCAGCATAATTGATAGTTTTGATGAATGATGGCAAGAGTTTCAAAAGTTACTTGTTTTTATATTTAGTTTGATCCATCGAATGTCCTAATTTTCATTCTTACTAACCTCTTCACTCAGTGCTCGAGTTATAGCAGCACACAAAGCAAAATACCCTGAGTGCCCTTCTACTTTCCATGGCTCTTCAGATTCATCATGCCAAAAACAGAAATTCAGTGTATCAACCACTAACAACCAGTCTAAAGCGTTAGGGTCATTGGGATGTGGGTGAACACTACTTTCATAGAAATTATCAGAAGATAATTTGCCTGCTTTATATACTTCCACCAAAGTATCTCCAAGTGCTTCTACACCACTTTGAACAATTTCTATGTGTTTTGCTCGAGCTGCAATGAATTTTCCAGACTCTTTAGGCAGTAGAGTCATTTTTTTGGAATTTCACTTTTAGAGGATATTCGTTCAAAAATACTTTAAGAGCATTAATATTAATTTTTCATAAAAAAATACTCTTTTTCATAACCAATAAAAAACAGTACGAAACCATGTTTAGTCAGTTTAGTGAGTGCGGAACAGGTGTTTTGTTATGGGCGTTCGGTTTCGCAGATCTGACAGTTCGAGCGGAACATACGAAATACGAAACGACGTTGTGCGTGACGGCTGAATGCGCCGTACGGAAGCAAATGCCAAGAAATCATAGAGAGAGAGAAAGAGTTATGTATGTATTTTTCGTGAATTACTGGTCATAAGATGCGGTTATACTTTCTTCTATCAATTCCATTTCAGAAGTGATCCGCTATAGACCGCAGGCATATCTGACAGACGACATTAAGTCAGAGTTGTAAATCCAGTCTGTTGGAGACGTGAACTGTGGATTCAAGTAACCAGAAGAACATATTCAAGTACTGATATGTTGAATTGGCCAACGGTATAGTCATGCATTTTTTGTATTTCAGAATTGCAATTATATTCTCATTAAATTACCATTGTTGTTTAGGGAAATACGATTTGTTTGTCCAGCAGGCTGATGCTTGTGACGTCACTTGCCCGCGGTCTATTAGATGTTTTCAAGATGCCTGAAAACTCTGATGCTGCAAATGATGCTATATTGTTTTAGAATACAATGCCGACACGACTTTCACGGATCAGAGTCTGTTCTGAATTTCGGCGCTAGATGACACAAATTGGCCGTGCCTAACAGCTTACAGCACTTGAAGCCGCTTCACAAAATTTGACAGTTTTCCATGGTGAAATGTCAAAGTTTGTGAAGTGGCTTCGAGCGCTGTGAGCTGTTAGACGCAGCCATTGTCAGACATTGGCCGCGTCTAACAGCTGCTTCACAAAATTTGACATTTCACCATGAAAAACTGTCAAATTTTGTGCAGCGGCCTTTAGCGCTGTAAGCTGTTAGACGCTGCCATTGCAAACAACGTCATATGTTTCGATTCAACGTAGGCCCGATTTCACCAAATCAGACCAAAGCTAAGTTCAATTGAGCTAAGTTTTTGGATGAACAATGTTTACCAGTATTCGCGATAGAAAATAAGCCATATACCCCTATTGACTCTTGCAGTAATAACTCCGGTTTGCATGTATTTTATTGATCTAATTCGTTGACTTCTCAAAATTTAAGATCATTTTTGTGTGATTTTCAACATTAATAGCCATTACGGATAGTTTCAAGAGCTTGAAAAATGTTCCAGTCAAATGCTTTCTTTCATGCACAATTTTGAGATTGAAATACAAGCTTATGAATTTAATCCGTCTGGGGTCCTTTGGATCCATTTGAACCCCTTTTTGCTATTTTTTTTCTCGCCAACAAATCAGAAGTAATTTCGGTCTGGCTTATTATTTCAGTCAGAAAAATGGTTATAATTTGAAAATAAGTGTGAGGTGGTGGAATATATATAAGATGTAGAAGATATTCAACGACTAGGAATAGGTACATTTCAACACAGAGTGAACACATATAATAGGTGTTTTTTTATCATACACATACATATACGTCCATTATTTCTAGGCCAAGATGGATTGGATGAGCTGTAATTTTCAGTACAATTAAAGACAGATACTTTTCAACTTCAACTCTCATGCTGGAATCTTCATCAAGAACTCAAATATATATCTCAACCAATACAGTAATTTACCTAATCTACCCCCCTTACGATTGACCAGGATTAGCTAAATTACTGTATTATTATGATGGAGATATGTATTTGAGTTCTTGATGAAGACTCCAGCGTGAGAATCGAAACGTCGAACAGTTCAACAACTCGCACACGGATTAATACCCGAAAGGACTATTTTCAATATTCCAGCCTCCGCGAAAACATTCATCTTCAGTAACTTCAAATTTTTGAAGGTTCTGTTTGATTTTTATATGAAAACGGTTCCTAAGATTCGGAAGGTTTCCAAGATCATACACGACAAAGAGGTGGGAGAACTGTACTGGTACTGTGAATTGATTTGAGTGTCAATTCAATTCACGAAAGTATTTAGTGAATTTATCCATCCATGTTATCAACTTGTTGCTGTGTTTTCTCAAGTCTTTTTCGTGATATATGATATATGTGCAGGAGAAATTTTGAATTGAACCTGTACAGTGTTATACATTACAATAGGCAAAATTTAGTTCTAGACTCTATTTGAAAACTCTGACAACGAGGATGAAATGTCCAAACAACTTCACATATTGATAATCTATGCTACAAGCTGAGAGAGACCCTAAGGTTCATCGCGAATCATTATAGTAAAAAAGTGTTGTTGACCCCATACTATGCCTACTTCCATTCTCACTAAAAATATGGTTGAATTGGGGTAATTGTTCATCTGCAAGCGAGTTCTCATTTTGCAGAAATATGCTGTTATATAGAATTTTTCATAAATTGAGATCTAGGGCAAGGGAGTCAAGCAGGGATTTTTTTGAAAAATTCAATATTTCAACTATGGCAGAAACTTATATATCAGAAGTATACACGTTTTCGAAAATCATAATATTCCATGCATGGAAGAAAGATCACATGCTTAAAATACAAGAAGGAAGCACTTGTTGCTACCACCACAACATCGTACAGCTCTGTTTCAAGAAAGTTATGTGGTTGATGGTTGTAAATTATATAATAAATTGCCGGAAACTATAAAAGGTTGCGGAAGTTTATTTACATTTGAGCAAATGACAAAAATAATCATCTAGGATAAAAATTGTTATACCATAGATGAATTTTTTCAGTAAAATTTTGATTTATTATTCACTATTTATTGATTTTATAATTGGTGTAATATCAAATGCATGTAGGTACAGCTTATCCAATCCATCTTGGCACAGAACTAATGACGTATATGCCTAGAAATCTCTGTGAAGTTCAGTAAGATAAAAAAAATCGATATATGTGTTCACTGTGTTGAAAAGTATTCCTAGTAGGTGTTTTTCTTTCGTCATGGTTGCACTAGCTACCATTGCGCA
Source organism: Zygogramma bicolorata (assembly GCA_032362365.1). Classification (NCBI taxonomy): domain Eukaryota; kingdom Metazoa; phylum Arthropoda; class Insecta; order Coleoptera; family Chrysomelidae; genus Zygogramma; species Zygogramma bicolorata. The sequence goes on from JAVJAQ010001667.1 coordinate 637,292, forward strand.
ACTGGAAAAGTGGCTGAGCTTGTGCCAGGATCGATTGGATAAGCTGTACTTCTCGACATCTTTCACATGTATTATTGTATTATGCTGTACAATAGACATTTTATCTTTGCGTGTACAATTCCATATACTGAAATAAATATATCATTATCATAACAACTTGGGAACTACTTTGCACTGACGAAAAGCCAATAAGTCACAAACTGGTCTGCAGGAGTGCCCATCTCAGTAATTGAATATTAATAATGTCTACTGTGAAGAATCCTACAATGGCTCCTTTCATATGTACATTAAATGATGCCCTTCGTAGTATTGGTCAGGATAGAAGTTGTTTTCTGACAGCTCACTAATCCATAGTGTAGGTGAAAGAAAACGTATCGTTCAAACTTCTTAATTTGTTATCGATGAATTTAATCTGTTCAGAATGTTTTCATAAACCATTATCGATCCACCTTGTATAATTTCGGATATGAACCCCGGACTTTTTTTCTATGACAAATCACTTTAAATTTGTATGTGCCCACTTAATGAATATGGTAATGAAAAATTGAAAGCGATCTGATAACTTTGAAGTCAGCAATGCGTATTGATACAAAATCGGGATTAACGTCAAAAATGATGATTCCAGAGGCTATATAATCACTCTCAGAGAAAGTGTATCGAGTGCGTTTTGTACGTGCATATACCTTACGTATATAGAATTCTGTAAGGCGTGGTAGACTCGTCAAACTATGTCCTCGAAGAGAAAAATATGTTATGCAATATTTATTTCCTGTAGTCCGGAACGTACACCGAATGAGGAGTTATCTCCTTATCTAGATTATAATTGCATTAGATAGGTAGTGTTCGATTATTGTCAGAGCAGATGAAAGGGCTCGGAAATGTGATTTGAAGTTTACTATTTCACTTGTGAGTGGAGTGAACAGGGACGAAATGGTAGATGTTTCAAATTGTTGGTCGTAGAGAATAATCACGAATAAAAACCTAATACTGATGCTCCAGATAAAATATTATGTATTTCATTTTTTTATATGCAGATTCACACGAAAGGGAAGCCCTGTAATGTTCAAAGAACACCGCGTGAATCAAGGTATAGGAGATACGAATTAACATTCACTTTGAATTTTTGAAAAACTCTCTCGGTATGGAGTTCGAAAGCTCAGCTATGCTATTGAAAAAAGGTCTCTGAGCACGAGAGGTTCAACAGGTCTCCAAATTCACAACAAAGGGGAGGGAATTCTGTACTCGTCGAGTCAACCGTGTAGATCATCATCATCATCGTTTATTTACACAAAATGAAACAGCAAGCATAACAAGGCTATACATTCTGCAAATAAACATTGGGAAACCCACAGAAGCAACAGGTGTTGCTTGTACGTGGTGTACATAAATTTTTATAATTCAAGATACTGAAATTAATAATGGGTATAAAGTTACAAAAGTGTAAAATTATTATATATATATTGTTTCAGCTCAAATTAAAGTATTTTTCAACAACTTTATTTTCGCTTTATTTCAGAAAAACTGACATCTCTATTCAAAATTAACAATTGACAACTACTGAATATCAATAAAAAAAATGATTTTCAATTATTTGGAATAGTCCAAATGGGACTGGAACATCCTCCCCCCATTAAGAAATTTCTTTCTTCATCCATTTACTTCCAGTCTGCACAGCTTAGTAACGGGCCGACGATAAGTATTTTGTGCCGTTTTCACCTCTGCTACTCTTACTTTACCGTCGTTTCCTGGGAATACTCCCGTGACTTCACCCAATTTCCAGGAGCGTCTAGGAAGGTTTTCATCCACTACGACAACAATATCTCCCAATTTCAGTGATTGATTATTGTCTGTCCATTTATTTCTCCGAGAAAGTGTTGGAAGGTATTCTCTAACCCATCTTTTCCAAAAGCTGTTAACTAGCATTTGTGATTTACGCCACTCCTTCCTCAGATGAAGTCCTGAATCAAAATTACCCAGTGGTCCATCCATATTTTGATACCCTGTGAGGAAGTGGTTGGGGGTTAGTGCCTCCGGGTCATCGGAGTTCATTGAAACATAAGTGAGCGGTCTTGAGTTGACTATGTTCTCGGCCTCTGCAAATAAGGTCAGGAGTGTCTCATCACGAATACTTTGATCGTGAATGACAGTTCCCAAAGCAGTTTTTGTTGACCTCACCAGACGTTCCCAAGCCCCTGCCATATGTGGAGCTGCTGGAGGAATACAGCTGAATTCAATTCCTTTTGTTGTCATGGAATCTATGATTGCATTTTCATCTAGCTCTCGCAGGGCACAACGAAGTTCTTCAGCTGCTCCTCTTAAGTTAGTCCCATTATCGGAGAAGATCTTCTGGGGTTGTCCACGTCTTGCGATCATTCTTCTGATGGCCATGATTGCTGAGCCGGTGGTGAGAGAATGAGCCACTTCTAGATGTATTGCTCGCACTGCAAGGCATGTGAAGATTACACCCCATCTCTTTTCGCGATGTCTACCAACAGTCACCAAGATGGGACCAAAGTAGTCCATTCCAGTGTTGCTAAATGGACGAACTCCTGGTGTTACCCTCACTGGCGGCAACTGTCCCATTGTTGGAGGTTTTGGATGTGCATTTTCATTTCTGCACTTTTGACAAGAGTACCTAATCGCTTTCACGGCTGCTCTAGCATCTATCACCCAATATTTTCTACGAATTTCATTCAAAATTGTTTCATTACCATGGTGTCCAAATTTTTCATGAAAATGTTGTAGTAGTAGTCTTGTAAATGGATGTTTTGGGTGAAGAATGAATGGTTTTCTTGCGCGTTCTTCCATCACTGTGGCAAACTTGAGACGACTTCCAAGAACCAATAGTTCATTTTCAAAGACGGGACAAAGCTGTTTCAACTTGCTCTTTTTTCCAACTGATTTTCCTTGTTGTAACATTGTGATGTCTTCCATGAAGCTTTGGAGCTGCGATGTTCTTATCCAATACCTTTCAGCCTCGTCAACTTCTTCAATACTCAATGTTCTATGTCTTGTAACTTCTCCGCCATTTTCAATCTTTCTTCTCGTCATTCTTATAAACCGCAACACCCAAGCTGTTGTCCGGATAAGTCTGTGCCATTTTGAGAACCTCTTCAAATCTATAACCTCTTCATAAGTCATTTCGGTTATTTTTCCAACGAATTCAGTCTTCATTTCAACTTCATCCTCGCTGGATTTGATTTCTCCAACCTCCTCTCTCGGCCATTCATTTTCAAGTTTTTTCAAAAAGTCTGGGCCCATGAACCAGTTCCGAGGCATGATGTCTGTATCTCCATAACTTGTTCTGGTAGCTTTGTCAGCAATATTTTCCTGAGTAGGAACCCAGCGCCATTGTGCCACATCGGATCTCTCTTGTATTTCTCCCACCCGGTGGGCAACGAATTGTTTGTACTTTTTGCCGTCCCCTCGTATCCAATTCAGAACACATTTCGAATCTGACCAATAGAACGTTGCTGTCAATTGAAGTTCAAGTTCACCTTTCAAAGTGACAGCTATACGGGAACCCATGACTGCGGCCTGTAGTTCTAATCGAGGAATGGATAATGGCTTCATGGGGGCTACTTTCGCTTTTGCAGTAACAAGAGAAACTGTTATTTCTTCGTCAGTTACAACTCGCAAGTATGCTACCGAGCAGAAAGCTTTTTCGCTAGCATCACAAAAAATGTGGAGTTCCATTCTTCTAGCACAAGGAATTTTCGGTGAATAGCATCTTGGGACTCGAACATCAGAAATATGTCGCAGATCGAAAAGCCATTTCTTCCAAATTTCATGCAAGTTTTTGGGTAAGGTTTCATCCCATCCAATTCCTGTTCTCCATATATCTTGTAAAAGGATTCTGGATCGGATCGTGAAACATGTCAGGAGTCCAAGAGGATCGAACACGGTCATGACGAATTTGAGGATTTTTCGTTTTGTGAGGTTCGTAAAATTTGATTCATTCAGCTTCAGTTTGAATTTGAATTCGTCTGTCTCAGGATCCCAAAGAATCCCCAATATTCTTTGTGCCGATGAATCGGTATCGAAATTCTTCATTGGTGCCAAATTTTCGTGAATTTGTTTTCTTATCATTTCGGAATTCGACATCCAATTAACGATCTCGAAACCTCCTTTCTGCATCACTTCTTTGACGTTCTTTATCATCTCGAGGGCCTCTTCTTCAGTATTCTTCGAGTCGCAGTAATCATCCACATAAAACCGTTTGGTTATTGCAACTTGAACATCTTCAGATTCTGCATTCTCTTGGGCATTGATATTTTTGATATACTGAGCGCAAGAAGGAGAACAAGTCGCTCCGAACGTCATTACTTGCATCTCATATATACATGGTTCCTTGCCTGATTCGAAGTCTCTCCATAACATTCTCTGGGAGCATTGATCCTCTCTTCTTATTCGAACTTGATGGAACATTTCTCGTACATCTCCGCAGAATGCTATCATTCCTTGTCTGAATCTACACAAAACTGCGAACAGAGGTTGGAGAAGGTCCGGTCCGGATAACAGATTATCATTTAAACTAGTTCCATTCATTTTGGCTGCAGCGTCGAAAACTAATCTTATTTTTCCGGGCTTGTTTGGATTCGTAGTGGCAAAGTGCGGTAAATACCAGGTACGAGGTGTGTGAATTTTGGCTTCTGAGGGAGATAATTTTCTTAGGTATCCCTTTTCCAGGTAGTACTTGATTTTTTCGGAATAGGCTTTTGAAAAAACTTCGTCTCTTCGACATTTCCTTTCAATGCATTGAAGTCTTTGCAGGGCCATACTCTTACTTTCTGGAAGATGGATATCTTTATCTGTCCACAACAATCCTATTTCGTATCTGTTTTCACTTTTCAACCTCTTGGCCGTTTTTTGCATGATTTCAACTGCATCCCTTTCCTCCTTGTTGATTCTCCTTGTAGTTGGTAACACTCCAAAAGAATCCGTGGAAAAGTACTGCTTGACCAATTTGTGAAGATCATCGTCGTTTCTAGATTGATTACAAATATGGAACATGTGGATTCCTCTAGCATTGTTGGCTTCCGTAATACAGGGACCATGGAGAGACCATCCTAACTTGCATTTGGTTGCAACTGGTAGCATATCGTGGGAATTTTGACTTGAATACATTTTAACAGGTGCTATTAGGTTGATGTTGTCTTGGCCTATGAGAATCGACGGCTTCTGTTTGAAAAAACTTTTTATAGGTATATTTCTTAAATGTTCGTGTTTTCTCCATGAAGCCATGTCAATTGTTTGGGTCGGTAACGATAAATTTTGGACAGTATGCACGCCTTTCATAGAAAAAACCTTGGAATTTTCTGTAGCAGCTGAAATTTGCAGATTTATGCGTTTGGAGTCCTCTTGTCTTGATACAATATCGTTCGTCCATTGTATACAGAGAGTTTCTGATGGCCCGCTCAATCCCAACTGCGAGGCGATTTCAGCTTCTATCAAGGTAACTGTTGAACCTTCATCACAGAGTGCTATTATCTGCATTGTACCGTTGGGACCATGAATGTTTACGGGAATGACTCGTAACAAAACATTCATTTCTTCCTGTTGGACGGTACAGACACTTTGAACTGGAGAAGAATTTGTTTCCGTATTATTGTTGATGTTTGTGGTATTTATCGTCTTATGGAGAAGAGGATTGTGTCGAAACTTGCATCCATTCACACCACATTCTTTCCTGGATTTGCATTTGAATCTGGAATGTCCTTTCTTCAGACAGGAAAAGCACAGTTTTTTACTCGTAATTGTGGACCATCTAGTTTCAATATCATCAGCCTTCAATTTATCACATGTATTAACAAAATGGGATTTTTTGTCACAGTAGGTACAGATACGCTCAATTTCACCTACTTTCAACGATTTTTCAGATCGAGTTGCATTTAGAACTACGTCCGCTTTTCGTCCTTGGTATTTTTTGCATGGTGTTGACACGTAATTGGCTGCATCTGCTATGTCACTGATCCAAAGGGAAAACTTTTCCATATCGACTCTCCCATGGTTGAGTAACACCGTTTCACCCCATTTAAGTTTCAAACTATCGGGTAACTTGTTAACGAATTCCTTCAGAAGTTGAGGATTATAGTAATGTCCATAATCATCAAGTGACTTCATTGTTGCTACAAGATTGCTCACTTCATTAGAAAAGAATATCAGTCTGTCAATATTGAGTTCTTTCATATGAGGAATTGCACTTATTTTCGATATGATAACGTCTATTATCAGTTCCGGTCTACCAAATCGCATCCGTAGAGTTTTCATGATGAGCTCGAGGTTTTTACTTGTCATCATCATGGCAGCAACAGAGGATTTTGCTTCTCCTCTTAGAGACTTCCTCAACTTGACCATGATTTCATCTTCGCTATACTGGCACATTGTAGAAATTCTCCGAAATTGTTGATAAAACAGAGACCAATCTTCTGGATTGCCATCGAATATCGGAAAGTCTTTATCGAGAGTTTGTCTGGCGAGAATTTTCTCTTGTGTCACTGGATTCACTGATTTCATAGCTTCTGAAATCGTTTGGCACAACAGTTTCATCTCATTAGACGCTTGGACATTCGAGAAATCAGTTGACTTCGGGTGTGATTTTGCGTGAAAATCTGAAGTTTCGTTATTTGAAGTTTCCTTAGCGTTGACACTTCTGACTGAAATCCTGTCGGCAGATCTGAATGATTTATGAAATTTTTCACTTCTCTGGAGATCGTCGTCACATATTTCTTCTATTTCCACTGGTAACAATTTGTTCTCAGATGCTGGCAACTCAATATTTTCTTGAATCCAATCTTGCACATTATGAAGTCTTGCAGAAGTCTGTGATAAACCACTGGATCGGGATTCATTGGATTCAAAGGTAACTTCTAGTTCTGCTTCATGTAGGTCGTGTTCCATCCGAATCAAACGCATTTGATTTTCAACTTCTCGCTGCTTCTGTTGTAGAAGTTCTTGTTGTTTTTCTAATTGTTGCCTTACTCTTTCTGTTTCCAGGCTGAGTCTCATTTTTTGTAGGCTAAGGGCTGCCTGGGACCGTTTCGAACTCGTCACAGAAACAGTCTCTTCACAGACTCTTCCCTTAGAACTAGCCTCAGACTTTTGATCATGTCTGTCTAGAGACACCAACGACCTGCTTATGTCCGCCTTCACAGCTACAGTATTCCTGTTCGATACACCAAACTTCTCAGGCCATATATAGTCGACTGACAAACTTTTATTTATGCCTGCGTTTTTTCTGATGGGTTTAGAGGATGTATTTTCCATTTCTTGGTTCAATATATATCAATCTCGTTCGAAGGACCAATGTTTCAGCTCAAATTAAAGTATTTTTCAACAACTTTATTTTCGCTTTATTTCAGAAAAACTGACATCTCTATTCAAAATTAACAATTGACAACTACTGAATATCAATAAAAAAAATGATTTTCAATTATTTGGAATAGTCCAAATGGGACTGGAACATATATATATATATATATATATATATATATATATATATATATATATATATATATATATTCAAAAACATTGTAGACATGTAAAAAGATATAAAATTAATCATATGTGGTATGAATAAAATAGATTAAATTAACCGTTATAACAATCATAACAACATCGGAGACTTTTATATATAAAAATCACAAGTATAAGAAAAGTCATTAGGATCACAAAACAATTGAAGACGTGTGAAGATGAAAAAGATCCTATGGGAGATATAAATAAAATTTCTTACAAGTTGGAATTTGTTACGATCTATAAAAATTTGGCAATAAAATAACATTAATGAAATAATATGGAGCGTAAAGCTGAGTATATTTTATTTTTATTTTAGTAGAATATTTAAAATGGCATTATCAAATATTTGACCAATTCTCTCACGAGGTTGACTCCTTATTAATTTATCGACTCAATCGATATTGATAACAATTCAGAAGAGCACCGATCGTGAAAGTATCTATAAAAGAGAGACAAGTCTCCGACCCTTCTACGATGTTCCAATGAAGTCAGTGAGTCTGTGAGCGAAGAATCACCAATAACCCTAATAGCACACTTTGTTCCCGGAACGTCCAATTTATGCTCCATATGAGTTGCGATATCCCGGCCCTTTATGGAATATACCCGGAACGTTCCACTGAAAATGTTCCCGGAACACACACACAGAATCATCCCAGGAACATATTATTTTGACACAACAGATTGCATAATTAGGTTTCGTTTATAAACCGGAATCATCATCATAAATATATATAAACATGTATATATATATATATATATATATATATTTATATGTGCATACAAAATATACATCATATACTTGAAGATGGTATAGATGCATGAGACTTTTCAATGAATAAATTTAATTTCGGTACGTATTGGCTTCTTGAAAAACACTATAACAGGTGACGCAATCTAGTTTTGGGAAAATATGCCACTCTGTTACTCCAGGAATGTCCGTAGAACGCTAATAAGTGTTCCCATGCCCATGGGATGTTCCCGGAACGTCTTCGGAAGGGTCCTACGCACTGCCACGGGGATGCCCCTGATTAGTCTATGAACATCCACGGATGTTCCGAAAATATCCCAGTAAGACATTTCTGGAATGTACAATTTGACCACAACGTCTTTTCCTGGAATGTCCCCGGGATATTCCGCGGCTTTTTGCGACATTCCCGGAACATATTTGTTGTCGCACGTGGACATCTTTGAAACATTTTAGGAATATACTTGTGCTATTAGGGAAGACGGGTTGCCTTTCTCTGAATAGAATCGAAAAGCCTCATTATAGTTGAATCCACAACAGAATTGTTTAAAAGAGTTATTATTGCAGGCTCCTTTTTATAGACATTTTAAAATACTTACAAAGAGAGAGAGAGATAGTATTGATCTTAATACTGAGAAAATTGAATATCATTGCGATATTCTTATGCATGACACAAAAAATAAATTTCTTACCGAAAAAAATTTGTCACTCCATTAAAAAAAGGTCCAGTAGATACTGGAATAATACGTCTACTTATCATTCTGCCCCGAATATAGAGAGCAGATGGCCAGATATTTTCAAACGCAAATTAAATTTAATTCGAAATAAAGAACTGGCCGAAGAATGAATTTAGTCCCTCTGTGAATTCCATCTTTTGTGTGGTGAGTAACTTTCAGCGCTGACTTTCTCAAACTTCTTCATAGGATTGTAATTATGTAATATGGTTTTGTGATTTTTCGAAGGTGCTGAAGTATGCATCACTGAGATACTCTATTCAAATTTAGTTTTTACTCAATGTTTTATAATATTCAAAAATTAAATTTTTTTTACCTATTATGATTATGTTTTGTTTTCCAATTGTATATGATCATCAGACACAATGTAATTTGTGAAATTAGACTAATCCGATCTCTTTGTTAAAATGGTATGGATGCAATAAACTGAATTTGATGCAATGCTGTGTTTTGCACTATAATAATATACCGGTAACGTCTCATTTCCGACTTGAAAATGTATATTCGAATTGACTATTGAATTTATGCAATATCGGATTCAAAAAATTTTTTTCGAGTGGAAGTTTTTTGGATCTCTACGTTAGCGGAGGTCATAAACACTTCCGGTGCACATGAAAATAAGTCCAATAATGACATAATTTGCCAACCAAAAATCTGTCCTTGACGCTATCTTCCACTTCAATGTATTCCGCACTGGGAACGTGAAATTGTTATTAGGGGTCCGGCTCATCTGTTCAGGATAGAAGTTGCTTTTGTTGTTCCTAGGTACATATAATGTACAAACATTGTACTAGAAATAACTCTCAAGGTCACCTCCAATAAATAAAATTTCAATAGGAAAAATAATTCACAAAAAATCACTAAAAATATTTAGTAATTACACATTTTTACATCGAAGCTTCCAATCTTACCGATTAGAAACTTGAAGACGGAAAAATTTCTGTATTTCATGGACCAATTCCCTGATATGTCAGCAAACTAATAACTTTTTTCTGACCTAACTGCAGACTTTCAAGAATCTTCATCAATCGCATTTTCACAGATATACACCAGTCCTTTTCACATTGAACGAATATTCCAGACCAATACTTGTACAGTGCATAATGTTATTATGAATACATAATACATAATACATGAATGGACAATCATTAGGTGTCGGCTTCTACTATTCGAAACAAAAATCGTACATTATTCGTGCATTAACGAGGTCGTGGCCAACAAATTCTCAATCAGAAGGAATAAATTCTCGACTGCCGTACCATTCTAATTTATACATACGGTATATAGTTCATTAATCATAAAATATTGGTGCATACTTATATTGGTACATTCACCTCTGTGCCACATGGTATTAGGATTAACAAGAATGAACTTAGCCACATATTAAACTGGTTCACGATGATATGAATAAAATGCCTGAGCTTATCTTTTTCACGAGAAACAAATATTCAAAGAGGCATTAGCGTTTATAGCGTTAGCGATGTCTTGGCAAAAATAATAGAATGGACTAACATCAACTTGGTGGATTTCAATGCTGGGGAAACCCGGGCATATCTCTTCTCAAGAAAGCCGATATATCTTCATCTTATATTCAAATGCCAGGAGTAACTATTCCTACAATGTCGAGTATCTCGATGCTAGGAATTACGATCAGTAATAATCTGTCATGGGTAAAACATGTGAGAATAGAATAGAATAGTTTATTGGTGCTATTAACAAAGAGTTTTACACAAGTCAAAAAAACATACATAAAATTTTTCCTCATGATATACAATCACAAAGTACAGTTTAAAAATTTCAGACATCTTTAAAATATATTTTGTTACTAACTATAAATATAAAAATTTCAATCTATCTCGTCCATTATATTACTATTTGAATATTCGTCATAATTATAAAAAGCCTTACTTATCAGATATTTTCTTAAAACTTGTTTTAATGCATTCTTGTCAAGATTTTTAACTCGAGTTGGCAGTTTGTTGTAAAATTCTGGACCATAATGTAATGCAGCATTTCTGGATTTCTGCAATCTCAACTTCATTAATCTTATATTTTCTTTCTTTCTCGTATCGTGATTATGTATGCTGCTTTGAGCTTTATACTGATCTAGATTATCTCTAATATATAATATGCATTCGTATATATATCTGCATGGAATGGTGAATATTTTTAACTCGATGAATTTATTCCTAACTTCAGCACGATAGTCTAAATTTGTGAGTATGCGCATTGCTCTTCGTTGAAGGCCAAATACTCTGGAAGCATGAGGAGAGTGTCCCCAGACTAATACAGCATAGGTACAGACAGACTGAATGAGAGCGTGGAATGCCATTATACAAACACTTTGGTCCACAACTGCTCTTATGTTTTTCAGCAGGTAAATGCTTCTACCAACTTTGCTTGTAATGTGATTAACGTGACAGTCAAATTTGAGACTTGGATCTAACAGTACTCCCAAAAATTTTATTGATTCTGGATTTTCTGGTATGTTATATTTTTTCAAAGAAAATATCATCTTTTCGGTTTCATTGATGTTCAAATTCAATCTCTCGGCAGTGAACCAGTCTGTTGCATCAGTAATTACATTGTTCATTTCATCTTTCAAGTTGGTCAAGTTATTATTGCTGTTTGTGAAAGTACTATCGTCCGCATACAGTACTGAAGAGCTATGAGGTAGAGCTGCTTTTATGTCATTTATATATATTAAAACTAATAGTGGTCCTAAAATGGAACCTTGCGGTACGCCATATCTATTTACTTTTTCTTCTGAGTAGGAGCCACAGTGGAATGTGATTTGCCTACGATTGTCTAGGTAACTGGACATTAAATTCAGGCTCACAGGATCAAGACCATAGTATTCAAGTTTTTGAACCAAAATTTCACCTTAAAGGTGCTTTCCAGGAGCTTGGATTTCGTGCAGAGGAATATTTCACTTCTCAGCACCTATAATGATCTAGAAGGGACATATACGACCTGACTTAGAATATAGCTCTCATGTATGGAGCTTGGCAACAAATGAGTCATTGAAACTCCTTGATTCTATTCAGAGAAGGGCAATCTGTCTTGTTGGTGGCGATTCTTCGCTCACGGACCCGCTCACTTCGTTGGAGCATCTCTTCTAAAGATATTTTCGTCAATCGTTCCAATCTTGTCAGTATCAGATAACCCGACCAGTGCAGAATTCCCACCCCGTCGTTGTAAGCCTGTCGGACCTTCCTTGTTCAGGAATCTTCTTTCAAAAGAAAAGCTGAACTTTGCAACTTTTTCCCGAAGGATTTTTTTCCTGAGGCTTACAAACTTCAAAAATTTAAAGTTGAGTTAATTCGTATCTCCTATCCCTTGATTCATGCTGTGTCCTTTAAACATTACTTACTGGCTTTCGTATGAAACTGTTTATAACACACAGTTGAGTTTTTTATGCCAGAAAATCAAATGAATTTCTGAGTAAAAACTCCCATATTTTCATTGAATTTCAAGTATCAAAAAAGTTGTATGATACTAATCCCATAATCTTTTAACAGATCCTAAACCTTCAGTATCCTGATTATTACGATGATTGCGAACACACGTATTGTTTTTTCAGTCTATGGCATAGTGTCTTTGATGTCCCTTCTTGTATAATATCTTGATGTGAAGAAGGTCTATTTCTGAACTGAAGCTATACAAAACATATGAATTGACAAAAATGCGCATTTTAAGGGTGTTTCACAAAATTCTGTAAAATAATGCGTTCTGAGCTGGAGAAAGTAAGATATTTTTGTGTTACAGACGAGATATCGTTGATTCCTCGTTAATTCCAAACCGAAGGAAATCTTTTTACCGAGTTAATCGACCGTTAAATCATAACCAACACCAACTACGTAGAAACCGCATTGAATAGAAACGTATTAGTGCTTGGTGTAAGTTGTTGGTTTTATCGAAAAAAAGATTCTTAGTAAATATTAGTTCGTGAACTCAAAATGGTCCTGAACGAAGCATTTTCGATATATGGTGCAGAATGAATCATGATCACAGCAATGAGCATTCTCCGTGGTCAAATTATGCCCACCAATTCCTTCGACTGATTAACTTGAGTTATATATGGAACCTGCAGTAAAGACTTATTTATTCCTATATGAGTTTACCAATTTAAAATGTAGAATTCAGTAAAAATCTATTGAATTACATGAACAAGAAACTTGAAAATACCCTTTCATCGTCTGATTTATTTGTTGAAGCTTATCCTTATGGGAAAAATATATTCGGAATTACATATTTTCGAAAAATGGTCAAAAAAATTAATGAATTTTGGCTAAATGAGATTTGAATGGTTTTGTTTCGAATGCGCCATCAAACAAGGAATTTTAGGGGCAAAATACAAACAACGTTTTTCCCACAACTGTTTTTCTATTTGGAAACTGGCATTCCATCGTGTCCGTATTTCAGGTTATTTGTAATAGAAATATCTTCCCTGAAAAGTTACGGTGATATGTAATAATTGGAAATTAAGGTTACTTTGTGTTTGTCCTTGTTTGTTGATTGAAAAAAGTCTCAACTGCGATTCCAATTACTGATCGTAATATCTAGTATCGAGATCCTTGACTTTGTGGGAATAGTTACTCCTGACACCTGAATATTAGATAAAGATAGAAAGGGTTTCTGTGAGAAGATATATGCCTGGGTTTTCCCAGCATTAAATTAAATTACACATTTAGCGGAGTACTTTTTTCAATTAGCAACTCTAATGATTAATCGAATTTCTTTTCCAAGTAGAGTCATTCCGATAATTTGTATTGAAAAAAAAACTGTGGAGAAATGTAGGTAGAAGCCGATGTAAAGAAAGTGTCACTAATTCAATGATGAGATGTTCAATTACAAATTAGTGATAATGAAGAAGACCAATTATGATAATCACCACATCAACGAAAATATGAAACATTCATTTCTTGCGATTGATGGAATGTTTGGGAATTCAAAAAAAAATGGAAAAAAGAATCTTAATGAAATTTGTTGAAGATTCTCTCTCCCGCTTTTGATTTGATATTATTTTGACATAAAAATGTATAGCAATGAAATGAATCATGATTTTCCTAAGGAAAGTATCAAGTATCATTTTGAATTAGTCAACTTCATCGCCCTCTAGCGGCTCTCCTGATCATACGATCCTCTCATAACTTGCCAAAATTGGGTAGGGTCTTTAACCCAACATTATATTATAAAAATATCATCAAAATTTACTGAAAGCTGTTGTCATAGGGTTTTGTGCCCTGTCATTTCTTTTGTTTTCCTTCTTCCCGTCAAAAGCAGAATAAAATTCAAAAATAATAAAATACATTGAGGTCATGTATCGCATATATTCATATATTTTTTCAAAGATCTAATCGTACAGTTTTCATTAACATTATTGAGAGCTTTTTAAAGCTTGCCACTATCGAAAATCTTGCTTCTAATACTATGATTTACTTCTTACTTTGATATGTAATTTACTCGTACTGATATTTCCACTTATCTGGCAACAAATCGATGTTTTCGTCGTTTTAGTTGCTGTTTCATACAACAATGGCATTTTCATAGTTTTTGGACCTCTTTAGTCAGTTCAATTGATGTTAAAAAAATGATTCATGTGTAAACATAGTTTCTATTGTATTAAATAGGTGGGAATCAGGTTAATATTCCAAACTCATTTTCCCATAAAATGCAATATTATTCTCAAAGACCTGAACTTCATAATCACATAATGAATTATTAGTGATAGTTGTGAATATTATTTATAGTATTTCCATATCAAATGCCATCGACTCACGTCCTCTAGTAATTTGACTGAATAGAAAACTTTCTACCCCATCGGGGTTCGAACCCAGGACCTTCCGATCAACCACTTGCGCCAATTTCCTCGCAAAGAGCAATCATTATTCAGATTCCGTCGTTGTTTAACTGGGTAACCTCTAAACACCATCTTTTATCACAGCACTGAAAGAATTTGTTATTTAAATGTATGCCAGGCATTGTTCTTGCGACCTTACAAGGTATTTACCATTCTTTGCCTATTTTATCACCGATGAAATTCTTTTTTCCCAGATTAATCTCATTGTATTGTTTTTTGAATCACGTCTAATAAAGGCAGTATTTTTCTAAATTCATCGACCATGAACAGATGATGTGACTGCGTAATGGTCACCATCAATCATTCTTACAGAATTATCTACTGGGTGATTTTTGCCATCTTAGAGTCTACACAAACTGCAATGTTCAGAAAATATCATGGGAATCAACAAAAATGGGTATTGATGATAATTACTTTTTGTAGGGCTCAATACCTATGACGAACATGGAGATCGTAAGCTTTGAAAAAACTTGTTTTGGTAATGATTTTCCCTACTATATATAGAGTATATATCGAGTGAAAAATTTGACGATATCTTGTAAAACTATTCGTAGATTTTGATGTGAGGATCTTCTCAATCTCTACAACTTTCAGTGAGAGAACTTTCCTCGAAAATTCCATTGAAAAATTCGGGTAATTCTTATATGGAGTATTTTGAGGATTCTTTCATAGGAAGTTATCCAAATGGTCCAAAGGTATGGCGGAGATATGTGATAATGTTTTTGATTTATCGGAATGAACTTGATAATACATTTTTGGAACATATCAACAAACAAGAACCAACGATTCAATTCACATCAGAAACAAAAAATAACAATGAACTTCTATTTCTAGATGTTATGATAAAATAATCGACACGTCATGTAGACACAATTGTATATCGAAAGAAAACACATACCAACAGATATTTCGACTATACCTCAAACCACCACAGAAGGGTCAAAAAAGATATGCTGGAATGCCTTTATGATAGAACGAAAATTTCATGAAACTCATCGGAAAAAATAGATATCATACACTTCAGAAATCCAGGGAAATTCAAAGAAAAAACTTTGACAAAACTGAAAATCCAAACACACACCACAATGAAGACATACAACCTATAGAAAATACACAACCTGTAACATAATACCTCATGTCCTCGTTTGTCTGAAATATAAACGGAGCGGCAACAGGTATAATGTTACATTCAAAACAACAAATACTTCACGTTCGATACTAACAAATACCAAACCAAATAACACATCAAAAAAACACAAAAAATTGTATTCATTAAATAACTTGTTCGTGCGGTCAAAATTATATTGGTGAAACTTCATGACCTCTGGAATTGCGAAAGATTGAACACGAAATGTACACCAGAAAAACACAGATAGGCGGTTCCAAATTATCAGAGCACATTCTTACTGCCGATGGAGATCATAGAGTAGAAGGGAATGACAGTAATATAGTATAAAAGAGTAATGGCAGGAAACGAAAATAAAAGGAATATGCTTTCATCATGCTGTTAGGGAAAGATTGCATCTCTATGAGTTCGCTTGATGTGGATCGCGGCTGCCTACCCCCCTGCAGGACAAAACTATATGTCCGATCTTAATTTCTTCGAAAAATATCAATGACGAAAATTAACAATAAGGAATATTGGGTTTGAAAAGTAATTTGCCCATAAGTTTTTAGAACGAAACTTTAACGATAAGTATTTTTACATATCTTTATTCTCGGTAGTGTAGATGTTAGCACATCCGCCTTTCAAGCCAAAGACCGGGGTTCAAATCCCCGCTAGGCCAACGTGCTCCTTGTTTTAGTCTCTAGGGGTACGACAGAGTTATATTATAGTCTATTAATAAGAAACACTTGCTTGAATCCATGCAATATTTTTGAATTGGTTTCTCTTTCACATTTTCCTCATAAGGAGAATACGACAATCGAATAATTAAAAATAGTATTTGATTTGTTCCTGAAGTAGATACTACCCATAGACCTATTATACTACCATAATAATAATAATAATAAAAATGTAATGGTCCAAACATCTACTCATACTGGATGAGATGAATATTGGATCTTGGATTCTTTCGAAGAGGTATATTCAGGTAACACTGAAGTTGATAGGCCACTCATACCGAAGCTGGCGCACCCAGTATGAAATTTATGATTGCTTTTCATAGCTGCCACGAAGAAATTTTTTTTCCATCTAATTATATCGCCATAGCGTTTGCATTAATCATTGTGAAAGTACACACTGATGAATACGCCCATTAAAAAAACTGTCAAATAAGCGCATTTGAGCCTAATTTATAAAAAGACGTGAAAATTTTGACGATACGAGTTAACACCTGTTGGACCGCTCCTCTGTTTCTTCACGATATTTAGCGAATTGTCCGTTTGAATGGGAATACAATGCCTGTTGTAACGGAGCGGAGTATGATGACATCCATAAATGGAGTATCCCGCTGCGTTTTTGATGAATGGGTCGCGGAAGTAGCCACGAACATGTAAAGGCGCGCCTATTGAAATATTAATTGATAGGAATCTTAACTTTTGGATTGATTAATACCAGATATGGGTATTTCATCAACTTTCCACTTCGCCGAACGGAAACAGGTACAAGCGTGGTTTATTGCTGGTTATTCTCTTGACGTAATTACGTTTCAAGATATGTTCCATGGGGGTATTTTACGTCACTTGGTACGAAGGTCCTGGGTACCCATAAAGTATTTTTTTGGATATTCGATAGTTGAAACTGTCGATTATCTTTGACAGTGAACATCTTGTTCCGTGCATACATACAGCAACAGTACTCTTCATAGTAGTTTCTCTTCTAGTCCCCATATCAGCACGAGAAACAAAAACAGAGAGACACTAGCGTCAATAGTATTAACTATGATTTGGCAAAAAAAAAAATGTAGTAACATCCTCTTGGTGGAATTCAATGCTGGGAAAGCCCAGGCATATCTCTTCTCAAAGAAAATGTATTCATCTCAATCTAATTTTCAGATGTCAGGAGAAACTATTCCTACGAAGTCAAGTATATCGAAACTAGCAATAACGATCAATGATAATCTCTCATGAAAAACCATGCTATATCGATCATTGAAGGTGCTTGGGTTTCTATTTCATGCCAAAATGTACTTCACTTCTCATCAACTTCTAATGATCTACAAAGCACATATTTGGCCTGTCTCGGCACCACAACATTCATTGAAAGTTCTAGATTCTATTCAGAGAGAGTCAATCCGTCTTGTTGGGGGTACTTCGCTCACGGACTCGCTCCTTCTTTGGAGCATCGAAGACGAGTCGGAGACTTGTCTTTCTTCTATATTCATTTCCAGCAACCCACCATCAATCGTTCCACTCTTGGCAGTATCAACACGGATTGCCCGCCGTACGGGATTCCCACCCCTTTGTTGTGAGTTTGAAGACCTGTCAAACCTCTCTTGCTCAGAGATATTTTCTCAATAGAACAACTGAACTTTGGAGTCCATTACCTGAGGAGGTTTTTCCTATATATACAGGGTGTCCAGGTTATTGAAAGAGATAGATTATTAGAAGAGGGGCACATAACACACTGAAAAATACTGTGTTCTCGGTTGTACCAATGAAAAGCCACCCTCATTCCCACCCCTTTTTTTATTGAATTCCCTCCAATTATTTCCACAGAAACAGAATCATTACTTCATTGTTTATCTGGCGAAAAACTTATTCTGAGTATTCAAAACTCGCTTGCTGTTGTTTTCTAAGAACTTTCTTCATTATCGAACTTTTCGTTCGCATTGAGAAAATATTCTTCACGTTGTAATCCTTCGGAATGAACCCCTTGCCTATTTTTCATGTCACGCTTATATTATCCTGAAAAAAATTTGATCTCAATTTTATTTCACAATAATCGAGAAATGATCGAAAATCAAGCTGTGTTTGCACGTTAATGTTATTAGCATTTCTTGCTATGGAGCTAAATGAAAAAAATGTTTTGGCATGTTGTGATGAAATTTGTGGAGGGAAAATATTCATCAGGCATATTCTAGAAACTGATTTTTTATACAAACTAAAAATTTGATAACGAAGCAAATTTAAACATTTGAAAAAGTTCGTTGTGAATACATCGTAAGTTTTTTGGGCTTGAGGGTCGTGTCCTGGAATTTTAAGTTCCGGAGCTTTTGGCTGCATCTGCGGCAGCCATCTTCAGCAGCGTGGTCTTAGTCTACAATGACTAATGGCCATTAGTTGCAGATGCAGCCGAAATCTGCGGAACTCAAAATTCCAGGACACAGCCCTCAAGCCCCAAAAAGTTGCGATGTATCAACACCGGCCGTAAAAGCCTACATTCTTTCATTAGGTATGAATGTCCAAGATAAGTTTTTCGCCATATGGACAATGACGTATTGATTATATTATTATTATATATATTTAGTATATATATTTCAGGTGACCAAATAGATGCTTATCAGATTAATCAAAACCTGAAAACCAAGGCTTAAGTTCAAATAGTTCACAAATATGAAACATAAAACATATTCAAGACTATAAATATTGGGGTCGTGACATACTTCGACTTTGCATTACGGCGTCGGTCTGTTTCCTAGCAACAAGCTTTCGAAATCGAAGTCAGTCTTTTGCATAGAAAGTGTCATTCAGATTGATATCTGGAGGCGGAGGAATTGAGTTTTTCTGACCATCTGACGCCCCCCTACGAACGTCAACCTCCAGAAGTGGAAACTCGTGCCAGCAATGGATTAACAGGGCCTCACCTTTTTACGTGTGAATCTCAGCATGGTGGTTCCGTGTCAAGGATTCGAACACCGGCCTTCTGCATGAGAAGCAGACGTTATGACCATTGAACTCTTTGGCAGTTATTACCTTGAAGGACAGAATGAAGTTGGAATCTCGCCTTCAATCGCCACCGGAAGTTTAAAGTATCTGCTCCGATTGATTTTGATAAACGGTCCGTGTCATCGACATCGATCCATCAAGTACAATACACCTTTGTGTGAAAAAAGATTCATCAGGGCTAATTCTTAGACCAAAAGGTAATCAATGAAATCCATGGGACAAAATTTTTTTAATGACCCGTTTACCTAGTCAAATATCAATTGTGAAATAGAGTGATTATCGGGCGTTATTCTTATCCCCGCTAATTGACTGAAAATCCTAATAACTATCCTTATATCCTTATACGAAGGTGTCGAAGAATTATGTAGATACCCATGCCTGATTATGGGAACTGGACACTAAAGGCTTAAAAGTACTGATTGAAAAGTGTTCACACAATTAATCACCCGTAGAAGGTTTGAACACCAACTAAAACGAAAATGAGATGACATTAACAGTATAAGGCCTTAAATTGAATAGGTTATCTTATCATAATAGCCATTAATCATGAAAAGCGGTGAAGCATATACTAAGAAATATTGAAAGATTAAGAACTTAAAAGGTTCTCTTCTGGCAAAATGGAATTGGAAGAATTTTTTATCGATTGAAGAATGTAGAGAAAGGAAAAAATGCAAGAAATAGTTTTATATGCCACTATATACTGAAAAGTAAAAAATAATATAAACGAACAGAGATCAATAATGATGCCGAAAACGAACCTCATCTTTGACCACTGATCGAAAATGGACACAGTAAACACTTATTTGAACTCAAAACATAGACATAGCAATAAATCAAACGTGAAACATAGGCTTGAATCTCCATTTCAATTGAAAAGACATGTGTTTGAGAAAATTTTCGAATTTCCATAAGTATATTTTTGTGTTGAGTACTGCAATTATCAGTGCATTCTATTATGACAGGCCTCAGTATAGTCAACTGACCTTTCCACATGAGGATGCGCGAACAGTCATTTGTTTCAGTACCCAGATGCATCTTTCAACAGAACCAGTATTTTGAAACTAGCACCTCCACCAAAAATTAGTTTTTCGATATCTTGCTAGAAATACAAAGATTCCATGTAGCCGTAAAATTGTCAAGCAATTTAGAATTGCTTCACACATTTCGAGTTATCTACTACAATGCTCAGTCAATTCTCAGTTTACTGACTGCACCCACCCATTTTCAAGAATATCATAATAAGATTCCACATATTATATTGATTGGTATCTACAGGTTAGCGTATCCCAAATTGCATCCAAAACTCGCCTTGAAAAACATGTATTCCAGAATGTATCACTACTTTTATTCGGGTTTGAAGGCCGTCGTTTTTTGGAATTTCTTCCTGACGTTTCGCTGGCTCGAGTGGCTAGCTTCTTCAGAGGCTCATTCATCTTGAAATTCACTCCGATGACTGGAGATTATTTTTTCGCAAGTTGTATTTTTGCCGATTCAGGTAGTTTGCGGTGCTAATTATTCCATTGGGATTAGGGGAATTGTCATTAATATTGATTACCTTGTTTTCCTCATCTGGGTTCGGAGAATAATCATTATCATTATCTGAAGAACTACCTGCAGTTATTATCGATTTTCTTAAAATGGGATTCCATATTCGGTTGACAGCTTCTTCTTTTCTGTTGAAATTATCCGTGTGTTTGTGGATTTCTATTGCCTCCCGTACCAGTCGGCTATGGTATCTCTGGTTGGGTGCAATCAGTTTTGCCTTTTCAAACAGAATCCTGTGGTCACCCTCACTCAGTGCGTGTTCCGCCACAGCCGACTTGTCAGTTTGACCTAGTCTGCAGTTTCTCTCATGTTCCTTTAGCCTTGTACCTACCCATGGATCTTTTGGTGGTACCGATGTCCCACAGGTGCACGGTATGCAATAAACCCCTGCCAATTCTGTCTGTGACTTGTTTCGAACAGTGGAATTCTTCAGTTTCATGGCCCTGTTGATCTCGGGTACACTGTATCCATTCGACCTCAAGGTCACTTGAAGATGTTCCAGTTCTTCCCCCAGATGTTCTGGTTCGCATATTCTTCGAGCACGTTCCGTTAGAGTGGAAATGACTCCTCTCTTTTGTCTGGGATGGTGGTTCGATAGTGCGTGCAGGTACCTATCCGTGTCTGTGGGTTTTCGGTATACTTTGTGGGTTAGTCTATCCCCACATCGTTCGATCAGTACATCCAGGAATGCTATTCATTGGTCCTGGTCAGTCTCCATGGTGAACTTAATATTGGGGTGTTGAGCGTTCAAGTGGTCGAGAAAGAGTTTTAGAGCGTCCCTACCATGTTTCCAGATGACGAATGTGTCATCCACGTAGCGTAGCCACAAGGTCGGCCTTAATTCGAAGGCGTCGATTGCTTTCTCCTCAAACCGTTCCATGAAGAAGTTGGTTACTACTGGGCTAAGTGGACTTCCCATTGCCACGCCATCCAATTAGCCCAGTAGTAGGCAATAGAAATTCACAAACACATGGATAATTTCAACAGAAAAGAAGAAGCAGCTGTCAACCTCAACCGAATATGGAATCCCATTTTAAGAAAATCGATAATAACTGCAGGTAGTTCTTCAGATAAAAATGATGATTATTCTCCGAACCAAGATGAGGTAAAAAAGGTAATCAATATTAATGACAATTCCCATAATCGGAATGGAATAATTAGCACAGCAAACTACCTGAATCGGCATAAATACAACTTGCGAAGAAATAATCTCCAGTCATCGGAGTGAATTTCAAGATGAATGAGCCTCTGAAGAAGCTAGCCACTCGAGCCAGCGAAACGTCAGGAAGAAATTCCCAAAAACGACGGCCTTCAAACCCGAATGAAAGTAATGATACTGAAAACCTCGGCTGCGAAAGCCTTAACTATTTTGTCATGTATTCCAGAATGTCATTTTCAGTTTGAACGCCTAAAAATCGATCTTCAAAAATGTACTCATGTATCTGAGGTCCTGTCCTCATTACCAACAAGATTTTTCCTAACAATCCCAGTTGAGAACTAATATATGGAACATTGTTATGGTTGTCATGATGATTTTACCTTGGGAGATTTCCTCTGAAGGAGGATTCATAGAACGATAATTTTCCCACCACTTTCACTATTGAAGTTAAACATAGGTATCATTTTGAGTAGTTCATTTTATTCAATATCATTTTCACTCCAACTTCAGAAAATATCACTTCTTGAAGTGATAGTTCAATTTGTCATTATGGACTGAATCACATTACTACTAAAACTCTCAGTCCTACCAATGGAAGATGCTAACATCTAAATGAAAGAGTAAAATAAATATTCTTGGGAATGCTTGAAGACTGGCTTTAAATCAAATATTCAAAAAATGAACAATTTGTTCAGGCCAGCCTCAACTCACCTACACTGTAGGTTGACGGACTAGACGGACGGACGGGACACACTTGCAAGTGTGTCCCGTCCCAATAATTGAAAATCAATTCTGGTGGTGTATCGCCAAGAGCATATGTGGAATTTCTTCTGTGAAGAATCCCACACTAACACCTGTTGGATGTAATCCAATGCCCTTCGTGGTATTAGCCAGGGGAGTAGTTGTTTTCTAATAGGTGTTAGTCCGTCATCCTACAGTGTAGGTGAGTTGAGGCTGGCCTGGAAAAATTGTTCATTTTTTGAATATTTAAATGAAAGAGATTTCAAACATCCCCTTTTCTCCATCAGATCCCATATGGTTCTCAGAGTCCCTCCGGAAATTTTTGTATATTGCTATCTATTTGAGGAAAGCAAAAAATACCACAAACATGAAGTGAATTACTAATTTTATGGTTCGAAGTGATAACTAAAGAGTGCAATCTATATGATGTCCACTGAAATCTTTATTTTCAATCCCATCAGAGATACCGACCATACTAGTTTGGATAAGACCAGCTCTTCACCATCTGCTCACATGTTCCTCTACAAGTTCATTCAACTGATTATAATCTTTCAATTGATGTAATCAAATGAATGAAATGGTCACTGGCTTTGTGAATGTGAAGATTCATAGTACTTTCCTTATTTTAATTTCCGCCTTTTATGAATCAATTGCCAATCAAAAAACACGGACCGTGAACACTATGTTCCATAATTTTCTCTTTTATCACACTTTCAAATTTTTGTATTATGTATAATTATCACTTAATACGATGAGACGATAGTTTTATTGGATACCAACAATTCATATTCGTGAAAGATGATTGAGAAATCAAATTATACATACTTTTTAATTACAGTGCGTACCAACTGCAGGCAACACAGAACGTTGGAATTTGTTGGAGACGAAGGAAGTTGTTACAAGTTGAATGTACCAATTGATTTTTTTCGTATTTTGTAGTTAATTTTGCCATTTTTTACTTTGAATTTTTTTCATTAGTCTCTTCAAATAAAATTACGAGGCTCTCTCAACTTGAAATCTACCTTGGGAGGTTTGGTAGTTTTCAATTTTTATCTAGGTTAGGTTTGAAGTGAGCGGATCTGTTTGACCTTCCACTTCATTCTTCATCTAGATTTCGATGTCAAATAATATTTTCATTGCAAATGTGGCCTCAGTTGGATTGCATATTCGATATGACATATCGATTCGATGAAAATAAATTAAATAGTGTTAGAAAGTGGTTACCTACAGGTGAAATCGGTTTTTTCAATAGTTTTCCGGATTGTTCACCTAACAACATATGCAAACCCAAGAATTAATTCTGAACAATTGTATTTATAATAAGTTTCGAAAACGGAGACAGATTCGTTTTCCGAAACGTGACCAAAGCAAATATAGAAGTATAATTGAATAAAAACTATATAAATCTAAAAAAGGTAAAGAGATTTTCACGACGAAATCAATAATAATAGTATAGATTTTTTTTTTGAGACAACAACTATTATGAAAAATGTGTTTCATTAGGACATGAAATGTCCTTGAGATTGAGAACTTTCCAATTTCTGCATTCTTCTTCTAGCTTGTTGAAGAGGTTGGGGTATATTGAATTTTATAGTGAGGATACTATTTTCAACCTATCATACCCTTTCTCAATGTTGTAGACCTGATCTGATTTATTGTTTGAATAGGTGTGACTTTTTTTGAGTAGTTCAAGCAAACATTGATGAAGATTTATGCTCTAATCGCCATTAGTGAATCTGAAGAGAACAGTTCTGCACGAATGTATTTGTCTAAGGTTATCAATAATTTTTACAACACGCTTCTGGCTGAAAAATTCCCCATTCATCTCTTAGAAACAATCGTTATTGAAAATTACACAAAGAAGTGGCCCTAGAACAGAACCTTGAGTTACGCCATAAGTGAAAGCATTACTGGTTGAGCTTCCTCTTATTCTTTTATGCGATGAAATCCATATGATGCTTATTATATTTTGATGTTACTCGGCATCATTGAGTTGATTTTTGAATTCTACTGTCGAGGGAGACGTAGGGTAAATTTGCATCAATATACTGATAAGAACTGAGTGAATCTGTTAGGACAATCAACAATAATTAGACAGACCATTGAGATTATACTTCGGTTGGTCCCATCCGAATAGATCACCTTGTAGTAGTACCTCTATGACTGAAATGCGCAAGTTGAAAGAAAGAATGATTCACGATGCCCCTATCTCACGATTCCTCACCCGAATATCCGTCAATATACTTCTTGCGCTGAATGTGATAAGTTCGAAAGTGTAATTTGGTTACAAATACGTGAATTGAAGAAAATTTTCCATATGTACTATGGGAAACAAGAAAAACGATGCTCAGTGAAAACAACGTAGAAATTTGGCGAACACTACGGAAACTCGAGGAAAAACTCCATTACTATCGTCCAGTAAGTAAAATTGTTCTTAATGTTTTTTGTCATGTTTTAGAGAAACCAACGAAATGAGTGGACACATAATTGGAAATAGATGAGACTGACAATGATTTCTGATCATTGATCATCGGCAGGGGCAATCTATCTTGTAGATCAACATACGGCTGAACTTTATTCATCATAGTAGGCCGTTTTCTGCCCTGCATACTTTTTGAGTTATGCCAGCCGAGTGTCTCGCGCCCAAAGACAATTTCTTTTTGGTTGGCGCAGGTCCGTCGTCAGATTTAACATCGGAATTTTCCGCCACCAACAGTGAATCTTTCCGTAGTGATAACGCTGTTACTGCTATACCGACTGAAGCAAAGTCTTACGGTAGTTATATCCAGGATGATTTCGCACTGCGGTGGGGTACCTATCTGACACAAGGACAAGAGAACGACAAGGAAGAACCTGAAGACACTCGAGGACAAACTCCGTTCTTACTCGTCGTAAGTAACTTTGTTTTTCATATTTTGTCACGTTTTAGAACGGAACCAAAGACGTGAGTGGACGTATAATTGGAAACGGCTGAGACTGACAATGATTTCTGATCATTGATCATCGGCAGGGGCAATCTACATTGTAGATCATTCTACGGCTGACCTTCAATCATCATACGCCGTTTTTTTGTCCCGCACACTTCCTGAGTTGTGCTCGCCGAGTGTCTCGCGCACGAAAACAATTTCTTTTTGTTGGCGCAGGTTCCAGGCCATTACACTACCTCTTATCCACCCCAACTGAATCCGGTAGTTCAGACCTTTTTTCTCGGCATCTGAGTTGAGGTTTTCCACCGGACCCTCAAATTTCGTTGGGCAAAGGTTTCTCAGCCCTCAGAACAGCTGTGCCTGGTGAGTGATCGATATGCTGAAGCATTCAAGACTACTTTGTCTGACAAAGCCGGTGCTGATGAAGCATTATGCAACGTTCCTCCCTCGATTTCGAACCACAGGAGATTTCTGCTTGCACTAGACCTGAAGGTACAACCTTTTCCTCCAAAACACCCCGAGGGCACTGCTCATCGAAGTCAATGGCAATCTTAGAAAAATCAACAGAGGGGGGACACCTCAAGCAGACAAAACAAAGGATGGTGAGAGCGGTTCACGACGTACAATAACAAATGGACGAGGTAACATATTTGAACCTAGACGCTGGTCGCATTAAATATTTGACAGCACGTGGCAATCTATAACTAACAACTCCAATATTTTGGAATGGGTTCAGAGATATAAAATCCATTTTTATACTCTACCTTATGAAAAACTGTCACCTGAACCCTGACAATTCCACCCAGCCGGCTAAACCTCTATTGTGAGAGTTTAGCTATATATATTACTGGAATTTGACTACATTGAACCAGCCGTCAATGTCAAGAGCAATTTTTGGTTCAGCTATTTTCTCAGGTTTGAGTCTTACTGATAGCTATAGATTTTTTTTGAATCTGAAACATTTGCATGAATTCATCGCAGCCCCTCACTTGGAGCTGTGAAAAATCTGATGTCTGAAAATTGTTTTGTCAGTGGATTCGACAGATGCCGATAAACATAAGAAGTATTTGCGATTCCAATCTAGACACAAAATTTTTGAATTTAAATTTTTTGTGTTTTGACTCATCTTTGCACCTTATATATTTAAACAAAATTCTCAGAAACGGTTATAAATTTTTCGAGTTCGAAAATTGTTTGTATCTGTAGCTATTTAGACGACATCTTTTTCAATTAGTATTACCAAGATGGAGTGTTCAGGAAACATCCAACAAATTTGAGGTATCTTGGTAACCATTAGGATTATATATTAATGGAAAATAAATTCATTCGACACTTGATTTCGGTTTGCCTTGTGGTTGAATGTGGCCGTCTACAAAATTATTTGAGGAGCACCGATGTATAACCTTGCAGACGGATCGAGGAGATTTTGATAATGTAAATTTCCACACAGTGTCACAGTGACTTAATATGTTGGGCAACTAGAAGGTAAAACAAGGCCTGAATTTTCCAGAATATTACATTCAACAACGAGAAAGCCAAAGGTTTCAGTGAAGCAGGCCAAACTTCACATCATTGTTCAAAACCTTCAGACAGTTCTCCTCAAACTGTCACATTTTGTCGCATAGAGACAACGAAACCGTCAACGCGCAGATCAACCGGATGTGTGGAATGACGCACCCAAACCTCAACGGACTGGCTGGTGATATTTGGAAGTGGTGTGAAGAATTGAGCATAATGATATTCAGGAACTTGAGTTTTCTGGTGGACAATATATATGAGTGTATATATATGTGTGTATATGTGTATGTGTATATATGTATATATATATATATATATACATATATATATATATATATATATATATATATATATATATATATATATATATATATATATATATATATATATATATACGTATATATGTGTATATAATTATCAACTGGTGATGTTCGTCTCATAAATACGTTCGAAATATGAGTTTATAGCAGATCAAATGCCATGATGTGTCACCTTCGGAATGCAATATCGAGAATACGCCTTCCAAGAGCGGGCCAAAAATTTCGATAACCTTAAGTTGATCTGTTTACTAACTACTCCAACACATAGGGTAAAACATTTTTATCTTTACAGCCAAACCCCATAAGTTATGCAACTGATGTATTACATTAACTTGGTCTGACACAAACATTTGTGCTTTCCCAATCATCACCGCTTCCACTTTCTCCCTAGAATATTGATAATGATTGAAGGGGACAAAGTAACATGTTTTGTGTTTCTGTTATCGCAGTCCCAAACTTGGTTTCCACAAATTGATATCAATTTTGAATTCCATTATATTGTATTTTGAACAACGATATATAATTTTTTCAGTTTCGTTTAAGCACCTACATCCACTGTGGTGCCATCTCACCCTGGGTGAACCGATTTTGTCTGGCATCCATTTTTCAGGAGAAAAACTGAGGGGTGAACCTTCAGCGATTCTGATGGCATCACTGATTGCAAATACGATGAAACCATACAATTTATTTTCGTCTCATTGGTGGATATTTGTGAAGGAGATGTGGATAAGGTAGATCGTCCCATGGGTGCAGCCAGGTAAAAATTTTAGTACTAGAAAATAACATAGATCAGCTTAAAATTTGATATCTCATGCAGGTAACTATGATACAATGGAAATGTGTTAGAGGTTTATTTTCAAAATACGATCCACTTTTCTCCCGATATGAGGAAATCTGGGACCCTTACCAAGTGTTGACCAAATTAGAAAAATCGGAAAACCTCATTTTGAAAAATTTATCACAAACTTATTTACGATGCAGAAAAATTCTAAGTCGTCTCCACAATTCAATATTCAAAAGATGTCAGGAAGGTGATTCAGTACATGTTTCGAACCTACATAGGTTCATCATCAGCTGAATTAACATTCAATTATGGAGATGAAAAAACTTATTGTTATGGTTGCACTAAAGCTTGCTAAAGCGTACAAATATGATTCAAAATCAGAATGAGTAGCATTTTTATTGTATGATCAGTAAAAGAAAAACAAAAAGAAAATAAAAGTGTCGCCCTTCAGAGGTCGAATCTTCCGCAGAAAATGTATGACAAGGCCTTTTGGCGTGTGAGTCCCAGCACGGAGGCTCGATGGGAAGTTGAACCCGAGTCTTCCCGCTTGAGGGGCAGACGTGCTTGTCTCTTCACTGCCGAGAACCAAATTATCCACAGAAGACCAAGAGAGCAACAACCACAAACATGTGTTTTTTCTCACCATTTTCCACGGTGAAACGTGAATTGTGTATGACATCCACGATTATCGATTAAAAAACCGCACACATTCAATTAGGTTTTTTTGTCATTTTTACTTATAAAAATCCTCATCACCCAGCTTCACCTCAGCTCTTCAGCCGTTTGCTGGAAATGAGTCGGCGATTTGGTGGTGTTGATTCTGATCAATTCAAAGGCCACAGTACAAGACATGCTGCCACTTCTGCGGCCAACCAAATCGATTTGAGCACGGACACCATACGATCAAATGTAGGCTGGTCCGAAAAATAAAATACTTTTGGTAAATTCTACATAGACCAGTAATTACAAATGGTACATTTGCGGAATACCTCCGCAATTTCATTAAACGAGTGTACATTTTCTGGTTATTTGAGTTTTGCAACATCAAATTGTATTAGCATTCAAATACTGTCTGTATCAAATTCTTAGTTTATAGTGGTGAATCATATGAAGAATAAACAGTTCATTTGGACCACTTCATTAGTATGAGATCAGTCTGAATAAATTTTTTATCGCCTTTTAATAATTCTTTAAACATCTACAAGGTGATCTATTCGGATGGGACCAACCGAAGTATAATTGAGGATTAAACGACTTACCTGAAGGAAGTTCAATCCAAATTATACGAGGTTGGTCACATCCGAATAGAGAGACACCCACCCATCTCAAAGAAGAAAAAAAAATCCTATATATTATTTTTTCTGTCATCCCGACCCAAAAAGGCGATATCATCGCAAGGTATATTGATGGATATTCGAGTGAGGAATCGTGAGATAGGGGCATCGTGAATCATTCTTTCTTTCAACTTGCGCATTTCAGTCATAGAGGTACTACTACAAGGTGATCTATTCGGATGTGACCAACCTCGTATAATTTGGATTGAACTTCCTTCAGGTAAGTCGTTTAATCCTCAATTATATGATAAACGTCCGAACATTTAATACCTCTTTTTTGAGAAAAATTGGTTTGCATATCATGACAGTTTTGCTGAAATATAAGCTAGGTTACACAATTCGAAATATTGTTTTTTTCATATAATTCATCACTTCTGGTATTTCATTCGACCTTGTTGGCATTGGATAGTGTGAATTTCAATTAGAGGGTTGTGCTTTCAAAAATACAGTTGCTACTTCTATGTATGGCTTTTATGAGATTGTCCAAGAAATAATCTATCTGCCTTTGGTTTTCATTATTCCTGTTTCAGAGGTTGTTAACCTCATCAAATATTCGTTAACGTCGAAAACCGTATTTGATTCAAGGTTGGACTGGTACTGAAAAGCTAAATGCCACACAACATCACTTACGAACAATAATTGCTACCCGCCAATAATTACAAGAAGAAAGATTATCGCCTTTGTAGGATACGAGATGCAAGGACAAATGAATGTAGTTCTGGTTTCTCGAATTGGAATTCAATCTGTGTGAAGTCGACGAATAAACTACTGAAACGAATGTCCATATAATAATCTAAAATCGGTGTGCGCACTTGCAAAACACTCGACTAATGTTTTGCAATTTGCGAAAAAATACAATCGAATGCAGTTCGCTTATGGAATTTATGGCACAGATCCTTTCATTTGCCGACTTAGCACGGTCGATACACTACATGATTGGGAATATTTCAGTCGAATATTCAAGATTCACTTGGTCATCGAAAATTGGTTCAACTTTGATGTTGGTCTGATCGAACAATAATTTCAGTACAGAAATTGAGCTCTACAAGTAACTAACCTAAGAACAATGAAGTTGTATACATTTCCTTACTCTGGTGCGAATAGTGTTTACCGTAAAGGCAACACTACATTTACTCTACAGCACATGCTGTGTTTGACTGAAACCATGAATTTTTTGTTTCAAGATCTCTCTGTCATAATTTTTCCATAGCACTGTCTTCTTCCAGGCTAGTTTTTCAAGACCTGACATATTGGAGAAAGCCGTGAAAGAATATTTGGTCGTAACTGTCCATTGTATCGCTGAAAACTAATGGCATAGTACTAGAATTTATGGTTTTATATAGCAGCACCATTCTGAACATGATTCATACTAGGTACAATCATAGAAGTAAGAGAGTAGTGCAGTACGTCGGTAGTTACTATTGTTTTTCTTTTCTATTTAAGGACTGGCTAAGCTCTGGCTGATGACAGGAGTAGAAGATGCAACGTTGAGATTATACTTGGCAAGTTTTGGCCCACATATTCCGAACATACTTGCTGAAAATCAGATCCACTTGCTCCTTAGACCTAAGAGTATACGGTTTGGCATAAGTGACATATATTTGAAACTCTATTACAAAACCGAACCTTGTAATCATTGAAACCGTGACACCGTCAATCGCATGCCAAACGTTTGGGAAACATTTGTCAGTTCCAAAATGTCAATTGACAAATCGAAAATGGCCAAATGCTGTGACGGTATACTGCCAAACATAAATATATCACTTGTGTCATACCGTGTACTCTTAGCTTTAGTGTTTGAGAGAGAGAGAGTTATATATATATATATATATATATATATATATATATATATATATATATATATATATACTTTATTGTCTAAGAAAAATTATACTATGTTGACAAAGCTTGTTAAAAAAATTGTTGTGTATAGTACTTGAAAATATGATAAAAGATAAAAAATGTAAAAGCACAAATATTCACAAACACAATTTGAATAAAAGGAGTTCACATGTCATAAAGGTGTTTGACAGTTTGTTAAAGAAAAAAGTTTTGTATAGTCCTTAAAAATGATTGTAAAAAACACAAAGACACACATTTTGAATATGGTTTCACATGTCATGGAATTAAAATATAATATAGCTCCTACAGTTCAAAATGAGTTTAAACCTATAGGTGTCGATATAAACATAAAAAATATCTTACAGTTCCATTGTAATATTCCTCAAGGTTGTAGTACACTTTAATAGTACTATTATAAGAGCTTCGTTTACAAGAGTTCTGAACCTTTTATAATAGCTCTTGTCCTTCCTAATTTCATAGAGAATATGGTTATACAGCTTTTTACTTTCATACAGAGTACTTCGCCTGACTTGTTTTTGGAACAGGAAGATGTAGTTTATTTTCTGTTACTTGCCGAGTTTTGAAATTTGCATGTTCTTGAGTTCCAACCATATTTTGTTTTTTGTGAATCAGACAAGCAGTTTCCAGAATGAAAATACAGGAAAGAGTGAGAATTTTTTCTCTCATGAATAATGAACGTCATGAATCACGTACTCCCATCTTACTTAAGAATCAAACCGCTTGCTTTTGCTAAACAAACACTGAGTGTAAAAGTTGTTGACTGCAAAACCCCCAGAAAGCAACACCATATCTCAAGTGGGACTCAATCAGTGAAAGATATACCATCTTTGTTGTGGATGAACTCAGTTCATTTGATATTATTTGATTTTGATTTATATGAAATATGGAGTCATCATTTGATGTATATCCAACAGCAAATCGCTCTCATAGGAAAACAACTGATTGCCGAGGGTGCTACACAATACTCAACTAGAGAAAGGCATATTATCATCGTTACCATTAATCATTCGATACATCATGGTGGTGTTTACTAAACCGACTGTACTAAGGGCAAATCCACAGACCGATATAAATCGGTTCATTGCAAGAAATAAAACAACTGCGCTACCCTAGAAAGTTGCGAAATCTTTGAATATTATTGCCATATTGCGAATGTTCATTCCAAATCACAAGTAGTAGACGAAAATGGAGACAGGTGCAGTAAATCGTTCAAAATATGACAATGGTGACAGAACGTTTGACCTAGAAGAATTTCAGTGATTGTATTGGCTTATCTCTTTCTCTTCATCAATTGAGTTCCAATATATCTGGAGTATTGCAAAATATCTTAATAGTATATTACTATGATTATATTATTATCAGTTATGTACACTATTTTTTCTACGACCACCTATTTTATAAAACAATATGTAAATATCAGAATCGTGTATATTGAGTTGACTCACTAACTGTACATTTTATTTGTGACATTCTACGTTCGAATATTGTTTCTATAAAAAGTGCACATGAATTTACAATCACTTTTATAGTGAAATCAAGAAAAAACGATGAATAACGTTTATTTGAAAAAATGACAATAACTAAGAACATCATAATAAAAATCATATAAATCGACTTACGAGATGTAAGTATCTCTGATAATTTTTATTCGAATCTGAATTAGCTCAGCTGGTAGAGTATCTGGTTAACAATCTATTTCTATATATTTTTCACGAGATACTATTAATATTCCAATAAAAAATTCTGAATTTTTTAAGGTTGTGGAAAATCATCAACCCAAAAATCTACAAGGAGCAAATTCATCCTCTACAAAAAAATTATTTTTAAAAAGTACTCAGATTTTAAACATTTGTAATTTTATTTTTGATTTCCCTTTATAACGAGTTTTCAGTTTTAAACACTGACGGCATGAGTTTATCGACTCGGTTTATGAACTATATAATATCAAGATGACCACGAAAGATTCGATTCAGCATCCCGTTCTCAGAAACTCACTTAGATGACCGCGACTGATATGTTTTTTATATAATCTCAATTCTATTACATTGAACCAATTTTTCACCCAAGGAATCTAATACAATAGCACATCATTAGGGTAGAAAGTAAAAAACTGAACTAGTTTACCAGCTCACATTTCGTTCTGTTGAGAATGAAATCTGGAACGATTATTTCCGTAATGGTATTCATTTTTAAAGCAGCATTTACGTAACATGTAGAACGACCATTAACAGCTCCATAAGCCGTGAGGTATTATCGTTCACGGTGAATAAATCAGTTAAAAATAGTAATTGAATTTTCAAGGTTTTTATGAAGTGTTATATCGAATATAGATGAGATGGAAAGTATGTCAAATATGTCGAAGGATTCGAAACGGAAATGTTTAATATCCGACATTAGTTTTATAATGAAATCTGAAAAAATCACGGACGGATAAAGTAAATCAAGTATCAAGAACGATAAGCACATTTTACATATCGAAGATATTGTTTGGAGGAGCCAAGAAGCATAAAAACACTACTGCGTCGTTGACTTATACCTGCAAAGTGGTGAGCCAAAATTCTTGATACATCGCATTCTTGCTTCTGAACAATTTCGATTGAATTTTTTCGATATAATAAAAAAATCTATTATATATTCTTATAATCAGAATGTGCTCATTTTCGAATAATATTATTAATCAAAAACTTTTCCAATAAAAAAAATTTAGGGTACATTCGCACCCCAGTCGGTTTTTAATGTAAGTTTTCGACGGCTTTATGAAGATTGAAGACCGAAATCTAAATAAGAATATTTTATCTACACCCGTACACTAATAATACACTTATATGCCCACAACCTGTTTTATAATGAAATCCATTACGATACAGATTTTTCATTACGATACAGATTTTCAACCAATAGAAACCCATTATTTTTCAATCAAGCATGATGTGCATGCTCTGCATTTGACGTTTGTCAAGTCAAAATTGGTATAGGTATTGAATATTTGAAGAATATAGCCAAACTTCGATAATCATAACAAAGTGTCTGATACCAGCGATATGGGAGAATCGCCTTCGACACCTTCATCGGCAGATATACAGTTAGAATGATTAAATTTTTCATTTGACAAATGCATGGTTCATTTCTTTATTTTCTCAACTAAGTTTTCTGAGCTCTCCGTAGACGAGCGGTCTATGGCGCTGAGAATATAATAGCTAAGTTGAACTAGTTCGAAGAAACATGGGTTCGATCCCGACCTCGAGAAATCTTTTTTCTTCAATATTTGATCTCTTAATTTCTCATCGTTTCATTTCTCGAAGTAGCACCATTAATTACAATTTTGTAGAATTTTTCAAAGAAATTCGTTTAATTAGTATTATTGTGCGCAATATAAATATAATATTTGTAGTTCTTCACTATTTATCGGGTGTAGATAAAATAGCATATGCAACGCTCATGTAATGGTTATTGATACACTCGCATCAACCATACGAAACTCACCTTCGGCTCGTTTCATATCCCGGTTGATGCTCGTGTATTAATAACCATCATTACATGATCGTTGCATAATATACTATTAACTGTCACAATGACGTTTGTTGTCCTACTGATAATTTTTATAACCCATATATTTACATGGCAAACTTTATCGATGTTGCTGTGGATTTACAGCAGGTAATAACAAATATCCGATAGAGAAATCGATTTCAGTGAGTTTGTATTCAGGTGATTATTCAAGGGACCACCATTTTGTACTAAATAATTCAGGGTTATGAAGTACTCAAGATTTACGAAATGGCGCCCAGTCGTCACCCTGAAATTTTCATTCATCAATTCAATTGTCACATACTGTATTTATGAATTTTATTACTTATTTCAGTTTCCTGAATGAACCATAGACATTAAAAAATACTTGGACTGGTCCTAAGAGAAAGACCATCGATTTTCAGACCAAAAAAGGGGCAATACCGTGTTTGCCAATATGACTTTTCCCCCTATAAGTTCTCATTTCTGGCTTGAAAATGTATAGTCGACAAATTTGAGAAGGAAAAACGCTGTGCCAATTTGGTTTAGGTTCATTCTTCTCTTTTACAATTGAATTTATGTAATATCCGATTGAAATAGTATATTATGCAACGATCGTGTAATAACCATTACTTGAGAGTTGCATACGCTATTTTATCTACAACCAATAAATAATGAAGAACTAAAAATATTATATTATTAGGTTTTTATATTGAACACAATAATAGTAGGTGATCAATCGTATTTCTTCGAAAAAATCTACAAAATTATAATTAATGGTATAACCACGGAAAATACAACAATGAGAAATGAAAAGAGGAATTTAAAAAAAAATCTGCCTATGTCAGGAATTGAACCCGGGCGGAATTATTCACTGCCGGCGCCTTTGACCACTCGGACATGAGAGCTGATATAGATTTGTTGAAAATAAAAACATATGTGTTGCATTTGTCGAATGAAAAATATAATCCTTCCGATTGTATTTTTTCCTTGTCTAAGACATCTGTGGAGGGTTTCTGGTGATTCTTCTATATCCCTGCTATAAGACGCATTTTCATACGATTATCGAAAATTGACTAAATTCTTCAAAATTTCAATACCTACTGATTTTGACTTGACAAACGTCAAAATGCAAAGCTTGCACATCATGCTTGATTGAAAAATAAAGGGTTTCTATTGGTTGAAAATCTGTATCGTAATGAAAATCTGTATCGTAATGAAAATCTGTATCGTAATGGGTTTCATTATAAAACGGGTTGTGGGCATATAAGTGTATTATTAGAGTACGGGTGTAGATAAAAGCTTTTTCTAGAGGTACTTTTTTCTGGATCCTTGACGTTAACGGAGTTTTAGACACTCTATATTCTTGTGCGCGTGGAAATAAGCATAATAATGATTTCATTCGCCAACCAAGGATCTGTCTTCCACAGTATCTTTCACTTCAATGTATTCCGGAGTTGGAGACATCAATGAAAAACAAAGTATGTATAATTCAATTGGGCCGTGTTTCCTTTTTCATAGAATTCTGGAATTATCATTTGATTTCGGGTAGAGCCTGCTGGGTCCGTAAAGTAAATTTTTCCTCTTTTTTTCGGACGATACTGGTTTCAGCAAGGGCCGAAAACTCAATAACGAATATCGTCTTACTTCGGTGGTCAAAGAGGACGATATCAGGAATATTGGCTTGTATTCGTCTGAGGGTCGGAAATAAAAAGTTCTGAAAATTCAACTCAATATCCCCTGGAACATAAGGCAGCACCGGTGTCCTGTCTATTTCATAAGAGTGCCGAAGAAAATAGTATTATTATTATTATCATGTATATCCCTAGCCCTCATTTGTTTTTTATGACTATACCAAGAAATAACGAGCTCTTTAGATCTCTCATCCATTTTAGAAAAAATTCTGCATACATTTTCATATAATGATTGAAAACATATTTGTTGTAAGTTTGATGATAGATGATGAATCAAGATAAGAAGAACTCGTGGTTTCAGTTGTAGAACCAGATGAGGTCATTTTATGGAAATTGAAGAACGGAGGGCGAAAAAAAGCTATTTTCTAATACTTAATAATTTTATGTTATGTCGTGTTATGCAAGATGTATCTTATAGTCCTTATAATGTTCCTAGAATGTTCAATAATTGTACTTACTGTCAAATAACTGTCATTATAACTAATTAATTTCAGAAGGCATTTGCAATGTATTGATGTTTCCAAAATAGAAAATACTTCCTTATAAACCATGTTTCAGTAATTTATTTAGAACACTAACAACTGCAGGGAAATATCATTCCCTTACAGTGAAGAAATATTGGCTTTTCTTCTGGGAATTTTTGTCTGGAATATCAGAATTCCCTAGCGATTTGAGGAAAAATCTCCATCAAATATCACTGAAGAACGTGATGAATGAAAATTTGTCTGAAAACAAATGCACATAATATCATTTTCTTTCTTGTGAAATATAAAACTTGTATGGTTTTCTCTCCAAAATTGGGTTGATTGTATATTATTCCAAGAGAAAAGCAATAATAAATTTTGATGTGAACAGAAATAAACGATGACATTGAAACCTTTGGTGTAAAAGTTGAGTTGAGCTAATAGATATTATCTGAATTCGATGCGCGTTTTGCTAGCAAGGTTTCAGGAGAAGGAAACTGATACTAATTAGTCTTCTCCTGAAGATGCTCACCTTTGTGGCGAAACGCACATCGAGAGCAAATAATATATCAGTTTTGCGTCCCGGTGATTAATCTCTACAAAAAGCGAACAGATATATCGAGAATGTAACATTACAATTCATACAACATGACACTTTGTCAACAGGAAACAACAATTGCTGTTCCGAAATCAATCAATAAGTTTACGTAACCATTTCTTGCGGAATGGAATGTTAAATACATACACGCCGACTTGGCTTTTCTTTTTAACGCTTGTGTAACCGCAAAGTTGAGTTTTCTTCGAGGAACCCAATCTAACAATTAATTTAAATCTAACCGACAGTGATATTGGTTTCTTTCGAGGTTCTTGCAGACGTAGGTTTCAGAACCACGAACGAGACCTGCGGTACGTTGTTACTTTCAACTAGTATGAAAAATTCCATGTCGTGTTAACTTTTTTTTCATAAAATATCACGTCATATCCAGAGTTGAGTCTGTTAGTTCTATAGTTCTTGATGATGACTCTAGCATGGGAGTCGAAACATCGAACGTTTCTATATTTTAGCGTTCGTGAAAACATTGATTACAGCTAGTCCTTTTAATTTATATGTGCTGAATTACAATAAGGCTGCTCCATTAACACATGCTCCTCGTAGAAAAATTAGGATCGCCTTTTATACTAGCCCTCTTCTTTGATGTTTTAAATATACATACACTTTTTTCATTGTCACTTGACAATTTCATATCTCTTTATATTTTTGTTACATAACATATGTACGCCTTGTACCTAAATGGCCAAATTATTCGTTGTTATTATTATCATCCATTTTCGTCTAAACAAACCTAGACGGGTCCGTACTCCCCACTGCTCCGACCCAGTGGGCGAACGCGCTAGTATCATTAACCAATGACCACTCCCCGCACCGCGGGGTAAGTGATCACTGGCTCCGGGAATCGTGAGTTCTGAGCAGACCCAACGAACCGAGAATAGCGGCCTTCTGCATGCGGTCGGCCGAGATCTCTGCCGCATTATGGCATGTCGAAATTGTCTTGAGCTCCTAGAATAGCCACTAAGAACACCTATAATCAGAACCACTAATTTGATAAACTAATCCGGGTGGAGCCTGCGGGGTTCGTAAAGTAAATCCTGATACTTTGTCCATGCACCCCAAAATTGATTTCTTATGCACTTGAATCTTCCCTCATCCCTTAGTATTACCGTTTGAGAGTGAAACATTAACCCGAAATTACCGCTTCTTTTGACCGTTCTACCCTTATTATCAACAACTTTCTAAAGCCATAAATGACCAACTTTTAGAAAGCGATAATGTTTGTAGTAATATTTCGGGTTGATCAATCATGTTTACTAGGTTTCATTCACATATAGGAAAAAAGAGCCTACCTCAAAACAGCTACTCCCCTTCCTATATTGCGCGACGGGCGCTGAACCACATAAAAGGAACTCTTTCTTGCCTTATTCGTTTAGCAAGGTCTCGGAACTTGATTGAAACGAATATCATTATTAGGGTAATTCTACACCCCTAGAGAAAAGTTTGCAGAAGAAACTACATTCATCGAGATATCATTTCATTGCCAAGCCCAGACAAGCTTGTTTCGCTCAGAGAAAAATATTTCTCGAGCTCATCGGTGGTATACGGATAAATTCTAGAACTTCCGCACAAGTTGATTCAGATCTAATTTTCTCTGAATAAGCTGACATTTAGAAGCAGATCATCATTTTTGTGGAGAGGAAAAGGTTTAAAGGAATTGATTTTTGGATCCTTCTTCTCCAAGTATATGCAGAAAGAATGCAAAACTTCTATAAAATGCATACGTTGAATATTCACAGACTCTTTGCATGAAAGAGTCTAAGACAGCTGTTTTCCTGTCTATGTTGTTGCGACAGGTTCTGAATCACATGGAATTCTTTTTTCTTGCTCAATTTGCATTCCAAGGACTCAAAAATTGAATCGAAGCGGTATCGTTAATAGGATATTTCAAATCATAGGTTAGGACAGATTATGATTTTTCTGAACTTTTTTTTTTGGCTTTTTCGTCTTCTCCAAATCACTGTTTTCAAATTACAATGCAGTTGTGATATCATCTTTCTTCATGTCTACATGAATGGTAAAGAATGTAATTTTGGAAAGTGATGCCCTCGGGCTCAATTAATTCTGATCGATTATGAAGATATTCCAATTATCTCGATGAGCCTGAAGGAAAGTAACTGAAATTCCGGCAAACGGAAATGCTTTCATCAAGCAGGCGGCAGTGTCAACCACTAGAAAGAAAATTAATGAGTCGACGGCCAGTAAATGGAATTACATACCGAAAATTTCGATGATGCATTTCGATTTATTCTCAGAAACGTGAATATGGGAATAGATGAAAGTGTCTCGAGTTCATTTAGTGAAAATGACAGGCATAACTGGTTCAGTTACAGAAATTGTTCATAGACACAGTATTCATTTAAACTTTCCTTTAAAGATTGTATGGAGCACTCACCAAAACGCGAAACGTTTTTCTATTTTTGTCTATCTGACATTTATTTGTGTTGTTACTGACGTCTAGCGATACGGTTTCAAATGTGTTGTTATGGTGACTTGATACAATGCAATCACCGCTGTAAGTTTTCGATAATTGCATTGCTCTTATGGGACATTTTATATATGAGGGAAATATTCTATCGTATTACAAACATAGAAACAAATATTTTTCTTATTTTGGTGGAAGATACGCTTTCACCATGTTCAAATACATGAATCAAGTTTTTCCATCATATGTATTGTCAGTGTGGTGTATTTCACAAATTTATAAAATTCAACTGGACATCATTGATTTCCTGAGAGAATAAATACGAATAATTAATTCAAGAGAATCTGTGGTTAAAAAATCATACCGAAAAGACGACAGAAAACACTATATATTATATTCAGAAGAGCCAAAAAAAAAAATGATAAACACTCTGGACACTGTGGAATGAGAGGAGAAAGAGCGAATTCTTCATTTCGAAAAGGAAAATGAACGATGATTGCTAATGTTCGGGAAGGAAAGGCAACTGATATATTACAGACACTGAAAATATCACCAATATCATTCTTGAGGCAATGATTGGTGATATTTACATAAGATATGATAGAGGAAAGATCATATCATGAAGTTGAATACTAAATAAGCACAATATGTGTGTTCACAATCATCATGATATTTGAAATATTGAAGGTTTTTTTGAGATCATGAGATTTGTACCGTAACTAGAGCTGCTACATATCAACACCAAATGTATGTCGTGAATAATTTAATCTTCACATCAATCAACATTCAGAGACCCCTATGTACCTATGATTGATTTGGATGATTCAGAAAGTTATCCATGTTATAAGTGATTATGAAAATTGAGACGATTTGAAATTTTCCGTCAATTCAAAAAATTGCCACTTCAAATTTCCAAATTGGAAAACAAACATTTTGAATTTAACATGAAGTTATCTTCTAAGCATTATTCCCTAGAAATGTTAGGTGTCATTTTTTTTCTTATCTGCGTAACTGGGATTCACACGTTGAAAGGTGAGTCCTCGTGATACAAAAAAAAAGACTTTTGAGGGTGACGTTCATAGGAGGCGTCAGCTGATTAACCAAAGACCTTATTTTCAACCCCCAATTTTTATGAAAATTCCTCCTGTTCAATCTTAAACATGTTTTCCAGCCTCCAATAATTATTTTGGTTCTAGTAAGTGTAGAGGTGAGCCTGTCATTTATACACCTCGGAACCACCGTACTGGGATCCACACGTTGAAAGGTGAGTCCTCGTTATACCAAAAAAAAAAGACTTCTGAGGGTTGACGTTCATAGGGGGGTGTCAGTTGGATAACCGAAAACCCCATTTTCAACTCCCAATTTTTATGAAAAGTCGATTTCAAATTCTTCACATCGAAATGTGACATTGTCATGACTAAGGGTCAATTTATGAATCTCTGTTTTGATCTTAGTCCTAATTTCATTAGAGACAAAGTTGATTTTAGACGTCTTTGTTGGAGCATTTGAAGAACTACGTCTGTTTCAGTCTCCTGTTCAATCTTAAACATGTTCCCCAGCCACCAATAATTACCCAACTCCTATTGCTGTGTAAATTCTTTTGGTTCGCGTAAGTGTAGAGGTGAGCTTGTCATTTATACACCTCGGAACCCCCGTACTGGGATTCACACGTTCAAAGGTGAGTCCTCGTTATACAAAAAAAAAAGACTTTTGGGGGTTGACGTTCGTAGGGGAGCGTCAGCTGGTTAACCGAAAACCCCATTTTCAACTCCCAATTTTTATGAAAAGTCGATTTAAAATTCTTTACATCGAAATGTGACATTGTCATGACTAAGGGTCAATTTATAAATCTCTGTCTTGATCTTAGTCCTAATTTCATTAGAGACAAAGTTGATTTTAGACGTCTATGTAGGAACATTTGAAGATCTACGTCTGTTTCAGCCTCCTGTTCAATCTTAAACATGCTCCTCAGCCACCAATAATTACCCGAATCCTTTTGCTGTGTAAATTCTTTTGGTTCTCGTAAGTGTAGAGGTGAGCCTGTCATTTAAACACCTCGGAACCACCGTACTGGGATTCACACGTTGAAAGGTGAGTCCTCGTTATACAAAAAAAAGACTTTTGAGGGTTGACGTTCGTAGGGGGGCGTCAGCTGGTTAACAGAAGACCCCATTTTCAACTCCCAATTTTTATGAAAATTCTATTTCAAATTCTTTGCATCGAAATGTGACATTGTCATGACTAAGGGTCAATTTATAAATCTCTGTTTTGATCTTAGTCCTAATTTCTTTAGAGACAAAGTTGATTTTAACATTTGAAGAACTACGTCTGTTTCAGTCTCCTCTTCAATCTGAAACATATTCCCCAGTCAGCAATAATCACCCAATTCCTATTGTATTGTATTGAAGTTGTTGACTACAACTTTACTACAAAATTGAATGTATCACAGAAAACTTTACAGACAAAAATACAGAATTCTGTATTGAAATCTGTCAATGAAGATATTTTTTATTTTTGCAGTGACCCCAAAACGCCGTCGTATATTTGGAGAAATTCTTTGAAGTTTATTCTTATGTTTCCCTACACATTTGTAATTCGTGATCGACGACTTTTACGAGTGAAATTATAGCTTCGAAGAGACATGTCTTTCACGTAATTGTGGGAACAATTCAGTCAATTCTACGGATGATTATTCATTTGTATTACCTTATGGGGAAATGAGGAGAAATGAGTAGGTAATTCAAATGCCAGTTTGATTGTATGCGCAAATCAATCATTCATCGATGCTTTCTCTGCATCATCAAGAGGGGACGGAATGAATGATTAGTAAAAATAAATTACCATTTGGAAACCAGAAGAGAGAAAAGAGATATTTGTTGGACATATATTTCGCAGATAAGTTTCATTGGTGGGATAGATGGTGTCATGTTGTCAATATATATATATATATATATATATATATATATATATATATATATATAAATTCGGGAGTATCTTGACTGAACTTGGTAAGAAATGATATACTTTTTGGGGATGCAGCCAGGATCAGATGGCTACAATTAAAAGTGTTCTCTTTGGTAGGTCTGAGCTTTCAGAATACTTTATTCCATTATCAAAGACATCTAAAAAGTTTTCATAGTGAAACATAAAAATATTTCCATATTTTACTTACATCGTGAGATAGAAAAGTAAGACTTGCATTGACATAAAAACCAAGAAAATTTTGAGATGAATGAAAAAAGAACCCAAAAGGGAAATTGACAGCAAATTATTAGTTTGACATCAATCAATCACGTTGAAATTACTAGAGGGTGATTACTTTTTTTATCATCATATTGGTGTAGAGTTGAAGTTCAGTATATATATATATATATATTTATATATATATATATATATATATATATATATATATATATTTCAAGTTTGTTCCATGATCAGTCACATGGCGCCCAGACCACGAGTGCTCTCTGACAGTTATGACCAAAAAAATTAAAAAGAAAGCGAATTTTCCACTTTTATTATATTCAAGAGCCAAACAGTGACCTTTTTTAATCGTTTTTAATCCATTAACGAACATGTACGGCGTACATCCTCATAATTTTTATCCTTGTGGAGAATGTTTTTTTGTTGTTTAATGACGACTGTCGGCAACCAGCTATCCTCCATTATAATCTCACGTTTGTCTTGATAATGGAAATACATTTTTCGAAAGCTCGACAATTTTAACAAAGAGTTGTTCTTCAACCAGGCCACTTTTTTTGACTGCATCCCCAAGGCATACTCTCCCACTTTGAGTGTATTCCGAGATTACTCAGTTTTATCAACTATATATATATATATATATATATATATATATATATATATATATATGAATTGACTAATTATATATGAATTAACTATTTTGTAAGATTTTTATTACTTTTCAATCTGACAAATATGAATTGTCAACTAACTAACAACATTGTTTTTCATAGTTCAGTAACTTATGATACTTAATGAATTAGTACAGTCTATCACGATACACGCCCCCCTTGGGAGTCATTGAATGAAAATATGAAATCTTTGAAAATTGAGGGGAGCCTAATAATTCTTGTGTTTCTTTGGTTCAGCCCTGGAGCATACTGAGACTCAGATCTTCATGGAGTTTCTTCTAATGATTTTCCTTGCCTTCTTTATCTGTTGATGTTATCTCTCCTTCACTCATATCTTCTGGCTCCGGGAATCTA
Source organism: Zygogramma bicolorata (assembly GCA_032362365.1). Classification (NCBI taxonomy): domain Eukaryota; kingdom Metazoa; phylum Arthropoda; class Insecta; order Coleoptera; family Chrysomelidae; genus Zygogramma; species Zygogramma bicolorata. Next base: position 682,099 of record JAVJAQ010001667.1, read on the forward strand.
GCAATGGGCCTCGAATGTATTCGATTTCTTCTGTATTTTCCTCCATCTTCTGTTTGAACTAGATAACTTTCTGGCTCATCAAGTTGTTTTACGATTTCACCGGGAATCCAATTTCTTGTTGATTTCTGTACCATCACAGGACCATTCAGTACTGGTAGTTTTTCTTATTTTTGTTGTAAAACTTTTGGTGTGTGAGACTTGGAGATAGATAATAAAGCGTTTTGGACACATTTCCACAAATTTTGAATGATAATCGCAAACAACCCAGAAGTTTTGATTTTTCACTTGTAAAAAATATCCACACCGATTTTTTCCCAGGGGATTTAGAATACCTGAGGCAAGTTAAGCAAGAAGAAATTAATTTAAAAATTTGATCATTGATTTGTGGCCAGAAAACATATTTTTGGGCTTTTTTTTGCAGGACACCATACTTTAATGAGTTGAATGTAGTTTGTTCAAAATTTCTAATCTGAATTCTCTTGGTATAATGAGTTGGACATAGATTATCAACCACATTCAAGCAAATGTATTCCTTCTGGGTGAATAGACAAGGTTTCCTGTACAGAATGAAAAAATATCATGATAACTATTAGCTTAAAATTATTCGTTCAAATGAGGTAGTTCGAAAGGATTTTATATGAGACTGTCAACTCAATACGTTCGATTCTTGAAGAAAATCCTCCAATCAAGCTGTATCTACATATTCGGAATTCATTTTGGTATCATGAAAAAATAAGAGAGATTTGCTGTCTGCATTACACACCTGAAGTTATAGATGAAGTTGGTGAATGTTTTATACTACTATAATTAAATCTGACTGCTCGTACAATCTGTACATAATTTAACTTTTTGCAGGCATTGTTAGCTCATTTTTGCGATGATTGATTAATATCGTTGCATAATGTCACAACTGCTTATTGTTACTGGATGTGACGAATGAACAATAGAAACAATTGGTGTACTTTCTAAAGATGTAGTGGAAAAGTCGTTGACTAGAGTGAATATTTTCGACTTTTTCAAACCGTAATGCAATACACCTGTTAGTCACCGTATGTTTACATTTGCATAACACTTCCTCACGTATGCTCTGGCAACCTACACAAAACACGCTTTCTGTCCGCATCGAATTGGTGAATGCCGTTCTCGATTTTTTGACGATCGACAAAAATCACACCAGCTGATTCATTGTTGAAACCAATGTAACAGCTCTTTGGCTTGAAAAATGACAGAAAGAATTTTTTTCATATGCAGATTCATACGAAAGGAAAGCCCTGTAATGTTCAAAGAACACCGCGTGAATCAAAGGACGGGAGATACGGATTAACATTCACTTTGAATTTTTGAAGTTTGTAAGCCTCAGGAAAGACCTCTTTCGGCAAGGAGTTCCTAAGCTCAAAGATCCCTGAGCAAGAGAGGTTTGACAGGTCTCCAAGTTCACAACAAAGAGGTGGGAATTCTGTACTCGTCGAGTCATCCGTATAGATATTGCCAAGGGTGGAAGGATTGATAATAATTCAGAAGAGCACCGCCCGTGAAAATATCTATAGAATAGAGACAAGTCTCCGACCCTTCTACGATGTTCCAATGAAGTGAGCGAGTCTGTGAGCGAAGAATCACCAAGACGGATTGCCTTTCTTCGAATAGAATTGAGAAGCCTCAATGCATGTTTCGGTGCCGAACTCCAGACATGAGAACTATATTCCAAGACAGGTCGTGTCTGAGCTTTGTAGATCATTAGGAGCTGACGAGAAGTGCAGTATTTCTTCGCACGAAATATATATCCAAGTTTCTGAGAAGCGACTTTAGCGATCGATCTCACATGGTTTTCCCATGAGATTGCAACCTCTAGGCTCACAACGAAGGGGTGGATCAACCGCGATAGAACTGCCAAGTTCCTTCGTTTCTAGCCAGTGCTTTTCCTTCCAAGTTCAAGATGAAACCGAGTGATTATTAATGAAACAGCAATTATTACTCATTTCCAATGAGGCAGAGATATTAAAATGGGAGTCTAATAATATATTGAAATATTTATTTCGCTTGTACAGATCGGTATCAATGTACCAGAATCAAAATGATCATCTTTCCAGATAGAGATTGAAAAATCTTTTTGGCTTGATATTTCTTTCTTCAAATTGATAAAAACCTGGATAGTACAAGTTGTCATATTATAACATATGCAGAATCTTTTACGAAACCTACTTTTTACAATTTTACTGTTTCGTATTCGATCCTATTCCTTATGAAAAAACTGTAATGCTGATTCGAAAAAAAAATTTAAACTATTTCAATCTCTGTGATTATTTAATGAATACCATTTTTTGGCGGTTTTGTGATGATTTGTCAATATGGCTTTCGTCTGATTATTTTGTATGCGTGTATGTTTTTACAGTTGATAATATTATATTACGTAACCCGAAGAATAATTAGACTATTACGCACGAGTGAAAATGGTGTACGGTGATTTCTACTGGTGTAGCAAAAATCTCTTCGTTTTTCCTCATTTTTCATGATTAACGAGCCACTGGATCACAGCAAGTGAGTAAAACAATTGCTTGCTTCACGGATATGACAAGATACAGTAACAGTCCACGAACTGTTATACACAAATTTCCAAAAAATTATCATATTCAATCTAATATTACAAATGATTTGAAACAAAATCCGTTGAATTCGGTTTTTGGGCAATTTAAAGTAGTCATGAGATCTAATTTATTAGATCAAATGTTACACAACCCATCATTTTGAAAAAACAATCCCGTGTATTCTAATTGAGCCATTACCTCACAACTGTCTATTGAACAGTTCAAAATAGTACGAGTAGAAAAAATGGTCAGGGTATATAATCGCAATTTTGTCGAATATTTCCCTCATATATAAAATGTCCCATACGAGCAATGCAATTATCGAAAACTTACAGCGGTAATTGCATTGTATCAAGTCACCATAACAACACATTTGAAACCGTATCGCTAGACGTCAGTAAACAACACAAATAAATGTCAGATAGACTTCAAAAATAGAAAAGCATTTCGCGTTTTGGTGAGTGCTCCTTACAATCTATAGAGGAAAGTATAAATGAAAAAAAATAACATTTCCAAAAATATTCCAATGAATAACGTTCGTACTTTCATACAACAATCCCAGGCAAGATATTGAAGATCAGAAAAAACTGTTTCTCAATAGACGCAGCAATTTTTTGGGGTAGATTGAAAATCTGTCCTTCTACATCTTGTATAGATTCCAATATTAAGTCTCATTTTTTCAAGTTGTGGTAGGTTACAAACCCAAAAAACTACGGAACAAATGTTGATACACCACAAAATAATGACGTTTAAACAGTACATAATACACCTGAAGTTATAGATGAAGTTATTGAATGTTTTATACTACTTTAATTGAATCTGACTTCTCGTACAATCTGTAGATAATTTGAAAAATTTGCAATTTCACTTTTTGCAGGCATTGTTAGCTCATTTTTGCGATGATTGATTAATATCGTTGCATGCAGTACTTATAATTTTTATTTTTCGATTCGGAGAAGAAAAAGCTAAAACCTAGTTCCTCAGTACATGATTTTTTCTCCTTGTACACCTCGAGAAAAAAACACGCTTCTATGGTTTCGAAGTGCTGATTATTTTTCTACCGATCATACAAATGAATCAAATGAAATATGCAAATTGCTCGAGGCTTGTTCTGAAACAATGGACACCAATCTCGCATGCGAAGTTATTATATTTGACCTTATTGGATCCACACAGTCCAATCATTATTGGAATCGATAGATATGGAGCGAAACGGAAATGATATAATCACGATTCAAGATATCGTTCCAATGTTGAATACCAATAATACTTATCATTGAGTTTATATTGCCTAATGCGTTCTTCAAGAAATGTTTGATCATTCAAATAACACAGGGCCTCGAAAAACACTCAGGAAATTTTCATTTTCAACATAAACATTGCTGGTTTGATCTATGGTGCGTATTCCTACGTCGAATTCTTCCTACGGCGAATTCTTCCTACGTCGAATTCTTCCTACGGCGAATGTCACCCCCCCACTGACGTCATCAAAAAACGAACGTTTCCGATGATGATCCATACACCCCATAGTTCGACGTAGGAAGAATTCGACGTAGGAAGAATTCGCCATAGGAGAATTCGACGTAGCAAGAATTCGTCGTAAGAAGAATTCGACGTAGGAAGAATTCGCCATAGTAACACTCCCTGCTCCTCAGAATTAGTTAACATCGCCGCCAAATTATCTCGTCAACGACTCCATCAATAAAACGGGATGCACCGAGGTATTCCTCTGGTGAAATTCATTCATATTGATATTATTAACAAAATGAAAATATTAAATTATGATATATGAAGTGATCAACATCGATAACATACATCAAGAAAAATTACTGCTTTTTTATTCTTTTCTACAAACTCGATACACGTCTCATCATTGTTGACGGTTTCATCTCTGACTAGATAGGTGACAAATGTGACGCTTCTGGATTTTATACCGTATTTAAGTGTTAAAAAAAGGGTTGTAGACTTCGAGTCCGTAACACTTTTTGGGAAGCAGCATGAATCGTGTTCCAGACGTTGCTGCTATATGAAACTATAAATTCCAGCACTATGCTTGTCACTTTTTGGTTCAACGGACTGAATTTTCCAACAAACAATGGGGAGTAGCGGACTTAAACTTTGTATATGGCTTTCTTCAAGACGTTAGATTCTGAAAAACATGATGTAATTGGAAGCCGCTAATTTTTGTTTCGGATGAATTATAGCTCCTGGTACCGTTATTATCATATGGGACTAGGTTTTTCTCAATGAGTTTTCTGGATCAATCATATTGAAGAAAGACTTTTTTTTTTTTTGGATTGAGGTGGCCTTTACTTGATGGAAATCCATAGTTATTACGCTATAAGGTAGACACGATTAAATTTCCACAAAATGTATTGTCTTCACTTCAGTGTTTAGAAACATTCGCTTGATAAAGATACAGTGTATCGAAACATGTCGCGAAGACAATAAATTTTGTGGAAATTTAATCGTGTCTACCTTATAGCGTTGAAGAAAGACGTACGAGAAAATTCAACAGTATTTTTTTTTCGCTGAGACAATCAGTTATCCCTTGTTAATAGTCGATTGTACCAGTGAAAACTGACGACATAGTGCTACAAGTTATTGTTTTCATATAGCAACCTTTAATTCTTCCTATGGCGAATTCTTCCTACGTCGAATTCTTGCTACGCCGAATTCTTCCTACGTCGAATTCTTGCTACGTCGAATTCTTGCTACGTCGAATTTTTCCTACGGCGAACTTTCCACAATGGGGTGTACGGACCATCATCGGAAACGTTCGTGTTTCAATGACGTCAGTGGAGGGGATGACATTCGCCGTAGGAAGAATTCGGCGTAGGAAGAATTCGACGTAACAAGAATTCGCCGTAGGAAGAATTCGACGTAGCAAGACGACCCGTTGATCTACCGTTGGTTCCGAGAGTGTTATTACCCAGAAAAACGAAAAAACAAAGTTCAAAATAATTGGAATGCTCCCCAAAATTAAAATTAAAAAAGATTTTTCTTCAAATTTTTTTTTGGATTCTTAACCCACCCAAATCTGAAAAAATAAGAATTGATATCGCAATCTATAGAAGTGTAGAAGGGCAGATTTTGAATCTACCCCGAAAGGTTACTGCGTTAATAGAAAACGAATCACTTTGTATTCATAAATTTTAGTCATAGACTGGTTATGTGCTCTCTAGAGACCTTTTATTTCGGTAAGTAATCAACAGTGACACCATCCAAATCTCTGAAAGAAAATAGTTGAGTTCAGAAAGGATATTCAGGGTGTCACAAAACTGGATGGCGTTTTTTGGCCTCTGTAGATTTATTTAGCTGGGGAATGATTGGGGTTGGGTCGATAACTGAAACCACTATTATTTCGTAGCTGACGTTTCGCCTGTGATGAAGTCATCCTCAGGACACTACAAGGCTACAGTAAATCGGATATAGATATGTTACGCCTATTTGGGACCTAAATTATACAGCTTGATTCCCCAGGAAATGAAACAATTCAATTCTCGTCATCTATTCAAATCAAAATTGAAGAAATAAATGGATATGCTACCAATCACGCCTTGCAATCCATCAATATATTGACATGAAAAATGTATATTACAGTAAAAATGAAATTCAAATGGGAAACAAAAAAAAACTATTTCCAAGAGATTGTTTATCGCATATGTACATAGATGTTATTTCTCCATGTATTACTATTACTCCATGTATTATATGTTTTATATTTTTTATATTTGCAACCACAATGGTTTTTTATATTGTGGTATTTTATATATCTTTTATTTCTTTGAATTTACTACACCAATTTTTATATCGTGATATTTTATATTTTGGTATATTCTATACTACACTTTATATTGAATATTTTTCAGCATTAACTTGATATCGAGACTCTGGATCTACGTAGACAATTGTCACTGTTCACAAGGTCCGCCTTTTGGTACTTTGCCTGCTTCGACCAGATCTCTGATCATGTTAGTACAAACTTTCAATCTCTGACCTGATGTAAAAATACCTTTCTCATCACCAAAGGATACTAAGTTAGATATAGATTAGTTTTAACTCCCACTACCAAGGCTTGTCTTGTTGGGTAGGGTGTATTTATTTACCGTTATGTACCTTCCTTCTTATTCTGTATTGTTTCAATTAATGTACCTTTGAGTAAATAAATATTATTATTATTATTGATGAAATTTGTTACCAAACTATCTGTATAGATTTCAAGAATGTGTTTCAGAGGTAGAATTAGATACAGAGATACATATACATCCTCTCTGAAAAAAAATTCGAATCGGAGATGGAAAACACAGAATTGTTGAATTCGGCTGTATTTTTCGAGTATTTCTTTCCAATATTCCACACTCACTTGAGGTGATCGGCGGCTCAATGGAAGGATTACATTTTTTCTGTTGGTCATTCTGAAAAAACAGTATACAATCTAAAAAGAATCTCAAAGTAAGTTATAATCCCAAAAATAGTTTCCTGAAAAAATCCCCCTTTTTGCAGGAATTTGACCCTAGAATATTTAACAGATGCGTAACACTTCTCGCTTGTATAAATTGAATTTGAAAATTATTCATTGAATAATGCATATTCGACCCCACATTTTTTTACAGAAAAAGTTCTATGTAGACCTCGAAAACAATCCATAAAACACTTCAGTGACAGTTTTGTAACAAACATCCTGTTGCTTAATACACATGGTGTTACAAAACTATCTGGTAGAGATTTCAAGAGTGTCTTTTTGCGGTAAAATTAGACTTTTTTCCTATAAACATAGGGTTACATAAACATTCCCTCTGAGAAATAACTATTCGAATTTGGCTTCATAAAACACGAAATCGTCAAGATCAGCCGTATATTGTCCCAATATTCCTTATAAGAGGTGATCGGTGGCCTAATGAAAGGTTTCTAGTTTTTCCTGTTTGTCACTCAGAAAAAACCAAAAGAGAGTCTTGAAGTAAGATACAATCCTAGAAAAGGTTTCCTGCCACTTCTTTGAAAAACAATAAGTTTTGTAACACCCTGTAGCTTCAATTTGGCTTCTTGAGAATTGTTATATCAGATTTTTCAATAGATTTTTATTAGCAGTTCTGTTATCATTTCTCTTGCTCACCAAACAAAGTTGTCCATTGGTTATAGTATCCATGTTTATTTTTGAAAAGTTCAAGAATGTGATTGTGCTATTTTTCTTCGGTTTTTGTTTGAGTGCAATATGTCTATTGTCGAGGATTACATTTTGGAAACAATATTTCCAATTCTCAGGAAAAAAGTGTTGTTCTCACTGGCACGTATATTAGTTTACTACTAACTTATTTTCTACGTAGAACCCTGACGATGGAATTTAAAAAAATCAGAAACATCAGAAAAAATTGAAATATTTTTCACGAATCTTCTGCCCTCTTTCCAAATAATCACAACGGTTGGGAATGAAAAGTGAACTGGGAGGAGCAACGTGGTGAAACTTTTTATAGCATAACTTGTCTATAAAAATGATTGACCTCACTCATCCATCAAATGGTTATTCATTCATATAAGCGGAATTCGACGTTTCCCAATAGATTCCGGTCACGCATGGATAGTTTTGATTGAAACATGACTTATGTAATTCCATTTTGTATTAACTACTCTTTTACATGCAAAAAGCGTGTAATATCATAACATGTTGAGCCAACTCATTTGTGTGTATTACGTTAATGAAGATATTGCTGAATTTATAAACTGTAAAGTAAAGATGACAGTAATGAATATTGATATGCAAGACGAATGATTAAATCAGCTTTAGTCGATCGAATGATAATGCTGATTAGCAATCCGGAATTACAGTTCACAAATATTTTTCTAATCCCACTATTTCAAATCATTCATTACGTATTTTAGAATACACGTGTATTCTGAATTGATGGCATTCGCTTCCGGAATTGTGTTTTAAAACATAATAATAATAATATTTATTTCTTTGGTTGAAGAGTACATTTAAAAAAAATTAATGCATGATAAACAAGGAAAATGTCAAGTCCATAAGTAAAAATAAAATTACATATATATATGTAAGTAACTACGGGTAACTAGATTATGAAACTCGGTCAAGATACTATAAACAACACAATAACACGAACAGTCTAAAAGTATTGATAATTATAATATATATAATATAACAACATCTCTATTTCTCAAATTGAAAAGTACAGTTGCTGCAATACTGCTAACAGTGTACAATAATTGGAGGCGTCAAAAGCATATGCATATTCAAAGAAAAAAAATGTGCTTTTACTCAGTCTATAATTTATAGTTGTTCGATGAATTCCTGAAAAGTGTAACAGTTCATCTGAAGCAGCAATTTCTTCAACCTACATTTGAACACACGAGAACTGGGAGAATCCTTGATATCTTTAGGAAGGATATTGTAGAATTTACAGCCGTTAAAATCTACACTTTTTTCATACAATGCTGTTCTATGAGCATTTGACACCAATAGACTCTTAGAGCGAGTATTGTGTTCATGTTGATGTGGTTGATAGATGGATTTATGTCTAAATACATATGCACACGATTCTAATATATATGTGCTGGCGACTGTCAGAATATTCAGTTCTTTGAATGCATTTCTGCATGACTCCCTGTATCCTAGTTGAGCAATTATTCTTATCAAATATTTTTGAATTAGGAATACCCTTTGCACGGCTGCACCAGAGCCCCAGTTCAGAATCCCATAGCGAATGTGGGAATGAAAGTTTGCGTGATACAAAGTTTTCAATACATTGATACTACAGTGATTAGACATGATCCTGATGGAGAAGCAACATTTTTTCAATTTAGCACAAAGTACATCGATATGAGGATGCCAGGATAGTTTTCGGTCCAGAACAATTCCCAGCATATTTACTGTTTCAACCGGGCTTATCATTTAATCATTTAAAGATATCTCCATGTTGTTTAGGCTGCGATTAGATGGGATATGTAACATTTGACCTCATAAATTTGGTCGCATGACTACAATCAATGGCCCAAAAACCAAATTCGGCAAAATCTCTTTCTGAAATTCTCTGTAAAGTTGAATTAAAAAGTATATTTTCAGAAAATTTATTGTTCAACAGTTTGTGGTCTGGTATTGTATCTGGTTATATCCATGAAGCAAGCAATTGTTTTACCTTCTTGCTGTCATCCAGTGTCTCGTTGATCATTGAAAATGACAGATAATGAAGATATTTTTGCTACACTAGCAGAAATCATCGCACAAGCATGATGGAGGTAGAAAAGATACATTACGCAACTCGAGGATAGGGCTAGTTACGTGCTCACCATTTTCGCCCATGCGTAATAGACTATTATTTATCCTGCTCGTGATATACTATTCTGAACAGTTTCGACAAAAATGGGAAGATTTCAGGGGATACCTCAACTGAAAACCTCTGATTAGTCATAGAAACATGATTTCTTGCTGAAACTTTTCCTAGAGATCAATTTCCCTAACACCAAATCGATATTTTTGCACTCGACGCGAGTTTCGCTAACAAGGTTAGCATCTTCAGGAGAATAAAATTGATTTATTGATTTTCTTCTCCTGATGATGTTAACCTTGTTAGCGAAATGCGCTTCGAGTGCAAAAATATCAGTTTGGTGTTAGGGTAAATGATCTCTAGGAAAAGTTTCAACTTTTACACCAAAGGTTCCAATCTCATCGTTTATGATTTTTTGCTTAAAATATTATAAAATAATATCGCAAATTCCATGGTATAATATTTTATTCAAAATTTCAACACGCTATTCCTTCAGTATTTCGATAATGAAATCATTTGAAGAAAAATTTCATTCGTTTATCACGAATCAACTGCTTCCCTGGTTAGTATCACGAAGGGTGTTGGAGTAGATCTGACATGTGCCAGTGCGGAGTTTTTCACTGAATAAATTCCTGCATATGCTTTTGGTGATTCAAAAGTGCCAGAATCATTATCAATTATTTGGGCCGTCATCTTTAAAGTACAAGCCAGATCTAACAATCAAATCAGAGTCGATGGTTTTACAGAATTAAAAATCGTGTACCTTTCATAACATCATTCCACGAGAAAGGTTGAACCTAACAACCAACAAAATGAGCTGTCATCACCCTATCTGCTCAAACGAATCGCTCATTTAAATAAGGTTATTTTTCATTGCGATCAACATCAAAGAGTCTTTTTCAAATGATGTGACAATAATAATTTATTTCCTGAGACTTGATTCAACGGTTCCACATTGTAAAAGATAAAAAAGTGAGTTGATGTAAGTGACAAATAAAGTTTCTGAGTTACCGAACAAGCTGAAATATAATCATCTAAATATCGTCTTCATTTTCGTCAATGACATGAATCAAATCAACAACAACTCACAGTTTTTATCATTTGCTGACGATCTGAAAATTTTTGAAATCATTAAAAATATGGCTGGCCAACTTGAGTTACAAACTGATATCAATAATGTTGTGGAGTGGTGTAACACCAACGACATGTTTTCAAATTTGAACAGATGTCATTCCTTGTTTGAGAATACTTTATCAATCCATTATGTTAAGGAACTCACTACAAGAAAGGATCTGGGTATTCAGTTTGATGATGAGCTTTTCTTTTATGATCATTTAGTTGACATATCCTTTAAATCACGTAAAGTGCTTGGCTTCATTCAAAGATGAACTAGCAATCTTTCAATAGACGCCTTCGAAGTTCTTTATTTTGCTCTAGTGCGATCCAACATGGAATCTGCATGTGTGGTGTGGTGTCCATATGACTTGTACATCAAATGTTGAAGACAAGTCAACACGAATTTCTCAGATGTGCATATAAATGGGATATTCGTGCTGAGAATTACAGCTACAACTATCCAACACTGACTCACAGACTGGAAATAAATACTCTACAAAACAGAAGGGTTCAGTCTTATTTTTGTTTCCTGTTCAAGCTATTTCTGGTATTATCTATTCTTCCGAATTGATGTCTTATTAAGACTAAACTCAGCTGGTAACAGGACGTGTGTGACACATTACAATGCAAATTATGGTTACCATAAAATGGTTACTTTGGCTTATGATTTACTTTTTTAAAAAACAGTTTTAAATGTTCTCAATTATACTTGAGAAGTGCAGTGTACTCTAGATCAAACTATGGATGTGTAGGTAGATATATACCACCCATTTTTATTTTGTATGACTTTTGAAAATGAGGTTTTTCCGTTAATAAGCAAATGAATGGAGTAAACGAGCTTTTTGTACAACAATTCTACCACTTCTACTTCGGGAGAGTTGGGGTTGCTTATTTTTTCAGCAGAAGGTGGAATTTTGTTGTAAATTCCAATAGGCATAAAATAATCGCTACCTTGTGGTTTGAATAATTCATGAAAGTTCAGCCTGATGCATGCAAATCTTGAAATTCACACTAGGTAATTTGATATATATATATATATATATATATATATATATATATATATATATATATATATATATATAACAGAGCCAAAAATGTAAATTGCTGAGATAGTCAGAATTCTCAGGTCTGCAAATTACAGTCCACAAAATTCAAGTGATTTTTTCAAATTTTATGGTTAAAACAACTGTGTTTTGGAATATTGTTCTGTAGTTGTTGATGTAAGGATCCGTCATTTTTTGTCACTGATTTTAACAATTTTCAAGTCTACATTTTCTATTCCTTGATCTCTTTTCTTGGTGTTTCAAGGATTTGAACCAGACATGGGCAAACTTTTTAAGGGGAGGGCCAGATAAAATAACAATTAATCTAGGCGGGCCGGAAAAATTTAAAAACATCTTTTTATAAATGGTAAACTTTATATTTGGCGCCCGATTCGTTCCGAACGACAAGACGCTCTCGGCTCCTTACGAATGTGAGCGGAGATTGCCGAATGCCGAGTACGTTCCACTGTCAGTTTTGTACATGTGTAATTATGAGGGGTTTCCGGCCGCGGGCCGGATTGACAAGCCCAAAGGGCCGGATTTGGCCCGCGGGCCGTACTTTGCCCATGACTGGTTTAAACGATGAGTAAACGATGACATTGAATCCTTTGGTATGGAAGATTTTTCCTAGAGATCAATTACCCTAACACCAAACTGATATTTTTGCACTCGACGTGCGTTTCGCTTACAAGGTTAGCATCTCCAGGAGAAGAAAACTGGTATCGATTTCGAGGGTTTATTGGCTTGAAATAGTTTTTCTGCCAACTAACTGCTAATTTTCACGTCAGATATGACTTCGGTGTTTGAAGGATCATAAGATCTCTTTCTACCACGATACCTTGGTTCAGTTCCTCTCCTAAGCTCGAGTTGAAGGCTTTAGGGATCCTTTCACCACACTTTCCATTTATATCCGTCTCTTTTTTGGTTCTGGCTTCATCTCGAGACCTATCTGCCTGAACTATCATCATATATCATCACTTGTATTCGGTATGGCTTTGCTGTGATCTCAATTGAGATAAGAGCAAAGTTGAAATAGAATAATCAATCCAACTTTGTCATTTTCGATTGTCTGACTTTTATATTGAAGTCAGATATGACTTCGGTGTTTGAAGGATCATAAGATCTCTTTCTACCACGATATCTTTGTTCAGTTCCTCTCCGAAGCTCGAGTAGAAGGCTTTAGGGATCCTTTCACCACACTTTCCATTTATATCCGTCTCTATTTCGGTTCTGGATTCATCTCAAGACATATCTGCCTGAACCAGTTGCTTATATCATCACTTGCACTCGATATGGCTTTGCTCATAAGAGCAAAGATGAAACAGAATAATCAATCTAACTTTGTCATTTTCGACAGGCTGTCTTCTATATTGAACTCAGATATGACTTCGGTGTTCGAAGGATCATAAGATCTCTTTCTACCACGATACCTTTGTTTAGTTCCTTTCCGAAGCTCGAGTAGAAGGCTTTAGGGATCGTTTCACTTCACTTTCCATTCATATCCGTCTCTATTTCGGTTCTGGCTTCATCTCAAGACCAATCTGCCTGAACTATAGTCATGTATCATCACTTGCATTCGATATGGCTTTGCTGTGATCTCAATCACGATAAGAGCAAAGCTGAAACAGAATAATCAATCTAACTCTGTCATTTTCGATTGTCTATCTTTTATATTGAAGTCAGATATGACTTCGGTGTTTGAAGGGTCATAAGATCGTTTTCTACCACGATACCTTTGTTCAGTTCCTCTCCGAAGCTCGAGTAGAAGGCTTTAGGGATCCTTTCACCACACTTTCCATTTATATCCGTCTCTATTTCGGTTCAAATAGTTCCTTGTATGTTATTACTTGAATATTTTTATGAATTTGTCCATTGAGGTATCTATGCTTCTTGAAAATTCCTTGAGTAATATCTCCCATTCCTCACCAACTTCAAGTTACTTTCCGATCTTTTTAAAAACTAGTCCGAGGAGTTACGAACCTTGCAAATCCATTATATTCTATACATGTTTTGTTCTATTGCGTAACTGCCATCTGAAAAGAGAACACGATGGATTGTATTCGCAATTATTGTATGAAAATTTCGCAATGATCATGTTTTAGACAAGCGGCGGAACAGGTGGTGTTCCTGAAACTAGATCACGCCGAAACTGATTGCACGCGGATCTTACTCTGCAATTATCTCAGTCGATTTTAATGATTTTCAACATATAAAAAACACATAATAGTATTTTGGTGACTCATTCACTGAAATTAGATGGCTGTCTGGCGTGATTGAATTATATCATCTGATAATTTTGGGATTGGTGTATAATTTGGCAATAACCCAGTTTTATCAAATCGGGCATTAAATTACCAACGAATTAGTATAATTAATGTTCTGGATAGTGTTTAGGAAAAGGTTCTAATAGGTTTGGTTTTGTAGGTATTGTTGACCTTGTACTTCATGAAAGTTCATTTCTTAAAATGTTCAATTCATTAAATTTGATTAATTATGACTATTAGCAGTGACTAGATGTAATGTAGGTTGAATGATCAAACTGTCTCAATTCTTTGTCCGTTTTTATCTTCATTCGTTTTTAATTAGTCAATATGCCTTTCAAAGTATAACCTTCGATTCTTTAGCCGCAAAATCAATTTTTGAAGACAACAGCGCCACAGTGGAAAACACACCCACTGAAAGAGATTGTCCCTTAGGCTTCTTGTTCCATTGTGAATTGGATTTTGGTGTTGAGAGAGTTCAAATGAGAGGAAAATAACTTCATTTGTTCTTTCCCATCCTGCCTCACCACGAACGTATCATCAGTATGGTTTCAAGATCGCTTGCTCTACGGTCTGCTGTTTGAACTTCTCCATGAAAAACTTTGCCACCACAGGTCTCAACGGACTGCCCTTTACAATACCATCGGTTTGTTCATAGAAAACTCCATCCCACTGGGAATATGTCGACAAGTCGTGAGCAAACAGGGCAGTTAAATCTGCTGTGAGTACATCTTCAGTATTGTTTCTTTTAGTGGAATCAGGAAACACAGACTCATACATTAAGGACTCAGGACAGTTTTTTGAAAGGATAAGAGACATAAGACTTATACAAGTGAGTTTCGATGTGGTTTCCTTATACACGATCGTTCCGGTCAAAGAACAATACAACTGATTGGAGAAGATATAACCACCCTGTTAGTGTACTGCTTGTCATCGACATATTTCCAGTTGGATGAAGTTTTCTTCGAACAAACCGACGGTACTGCAATGGGCAGCCCATTGAGCCCTGTGGTGGCAAACTTTTTCATGTAGAAGTTTAAACAGCGGCAGATGGCGCAGCAACGGCTATTTTGCTAGTTGTTTGTATCAGCCTAGGTCTAGGGAAGATACTCTACTCGAATATGATTTTTAATTATGGGAAGTCATCGACTTATGTTGATGATGGCACTGCCTTGCACTGACGAGAGGCCAAATAGCCCGAAACCGGTCTGCAAGTGTGTCCCGTCCCAATAATTGAAAATCAATTCTGGTAGTTGTATCGCCAAGAGCATGTGTGGAATTTCTTCTGTGAAGAATCCCGCACTTACACCTGTTGGATGTAATCCAATGCCTTTCGTGGTATTAGCCAGGGGAGTAGTTGGTTTTTAATAGGTGTTAGTCCATCAACCTACAGTGTAGGTGAGTTGAGGCTGGCCTGAATAAATTGTTCATATTTTGAATACTATTATCGCAACTGATTCCAACTTTGAAACAGTGAAACTATTGATGATCTTTCATTCCGAACGATGGTTTTTAACACCACAACAACCGACGAAACAAAATCAGGTCCAATAAATGTAGCAGTAACAAAACTTATCAATAAGTTGTTGTAAACGATGATTTGTGAGACTTTTCACGAATTCAACGACTTTACGTAATCCTATTTATTAAATTGAATCAATAATACCACCGTTAGCGCCTGTTGCAAATTGCGGTAATAATTCACCGTGAAAAAAATGGGTATTTTAAAAATGCCTGTACTCGTTTCTGAAAGTGAAAGAACATTCCGATTCAATGTTAACTAATTACCGGTTCGGTGCTCTATTCAGCTGTATGTAGAAGACCGAGAGCGAATATCGAAAATGTTATATTTGGAACATGCAATTGTTACATTAGATAATTTATAATTAGAGTTGGTATACAATAATTGATCGATTCACCGAGCGGTAAAAATATTTCATTCATACCAAATATACCTTGATCGAATTCACCAACCGACCTGTGGGTTTCAATAGGTTTCCCTACGTTTTAAATAGCAAATGCGTTATGTAAAAATCGGTAGGACGCCCTAGAGCGCTTCGAAACGATCAGCCGACCCTTGCCCGAACGAGGCTTTGTTTCCTGGGCGCACTTGGTAAGGTAAGGGTGAATATAAAATGAAAAAAATATTTGGCAACACAGTTCAAAAGTTGATAAACTCCTTCTGGTGAGGTTATAACGATAAAAATCGCCCCAAATATTACTAGATCTTTTTATGGATACAGGCAGTGCATTAAAAGTTGACCCCAGTCAGCAACTTACAGATCTACCTATGACAAATACAACAAAACCTTCGAACCTTTGACCTGAGAAGGAACGAAAAGGTGTTGATATATGAATTATATTTTGCCTGAATTGGTAGTGCCGTATATATATATATATATATATATATATATATATATATATATATATATATATATATATATATATATATATATATATATATATATATATATGAAAGTAGTGTTTGATTTGACTATATCGATCAGGATAAAGGTTTCTTCTATATTTGATTTATAGTATTCCGTGCACTTCTTGCAATTCATTTTATATAGGCGAAACAACTCGGAACCTTTCTGGAAGAATCACTTGACATTAAAGTGATTGCAGGCTAAACAAATCTTCTTGTGAACTAGCAGACCATGTTATTTCTAAAGATCACATAATGGATTATGAAAATACAAAAATTTTAACGGTTGAACAAAACAAAATTAAGAGGTTATTTCTCGAAATGGTACATATAAGTAAATGTCCAAACAATTTGAATAAAAAATCAGAGATTCAAAATTTAAGCAAAATTTACAATTATATTTTAACTTTCGATCAATGATTTGTATTTTGAAGACCTAATTCAAATGATTTCTTTACAACTCAACACACTGTACATGTCCAAATATTCATTTCATATTTTAACAAGTAGTCTGACAAATGTCAATTTTTTACTGACAATTTTACAACTTCTTTTTACAATGTTCTCCTTATGTATTTTATTTTGCCAGTTTATATCATAATCTAACTCTGGTGAGTTCTACTATCATATATTGTATTACTTTTAAACCCATTTACTTTGTAGACTTTCTTGAAAAAGGAAATTAATTTTCCGAAAGCTAGAAAAATCAGAAAATAGTACTCATTTACTGAAGCCCTCCAATTGACTACAATACCCAAATATAGAAGAAGCCTTTATATATATATATATATATATATATATATATATATATATATATATATATATATATATATATATATATATATATATTATCGGACCTAGTCGGATAATAACTGAGGAGAATCATTATAAATTCCAGTTTCCATGGAGAACAGACAATTGAAGTCTTTGCTTACTCTTGCTTGGTTACTTCGTAAGGGGAGTGATTGACCAGGACGGTATGGACAGATATTCGTCTCACAGTTCTTGAGAATGAATTCAAAATTGAGTTCGAAACGTCGAACAAATCAGAAGATACCTAACGGATAAAAACCCAGAAAAATTCATCTTGCATATATATATATATATATATATATATATATATATATATATATATATATATATATATATATATATATATACGAATTGACATTCTCTTCATATTTTTTCATAGACATTTTTAGTTTTCATCCCCCTCTCGGTTAGGATTCCCAAAGTCCACAATGAAGGGGTGGAAATTATTCTTTCTGCACTTGTCGTGTCATCCGTGTTGATACAGCCAAGGGTGGAACGATCCCAGCATCAAATGTATTGAATGTTATTATTAATTTATTACAAATTTGTGTAGATTTGTTGTCTTTTCGTGTGGAATTCATTTTTATTATTAAATAGGTCACACAATGCTTCAAGAATGATTGGAATCATACAAGTTCATAAATGAAAAAAAATGTATTTTATGGACAAAATGTTATGTCAAATTTGAAATAATTTGACATATGTCAATTAGGAAGATTGTCTATAAGAGATATTTGAACGGAGAACGGAAGCGGATTTAGTTTCCGAGAGTTCTTATTATTTTTATGATAAGCAAAATTTGAGTTATACGAGAAGTTGCTAACTAATTGGACTTGTTCTGTCCATAAAGAACTGTTTTTCAATAGACTCAGCAACTTTTCGAGGTAGAATGAAAACCTGCCCTTCTACACTTGTATAGGTTCTTATTACTCCAGTCTATGACGGTGAAAAAAGTGTAAACTGTGTATTTATCACATACAGCACCGATTCATATGAAAATTTGGATATAGGTTCTACTTACCCTCTATTCCAAAATCTACCCCGTGCCGAGGGTTGCTTTCTCCCTGGGGGTGGATGCCACCCCTTCTTGGGGGTGAAAAATTTTTTATTGGAAATAAGTGTGGAAATCAATAGATTGACCAATTCTAAGCACTTTTTCTTCAATGAAGTTTTTTCTGAAAATCAATTCTTTTCGACTTATTCACGAGTGAAATTGTCGGTTTTCAGTCAAAAAAAACATGTTTTCCGATACTTTTTCGCGAATAACTGGAAAATAATGCATCTAATCGAAGACCCTGTGGAGAGCAAAATTATAGCGTTTGAAAAAACAAAGGTGATTGTTTATTTGTGATGTACGTAAACCCACTACAAACTGAATAATTGCTTGTTGAAAGTTGATTGGTATTTTCAAACGACAAAATGGAAAGTTTCTACGTACAATAACCAAAAACCAATGCATTTTTCGGGAAAAACTAATTGAACCTTTTCTGAAGTCCTTCAAAAATCCTTTATTTTTGTTATTTATAAAAGTTTCTAGCATCAAAACTGACCGAGGTATGAAGGAAATAATGTTGAATCCTATGTTTTCGTTGAAAAAAAATTGTGAATAACTCATCCTCTCTTCTTCCCCCTTTGAAAAAAATCATTGTTACTCCATAATTCACTTCATTCATGTTCTTATAATGAGTTCTGAGTTTTTTATCAATTGAAAGTACGTAGTTTCGGAAAAAATTGAGATTGAAGAGGAAAAATCATTTACTTGATTCAGCGAAAAATCACCATTTCTTCGAAATAACTCGAAAAGTATTGATCACATGCAAAATTTCCTGAAGTACAAAATTGAAGGTTATTCATCTCTGAAAATTTCGGTGTTTCATTTTTTTCTGCAGGATTAAAATAGAATGAGATATGGCCAGTTAAATATTGTGAGGATTCGCGCAAAGTACCTTTTTTGAGCCCTTTCAGCATGAATATTTTCAAAAATATAATCTGAAACTAAAAATAATGTGAATGAGCTTATAGCTCTGGAAGGAAGCTACAAAATAATTTTTTGGTGGATTTGATTGCTTGAAGACTAAGCGAGTTATGGGAAAAATCAAAAACAATTTTTGTAGAAATTAGAGTATGTACCTCGGTATGTACATTAGTATATTGAAGAATACACATAGTAACTATATTTCAGGCCTAGTAATGTATATTATATATGTATATATACAGATAGTTCCACTACGCAACGATTTTTTCCAAAGGGGGGGGGAAAGAGAGGATGAGTTATTCGCAATTTTTTTCATGGAAAAAATAGGATGAACATTATTTCCTTCATACCTCGGTCAGTTTTGATGCTAGAAACTTTTATGAATAACAGAAATAAAGGATTTTTGAAGGACTTCAAAAAAAGTCAAACTAGTTTTTCCCGAAAAATGCATTGGTTTTTGGTTATTGTACGTAGAAACTTTCCATTTTGGCGTTTGAAAATACCAATCAACTTTCAACAATCAATTATTCAGTTTGTAGTGGGTTTGCATACATCACAAATAAACAATCGCCTTTGTTTTTTCAAAAGCTATAATTTTGCTCTCTGCAGGTCTCTCGATTAGATGCATTATTTTCCAGTTATTCGCGAAAAAAGATCGGAAAACGGGTTTTTTTTACTGAAAACCGACAATTTCACTCGCGAATGAGTCGAAAAGTATTGCTTTTCAGAAAAAACTTCATTGAACAAAAAGTGCTTAGAATTAGTCAATCTATTGATTTCCGCACTTATTTCCAATGAAAATTTTTTCACCCCCAAGATGGGGGGGCATCGACCCCCAGGAAGAAAGCAACCCTCGGCACAGGGTAGATTTTGAAAAAGAGTGTATGTAGATCCTGATTTCAAATTTTCATGCGAATCGGTGCTGTATGGGATAAATACACGGGAAAATGGTCATAGACTGGACTATTATATTAATTCTTATTTTTTTCAGATTGTGGTAGGTTACAAACCCAAAAAACTACGGAACAAATATTGATCCACCACAAAATAATGACGTTCAAACAGTTCTTGTTATAAATAATTAACGAATTTGTTTGGTGTTATCAATAAATTAAAAATCTGTTCAGTGTGAATCTTGTGAAATTTGGATATCAGCAAATCCATATAATACTTGTCTTTTACTATTTTTCACAACGAACAGCCGATAATTGTTTTCTAAATCTGGTGCTTTTTTCTGCCAGCCAGGTGAATCATAATCCAAAGAGCCGTTTCTAGATTTCAAGGTACATTCATTCAATGATGTAATTACAATGTCGTTAGCTCTTACACGGTCTCGTGGTGATCGTACCTATCCACTGGAAAGTGGAAACGAGAAAAAATGATCTCTATGCTTCGTGTGAAAGACCTAGAGTCGTTTATTTTTGAATTACGATGTATTAAAGCAATACCATTAAATCGTACACATCCAGATTGGTAATTCGAAATACAGGTTACCGTCCAGAAAAAACACTATCGAAAAACAATACCGTTCCGTTATTTAATTAGAAATTGGATTATTTGAAATTGCACATTAGAATTCCGAAAGTGAATCAGTAACTAACAAACTAACACCTTGAATTTCGAAACGAGTAATTTGAGTATATATTGCGAAGTAAGGATATTTTTCAATCGTATCAAATAACGGTATTGAAAAAATGGCAATTATGGAAATAAAATGAATGTGAATTATATAAAAGTCATACTGAAGTACAAAAGCTCAAAAAAAACATTCCCCACACATGAAATCTCATTCACCTCTGTAGGTATGCCGAAAATTTTGGTGAGGATTTATATTTTGAAGTAACACAGGTTTCATCAACATTCATGTAAAAAAACAACTGTATTTTGTGTATTTAATTCTTCCACTTGATCTATCAACAGTTGCAGACCAAGTATTGCTATTTCCTGAAGAATTTGAAAAGCAAAAACAAGTTTATTTCACCCACAAAAAATATTGATTTTATGATCAACTTTCGATTAGAAGTTCAAGCGCATTGTTTAATTGTCTCCTACTTGCATTTATATTTAGATTTGGATATTGTATATCATCACACACTTATGAGCACATCAGAAAAAATAGTGCTGGAGAAATCTTCCAAATTTTGAAGCTCCTCTGATTGACAATTGATGTTGAAGAACAAACTAAGGCAGAAAATGAGAAATGATAGATACATTTCAATGGCAATACAATAACCGATCACACAACCCATCGGCCAATTTGGTTGTTTTAGTTGTTTTTAGGTAGTTTTCGATCGCAGAATTCGAAATAACTGCAGATTTGGTATATCAGAATTAGTATTTGAGATACGTAATGTTGACTTTTTTTTGAATAAACTAATGTTATTTTTTAATTTATTTATAGCTTGAAATATTACCATTTCATTAATTACTCCTGATATCTTTATCATTATAGAGATGTTAAGTATATACAAAAATTACGATATCTATTTTACGATAAATGGTAACATTAGTACCTGGATAAAGTAAATTCCTTTTATTCAATCTAGAGGCAAGTAATTTAGCAAACTCCTAATTCAATTCTTGTTGATTGAAGCGTTGGGGATATGCTGTATCTGCTTCAAAATCACTGTCTTTACTGTCTTTTTCTCATTGCAAATCCCGAACTTCATCAGACGTTGATGAATCTTGATAATCATCTTCTGAGAGTGAAGGTAGACTACTGAATATTGAAATGGGTATTTTTTCAGAATAAGGTACAGACCTTGTTGCTGAGTCTATATGAGGATATGCTCATTTTGGTCCATTGTTTCGATTGATACCCTTGATATGAACAATACAAAAATAACAATCATAGTGATGGTTTCTTGGTTCCCTCCAAACCATTGGTACTCCAAACTATAGGGACGTCCTCTTTTGTTTACATACCAAATGTGAAGCCCACGATTTATCCTGGTCTTCCGAGTGGACGCCAAAATAGGCCAGATAAGCTCTCTCCACGAAGTCAGAAACAGCTTACCTACTTTCTTCGAAAGTGTATTCACAACATATATAACAAAACAAGTCTGGTTGATTTCAACAACTTCTACTTGTTGATGCCATGCCTTCAATTTAATATTCGGAAAACGTACACAAAATAATAAAGCAACTCTACCTACGAAGGCTCAGAGTGAACTGAAACCTTCAAGAGCAGAAATAGTTTCATTATTGCAAGAGGTCAGTTTTTGCAATGATGGGCAATAACAAGTACCTGAAATGGGGTAAATATATTCCAATTTAAGCTAAGGAATTTTGACCTGCGAAGATATCATTATTTCATTATCAGAACTTGAACTGATTGGCCTGTATCTGAAAAACTAGAGCTGCTGAGAGAAAATGACAGATATTTTTTAAATCAACCCATCAAAAACATTCAGAACCAGTCAATAATAGACAACCAATTTTAGGTCGAGAAGAATATTACTCACGCACAGCAATATATCTGTACAAACTCGTACAGTGGAAAAGATTGATGGAATGAGTGTTATGGAAAATGCGGAAGTGAAACTCAACAAATCCAAACAGCTGTGTCCCTTATCACCAAGCGACCTTCCTCATCAGGACCTTATCTAACGAATTTCTCGGTCTCGGTAGTGTAGTGGTTAGCATATCTGCCTATCAAGCGGAAGGCCGGGGTTCGAATCCTCGCCGGGCCACCGTGCTGGGTAATCGCACGTTAAAAGCTAGGCCTCGTTGATCCATTGCTCGCACAAGTTTCGACTTCTGAGGGTTGGCGTTCGTCAGCTGGTTAACGAAAACGAACAATTTTAGAACAATTTCAGAACAACAATTTCAAAGCTTAGTCTCGGCCACTACTGAGGGCCGTGACTTTTGTAATATGACTCAGAAAACGTATATGCTATTAACTCATTTGTCGAGAATAGGGCCTCTTGAAGCTTGGAAGGAAAGATAAGTGAGGAACCATAAAAATATCCCTTGTACTACCACACTTCATTAATGGAATTCTTATACCAATATTCTCATATTGTTGAATTTTGCAATTTTCCATTTTTCAAATCGATGTAACCGCACCTAGATTCCCTTACTTGGGACAGCCGTTCTCCACGAATCGAAAAATGTCCCAGCAGTAGTAACCACATAAAATGCACAGGCCCAGAAAAGACAGAAATGGAGTAAATGTCCAGTACATGGTAGTTAGTTACATAATTCTCGTTGCAATAAATTACTCTGCGAAATATTTAGATATTCTACCTGATAAGTGTGTTAAAGTAAATTCAAACGATCGGGATCGCCTTCAGCTATTTCTAGTGTTGCAGGGCGTAGGTATATGTGAACATGTTTACCAGATTGCTATATGCTCGTGTGATTTTGCACTGGTTGGTACTCGTTGACGAAAAAGGTGAAAGTTTCAACGCTCACATTGACTTTTTTCAGTGGAAGTTGACTTTACTGAAAATGCAAACGTGGTTAGTCCTTTGAAAGCAGTAACCCTTTTTCAGTTCATTCATCCAGTTCTGAGGAAACCGGTTCTACATTATCAGATAATATAATCGATATGATTTTTCATAACCTAGATGAGGTTTCGGGTTTATATTCTATTAGATTAGAATACCAAAATATCGCAAGTATATTTGCAACAAAAAAATCGTCAGTGGTATTGAAAAAACTGACAAACTGTGTTCTTGAATGAAAAAATAATATAAATAAAATCATATAAATAACCCAACTACTATAAAAAATCTATAGTGAGTCCCAAAGACGTAAATAAACTTAATAGGATTAGTCATTTATCAAAATGTATATCAGTATGAATATATAAATAATGATAGAACATATAAACAGGTATATAATCAGACATAATTAAAACTCAAATAAAAGTTGACCTCTGAAACTTACTACAAGATTCGAAAAGTCAGAAGTCGACGCAATATACATTGATCAATGAGATACTACTACTAGGAAAATTATGAGAAATACCTTCATTGAAATATCCCTTTTGACAATTGGGATGTAGTAAAATTATAAAAACAAAAATGTTATGCCTCCTAGTTCAATGTGAAAGTATTTACTATATGGAAACTTCAGATTCCATTATCCAAGTGATTGAATTTTTGACTATATCAGAATTTGTAAAGACTTTTGATATATTTCTCGGGTTACGTCTAGATGAAGAAATTTCAATTTGTTTTGTTTTGTATCAAACATACCGTTTCCGAAATGGGAATGTAAGCAAGGTACACATTTGGTGTCTTTTGAATACCTGTCTTTTTTGGAGGAGAAGTTCTCTATCGAATGAATACTGGCAAGCTGTTCCCCAAAAATAGTGCCCAAGTCATTTGCTGCTATTCTGACAGCGAATCAATCTGAAAAGGTTTTTCTCAAAGATCATTAATTTATATGATTTGCAACGTTCAAATCCTGTTTGCAATCCTAGAAATTTTGAGTTCTTGTTATCAACAAAGTGCTCTGGTAAATTTCAAACGCAGAGCATTTGAGGGTGATGATGCTTGTCTTGGCAATGTTGAATGATAAACAATTAGCATGACACCGGTCTTTCATTGCCTTTAAAAATTTTCAAATCATTTAATGCAGCTCTATTTCATTTTTGCTATGCCAAAATGATGTATTATCATATGCTAATTGGTCCAAGAACCGATCCTTGTGGAACCTCATGGGATACACTTTGGAAAAATGATATTTTGCCGTGGAGCGTGATGATGCTTGTCTTGGCAATGTTGAATGATAAACAATTACCATCACACCAGTCTTTTATTGCCTTCATATATTTGTAAATCATATAGTGCAGCTCTATTTCATTCTTGCTATGCCAAAATGATGTAGTGTCATTTGGAAATGGTGTTCTATTTGCAGTTTTACCATTGTAGCTCAAATAGTTGATATATAGAAAAAACAGAATTAGGCCGAGAACCGATCTTTGGGGATCCCCATGAGTTACAGTTTGAAGAAATGATATTTTGCCATGGAGTGTGACTTCGTGAGTGCGATCTGATAAATAAGATCAAAAACATCTTCGCGATACATCTCTAAAGCCATATACTTTTTGCAGCAGAATTTCATGATTCTCAAAATCGAAGGAGAGATTACAAAAATCTGAGGCC
This sequence comes from Zygogramma bicolorata, assembly GCA_032362365.1. NCBI lineage: Eukaryota > Metazoa > Arthropoda > Insecta > Coleoptera > Chrysomelidae > Zygogramma > Zygogramma bicolorata. Next base: position 707,713 of record JAVJAQ010001667.1, read on the forward strand.
ATCCGAATATGCCGCAGTTTGAGAGGAATGGTGAATTTCTTTCGACAAAAAAAATGCCGTAAAGTAAACAATTCCGGGGGAAAATAATGGAACTCAACCTAGAATATTTGTTCCACCAGTCGGTATTCAAGAAGAACTTGCACACAACACCGTTACGCTCACGACTGCATACCGTGTAGTACTCTTCCAACATTTGATGACGCAACTCTGACCTAGGGTGAGCGCAAAAGTGAATCTTGAATGAACGTTGGTCGCAGCAGCGCAATGACCTTAGGCCAGCTGATGCTCGATTATTTTGAATTTGCGGAGCACCTGCGACGTGTGCCTAGCACCATGTTGCCGTGTTTGCATAAGTGGTAGAGAATCTAGAATAATTCGTGAAGATTCTTGAGATCATTCATGGGTCAATTGAAAAGAATTTTACTGTCTTAGTACAAGCTGATACTGAATGGTCCTTATTCAATTAGGAAGAGGCGGGGTGTCAGCAAATGCTGTTTTTCAACCCAACCCTAAATTTAGGAGACCAAAAGTTTTCTTTCTCTTCACGTTTCGGGACCCTGCGAAATACGTGGTAGAGGTAATGAAATAGACTGCAGCGCCATGTGGTCAAAATGAGCAATCAAAGGGGACAGTCATTTTCCGCAACGCTTTTGGCATGAAGGTTAGAAAAAGTTCCGGCCTTATGCAACGTGAGTTTTGAGTTGACAGACGTTCGTGTGACACTTTCTCTTTTGTGTTATTTTATTTGACAAAAACTCCAAATGAAAATTATTGTGCTGGGGCTAGAAGCCGAGAAATTTTTGGAAAATGATGTCTCGGATTGTTCGGTTGGAAAATGAATAGTGTTTCCACAATAAGCCAATTGATGATGATGAGTAGGTATTGTCAGAAGTGAAATATTTCATCAATATCGTAGATCATTTATATTTTTATAGTAGGCTCAAACTTCCATTTCCCGTATAAACTCCCTTCGGGATTATTTTTCTATTAGATAGCTGCCAACTTCATGCTTGTTATTCAATAGAATACTAACATTTCGCGGGTATTTTTTTCCAAAAAAGGAATCGTGGGTGGTTAGGTTAGGTTGTCTGTATAGATAACTTCATTGTCGGAAAAGAAGAAGTTGGCAAACTGTGTTCTCGAATGAAATATCAATATAAATAAAATTATAATTATAATAATCCAACTACTAGAAATAATAGTGAGTCCCAAACACGTAAATGAACTTAATACGATTGGTCAATTATCAAAATGTATACAAGTATGAATACATAAATAATAGAACATATAAACAGGTATATAATCAGACGTAATTAAAAATTCAATTAACGTTGAACTTTGAACCTTTCTATAAGATTCGAAAAGTCAGAAATCGGCGCAATATACTTATAAATCAATGCGATACTATAGTGTAGCCGCTGAAAAGATAGAATGATCACGTGAACGGCACGCACTCATTGAATGTTCCTCTCCCCAATGTTACAAGTCGGATTTACACCACTCAACAAAAACGTCGCATTTTCCTGTTCTCCCATAAACTCTTGGGATGCTTTTTTATAAGTGTTCATTATTACACCTTTTTCCTCTACAGTTGAATGTCTTTTTTTTATCTTTTTCTTGGAGGTGAAAGAGTGTTTCCATCCATAGTATTGAATTAACGTAACACACGTAAATACAAAGCACAAATGAGTACAGTACAGTGTAAACAGTTCTTCATTTATTCCAGTTAAGAAGGCGTGGCTATGCAGGCATTCACTGTTCACGCGTCCTTGAATTCTATCTTTTGAACGGCCCGACTAGGGTACTAGGAATTAAGAGGTTGATTGGTGTATATAGAATACCTGAAGGTGATGTCTCGGAGTGTTCGGTTGGAAAATGAATAGTATTTCCACAATAAGCCAGATGCTGATAATGGGTAGGTATTGTCAAAAGTGGAATATTTCATCAATATCGTGGATCATTTATATTTTTATGAGTATATTCAGGCTCAAACTTCCATTTCCTGTATAAACTTCTATTGTCAACACTGCTTCGAAGCTTAATCAGCTTTCTGTCAACATTCCAGTCCAACTGACAAGTTGATATCTGCACCTTCTTTATATTTCATACAAGATAATTCTGTCCTAATATTGTTCTTACCATTGTTTATAGAGGTACATATAGTTACTCAACCATATGGAAATATTTTTTGAAGGGATGGATTCTACGGATGGATAGCACTAGTCCTTTCGTTTCCAAGCCATGTCGTTTCTATATTTTTCCTAAGTACCTCCTTGATTACCTATATATAATACCAAAAATGGCAACCAATTCACAAACAGAAGTGGAATTTTTTGTCAATGTCGTAGATCATTTTTTAAAAGTTATTTTAATCCATAAACTTTCAATTTCCTCGTATGATAGATCACGTAAACAAAAACGCTTCAAATACTTTTTCCAGGCATTGACTAACTATATCTCTATGAAAGATGTCCTTAAATTATCAAATAAATATAAATAACGAGATTATGGGGTAGATGGCGACAAAAAAACGCTTCAAATAATTTTGAACGTGAGTACCTATAATTATGACTCAATAAGTTTAGGGATGTCTGGCAAGGGGTTGTAATCGCAGCAAGTGTCCGGCAACAGATGATGTAATGATTTCTAATATAACTCCAAAGAAAAGTTAAGAAACTGAGCTTGCTATCTGGTAATTGACCAAGTAACCATCATTCAAACTTCATAGTCACTGATCGTTCTCACTTGTGTTGGGGACATGAACAGGAAAGTTTCAGCTTTTATAAAATAACGAAGGTCTTGCGGTCGCGAACTCTTACTCTTTTATGTTCTCTCATTATCTTTCAAGCAAAAATGAATGAAGTAAATCTACAATAGTTTACGTATAGATCTATCATCATCTATTATTCAGATGTGAGGAGTAAATATTCCTACAAAGTCAAGTATCTCGATGCTAGGAATTACGATCAGTGATAATCTCTCATGGGAAAAACCATGTGAGATCGATCGCTGAAAGTGCTTCCCAGAAACTTGTGCGAAGAATTACTTCACTTTTCGTCAGCTTCTAATGATCTACAAGGCTCAGATACGACCTGTTATGGAATATAGTTCTCATGTGTGGAGTTCAGCACAAAAACATTCATTGAAGCTTTTTGATTCTATTCAATCCGACTGTGTCGGTGATTCTACGCTCACAGACTCGCTCACTTCATTGGAACATCATAGAAGGATCGGAGACTTGTCTCTCTTCTATAGATATTTTCACGGTCGGTGCTGTTCTGAATTGTTCTCAATCGTTCCACCCTTGGCAACATCTACACGGATGACTCGACGAGTACAGAATTCCCACCACTTTGTTACGAATTTGGAGACCAGTAGAACCTCTCTCGCTCAGGGATCTTTCTTCAATAGAACAGCTGAGCTTTGGAACTCCTTGACGGAAGAGGTTTCTCCTGAGGCTTACAAACTTCGAAAATTCATAATGAATATTATTTCACATCTTCAGTTCCTTGATTCACGCGGTGTTCTTTGAACATAACAAGTCTTCCCTTTCGTGTGAATCTGCATATAAAAAAGTTAGATCTGCATAGTTAGTTCATTATTATCATACTTCTGTATGGCCGTGTTCAAATTAAAAGCACGTCAAAATTTCAACTTGCTTTAATATTTAACATGTGCGATTATAGAATTACCAATATAGGCGCAATTATAGAAACAGTCCAGAGTATAATCAAATAAACACATTACCTTCAAACTAGTCTCATTTATCGAAAGTGAAGCGGTGGATATTGCCATAACAACTTGTGATAGTGTTCTGAATTAGGGAAACTATGTCATATCTATGTATATTATGTAGATATTTGCAATTATCGAAATGCACATATTTATTTGAACAGTTAAATTACTGCATTTATCCCAGATCTGAATTCCTTCAGAATTTCGTAAACGTTAGAAAAAAAGATAACGTTCATCCTTGAAAAAACTGAATTGTAATATTCATTCTGTCTGTTTAACTAGAATATAATGCTCATCAAGCGATTTGATGAAAGGTCATACTGCTTTTAGCGTCAAAATAATCGACCCTCTTTCACGTTGGAAAAATGTATTTTATTATTTTGTTGATCAAATTTTTCTCGAGGGGAGAGAATGGGTTCAGTCTGCGCAATACTTTTTTTGCTCGATAATCCTATCTGAATCAAATTTAAATCAAGCACAGAAGCAAGACCAGTTCCCAAAGTATTCAACAGATAACCGACTAAAGCTTCTCCATGAGCTCTCAGTATCACTCTTTCACAATAAACGTTTCCTTAGTTTCCATTGGTAAAGGCTTGACACACAGTAATCAGTTGGAAATTGTCTTATGCAAGCGGTATCCATCTCATTCAAATTCTGGAATGCAGCATTGAAAAGTAGTGGGTCAATTTTATATTTTATAATGAATATCAAAAAGATCGCACTTGTTGACAAAAGGATAGTTACTCTTGGAAACTTATTCCAGGACAAGTATGATAGTTTTGATTTCCACATTCCAATTAGTATTTTCCTCAATCAAGTGCAGATTGTTGAAAGATAATCTCTTGTTAGTCCTTAGGATGACAATATCCCACGTGATATACAGTCTTGAGAAAAAGAGGAGGTTATTTCCATGAATAATAAAAATGGCCGGTAGGAGTGGGAATCAGCAATGGGATTTTTGAAAAATACACTGCATTATTTTCGCATGAATATCGTTCGATGAACATGAATAAAAATTACAACAGTAGGGATAAACAACATCTACTACGGTTTCGGTCAAGGTTAAGTATATTCCAAGATATATTGTTATGGCGTTAGAACCAAAACAGGCACATAAATCACTAATTCAAATGATTCAGGAACTGAATACAAGTATTGAGTAATCCACTGATGGATCAGAGGTTAATGAATACCTATGTCACAAAAACTTGGGGACTTGAATTCTTCTGATAATTTTTTTGAAGACTGGGCTTTTTCAATCTGGGTCATTGGACTACGTTATGGTATGGTACACGCGAAAATCTCGCTTTTGTTGTGAATCAATGATAGGGTCCATCGACTACCTAGACTAGGAATAGCCCAATAGAAGGTGAGACCTCGTTGATTTTTAGCAAGTGCAAGTCTCGACTTCTGAGAGATGCCGTTCGTATGAGAACTAGTTTAGGAAAAGTTCCAATATGAAACTCACTTAAACGAGGTATTGGTAACATATTATATATATATATATATATATACATTTGATCGGCTAGGCTTCCGCGGTCAGAAATGTGCTGGCTGGAACTTCCGGTTGATCCGCGTCTGGAAAGCTCTACTTGTCTACGTTTCGACTCCCATTTCGGAGCCATTTTCAAGACTGAGTGACCTTGCGTCTAGGTCTGAGTTGTCTCACTAGCTGGCTATCATCACTGGAGATCGAGGATAGAAGGTTGGTGGGATTTAAGGGTTCATTAGTAATTATGGTAGGATCAGGTATCGGACGGTCGATGTGAGGTTCGAACGGATTAGTTCCCAAGTCGGAGTGAATAGAAGTATGTCGGACCAAAAGTGGTTTCCAGGTATTGGGGAGTCTTTGAGAATCGTTGCGTTTATTGAGACAGTTGGGACGTTTTTCGATTTCAATGGCTTCACGGGTAATTCTGGTTTGGAGGGTTTTGGCTGTGGCAACGGTTTTGGTGTTTTTGAAATCTATTTTGTGGCCTGTTTCTAAATGATGTTGGAATAATGCTGAGTTTGTGTCAGAATTACGGACTGCTAGTTCGTGTTCATATGCTCTACAGGACACTCGTCGGTTGGTCTGGCCGATGTATATTCTGGGACAGTTAGAGCATGGTATTTCATATATTCCTTGGGTTTCATTGGGGATTGTGTCTTTGGGTGTTCGAAGGTAGGTGGATATTTGGTTGTTAGCTGTGAAAATGGTTTTGATGTCATGTCGTGTCAGAATTCGACTTATTTTATCAGTAACACCATGAATATATGGAAGAAAAGCTTTTTGTCGTTCAGGTTCGTCCTTCGGGGGTCTAGGGTGAAGATCTCGGGTTTGCTGGAGTTTGATAGACTTGTGGATTTGGGAATCGGAAAAATCGTTTTGGGTAAGTGCGGATTTGAGCTTTTCCATTTCATTGGGTCTATTGTGGTTATCGGTGAGTTTGAAGGACCTATGTATGAGAGAATTCAGAACCGAATTCAATTGTGCTGGGTGATGATGAGACTTGGCATTGAGGTACCGGTTTGTATGGGTTGGTTTGCGGTAGACGGTGTGAGTGAAAGAATTGTTGAACTTCCTGATGAGAACATCCAACAATGGGAGGGAGTCGTCCTTTTCTATTTCCATAGTGAATTGTATGTTGGGGTGAATGGTGTTAAGGTGGGTCAGGAATGTTGGTAGGGTTTCAAACCCATGTGGCCAAATGTAGAGGTTTGCAAGAACTGGGGAGAGGGGGGAACCCATCGGAGCTCCTTTCACTTGTTTGTAGAATTTGCCCTGAAATAGAAAGTATGTACTGGACATACAATGGCTGATGAGGTTGAGATTGTCTCTAGAGATTTGATGCTTGGTTTCCAAAACACTCAAGGTTTCAGCTAAAGGAATATTCGTGAAGAGAGATGCTACATCGAAGCTTACGAGAATGTCTGTTGGTCGGATATTGAAGGTTTTGAGTGTTTCAATGAAATGAAAAGAGTTTTGGATATACGTTCGAACCTCACATCGACCGTCCGATACCTGATCCTACCATAATTACTAATGAACCCTTAAATCCCACCAACCTTCTATCCTCGATCTCCAGTGATGATAGCCAGCTAGTGAGACAACTCAGACCTAGACGCAAGGTCACTCAGTCTTGAAAATGGCTCCGAAATGGGAGTCGAAACGTAGTATATATATATATATATATATATATATAAACGAAATGAAGAATGGTTAAAGCAGGCCACAATTGAGGTCTCGAGAACGGTCACAGTTGAAAAGTCGGTTGAATTACAAAAAAGTTGTGTATTTCAACGAACAATCAAACGGTGTACTGAAATAGAAAATTTATGAGACATTTCTTTTCTATTCCCACTATTTCAAACCGTTCGTTGATAATTTGACAACTGTTAGGTAATGGCTCATTTAGAATACACTAAACTAAGGTCGGCCACTTTCGGAATTATTTTCTTGAAATGATGGGATATGTAACATTTGACCTGATGAATTTGATCTCATGACTATATTCAATTGCTCAAAAACCAAATTCAGCGAATTTTAATTTGTAATTCTTTGTAACTATAAAAAAATGATATTTTTTGGGAATTTATTGTTTAACAATTTTTATCCTTCTCGTTACGTAAGATACTATTGGAAACAATGAAAATGTTTGTGTTTTTGCCTTGGCGCTTCGATTTGTCAGAATTCAAAAATGAACAGAAGGAGTTTTTTTTAATGTGTTTTGTACAGTGTTCAATTTGGAGTTGAATTTTTTGACAAGGCCTTTGACACCTTTCTTTTTTATTATGGTCTCGCATTTCTTTCTGCACAATTTTGTAGGCATTTCTGAACTCCGATCGGGCATGTACCACACTTGAAGTAGTTTCATCCGCTTCTGTCTATAATGACAATCATCATGGTTACACGATGATTGAAAAACTCGAGAAATAGATAAATGACATTGGAATGATAGAGTATTTCAAAATACGAATCTTTTAATAACGTCTCATGCTTTTTTGGAGGTCAGTGCACCGTTTGATTGAAAATCGAAACATGTAATTTTTTGCAATTTAACCGAACTTCTATTTCTGGTGGTTCTGGAAATCCAAATAGTAGCATGTTAAGAAAAACACCTGTATAAATGACACTCCTCAACACAATTATGCAAGAAATATTGATTTATTTGCAGGAAAACGACATCCCAGTTGACCAATATTAATTCTAAACAGAATTTTCAAGTGATCTTGAAAAATATTACATAATCAAGAGGAAATATTAATTTTGTTTATATTGACTGTTTTCACAAAGCCGAAAGATAGTGGCACAAAAATTTCATTGAATTGGACGACATGTGATATAATATTTATATATTGTATAAGATAAAATGTTTTTGTCTGATTAAACAGGGCAATCACTTTTCTTTTATATCGTTGCAGACAGCAAGGTTGAATTTTGCCGAAACTAGTTTTCAATATGGTATGAAGAGAAATCATTTTTCATTTTTGCATTGTTTTCTATGCATAATTGATGAGAGGTTGTCTAAATGAACAAAGTAGTAACTTTTCTTCATTCATTATTACATATTATTATAGCAAAGTTGATGTATTTATACGAAAATGGTTCATAAATATGGTTATGGTATGTAAAATGGGTATTTTTGTGGAATGTAGTTCGATTATTCATTTTTTGGCATTCTTCTACTCGGAACCAAAAAACAGAATTTATGTCTTTTATGGAAGAATTGAAATTAAAAAAAAATGTTACAAAACACTCTCTGTTCTTCGGTACGTTTTTCTTTCTCAATTTGTATACCAAGCGTATGAAGATTGAATCAAATAGATAACATACATAGAAAATAAAGCCAAATAGAGAGCTAATTGTAGAAAAAACCTTATTCACCAGGATAATATTTCATTCAAGCCCAGACAGGATAATTTGAAACTACATTGTTTGCTTTTTCATTTGATTTCTGCAAGAACAACAAAATTTGGTGGGATATACGCATACATATGCATGATTCAGATGACTTCAATTATGAATTATGAGAAGAACCTTGATCTACTGATTTGTGTGGGTGTGATTTCAGATTCATTGTAGTATGTTGAAGGTTATTCACATGTCGTTTCATGAAAATTTGGGTATCGGCTGCGCACAAGTGAGCAACGTTAACCTTGCCATTGGAATATATTCCCTCGAGATATAATATAATATAATATAATATAATATAATATAATATAATATAATATAATATAATATAATATAATATAATATAATATAATATAATATAATATAATATAATATAATATAATATAATATAATATAATATAATATAATATAATATAATATAATATAATATAATATAATATAATATAATATAATATAATATAATATAATATAATATAATATAATATAATATAATATAATATAATATAATGGGAAAGATCAGACTCGCAACTTAAATCGCTGAAAACTTCGGTAAAACACAGTTTTTGCCCCCCATTCTAATCAGGAAGAGAGCAGACCGTAGATATTAGTCATACTAATATCACGAATATTTTTATTTTGAGGGGAGAAAGGCAGCCGAGGTGTTAACCCTGCAGAAATAGACTGTTAAACATATACTTCCTGCTTGCCCTGAATATGCAGAGGAGAAACAGACTGGGCAATACAGAAAATATTGATAAACATCTTAGCGGACAAAGAACAGACATATAAGCAGTCATGAACTCTACTAAACAAATAGTAATATTGAAAAAATATGGATATGTACTCGATGTTGTACTCAACCCCTTATTGATGTTGAAATTTAAAGAATGAGGATATATTATAATCCGTGATACAAACACATCTCTTCTGTGGTTATAAAGTTCCGAATTGACATAATCTTAGATATATACAGCCTCCTTCTGATTTTAGCCTTCAACTATGAGCACTATCCGCATACCAATACATGTTTATATCCAGAACTAGAAAACGACAAAAAGTAAATATACGCTCACAGTAAATGAAAAGCAGCAAACCTTCCAATTATTTCACTGTAATATTTCCTAACTTCTTGAAAATCCCCACTATCGCTATCAAAGCTCAAACACACACAAAAATCATTAAAACCCAAAATGAATGAAGAGTCAACACAACAGCCCCATATGAATACATGTAAACTTGAGTATGGCGATCTAACCATAAGGTGTTCTCGCAAAGGTCGATGAAGCGCGTATCACTTATTTTCTATTCTGAATAGAGTTGGAGTTAGTCTATTGAAAATGCTGGATTTTATTCTGAACGGAATTTTCATTGTAGCCTTCCGCCACTGAATTGAATTTCCAATTGATTCAGGATCTGTATCGTGATGAAAAATGTGGATCATAATGAGCTCATTATGATAAAGATTTTCACCTACAATACCGATCTTCAATCCGTTGTATATTATGAAACAGATTATGACAATTGTATTATCATAGTACGGGTGTAGAGAAATATTTTTACAGTCATCTGGCTAATTGTTAAGTATCTCGAAGCAATTCACCATGTCTATGATTCATCATATTCTTTTCGTCCAACTATAATTTGCCTTCTTTTTTCCTCTTCTTGACAACCAAAGTTTAAATGAAAATGATGTGTATAATGCCTGCTAAATTACGATACTTTCGAACGAAGAACATTTCCCAGCATTTGCATGTGAGTGTGAAATTACTGATATTATTTCGATCGCCTACAATAACATTTTCTCTACTAGAATTTTTGTAAATTTCACTGAATAATCAGTTTGTTGAAATATTCCGTGAGGACTGTGAAATTATAATGACAAAGGAAAGCCGACCTTTGTCGTATACTTTAAAAATTATGTAGATATTGTAGATCAGTAAGTGATTGTTATTGTGGAAGATAGTATGCATCTTGTAGAAATTTAATGAATAGCTCTAATATTGTAGGACAATCTGGGAAATAGCTACGAAAACATGTGTGAAAGTTGGTAAAAACCAGCATGGTATTGACAGAAAGTGAAATTAGCTAATGTTCAAAACAGTTGCTGAGTATTTAAGTATCTACTGTTTTTTTGCAGGGTCACCAAATTACCTTCACTAATACAATCATCAATGAAATTTCTGATTGTTTGGCAGATTGTTGGTATTGATGTGATAAGCAATTTTATATAATATCAAAAAAATCATTTTATAAGACTTGAGTACCTACTGTATGAGGGGTTTTATGATATACTATATAACTAGTAGCTACAATACTATAAATAGTTACTTGAGCTTGTCTTATCAAAGCTGTATATTATTGTAAAATAAATATTTTATGTCGTTCAATTGCTTTGCTTTATAAAACACTTTCATACGTGAGCTTTTAGTACTATAAGCCTCCCTCATTTATAAATGCCTTATAGGATGAAACAGAGTATAACAGAATGAATTCGTTGCAAAGTCTGCGTTATAAGACTGAAGTCAATGTAACCTCACTTTTGCATTAAAATATTTCTCGTGGGCTTGCTGTACAAAATAAAATGTCACTTTTACATTCAACTTGCATCTAAACCAAATATCACTTGAAATGTGTCAAATCGCTTTTTTATAGTAAGTAAAGTCGACTAGGACACTCTCTCTTGCGTTTCAATAACAACCTTAAAAGTAGAGTTTGATTATTTATAAATGATAAGACCAAGACCCTTCTCTTAAAATAGGTAGTTGGTATACGAAATATGTATATGGAATACATTGCTAATCAATTATTATCAGCTGATCTGAGAGTTCAAAGTGTTATTACCATATTTTATGATCTGGCAACCCAATCTTTTCGCGAATAAAAATATAATTATAACTTGTCTAAAATAGTTGTATAGTATTCGTTATAAAAAAGTTATATCGTGTACCGTTTAATTCCACATTGAAACATTGTTTAAGACATTCCTTTTGGATAAAATTGTTGTATTATAAATCGCCATGTGTAAATAAGGAATTCTTGTACCTGCCATAGCAGCCATTATGAGCAATAGAGTTGAAAACATGCATCTCTATTCGAAAATGTGACTTTATTATTATTTAGAGGATTGAATTGTAAAAAAATAATTGTCATATGAAGTAGCCTATTGAATGAACTATCTACTTGAAACTTAACCAAAATCGAAGCACTCCATTTTTCTGCCAAACATATACTTATAATCTAACAGGTAAATTGTGTACTACCGATGTTCGCCCAAGCGGCCCAAGTCGTTTTAATAAGCATTTTCACAATAAAATGCATGATGCACTTTCAAATCAAAATATAATTTCCTCACTGAAAAATAAAAGGCTTTTTTAAACTGTTATATCACAAAATATTTTCATTGTGTTCGCAATAATAGTATATTATGCAACGATCGTGTAATGATGGTTATTAATACATGAGCATAAACCGGGATACGAAACGAGCCGAAGGTGAGTTTCGTATGGTTTATGCGAGTGTATTAATAACCATTACATGAGAGTTGCATACGCTATTTTATCTACACCCAATGAATAATGAAGAACTAAATTTTATATTATTACGTAGGTATTTATATTGAACACAATAATAGTAGGTAATCAATCGTATTTCTTTGAAAAATTCTACAAAATTATAATTAATGGTATAACCACGGAAAATACAACAATGAGAAATGAAAAGAAGAAAAAAAAAGGAAAAAAAAGTTCTGCCGACGTCAGGAATTGAACCCGGACGTAACTATTCACTACCGGCGCCTTTGACCATTCGGACATGAGAGCTCATATAATTATGTTGAAAATAAAAATATATGTCTTGCATTTGTCAAATGAAAAATATAATCCTTTCGATTGTATTTTTTTCTTGTCTAAGACATCTGTGGAGGGTCGCTGGTAATTCTTCTATATCCCTGCTATAAGACATTTTCATACTATTATCGAAAATTGACTAAATTCTACAAGAATTCAATACCTACTGATTTTGACTTGACAAACGTCAAAATGCAAAGCTTGCACATCATGCTTGATTGAAAAATAATGGGTTTCTATTGGTTGAAAATCTGTATCGTAATGAAAATCTGTATCGTAATGGATTTCATTATAAAACGGGTTGTGGGCATATAAGTGTATTATTAGAGTACGGGTGTAGATAAAAATATATATTGCATTATACAACCATTTTGTAAGACCTTTATAGTGCCGCTTCAATCCCATTTTATAAATGTGACTACATGACACATTATAAAATAATTTTATAGTAGCTGTATAAATGAGTATAAAATAGTAAGAGAGTTGTATAAAACAATAAGAGTTGTATGAACTTTCAATAGAACTCTCATATACTACTACACTGTTGTATAAAAGTGGGCCCTTTTTTGTTTTACCTATAAGGATCACTTGATTGTTTTGTAGACCATTATAAAAATTTCAGTATCCTATGAGATATATCTCGTAGCTGTTTATACAAACCCTCATAGAATGTTATTTGCTACTTGGGCAACGATATCTCTTCATTCGTGGTAGGTTATCATTTCAAAAACTAATAAGAAAAAAACATTCATCACAAAATGATGATTTTCAAACAGAATTTCTCTGGCTATTTCAAAATTTTCTGGACGTTTCAGTTATATGAAATGTAAATTCATCCAATCAAAAAGTTTGTTGCACCTGCGAATGAAAGTTGATACATGAGATTACCATATTTGTTTCAACGACATATTTACCGATATTCTTTCAGAAACATTTCTCATAGGTGACATTGCATCAATCTCCTGTACGATTTTCAAAACAAGTCGTAGCATTTCCTGTTTCTCTAGCCTATTCAATCACGAAAATCGAGATCAATTTGCATGTCAATATCCCCGAAGCGACAAACGAATGATAAATATGGGAAGCTTGCACACACAGCGACTAGTTAAACACGTACCAAGGAAATGGAACTGATTATATAAAGTTGCTTCATATAATAATCGATAATTTTTCCTACGACAGAATTTTCTGCCATTAGCTGTCGGCGATCTCGAATATCCTTTCAAGTTCCCCGGTCTAGTTATAAACCAATTATCTGACAACGCTGTACCAAAGCTACCTACGATCGAGTGAAAGTAAAACCCAACCAAAAGCGTGTCTGGCCAAAGCTGGTCAGTAGTACAGAAATTCTCATTCAGACGGCGGACCGCACGGTGACAGGTGCAACTGGCGCATGCTCGACGTCTCGATACTTTCAGAGTGACCATCATCAGGACCTGCGAGTCGTTCGTGGACGATTTTTTGTGTTTTTTCACTGCTAGTGAGTGAGTGAAGTACTGAGGACCATGAGGGGTGCCCTGTGGTGCCTTCTCTTGGCATTCGCGAGCGGTACCTTCGGCATCAAGGGCGTACCGTCGAGGTTGCCAAGAACTAGTGCGGGACAGTTGGCGGCGGCCGCTGCCGCCCAAAATAAAACTATTCACGAATTGAGGAATTCGCGAAATGTGACGCAGAATGTAGTTGGACAACCTCCAGGGCGTGGATCTAGCAGTAGAGTTAGGTGAGTTTCGAAAAAATTGTTGAAGTACTTTTGTAGCTTTACAAAACTATCAGAAATGAGGTGTTTTTTAATGTAGAAATGAGCCTCATTTCCTCCCATTACCTTGCATCCCATCTCTGAAATTCAATCTCTCAGAGTTGACAAAAAAATTAATTCTGCTGTTTTCGGCATTGGAATCTAAGAAGTGTGTTGGTTTTTGGCACGTCTTTCTGATTTTGCTATTGAGGAAATCTAGCAGTTCATGGAAGCCACCGAGTTGTACCTAGGAAGTTTCAGCTCTTGGTAATTTCAGATGAGATGAAATTGGCACTTGTGGTATAAAACTTGAATCTTTTTGTAGACACTTAATTAAAATAACTTGTACGCAACGCAAGTTTCGCAAACAAGATTAGTATCTTCAGGATGAGAAAATTGATACCCTGGTGATTTTTCCTCTGAAAATGAAAAAGCTTCAGATTCTTTTATATCTGTTTATAGGGCACATCGGCATATATGCCCCTATAGGAAACTGCTATATTACGAAAAAGCAAAATTGACTAACTATTTTATCATTTACGTATCGAATTTTTTGTGAATTTATAGATTGAATTTGAGAAAAGAAGGTGAAATTATTTTATATTACCCCTTGGCGACGTTTAACCAAAAAGGGTCCTCAGAAATTCAAAGAAATATTCACGTCAATAAAATTAACGATGACTTGTTGAAAATAATAGCCTGGGGTAACATGAACTTGGTGGTATTCGTTGTTAGGAAAACCCAGGCATGTCTCTTCTCAAGGGAAGTCGAGCTATCATCATCTAGTATTCAGATGTCAGGAGTAACTATTCCTACAAAGTCAAGTATCTCGATGCTAGGAATTACGATCGATAATAATCTCTCATGGGAAAACCATGTGAGATCGATCGCTAGAGATGCCCAGAAACTTGGATTTCTATTTCTCGCGAAGAAATACTTCACTTCTCGTCAGCTTCTAATGGTCTACAAGGCTCGGATACGACCTGTCTTGGAATGTAGTTCTCATGTGTGGAGTTCGGCACCAAAACATTCATTGAGGCTTCTCGATTCTATTCAAAAAGAAGCAATCCGTCTTGTTGGTGATTCTTCGCTCACAGACTCGCTCAGTTCACTGGAACATCGTAGAAGGGTCGGAGACTTGTCTCTCTTCTACAGCTATTTTCCCGGTCGGTGCTCTTCTGAAGTGTTATCAATTTTTCCAACCTTGGCAATATCTACACAGATGACTAGACCAGTACAGACTTCCCACCCCTTTATTGTGAATTTTGGGACCTGTCGATCCTCTCTTGCTCAGAGATCTCTTTTCGAAAGAACAGCTGAGCTCTGGAGCTTCTTGCCGAGAGAGGTTTTTCCAGAGGTTCACAAACTTCAAAAATTCAAAGTGAATGTTAATCAGTCCCTTGATTCACGCAGTGTTCTTTGAATTTACAGGGCTTTCCTTACTTGTGAATCTGCAAATGAAAAGAAAAAAAAGTTGATTTCATCATGGAAATTGAGAAAAATAATCAGTTTTCTTTCCTTGACGTTCTTGTTGAAAAAACATTCAATAATTTCGAAACGAGTGTTTTCAGGAAAAACATATAAATCGTTATTTACATTTCAATTCAAACCATAAAATCGAAAGTACCCATGAAAGAGAACAAATCATATCCAGAAATTGGAAACAGAGAATTATATACCATAAGAAATGTGCTCGGAGAAAATACTTATCCAAATAAATTACTTAATAGAACCATCCAAGAGTTTGGAAGAGGCTCATACAGAGCAAACACCAATATTCGACGAAATTCTTTGATAAAAATAAGCATTCCTTATATCCATGGTGCATCAGAACAAATCAAAGGTATAGGAAATAATTTCATTATAAGAACAATATTCAAAACGAGAATGAGAACACGATCAGATCCATGTTGAGTCGAAACAAACATTTGGACACAGAACATAATTAAAAAAACGTTTTTGGTATTCCATGTGCATGTGGTAGGGTTTATACTGGCGAAACATCAACACCATTAAGAATGAGAACAGCTGAACATGAAAACAACTGGAGAAGACGAGAAACAGATAGGTCGAAATAAGCTGAACACATATTAACAACAAATGGTAGGTAAACACATGGTGGTATGCCATAATATTAATTCACTCACTACTTGTATATTATTGAACCGAAATGAGGAAATTGCTACTTGCTCACTGAATATAGATCAATGTTGGACGTTACTTCTGAATGAAGAAATTGAACTGGGAAGGTTCAGTTCCAAATGGGTTGTGTCAAAATCAGCACTTGGTAGAACTATTAATGAGTTGCCAATCTCACATTTCGACACAACACACAAAATTGAATTCTGCAAAAGAATTTTTGCGAATTGCTCGTAAAAGGATGCAGATAAGTTTCCGAAAGGTAGCCAAGTATAATAGTATATTAAGTTTTCGAAATCGATACGCCTTGGCAGAGATTGGATTGGAATGAAGCTAGATCCATACATATACTTCAAGCATATTACTTAAAGTTCGTAAATGTTATCATTATAGAACGAGTTATAGAATCATATTGAAAAGAGTTGCATTTGTGAGCATTCGTCTCCTAAGAAAAACGTCTTCTATTGACACTCCTCTGAAAATCTTCACGATGAATTTTGTGACAATTTCTGAACATGAAGCTCTGAAAAGTGAAATATATGACTGATCCGAATGCTGATCTGAATTCTGAGATATACAGCCTCTGTTGAGTGGGAAAAACCTGCATAGTAGTAAGAATTCAAGAAATCGTCGATTGCTCTTTAAATCACAGAAATAACTGAGAAAGATCCAAGCGACCAACATATGTTCTTCTGCTTATTTCTAATGAATGATTTCATTGGCAGAATGGTAACAAAGAAATTGGGTTTGAGGAGTACCGAAAAAGACAGAGTTGGAGCATTTATCTTCGAAAAAATACTCTCTTCATGCGGAAAAGAAGTACCTGAATAACTGACGGAGAGGGCAGATATCCGATAAGAATCCATGATACTTAACATAATAAAAAAAAAGTTCACAAAACCGCTAAAGGTGTTTCAATATATAATAGCTGTTTCGGGTGTGTTGTGATACTGGTAGTACCATAATACGCCGTTTTTGTCTAGCGAAAATCACAGACTGAAGAGTTTTTATAATATTGGTACAGTTGTTTGTTTATACTCTCGGCATTCCCATATCTTTCCTGTTTAAGAATCTCTGACAATCCTATGACGCTCCAAGAATTCAAGCTACATGAAGAAGACTTCAGTTTGATTCATAAGAAAAAACAAACATTGGATGTAATTTTCATACAAAACTTTTTGGAACTAGTACCATAATGGTATTGAGTCAACACGGAACATTATTATCAATGTGAGGAATCCAGTTATAATTTTTATTTGTGTATCAGTATTGCTAAAACAGCTGATGTGGAAAAAATAAAATTCCTTTCTTTATGGAATCATGGAAATGCAAAAAGCAAATGAATAGGAGCAGGATCTAGAATTCAATACCATCCACCAAATTGAATTGAGCCTAAAATGTTAGGTCCAATCACGTGTTCAAAACTGTTTTGGTCATTGAGGAAATCTCAATTGTTCCATTTCTATATTTTTTTCTGTCAATGAATTGTTCTAGACCGAGTTTTGGACCGTCTATTTGGCATATCAATTTGACCGTTATTAAATACATATTTGCTAGAGAATCACTATAATAATGATATTCAAATCATTCATTAGTAAAATCTTATCGAGTTTCACTACAACAATGACCCACTTCATACAACAAACATGTCTATTATGCACAATTAGCATTCAGACAAACTGATTCTTTTCAATCCTTCGTTCTCTGTGACCTTTCTTAAAAATCAAGATTTCAAAACATCTTGTAATTCATTCTTCAGTCGGAAGAGAGAAATCATCTCCAGTAGCAAAGAGGAAACTGTAAAGGAATATTCAACAAAAATAATGTATATTTTCTTACAGAGAAACAGATATGAGAAATCAATTATAAAAAACATGGAAGATTCATGCCTAGGAAGAATCCATAACTATATCTTGGAGTTCAAGAGATTATCAAACACTTATTGAAGTGATTCAAATAATATATCATTCGATATATCTACCTACTGCTGACAAAATTCAGAATATTGGTAACAAATGTTCACACCAATATATTCTCATTCAACTCTATTTTTTTTTTGGTTGAGATAAATATATTATATGTTGTTGATATTATCGAATTATTAACTCAAATCACGATTAGGTTCCAGACCTACACTTTGAAGAAGTTTGGGTATGTAATATTTTGGCAAACTTTCATTCAGTATTGAATACCACCAAGATTATCGTCGTGTTTTTCTATTCAAGTAGTCACATATAGTCCGAGTATTTGAACTTTTATCACTCCTAGCGTTGTTGTTGACGATATCACCAAGACGTTTTCTTGAATATGTTTGAGCTCTGGATTATTTCCATGAAATTTTTCAATACGGAAAAACCTACCTGACCACAATCTGATCAGTGTGTATAGAAAATTTCATTGTTTTCTGAGGAAGACATTTTTTCGAAACGTTAATGAAGAAACAGTTCCCTCTTTGGATCGTTGAGCCTTCAAAAATAATTTGCTTTTTTTCCAAACGAATAATCTCGTGGGATACATTCAAGTAAAAATTTTTTTCATCTTATAAAATCATATTATCCTATGCAATAATAAAGAGTGGCTTTGTGATTTTGATGACACTAGTCTTCAACTCACTGAAAAAACGTAAGAAAAGTAACGGGTAGAGTTCAACTTCGTTTCTATGATCATTGGAGAAAAACATTGGAGAAGAAGTGAATATAGATATGAATGAAATAGACATCAACTCTCAGAAACATGGAAGTATGACTTTTTCCTCTATACCCTGTTCTATTTTCAGTGTATGCGATGTTAATTTCATTTTGTTTCCAGAACAGACTCGGGATTGAGCAATTTCGTCTTTTAATGGGTACTTTTAATTTGAATGAACAAACACCGCTCAACTGTGAAGATTGAAATCACGTTTCCTCTCTCACTCACTATTGAAGTCTCTTATTTGCTTTGAAAATGCCGAGTGATAAATGGAATGTTGAATGATATTGCACAATACAAATACTAGAGGACGAACTTTCTGCTGTGATTCTTGGGTAACAGAAGCCACGATTGTCGTTCACGTTTCGTATCAATGTTTTGACGACGCGCAGATCAGATATTATCACATATTATTTGAAGACAGACACCAAATTAAAAGAAAAGCAGTGGAGTTGCTCCACGTGGAATGAAATTCGGTTTTCGTGATGAACTTAAATCAAAACAATAATGCACTTCCTGAAGAGGTCTTCATGAAATTCAGATACATAATTGTTTTTGTAGAGGAATTGGTTTCAAGGAAGTATTTTTTATCTTATATCACCCAGAAGTTTTTTGAATATGTTTGAAATCTAGAATCTATAGAAATTATTTCGAAACGTTGATGAAGATCAAGTTGGATCGTCAAGCCCCCAAAAATAATTTGCTTCTCCCCAAACAAATAATTAATGAAACGTGGGATACATTCAAGTTTTTCATCTTATACAATCATATTTCTCTATGCAATAATAAAAAGTGGCTTAATGGTAATGGTTTGGACTTCCATTGTCTATATGATCAACTCTATTGAAACCTGTTGCTAAGAACGGATGGATCAAACTACAAATCAAGTGAGAAAATCAAATTAAAATCATTTTTTTTTATCAATAATGAAATTGAGGATTGATTGATCAAAGAAAATAATGTTGTTACAAAAAATCGAGATATCGAATATGAAATACGAGTAACAAAAAATTAAATAAAGAAATGAAATAATATTGTGACAAGAAATTAAGGTATCGAATGTGAAATACTAGTCAAAAAAAGTGAATAAAGAAATAAATGAAATATTATGAAAAAATGTTGAGGTATTTTTTATCTTTTTTGTTTTCCGAATACAATGTGATTTTTTTATATATACAGTTTGGCACCAAAAAGAAGCCGTGTGGAACAAGGGATGAGAGATCCGAATTAACATTCACTTAAAATTTTTGAATTTTGTCAAGAGTTCTTTATGAAATTCGGATAGAAAATAATTTCCGTGGATGGAACGAAGTTTTAAGGAAGTATTTTTATGAAAAATTGAATTGAACTGAGGTCCGACATGTCTCCAAGTTCACAACAAACGGGTGGGAATTCTGTACTCGTTGAGTCATCCGTGTAGATATTAGAAGAGCACCGACCGTGTGTACGATGTTCCAATGAAGTAAGCGATTCTGTGAGCGAAGAATCACATACGAGACGGTTTGCCTTTCTCTAAATAGAGTCGAGAAGCTTCAATGAATGTTTTGATGCCGAACTCCAAAAACCTCTCTGTGGAAAAAACGATATGGGTTAAAGGCGCAATACACTCGTCTCTTCACAATTATCTGTGCAATGAATTATATCACCCTTGACAAAATATTTTCACTCGGAACAAATGATCATCCGTTAAAAAATGTGATGTAAAACCTAAATAATTGATAGTTAGATGTGAGAAGTTTAGTACCTTGCGTAACGTTATTACATATCAAATAGAGAGAGCGTTCAATTCATTCATCAATTGAGGCCAATTTTATATCATGTCGTGCGGACAGCGTTAATATTATGGGTACTACGAGTACTACTACGGCTGGAAGGAATTTAATAACGTCCCGTTCAAAAATACTGTTGAATGAAATAATAGTTCATAACTATTAATGACGATTGTGTAATCGTTTTTCGGTGTAATGTCTGACTAACGAATGGGAAGCCTTACATGATGAATATTATTCAGATAATAATATTATCATCAATAAAAAAAAGATTGAAAATATTGGAGTGAAACTTGATCTTTTTTAATTATTATGAAAAAACCAAACTGAAGTTAGTTGCGCCAGATGCGCGTTTCGTCTTCAAGGTTAGCATCTTCAGGAGAAGAAGACTGATACTGAGTCTACGAACTAGAGTTGGCATTACTCATATCGTCCCAGGTCACTTGGGTATCGTAGGCAATGAAAAAGCTCATGAGCTTGCAAGACAACGATCTTCGACACAATATACTGGACCCGAGCCAGCAGTCAAAATGATGGTACGGAATCAGAACAAAACATAGAGATTACCTAACGTAACCTAACCTTCCTAGTGGCGCTCATGGTAGAACTTTCATGAAAGAGCCGTCGAGGAAAAAGACTAAAGACCTGCTTCAGTGTAACAGGAGTCAGATAAGGATTATAAAAGGACTACTGATTGGACACTGTCCATCCAAAAGACACCTGGATGAGATAGGGCTGTACAACGGCGACCTTAGCTACAGACAATGTAACAAAGTGAAAGAGACAGCTTGACACATACTATGCGAATGTGAGGCTCTGGATCACGAAAGGCAACAAATATATAACCAATTCTTGATCCAGAAGAATATGACAAACGCTCAGCAATCAACCTGCATAAACTTGTGCAGGAGACATGTTTTTCCCTTGTCGAAGCCGTCTGACCTGTCCTTCACTGCCAGGTCTCCGGAAAGCACTTCAGCCTCTAGGGCTTATTGCGCTTTACTTCCCTATACTTTATGACACCCATTCCAACAGCCTTGTCCCCTGCACAAGTTTGTGCAGGTTGATTGCTGGGTGTTTGTCATATTCTTCTGGTTCCAAAATTGGTTTTCCATATATTTGTTGCCTTTTATGATCTAGAGCCTCACGTTCGCAGAGTATGTGTCCAGCTATCTCTATCTCTTTGTTACATTGTCTGCAGCTAAGGTCGTCATTGTACAGACCTATCTTATTAAAGTGTCCTTTGAGTGGACAGTGTCCAGTCAACAGCCCTGTTATAACCCTCATCTGATTCCTGTTACACTGAAGCAGGTTTTCAGTCTTTCTCCTCGACGGTCCTTTCATGAAAGTTCTCCCGTGAGCGCTACTGGGTAGATTTCCCCAGTAATCTCTATGTTTTGTTCTCACCCAATACCTCATTTGACTCTGTGCCATTCTGCTGGCTCGGGTCCAGTGTATGGTGTTGATGATCCTTGTCTTGCAAGCTCATCGCTTTTTTCATTGCCTGCGATACCTGACTGGGCCACTGTACCCACTGTAGAGTCAGTCTATAATGGTCTGCCGGATATTTCAGTTCCTCGCGTCATTCCCATACCAGTCTAGATGTCTCTCTGGGATTTTTCAGTGCCCTGAGTGAAGCTTGGGTGTTCGTGAAAGTATTGATCCTCCCATTTCGTTGAGACATCAGATTGATTGTTCTCTTTGCCACTCTTCACGATCTCTTATCATTACTGAGAAGTTCGTGTTGAATATAAATTTGGGTGACATGTGGTCTGTATTCATGTTGAGTACATGTCCCTCCACATGTTCCATGATATCTGTTTTCACCGATCTTTTGTATCCCGGTGAATTTTCCAGTCTAAAATGGCCCATTCTTGCCTCTTTCCCCATCACAAGATGTGAGTGGAGAAGATCCAAGAGCACCTCCAGGGACAAGGTTGTTGGGATGGGTTTCATTAAATATAGAGAAGCAAAGCGCAATGAGCCCTAGATGCTGAAATGCTCGTACACGTTAAGGGGACATATTTTAATACTATATTACTTTATGAGGCGGAGAAGCATGACTTTTCTTGACGCGCAAGTCAAGAAAAGTCGCTTCTTTGCCGAATAAAGTATACTATTTTTTCTTCAAACTTAGCAATTTTCAATCATAAATAGTACAATTCATACGCTATTTTTACTCGAAATCAACTGTGACAACTATCAAAGTCGTCTAGATGTTAGAAATTGAAATAATTAAGTCGTCGGTGGGATTTGCGTCTCCCTGGTCACAGTTGTTTGACAGTTATTTTATGTTATTAAAGACAGCTTATTGTTGTTGTAACCGAAAGCGCAAATTTAGTGCGAAAATGGAAAACCTAAACGAAATTGAGTCCGCGGCTAATGATGCAGTAGCACGTTTGGGGCCCTCCAAGTCCGGAATAAAGTATCGGTTAGAGTACAAGCACTTCCAAGAGTGGTGCGATACAAGAGGAGTACGGCAAGTTACCGAAGACGTTTTACTGGCATATTTTAATATAATGGAAAATGAAAATAAATGGAAATCTTCTACAATGTGGTCACGATAATCTATGATAAAATCCGAGTTAGTTATTAGAAAAAATGTGGATATAAGCAAATTTAAGTTACGTGCCTTTCTGAAAAAGACAAGCGAAGGATATACTGCAAAGAAGTCTAAAGTTTTCACTAAAGACGAGTTTGATAAATTTTGGTTCGAAGCGCCAGATAAGTTGTATTTAGGATTAAAGGTAAAAAAAATTATATTGCAAAGCATGTAGTATACTCTACTAAATTATAAAAATATTTCAGATTGTTTTGTTAATTGGGGTTACCGGCGCCTGTCGATGCGACGAATTGGTAAAAATAAAGACTGTGGACATTGAGGATAAAGAAAATGTAATAATTATCAAAATCCCAGACAGTAAAACACGACAAATTAGATCTTTTACGATAATTGGTCAAAACTAAATCAAACTGTATAAAAAGTATGCATCACTGCGGCCTGAAAATTTCACAGAAAACCGATTTTTTATAAAGTACCAAAATGGAAAGTGTTACCGAAGCGTCATGGGAATACATCAGCGCAGTAGCCCAAAAAGTAGCTAGTTAAACGATGCAAGCGCATACACGGGTCACTGTTTACGACGAACTTCAGCAACACTTTTAATTGATGGAGGCGGAAATCTAGAATGCCTCAAACGACATGGGGGCAGGAAATCAAGCACGGTTGCCGAAGGATATATAGAGGATCCAATAAGAAATAAGAACGATAATGCTCAAAAAATTTTAAACCCTCATAATTCGCCAACATCGGGAATGATTGCTGAAAGTTGTGCTCGACCATCAGTATCATCAACAATTACCAATGCGTATCAAGAGTCGGGAACATTTTTGCACGGTTTCAATTCTGAAAATGCTGCATTAACTAATTGTACTTTTAATATTACTATAAATAAAAATGATGTTTAATTGTTGTTAATGACATTTGTATTGTTGCTTTGTGACATGTTTCATATTGTTGCCATGACAACATTTTTCCCTCCGCCGTAAAGAAATGGGAAAAAAAACTGCTGTCGGCGGGGACATCAAACTTTGACAGGATCAAGTTAGATAAGTAATGTCATCATTATTTGACGTTTGAAGAAAAACATATTTTCCAACCTCTGTCTCTGAACCCCTAGCGAGGGGGTGTCACAACCTTCAAATTTCAAATGGGAAATGGAGTCGATTAATGCATCATGGGAAAAGTCACAAAATTATCTTTCCAATCATACTCTATCCATTGGAATTTACTCAAACATCCAATGCAAAATCGTCATTAAGAACATCAACCTGATAAATTTGCTACTGATGAAAAATACAAATAAGTTTTGGGATTTGAGAATCAGAATAATGGCAAACATGTCTGAAATACTTCATTCCAACGAAAGTGAGAATTTGATGTTGATATTTCTCATTACAATCAAATCCCCAATTAATCGATTGTTTGTTTTTTTTGCAAAAACTGCAGATGACTATAAGACACTAATTCAGGCAACCGTTCATTTGCGTCTTGTCACTGATTCAGTTTTTTTTTTTTGAAAATCATTTTCACTCCACCATAAAACATGGTTTATTCCATTCCAGAACGAGTTGGAAATGTTGACTTTCATTAAGAAAAAAAGTTCTACTAGACTTACTGCTCGTTTGTATGTGAACATTCACCCCATTAAAATATTTCGTAAATTGTCAAGTTAGTTAGAAAGATTGTCGATACCTGATTCGTCTGTAATATGAAACATGAACCGCAGAACCCCAACAATAAAATTTTAGAAATTAATTCCCACAAAATCTATAATATTGTAGGCAAGCAAATGTATCACATTTTCAACTCTTGTTGAAGTAACGTTTCAATAAAACGATTCAACAACTTGTTAATTTTTTATACAAAGCGCAGTTACCAATAACAAACATTGGAACCTACCACTAATTGTAAATGTTTCGATTTTTCATCAATACCAAAATTATTGGGTTAATGTTCATAACGCCGTTTTCAAATTGATTCACGAAGTAAATTTCAATAAATGCGTTATGATTTCAAAGATAATTTTGTGCCTTTTTATGTTATGTATCGCTCGTCCCCACTTTCTATTTGAAATTTTAGGGTTGTCACAACCCGGTTGTGACTCCTCGCTAGGGGGTTTAATGCATATGTTAAAGAATATGTACAAAATGTGCCGAGAATTTTTGCTTCAATTCAAATTCAAATACAAACAAATGAGAAAAGCAAGGTGCACATTTGTCGTTAGACCACTCTGTATATTAATTCACAACTTCATATGCGGGCGCAAGACCACACATAGTTGAATCATTTCCTATTTTGGATTGTAATATTATTCCTTATTATTTCTTTCATTCTCTGAGACTTAATGTTTTATTCATATGGGATTAAGGGTACATACCTGGGTTCAATTAACTCATTGTACCGTTTTGATCTGAATTCCGATAACAGATTAGAGTACCAGTTACCTAATGGTCAAGGTACTCGGAGGTAAAATGGATTCATAATTATTCAGGGTTCAGCGAACAATAGTTCTCAAGTAGCATTACGAGATTGTCAGATAATTCTTAACAATATATGGAATTATGTAATTATTTAGTTTTTTGAATAGAACAGTTATGACAGGAAAAGCGTTCTGTCTAGTAATTTCAAATCTTGTTGTAGATAAGTAGGATAATAATAACGTTATTAGTGGGGAAATATGGATGTTTTTTCTTTAATTTTATGAAATTATATCCTGTAATAGATTCAAGCTGTGTTTGAATATTCATGGATTCATTTTAATGAGGTTTTATCTGATTCTGAATGCAGTTATGTTGGAAAAGTTGAGGGTCGACAGTTGATGAAATTCAAACTGTATGCAGTTACAGCTTCTATAGAAGTAAAATAAAAAAAATGCAAATAATTTCTGTTGATGGGTAGGTGTATATTATTCGAAGACGTTTGTTTCATTCATAAAAAAGAAAGAAAAAGTCTATCTAAAACTCCCGTGCCTATATAGCGACGACGGGCACCACTGGGTTACTTACAGATTCGAAAACTTTAAATTCAAACGTTTCTCTACCAAATTTTTCAGAAATTGTATTTTTTTATGTAAGATTTTATTTTAGTGAATTGAATTCAGATTATTTGGTGTACTGAAATTAAAACCATGCTTTATCGTATCATGAACTGTCGTGAAATCTATGGATATGGATACTTGTGAAAAACAAACGATTTTTTTTATTGAAATCAAATTATATCAAATGGATGGAATATGCAATTTTCTGACATTTTTTCGAAAGAAGATGGTGTACGTGAATTTTATAGCAAAGAACTGATACCAACTTTTTCTGCTTCTTTGTGTTCGTAATATGGAAATTTGATGACTGTCATCATATCATTAGAACACGACTGGTCATAACAGTAATATGGATTTTATGTGTCAGTTCCCTCGACTTTATGAAATTTTAATACTTTGTTATTTAATTTTTTCATTTCATTGAATTCTTCATTTGTTTTCATTCTTTCATTTCATATTTCCTTTTTTCTGTAGTATTCGTACCGGAGAAATCGGGCTAATCTTTCCTAATGAAAACAAATGAAGAATTCAATGAAATAAAAAAATTAAATAACAAAGTATATATATATATATATACATATATATATATATATATATATATATATATATATATATATATATATATATATATATATATATATATGTATATATATGTTGTTGTTGAGTTCGGGTTGAACCGCGTCTGGAGTTTTGTTTTATATATATATAGATTCCAATATTGATTCTCATTTTTTCAGATTAGAAAACTACGCAATAAATGTCAGTTTTTTTTCAATAGCAACAACATTTTTGAAATGAAAGTATTTGAAAGCCCTTCCGAGTTCCATTTATGAGACTTATTTTCAAAGGAAAACTTAAACTTTAAAAACGATTTAATAAAAACATTGATATCAAAGGAATATAATAAAAAACACTTCTATAGTTCTTTTGTATAGATTTTTTCTTATTGAACATTTGAATTTTTTTCGTAGCTTCACGGCGCATGTTGTTAAAACACTTTCAACTGCCCCACAATATCCCAAACTCAGTGATTCGAATAAAATGAGAGAAAATGTATATAAACATCCTTGTAGAGGCGAATGAAAAAGAAAGAAACAAATCTCTAAAATTTTTAAAATTGTGTTACCATTATTCAAGTCACTTTCCAGAAAGCAAACCTAATTACCGGAGATAAGACGCATTTGTATGAGAAGAAACAAGATTTCGAGAATGCTGATGAGAATTTTGATTTCATTGGAAGACCTTGTTAATGAGGATACCTTTTTTGTGTCGGCATGTGAGACCGAGTTAATCAATATAAATTTCGTGGTCTTGTAAATGCTCTCGTTATCTCACTAATGAATTTTTTTGAATGGGTACCTATTCATTAAGAGACAACAACACCACGGTGTTTTCGCTTTTATCTAGACATGACAAGCGATTTTTCAGTGTCTCGCCTTTATATTTAATGCTGTTTGGATGTTGTGTGGAAAGCTGGATCATTTTTATTACCAGAAGAATCGAACGTGGTTTGAAACTGTGTGCAAAATATTTCAGAGAACTTTCCATGCGTTTCATTAATAAATTCGATGAAAGTATGATATATTTTGAAAAAAATTCCCTTGGAGCTTATGTAGTTCGATTTTCTCTACAAAAAGTTCAAATGAAATTTTTGATAGTCGTTTTTCGGAGAAACATTTCCAGATTTTAACATCAAATTCTTGGTGTATATAACCAATAAAATTTTTCGTTCATTTGATCATGACACCACGCAGGCCCTTTTTGGAAATAATAATAATTTTCTGCTGAAAAATTTTGAAAACGAGTAGATAAGCGGTTGTGTGGTGTTTTGCTAAAAAGAAGGACAACTTTGATTTGTTTTTTTTTCAATGCCAGAAATTTGGAAAATGGGGAAGTTCTACAACAAAAAAGACCTGTATCTCCGATAAAAGACCGGCAAAAAATAATCTTGAATTTGTTGTACCCAAGACCAAATTACTTGAGTTCCACTTTTTTTGCAAGTAAGATACGAGGTTTTACCATGACTTCAAACAAATCCAGCTTGTGGAGGAAGAAAACTATAATCAGACATGAGGGTTCATGTTCTCCAGATCTGATCTCAGCTTCCAAATCCTTATGTTGACATTGGTATGATTTTTGCATGAACCATTCATTCTACAGGTTGTTGATGGAGTATCATCTGATATTCTCCCAATAAAAGCAGGTGTTCCACAGGGTTCAGTTCTGACGCCTACTTTGTTTCTGCTTCATATCAATGATGATTCATTGAGGTTTCTCGATTCTATTCAGTAAAAGGCAGTCCGTCTTATTGGTGATTCTTCGCTCACAGACTCGCTCACTTCATTGGAACATAAGGGAGGGGTCGGAGACTTTTCTCTCTTCTTTAGATATATTCACGGTCGGTGCTCTTCTGAATTGTTATCAATCATTCCACCCTTGGCAATATCTACACGGATGACTCTAAGGGTCGAGAATTCCCACCCCTTTGTTGTGAATTTGGAGACCTGTCGAACCTCTCATGCTAAGGAATCTTTTCTGAATAGAACACCTAAGGTTTGGAACTCCTTGCCAAAAGAGGTTTTTCCTGAGGCTTACAAACTCCAAAAATTCAAAGTTAATGTTAATTCGTATCTCCTGTCCTTTGATTCACGCGGTGTTCTTTGAACATTACAGTGCTTCCCTTTCGTGTGAATCTGCATGTAAAGGAAAAAATTATTGAATGCTCCGCCATTTTGTAGTAGGTGAAGATATCGACCAAATATCCTAGGGTTATACAGTATTCGTCAGTAGCTTCTGAAAGATGTGTGACACACCCCCCCCCTTTCAATTTAACTCTTTTTTCCAGATTACGCATTTTACTATTCATGCATCAATTTCAATTCCATCCCAACTTTCAATTTCTTGAGTTGTCCCGTTCAAAAAATAAAAAAGAAGGACATTGAAGAGAGTCATTGTATCTAGTTTATAATAATGAAGATTTTGCTGTAACCCTTTTTTTTGCGAAATATGATTGAATTAACATTGAATTTACTATGCAAATATTATTTATTAGGTATAAATCTTTGCTCTAATCATTTTTATCCCTTGTCCATCTCATTTTTCAGTAACTTGTTTTCGAAATTTGTTGTAATTAAAATCGCACATTTTTTGTTTTTCTTGTTGAGCTTTGATCAATGGAGTCCAACAGCTTTCATGAAGATACATTGACCTGTCCCGGATTCCGAGGTAAAAATCCTACGGCGCTCCAATTTTTGAGAAAGGGCTGGACTGCAGCTCTAAATATATAGGAACATGATTTGATAAAGGCCATCGGAATTGTTCAGTGACATTCGTTCCAATTCCCTTTCATTATATTGTAAACCGATATGTTCGTGCGGTTCGACAATCACACCTTACATAATGATATCGTTATTGATATTTTATGCTCGAACTGGCGGTGGTTGTACATTATCCGTCTTGTACTAATTACTATTGCAAGGTTTGCATGGCAACAGACCATTTTCACTTTCAATTTCACGAATGTACTAAATGCACCGATTCTTGTTAGCCGCGTTGACATGAACTTGTTGAGTCAACGCTGCTTTGGAAATTTATCTCTCTCACGTTTGATTATATTCCAGCCTGTAACACACTCCACCAAGGCACTGAGTTGTGAAAAACCCGGTATATTAATCAGTCCAAGACTAATGTGTACATGCACAAATAATAATCACATAAAGATAAAAGATATCACAACATGTAGCGGAAAGAGCAGCCACATAAAATAAAATACATTGGCCACAAACAGACACCAAGAAACAGTGAAAAAAAAACAATGAATATCACTGTCAAGGGTTGCACTCAGCCAGCATGAGGTTCTTAATGAGGACTCGATTCTGCGAAAGAAACTGAATTTTGTGATTTCTTTGATTTAACATATTTTTAGATCGAGTTTTATAATCATTATGTTCAAAAACGGAAGATATCTTGTCTCTCAAATACGACGGGGCATCACCTGTTCTAATTTTGAAAATAAAAACCATTGTTTGGTACAAGAACATCCTATCAACTGAATGGCGTTCCAAGGAGCAGAGAAAAATGAGATGACTGAGAGGAATGATACGGCTTGGAATATGCGATATTATGAATGTGTAGCACACATTTTAACCGATTGAATTGGTGCACCTGGTATATAATCCCCGATAAATATATTCTCTTGAATGTTCATTCGATTTCCTAACATTCAAAGGTGTTATCTATTAACCCTACTTATTCCAATGAAACAGAGTACACGTTTATCTTACCGAGTATCAATAAGATTAAAGTCGAAATTGTATCAATTGTTTTCGGGAAATAAGTTAAAGAACTGACACAATATTGTGAGGTATTCAACTTCTTTCTTGATTTTCTCAATATTTTCTTCCACCTATTGTAAATCAGCGTAAGTACCTAGCAAATTCGGTATAAGGGCATGATACGTATAGTGTATTATTAATAATTTAGAGGTCATGGAACTTTCAACATTGAACTCTTGAAGTAGTCACGAATACCTAGTAATCGGTATATGATTGTCAACAGAGGTCAACTGATGACCTGTGCTTATATTTTGAATTTATGGCAGATATTGCTGAAGCCCTGTGGCTGGGGTATCAGATTACGTATAACTAAGATGTCTAGAAGGATGGTGTACCGAGTTATACCTGGGCATGTTTGGGGTAAACTTGGCGACACATGCCTACTATGATAATAAGCATCATGACCCCTTGACATCAAATCAGTTCAGATGGCGTTTGCAACGAAAAGAGTTACAAATTTCCTAGGAAATGTATAAACGGCCGACCTGACGGCTGGCTATACTTTTACTTTTGGACGCTGACTGATCAACAACCTATATTATTTGTTCAGAATACTGGCCAAATTCCCTATAATTGTGTTCCTTTCATTCGATTTTGTATTTTATGAGTATGACATTGTTGACTGCTCGAATCGAAGAATATAGTTTGTCGATCGATCGGTTGACTATGCACTTCCAATTATCGTCAACTAGCGATGAATTTGAGAAACACACCACGATACGTAAAAATGACACTAATGACAGATAAGTGTCGCCATAAAATTCTAAACAATATCGCATCAGTCCCAGCACCATCCTTCAAGATATCTTGCGTATAACACACTTACCATATTGTCTTTGGGAAAAGACTGCATATAAAATGAAATAACATCCATAAATCACTTCATTCAACAAATGATTAAAATCAAATTCAAACAGACTCCCATAGAATGGTTGACAATATTTGTATATCACTTGAGAATTCCATCGGCTAGGATAGCTTTCATTTTGTAATTCAAAATGTCATAAATGAATGGTATTTTCTTTACATCCCTAAAAATCGAATAATTCATATGTCGCTTTTATTTTGAGAGTGATACTTTGTGTGATTTTTCTAAATCGGTTTTGAACTTTATATAATTATCAGCAGGCAGGTAATACTTTCAATCAACGTCAGCATGGATGAAAGTTCATTTCCTGGAACCACTAACAAATGGATGAATGAAAGAAATGACCAAAAAGTGTTTTGTCTTTCGTAACTTCAAAGTCAACCAAAGCCATTGAATTTATTCGTGAAACGTCCAAGTTATCAGAGTTTTAGGCTATATAGAACAGTCTAGTTCGGGTATTTTCCTTGGAACATATATTTATATATCACCGGATTATCCCAAATTTACATTTCTCCGGACGGTATTACCTTGCAGTCTCTAGATGAAATCGAAGGTCTTAGTGAAGTGTTGTTTGAAAATTAATATTCAATATTGACTTTGTATAGTTGGCAAATACCTACTGTGAGTTTCTTGGTTATATAACAAACCATAGTAAATATCCTGCTCTCGTCAAATAAGTACTATCACGTCTTTGGTTCGTCAAAATTGAATTTTGATTATTCTGTATCGGGTTTGCTACAATGTAAACATCGACGGATGATAATCCACCACTAGCCAGCCGTCATATTCCAACTGCATCACTTCTGTTAGACTTTAGACTTCGAAAAGTAATAAATTTTCATGAATCTTGGGTTCTCGATTGAATTGAACAGAATGCCAGCAGAGTTTCTATTCTTCTCGTTTCACGTGATTCCTGATATGTTTTCAATCATTCATAGACTGAAATCCATATCTACTCATATCGTTAAAATATCGCCTTCACTCCACAAGAGATCGATTATTTCGAAAAACTAAGCTGAGAGTAGATGAATGAGGGACTTTTGAATAGGATACTGTTATTATTATCATCATTATTACGTTTTTTGAATCCAGGAAATACTTTCATGTCTATTGGTTCCAGAGTTATTCTTTATTATTCATTTATGAATGGTCACCCCGGTATAGCGATCAAATATATGCTATGGATGCTTCTCGATATATCGACAAGGACAAGAATTTCTAATTGCATTTTCAATACGATCAATCCATTTCAGAAAAACGAATTGTTTCACTCTCGCTACTGCATAAAAACTAAACTGGTGACCTTTCATCAAGGTGGAACAGGTTTCGATATATTCCCTTGGTCTCCAAAAAAACTTTTATATGAAAGGTAATCTTGGTTTCAACATGCATGAGTTCAATTTTTTCGGATTCGTTATTTTGTTATTAAGGAAGGAACGTTTTGTTCCTTTTCTTCTCTGTAAATTCGTAAAGACGTGAATTCTATAAATAAATACTTCCCAAAAATACGTGTTCATGATCAAATCACATATTATTGAATAGGCATAGATACTTACATCCATAACACCTACAGCCTGTGACAATTGGAAAATTTGTAATGGCAATGGCAAATGAACCTCTCCATGTTCATAAAGTTCTTTAAGCTGAGCATGAATTAAAAATAGT
The DNA here is from genome assembly GCA_032362365.1 of Zygogramma bicolorata. Classification (NCBI taxonomy): domain Eukaryota; kingdom Metazoa; phylum Arthropoda; class Insecta; order Coleoptera; family Chrysomelidae; genus Zygogramma; species Zygogramma bicolorata. Next base: position 740,985 of record JAVJAQ010001667.1, read on the forward strand.
TTGGCAAGTTACATATTCCTACTGACAACTCATTGAACACTTTTATTTACGACTGATACGTAATGTGAGTATTATACTTATGGTTTCTGCAGTATTATGCCATTGATTCCCTTAGATAATAATGGAGAAGGATTAATAGTCTTTGCTTTCATTTCCTGTTATAGTCCTATTAGTCTAAGATCCCAGGGCCCCCAGATGTTAATTATTTTCGAAGTAACGAACTCTACGGTATAGACACTTTTATATATGTTTAAGAGTGTGTGCATATTCGCAGGTAGGAAAGGTAGACAAAAACATAACTAACTTTTGTTAAATTCGAAGCACTGATTTTTTTATATGTCACACAGAATATTATCAAAAATAAATATTTCATATCAACAAACCGTTTCTGTTGGCCGTAATTCCTCCCAGACGCTTTGAATTTCATTAAAAAAAAAAAGAACTTTTCTTACATTCGTGGTCTTCAACATTGAATATAATTCTTGGGAGACTATTCCAATACCTTTTGTGGACAGCCAGACCAATCCTAAGGTCCAAACATTCTTCCAGACACAATCAAAATGTTAAATAGGTCCCCAGAAACAATTAATTTTTTTGCGTACGAAGTGTATGTTTTCAACATCAAATTATGGAATTAAATGAAAATTAATTATTATAATTATTATAGAAATCAAAAAATATTATCTTTGTCATTAATTTTCAATTGAGTCTTATTCTTCATTGTCAGCTTTATATGAGTTCATTGTCAGCTTCATTTGACTTTCATCCTCGAACCAATCCTGGATTTCAATATTCAAGTCGTCATCATCAGAATGGTAACCCGTCGAATTGAATATTGGCTTCTAGACTTGAATCTATGCCTATTCAACATGTGATTTGATCATGAACACTGTTGGGGAGTATTTATTTATAGAATTTGCGTCTTTACGAATTTCCACTTGATTCAGAGGAAAATGAAGAACAAGAACTCCCTTCCTTGATAACAAAATTATCAAGCCGATATTTTCGCTCGTCCGTAATAGGCTACCTATCGTTGTGGGATTATTGAAAATGCTCTCATTGACTAGAAAATGAAATCCGGTGTAGAGTTTTCCATGATAGGATAAAATCAAGTATTTCGATAATCGCATATTCAAGAATTATCAATTCGAATTGGGAAGTTCATAATTTTATGCCACGTCTGGTGGAAATATAACGCACTGGTATAATTTCACAAACAAACGGCTTTCATTTTATGTGTGTGAATTTATCGAGTTCTTTGATGTTGATTTAGGAAATCTCATCTGAAGTTGTAATTTTTTTCCATTAATAATAACAAACAATCATGGATGCAGATCGCTCAGTGAGCCGTATAAAGTGTTTGGTGTTGCCGCAACTCTAGGAACCGAAATACAAAGTTGTCTTTCCACACGTTTCGAAAGAGAAATATATCTTTGGTGGAAAACATTACGGAAAGTGGATTGAAAGAGAAAAAAGACAGGTACAAGGCTTGGAAAATTAAACTGAAACTGCATAAATCACCACCTAGAGCGGCTTCAGTGTGTTACTTGCATTTCGAAAGAGATGATTTCTTGTTACCTGGTGAGTCTGTTTGTCTATTTTTAGGCGAAGTTATGGCGCATTTCATCATCCATGTAACAAAAGCCTCTTTGGTTCACTAACACTAAAAAATGTCCTGGAACAAATATCATTAGATTTTAAAACACAATGCATCTATGTTCACCTCCAATGAGTGGTATTGTGCGGCTATTCAAAGCATCATGAACACAGTTATATCAACCTTCCCGAGAAAAATTTCGTACAATGAAAATATAGCAAAAAAACACCAAAATCTTGTCTAGCGAGGGCAACTGATGACTGGATTTCAGTTTGGCGCGTTATTTCACAAATGTAAACAAGGTAACTATTTAATATGGATATAGTGGATATAGTTTAACCACCACCAGCGCCCTCATCGGTCGATATTCTTCCCTATAATTCCATCACTGATTTCACCGATGAATCACCACTTCCAAAAAATGGAATCACATCGGTTCGAATAATATCAGAACAATTCCAAAAAGTGGTTTTCCGAAATAAGTCTCCGTCTATAAGTTATTCAACTGGCCCAATCTCAACCAAGTTATGTATTGTTTGGGTGGAACCAGTAAATCAAGAATTACATAAAATCTACCTGTTACCAACAACAAAGTTTGAGGATTTGACTCGAACGCTTTTCATGAAGATAAAAGCACCTGTAACCGGTTTACCTCCGGACAAGGCCAATTTGTGTTGTTGAGACCAAACTGTCGAAAAAATCAGACACAAGAGACTTATTTGGAGTAAGGCCAATTTGAATGTGTGAAAATATGCATGAAAACGATAGTTGGTTGTGCAAGTATAGGATGTTGATTCTATTGAGAATTGCCGACCTTCAGTGCGGTTCCTGTTTGATATTTTTATCGATTGTTTTATTTTTTGCAACTTGGGCGTGGCGGTCGATAATTGACTTTGAATAAACATTATCGCTGTATCCACGGAAAAGATGAATGTTGCGGTGCCTTCATATTGGACGACTCAAGTTTCTAGTTTTGTGTTCAAGGTGGTCAAATACAACTTCTGTATTAATTTTTTTTTATCGGTGCTAGTTTGTCTCAGGGATGGCAAGCCTTGAAACAATTGCATTCTGTATTTTTTTGTGATATTCACGAAGTTTTTGGTTGGTCATATGACTAGGGCCAATTATTCATCAACTGTTGCAAGAAGGGAGTAGTTTACTCCAATTGATATTATTAATTGATTTGGCCATTTAGGTGCAAAGCGTACAAAAGGTACAGAAGGTTGAAAAATTATAAATATAGATAACTGAGTAACAATAAAAGATACAAACTTCATGTGTGATATATAAAATGTTAAAAGAGAAGGGCTGGTTCAGTATGCCATGTGAAAAATCATGCGTGATAACATTTGTTAATGATAAATATTTCAGAATTTACATCAAATATATTTGCTTTCGAGCATTTCACGCTATCAAGTAAGTTGTAAGCGGTAACGTATAACAGAGAAGAGAATTTTCAAATTGAACAGTCCTGTGGATTTGTATTATCAATAAATTAATTTGTGTTCGAAAACTGTGGGAGAATAAATTAGTTGGAAAAGTTGAAAAATCACTTGTGAGAAATTTTATATGCTCAAAAAAATAAATGTCGGTTTGCAACTTCTTTCATATTTTAAACCAAATATCACCCCCACAATTAGTTTTTGTACTAGGAACAATATATTGAAGTCTATTCCACATCCCGAGGACGTGATGTTGAATATGAGAGTAGGCTAGTGCATAATATATTGTTACGATTTTTTCCTTGGGTTCGTCGATTAAAACACCAAACAACACTAAACTACTTTTATTATAACTCTCTATCACAATACAATACAACACAATCACTTAAATCGCTCCGATAACTTTCCAATGCTCGCTCGCTACTAAAACTCTCTGAACTAACAATTCTGCTGTCGGCGTCCGCACTTCCGCTTATATATGCTCGCTCATACAGCGGAGAATCGTCTAGACAAATCTAGACAATCGAATAATCTAGGCGAGCCGCGATCACGCCGGTATGATCTTTCCTGGAACGGTCGAACCAATTCGCATTCATAGCCGGCAGGGCCGGCGCCAGCACATTTCGTTACATTATCCCCCTCTCAATTTTGATCGTCCCGATCAAACAATACGTCATTATCGCCATTGTAACGTTTAAGTCTTTCTAGGTGAACGACCTTCATTTTTGCTCTGGGGCTACGTTGAATCCTGTACACCACGTCATTTATTCTCTTGACTATCGAATAGGGTCCTTCCCAGCATGGTGTTAGTTTGGGAGAAATTCCTTTTCTACGACGAGGGTTGTACAGCCACACTCGATCTCCTTCTTTGAATCCACCAGTATTTGCCTTGAGATCGTATCGAGCCTTCATCCTGTCACTAGTAATCTTCAATCTTCTCCTCGCCATTTCGTGAATCCTTATCAGGCTGTCTCGCAGTTCATCGGCATAATCCTGTACCTCTTTTTCCTCAGTGCTTGGGGATCCGAACACCAAGTCACAGGGCAAACGAAGATCTCTTCCGAAGATGATACTGGATGGGGTGAGCTTTGTGGAATCGTGCACAGCTGCCCGGTAAGCCATCAAGAATAGTTGAAGGTGTCGATCCCAGTCTTTTTGATGCTCTTCTACTACTTTGGAAAGGTGTTCTTCCATAGTCCTGTTGAACCTCTCTACCATGCCATCAGACTGTGGGTGGAGGGCAGTTGTTCTGGTCTTGCTAATTCCCATCAATTCACAAACTTTCCTGAATAAATTCGACTCGAAATTTCTTCCTTGATCGGAATGTAGCTCCATTGGCACTCCAAACCTTGTAAACATGTTGTCCACCAGGGCTCTTGCAACGGTGGATGCTTCTTGATTAGGCAAGGCGTAAGCTTCAACCCATTTACTGAAATAATCCATGGCAACGAGGATGTATTTGTTGCCATCATTCGTCATCGGAAATGGTCCAGCTACATCGATGGCGATTCGTTCGAAGGGAGCACCAACATTGTATTGTTTCATCTCGCCCCTTGATCTTGTTCTAGGACCTTTGCTTGCTTCGCATTTTGGGCATCTTCGGCACCATCTCTCGACATCTTCTCGACATCGGACCCAGTAGAACCTTTGCCGTATTTTATCCAAGGTCTTGTTAACTCCTAGATGTCCACCTGATGTACCACCATGAATCTCTAACAAAACATCCTCTATTCTCGACATGGGCACAACCAGTTGGGAACTCATTTTCTTGCCATCGGCTGATTCCCAAGCCCTCTTCAGCAGGCCATTCTCCACAATCAAGGAATCCCATTGTGCCCACAGTGCCTTGAACGTTGGTGATCGATCTGAGATGTCCTTCCAGGTGGGTCTTTCCGCTCCATTTTCTTTCCATTTCAAAAATTCTGCAACGTTTGGATCATTCTCCTGGTCTTCTCGCATTTTTGCTGTCGTTCAATTGTCGTCTACTATCAATCTCACTTGGTTGATTCCTTCGCGACGTTCAATTCGCTCACAGTGTTTACAAGTATCCGAACAAGGTCTTCTTGATAAGGCATCTGCGTTGTTATGCAATCGTCCTGGTCGATGTTTTATCCTGAAATGATACTGGTTCAACTTCTCAATCCACCTTGCTACTTGTCCTTCAGGAGTCTTCATTTCGAGTAACCACTTCAGAGCTGCATGATCTGTTCTGATTAAAAACTCTCTTCCGTACAGATATTTGTGGAAGTGGTCTACAGCCTTGATTATTGCCAGTAGCTCTTTTCTCGTTACGCAATAATTTCTTTCTGGCTTCGTGAGTACTTTGCTGTAGAACTCGATTACTTTTTCCTGGCCATCTTGCTCTTGTGATAGTACGGCTCCAATACCAGTATTACTGGCATCTGTGTCCAAAACAAACAGGCCTCGTTGTCGTGGGAAACTCAAAATGGGGCTGGAACATAGAGCAACTTTCAGTTTCCCAAATGCTCGTTCACTTTCGTTGGACCAGACGAATTTGACTCGATCTTCTGTCAACTTATGTAGGGGTGCCGCAATATCAGCAAATCCTTCTACGAAACGACGGTAGTAGGTGCAGAGACCTAGGAAACTCCTCACTTCATGTTTGTCTCTTGGCCTCGGCCAGTCTCTTATCGCCTGTATCTTCTTTTGGTCTGTTCGGATGCCGTCTGATGAAACTGTGTGACCTAGAAAATCCACTTCTTTCTGGAACAATGAACATTTCTGAAGATTAAGTTTGAGGTTGGCGTCCCTGAATCGTTGAAAGACTTCTTGCAGGTTGTGCAGATGTTCTTCGAATGTCTTTCCCATGACCAAAACGTCGTCGAGGTATACAAGACAAGTTTTCCAAGTGAGCCCACGAAGGACCAGCTCCATTAGTCTCTCAAATGTTGCTGGAGCATTGCACAATCCAAACGGCATAACAGTGAACTGGTAAAGTCCACTCCCAGTCGAGAATGCAGTCTTCTCCTTGTCGTCTTCATGTATGCCTACTTGCCAGTATCCGCTCTTCAGATCTAATGTTGAGAACCAACGGGAACCTGCCAATGTTGTTAATGTGTCGTCTATTCTTGGTAGAGGGTAGCTGTCCTTCTTGGTGACATCATTTAATTTCCTGTAATCGACACAGAATCTCGTAGATCCATCCTTCTTGGAAACCAACACAACAGGTGCAGACCAAGGGCTCGATGACTCTTCAATCACACCGTCCTTCATCATCTTGTCGACAAGCTCTTCCACCTCCTGTTGCTTGGCGAATGGAATTCTTCTTGGTGGTTGCCGAATCGGATGAGCTTGGCCAGTATCGATTCTGTGTTTGACCAAATTAGTTCTTCCTGTTGTTGTCGAATCGAAAATGTCACTTTCACTCCGGATGAAGTTCTTGGCAACTTTCAGTTCCTCTGTTGATAAGTGTGGACATGATTTTTCAAGAGTTGATATAACACTCTCAGAGTCTGCCTTCATTTCTTGATGTTCATTCGAATTACAAGTCGCTACCCAAGTAACAGGTTCACATGTTCCAATAACATCGCCTGCCTTTACAGTTACTTCTCCAGGAAACACGTTGGCAACTCTCACAGGAATCGTTTTGTTCGTTTTAACTAAGGCTCGTGCAAACACCAAATTGCTGGGGGATTCATCACATGGCTGGACTACTCCAACGCAGCACCCAGGGTCTTCTTCAACTGCAGCACAAACTACTTTCTCCGAAAATCCAGGAATTCTCGCAGTTTTCATTAAACGCAGTTTCACAGGCATTGTCCTTTCTGCTGGAGTTGTAAGGACAAATTCTTCTCCTCCGAACCTCATAATCTTCTCCACGTTGTCGAATGAAAATCCATAGTCACTGATCAAGTCCATTTCGAGTATGAATTCATCTTCTATATCTGCGACGTAAACTGTGTCTGTGATGGTGAGTCGCCCTAGAACCAATGTAATTTCAGCCTCTCCTCGAATAGGTGCGTTTTCACCAGTGACTGTCCGAAGCACGACGTTGGAAGAAATGGGCTTCACGCTTCCAGGCCGAAGAATGTCGCTGCGTACCAAGGAAACTGCAGCACCGGTGTCTATCGTGCATATAACGTCGATTTTATTCAATTTTCCTGGAATGGTAAGGCTCTCAGATGTTCTTTTCAGCCTGTTAACATTGATGACCCTGGGGGCTCTGTTATTGCTAGCCAGCATGCGCCCCGATATGCTGGCTAATTCTCGTTTCCCTGCCGCCAATTTGAGGACTCGCTGGATGACCTTGTCCTCACAGGTGATTGCGTTCGAGATGGCACCCTTGCAGGTGAGCTAGATCTAGGTGGCATTCTCACCCTACAGTCTTTGATAAAATGTCCTGGTTTTCCACATCGGTAGCACGTTCTCTTCTGGGTGCTCATTTCACTTATCAACGATTTAATCACCTCCAGAAATTTCTCAAATGAACCACTCGTTGCGCCAGATCTATGTTCGGGATCGTCAATTGTTACCGCTCGCACTTTCGGCCTTGAGGTGTTGAAGGCCGCCTCCACTTCTAGCGAACGTACCAAGGCATCGCTACTCCTTTTGAAACTTGTAAGTCGCAGAGTTCTTTGGATTTCTGGGTCTCTGAGTCCGTCAATAAATATCTGCACAGCCAACTGCTCCTTGAAATCTCCTGGCGCATCTGGGTATGCCAGCTGGATTAGGCGTCGAACATCTGCCTCAAATTCTTGCAGACTCTCACCTGATTTTTGTGTGCGAGTCTTCATTTGGGCCCGATACAGCTGTTCTCGGTGTTGATCGCCATACCTCAACTCTAGTGCAGAAATCAGGTCGTCATATTGCTTCTGCTGTTCTATAGGTATCGTTTGTAATATACCCAAAGCTGGCCCTCTCAAAGCTACTATTAGTGCCGTGGCTTTTTCTTCGTCACCCCATCCATTAGTTTCTGCCGCAGCCTCAAATTGTCGACGGTACATGGACCAAGACGACTGACCATCAAAAGTCGGTGGTTTCACGGAAATTCCTGACGTGGCAACACTGTCTCGGCGATCTCGGTTCTTGAGAAGAGCTATCTGTTTTTCTAGACCTCTCATTTCATTTCTCATCTCATTTCTCATCTCCTCCCGCACTACATCCACTTTCTTATTGACATCTTCCTTCAGTTCTACCTTTAGGTCTTCTTTCAGTTCTACCTTTAGGCCTTCTTTCAGTTCTTCCATTTGAACTTTGGTTTCATGTGAAACATGCTCGAAGAACTTTTCCTGATTTTCTAGAACTTTCTGGAAGTCTTCTTTTTGTTGTTTTTCTATTTGCTCTAATTCATTCTTTTGTTGTTCTAGAATTTTCTGGAGGTCTTTTCGTTCTTTTCTCTGTTGTTCTAGAATCCTCTGGAGAGCTTCTTCCCGTTCTTTCTTTTCATTTTCGAGAATTTTCTGGAGTGCTTCTTCTCGAACTTTCTTTTCATCTTCTCGTTCTTTCTTTTCATTTTCGAGAATTTTCTGGAGTCCTTCTTCTCGTTCTTTCTTTTCATTTTCGAGAATTTTCTGGAGTCCTTCTTCTCGTTCTTTCTTTTCAACTTCTCGTTCTTTCTTTTCATTTTCGAGAATTTTCCGGAGTACTTCTTCTCGTTCTTTCTTTTCAATTTCTTTTTCCTCCAGCCGTCGCTTTTCATCTTCCTGTCGTCGCTTTTCCTCTAATTCTTTCTCCTCCAGCCGACGCTTTTCATCTTCCTGTCGTTGTCTTTCCCAATCCGCAAATTGGTTTTGCATAAATTTCAATATATCCTCCATCGTATCGTAAGATGTACTTCTCGTATTAACCATAAATTGTTTTTATTTACCAGCAAAAATTCCACTTCCGACACCACTGTTACGATTTTTTCCTTGGGTTTGTCGATTAAAACACCAAACAACACTAAACTACTTTTATTATAACTCTCTATCACAATACAATACAACACAATCACTTAAATCGCTCCGATAACTTTCCAATGCTCGCTCGCTACTAAAACTCTCTGAACTAACAATTCTGCTGTCGGCGTCCGCACTCCCGCTTATATATGCTCGCTCATACAGCGGAGAATCGTCTAGACAAATCTAGACAATCGAATAATCTAGGCGAGCCGCGATCACGCCGGTATGATCTTTCCTGGAACGGTCGAACCAATTCGCATTCATAGCCGGCAGGGCCGGCGCCAGCACATTTCGTTACAATATGTTTGAAAGACTTCGATGGTCGATACATTTTTTCATTCGCTTCAACACAAAACAGTTATCTCCAGTCTGTCGCAGACACTATAGATGTGCAGATCCCAGTTCCCAAATATTCGCTCCACCGTAATATTATTTCTATTGTATTAGTCATTGTTACTGACTGACTTGTTGAAAAACAATCGATTGCCATCACACCATGATGTAAAAGTGTCGACGATACTTATAAGTCATTTGTATATCATTTCTCAGAAACAGATTTTTTCTACAATTCATAAGCTAGCGAAATGGATTCAACATAAGACATCAAACTTTTTTGCATGGCACCATCCACCTAGATTAGGCTGCTAATTGCTTTCCAATCAATCTTGATTTAACCCAGTGGGAAAAAATAACATGAACTTCATCAGTGGCTACATGCGAATATATTATGAAATATTTTCACAACATCACACATTTCCAGATGTGTCGTCTATTGTAGAAGCTAATCTGCCCTGCATCTTGAACTGAGTAACTATAATATTTGAAATGGAAAAAAGCAGAAAACTGTTGCTGAAAACTTCATATTCTATAGAAGTAATCAATTTCCTTCATTGTTTTTTCTTAAATGTTGAAAGCAGTAATTTCGTCAGTAGATCCCTGAAAATCAATACTATATAACTATGTTCATTACAAGATTAGTCGAAGTAGCGATTCTGAAACAAACATTTTGTTTCAACAACCTCAATATCCACTTTCTATTCTAGAACAGTAACTCATCTGAACTTGTGTTGACCATTATGTTGAGTTAATTATCACAATTCTTTTTATAGAATTGACCTGTTGTTCATTCATGAATATTTATTGTTTATAATTGTGATGCGTGATGCCTTTTTCAAATTTTAATGATATGTTGAAATTTCACATTCCGAATAGAATTGAATCAATGCTTTGAATTCCAGAAGCAAAGATACGCATGGAACTTATTCGGTATTCCATTGTTATTTTCCTTTGAATGGTGAACTATATTCGATTGAATAACTGGAATCTATTATACTTGAAAAATTATGATAAGGTAATTATTTCAAAAAACAATTCATTGTGTGATTTACACGCATTTCACTATACAGTAGCTTCAAGCATGTTATCATACCTTAAGTATATTGATTATTATCAACAGAGACCAAATATGGACATATTTCGTACAGATAGCTAGTTTATCTTCCGTCATCTTGTTTTAATTTTGTATATAATGCGTTTCAGTAGATAGCTCTCAAATTATTTGCCAATATTTTATATTCCGAAAATATTCTCGGCCATAAATATTTTTAACCTGTCACTAGAATTCTTCTATACGTTGATTTACGCTTATAGATTCACCTATATGCAAATTAGAAATGCTAATTTCGGAATAACAGCTGATATTAGCAACTATTTAATCTTGCGAATTGGAATCATGAACTGAAATTATTATAACGCATCGTGAGTCAGAATTATTGAGAAAAGTTGGCCAACTTTCAATTCTTACGAGTTACGACTTCCGATTTTCTGAACTGCGCAAGCGTTATCCAGTTTCGATTAGAATCTCAAAGTTCGTGTATTCGTGGGCGATTGACATTTGACATGAAAAAATTGGAAGGTTGTTATAGTATATTATGCAACGATCATGTAATAACCATTACATGAGAGTTGCATACGCCATTTTATCTACACCTGATAAATGGTGAAGAACTACAAATATTATATTTGTATTGCACACAATAATAATACTAATTGAATGCATTTCTTTGAAAAATTATACAAAATTGTAATTAATGGTATTACTTCGAGAAATAAAACGATGAGAAATGAAGAGATCAAAAATTGAGAAAAAAAGATTACGCGAGGCCGGAATCGAACCCATCTCCCTTCCAACCTGTCCAACTAGCTCATATAATCTCAGCGCCTTAGACCGCTCACCTACGGAGAGCTCAGACATTTCGATTGAAAAAATAAAATAAATCATGCATTTGTCAAATGAAAAATTTAATCATTCTAACTGTATTTTTGCCGGTGAAGGTGATTTTTCCCATATCGCTGGTATCAGACATTTTGTTATGATTATCGAAGTTTGGCTATATTCTTCAAAAGTTCAATACCTATACCGATTTTGACTCGATAAATGTTAAATGCAGAGCATGCACATCATGCTTGATTGAAAGATTATGGGTTTCTATTGGTTGAAAATCTGTATCGTAATGAAAAATCTGTATCTCAATGGATTTCATTATAAAACGGGTTGTGGGCATATAAGTGTATTATCAGAGTACGGGTGTAGATAATAGTATATTATGCAACGATCGTGTAATGATGGTTATTGATACACGAGCATAAACCGGGATACGAAACGAGCCGAAGGTGAGTTTCGTATGGTTTATGCGAGTGTATTAATAACCATTACATGAGAGTTGCATACGCTATTTTATCTACACCCGATAAATAGTGAAGAACTACAAGTATTATATTCATATTGCACACAATAATACTAATTTAACGAATTTCTTTGAAAAATTCCACAGAATTGTAATTAATAGTAATACTTCGAGAAAAAAAACGATGAGATATGAAAAGAAGATCAAAAATCAAAGAAAAAAAAGATTACTCGAGACCGGATTTGAACCAATGTCTCCTACAGCAAGAATAATCAATGTCAGCGCCATAGACGGCTCGGCTACGGCGAGTCCACAAAAATTAATGAAAAAATAAGTGATAAATCATGCATTTGTCAAATGAAAAATTTAACCATTCTAACTGTATTTCTGTCGGTGAAGGTGTCGAAGGTGATTCTCCCATATCGCTGGTATCAGACATTTTGTTATTAATATCGAAGTTTGGCTATATTCTTCAAAAGTTCAATACCTATACCGATTTCGACTTGACAAATGTCAAATGCAGAGCATGCACATCATGCTTGATTGAAAAATAATCGGTTTCTATTGGTTGAAAATCTGTATCGTAATGAAAAATCTGTATCGTAATGGATTTCATTATAAAACGGGTTGTGGGCATATAAGTGTATTATTAGAGTACGGGTGTAGATAAAAATATTTTCAACACGCTATTTTGTAAACATCATCTTTCAATACTCTTGACAATCATCAAAATGTCACTTTCAATGACAGTTGAACAGAAATAATATTTTCAGGGAATTTATTGTTTGTAGATTGGTACTGAATCTAGTTATATCCGTATCGACAAACAATAATTGTTTTACCAAGTGTTTTACATAGTTCTTGTTTGCTGTCTCGTCGATCATTGAAAATGGTTGAAAACGAAAACATTTGTGCCACAAATTTATGGTTATACTAATAGTATTTATGAAAGAAATTGTGAGGTATATCGATTAATAGCTTCTGTAGAAGTTATTCCAAGTAATTTTTCCGTTTCTGAATAAAAGACAGTTCAATAGTTCAGCAGCAAGTACATGACGAATGTTTCATTATACTCTGAAAGTAGAATGAAACCGCGGTGTCAAGGATGTATAGTTTCGACTTATCTCTGATCAGGAATATTTAAAACATTTTGACGTGTTGAATTTTTGATCCTCGATAATGTTGACTCATTTGATTGAATGGCAATTAGTTATTACTGATTATGTTTCTCAACCTCGACTGTAGTGTTCTGGAGGAACACAGTCGGTGGTCACTTATCAATAATGGAATATATTAATTCTCAAACGGAACTGTTACATTTCTCAATATTTTATTATTGGGGCGATGCAACTATGATTAAAAATATTGTATTGCTCAAGAACGATTTTTAGACTGTAGAGCTGCTAAGACTTTACCAACTCCTATTGTCAAAGGACACTCGGGAAACCATAAAACATATGAATGAAAAAATTTTCAAATATCATTTGTGAAAAAGAGTTTTGTGAACCAATCCATGACAAAACACCGGTACTTTGCGAATTGTTCAACCTTTCGTTTAACATGGAGCTTTTCCAAGTCCTGGAACACAGGCAGAGTTCAGCCAGTTCCTGAAAAAGGGGAGTAAACTCACTTTGAAATCATAGACCAATTGCATCGTTTTCTATCATTTCTGAGGTTATGGAAAAGTCAATCAATATGAAGCTTATCAAATATTTGGAATAATAACTGATCGACAATACGCTATCATAAGACCAGCGTCCGGAGTCCCCCAGGGATCAAATCTAGGCCCATTACTTTTCATTCTATTTGTAAATGACCTTGTAATGGAAATTAACTGCCCAAAGCTTCTATATGCAGATGATCTGAAAATTTTTCAAAAAATAGCGGATCTACAGGATTGCGAAAACATTCAAGCAGAAATCAATAAAATATCTGAGTGTTGTGACAAAACAATCTGAGATTGAACGTAGGAAAATGTTGCACATTGACATTCAGCAGAAAACAAAGCAATATCATATTCAATTATAACATTAATTCAACCATATTACAAAAATGTCAGCAAATGAGAGATCTTGGTATTGTGTTTGATGAAAAATTAATATTTGCTGGGCATGTTGAAAAAACTGTATCGTCCGCTAATAGAATGCTTGGGTTCATAATAATGAGAAATAGCAGAGTTTTGAGGAATATTGACGTCATAAAATCACTCTTTTTCTCCTACGTCCGTTTCAAGTTGGAATATGGAATACTTATCTGGTATCTAATATTTGCCACTCAATCAGTCTGAATGCCAGAAGAGTAATCCTAACAGTAACCTTCCTATACAATCTACTACATGATAACATCAACTGTCCTTACCTTATTTCAAAAATCCCTTTCAATGTTTCATCTTATATAACCAGATTCGAAGCAACATTTTATTCAGAACTTGCAAGGACCAGCATTTTGTTTATGTCTCCACTAGCAATTTGCTGTAGAAATTACAATACAGTATGTAATGTCTGCGACATCAACTTTTCATCTCTCAATGAAATTTGTCGCTGTATTCTTTCTACTTTTTGATTTTACCGAGAGAGCGCTCAGTATTATTTGTTTTGCACTTGTCATGATCGATTCTAAATTTCAGCTATCTCCACGAGTTATATTGTTGTTCCCATCAACATAATTGATTTAACAATTATTTACTATTTTGCTTTTTGTCTACGTGAAATGTTTGCTGCTTTAGATGCCTATTGTATGTGTACATAGTTGACTTCCACAAAAGTATCTCTGTATATATGTTTTACTATATAGTTTAGCTTTTCCTGTAATTGGGTGTTTCACCTGTTGGAAAATGAATGCATTATTATTAATACTGATTTCGCCAACAAAAATCAACCAGTGACTTAATGGTTTATGGTTCACGTATTTGGCAACATTCCATCAAGAAATTTGAAGAAACGATAGCTATTGCACTCCACATTTCAAAAGCGTTTCATCGAGTTTGTTATAGGGGTTTCCTTTCTAAACTGCTGTTTTATTGTTCAGCTCCTCAATAATGTGCTTTGTTGAGGTTTCTTGTCTGGAAGATATCTATATGTGGTTGTTGATGGATTATCGTCTGATATAAACGATAAGATTGAAACCATTGGTGTAAAATTTGAAACTATTTGTAGATATAAATTACCCCAGCACTTGCACCCGACGCGCGTTTCGCTAAGAAAATACCATCGTCAAGGGAAAAAAATTGATACTGCCAATATCGACAAATTGGTGAAAAAAATTCAAAATTTATTTTTCCCCGAAAGAATTGTTGCTTCCATTGAATGTATAGAAACAAATAATGTGGGATTCAATTTTATGTCTATAGCATAGACACATTAGCTACCAATACACTCAAGTACATCCCAAACAGCTCTCTCTCTCTCACCATTGTCCATAATATAAGATGGCAGGATTGCATTTTTCCGTAGACTCGGAATTTTTCTCTCGAAAGAGAACAGGAAAGGCAGCAAGAAAAGCGTGATAAAAAATGAATCTGAAATAAACGGACATTTCAAAAAGATGGATTTATCCAAGATCCTGATCTCTACAGTTGCAGAGGGTTACAAAAATAATCACTTTCATATTTACAAGACAAAAAAAATGATACCCTCTTGACTGAAATCAACAGGGTTTGGGAATACTGAGTAACCTACAGAAAATAATTCAAATTTTGCAAATTTTCATTTATTCCAGTTTGGTTTCACATCACATAGACCGTTATGTAGAAAAATATATATCCAATGAAAGTAAGAACCAAAAAAACTCAACTAGGATCATTCAAATTGGTTTAGTGCAAAAATAAGTACATTTTGGTGGATAATTCATAATTTCAATGCACAAGTCATAAAACTTGAAAATTTCAAATTCATTGTGATAGTTGACCCATTTCGTAATGTAAAACTTATTGTAGATAATTCTTTATTGGAAACCTTGAATTCTCAATTCTTCTCATGCCGTATAAGATGTGCACAAGTTGATAATGCTCAGATGTGCAGCCTTGGAAATATCGAACTGTTTCTGGTAAGCCTTTGTCGCATGTAAAGAGAGTAAACAGTCAATGACAATGACCATGCACCATTTCATGAAGAAACCACATTTCTCTCATGCATTGTACATCAGAAATATGCACTAAGTTATGAATTGGGCATTATCGTTCACCTTAAGTCAGTTGCTTTTCCCGAAAATACCAGAATGTGTTTGACAAGATTGACAATGATGCGTTTTCAGCTGGGTATTCGAAGGTTTCAATAATTTTTTTTCTTCGTCGATTTATTCATGAAATTTCATAAGACGTAGATTTAGTCATGAAAGGGAGTTTGGAACCATAAATTTGTATTTTTCATTCATGTTTCATTCTGAAATGTACGCAATGAATACGCAATTATCAATAATTAGTTCCCAAATTGCTTATTATCCTTTCACTTTCTCGTGGCCTATGGATACTCGGCCAACACAAGTGTCATATACAAATTATATCATCGATAGCTAATGTAACATTTTGAAGCGAGTACGTGAGAGAGGTCGAAGAAATTATAAAAACAATGGAAGATGATTTATTGATTTTCTCCTATGACTATTATTTGCCATTTTTTTTTATGCCTCGAACATAATAACATTGTATTCAACTTGAAAATGACATGGAGTGAACTTTCATTATTCATGATACGAGTCAATGAAACCTCTCCTTCATTCAGTGTGTTTTTCATGTGACCATATATCGCAGTTTATAATGAAATCAATGTGTTATTGTAAATCATAATTTATTTTTTCTACTGTCATAATTTTGAACCGCTCATGTTTATGACAGTTGTTTGGTGATGGCACATTCAGAATACACGTGTATTCTAAATTCATGGCGGCCGCTTCCGGAATAGTTTTTTGGAGATGGGATAAGTAACATTTGACCTGATAAATTCGATCTCATGACTACATTCAGTTGTCAAAATTCTCTGTGAAATCGAATTTGAAATCATATTTTCAGGATATATATTGTTCAACAGTTTGTGAATTGGTACTGAATATAGTTACATCATTTAAATCGACAGGCAATTGTTTAACATACTTACTATCATGGGACTTGTTGTCTCCTCGATCATTGAAAATGGGTGATAACGAAGAAATTTCTGCTGCACAACCAGAAATTACCGCATAAGCTCGTGTGTGATTGGCTACTTATTGTACTCGTTACGTGTTCCTGCTTTCATACATCGATGACCTGAGTGTTAGAAGATAAATCTCAGGTGAGCGATATAAGAACAGATGTAGCCGTGTCCTGTCATTTTTTGAACCTTTAAACAGAATGTATAACTAGTAAAAAGTCAGGAATAATTGTGGTTTTCTATTTTTTTTTTGGAACAATGCAGGATGACAAGGCGACAAACAATTACAAAAAAAACAAAAACTATTAAAATAAGAAAATATTGTGTCAGAGTTATTCCACCCCCAACCCAAATTCATATATATATATATATATATATACATACAGTGTGTCCCTAGACCAGTGGGACAGCTGAATATCTCTTGAACCAATAGGAATTTTGAAAATATTATGAGTTCACATTATATCGCATTATGAGAGGTAACTTCAGGAATTACTATTTTTTATACGAGGGGAGCAAGAAAGGCTCACAAAATCGAACATCAATTTTTTTCAAATTGAACACCCCATATATTTCAATATATCTGAACTCTAATTCCTTTGGGCAAATTATTGTTTTTTTGTTTTTGAAAATCCGACAAGGCGTTGCCAAGTTATACCAGTGGTTCATGAAATGCAGAAATTTTTTTAGAAAAACCCATTATTCATCCTAGAAAGAAATCCTGAAATCATTTGAGACTGTTGGTAGTCGGTAGCATATTCTATAATATGGAATACTCATCATCTTCGAGAGTTATACAGGGTGGTCAGAAATATTATATGATTTTCACCAAATTTAAACTTTCTTCACATCAATTTTTCAAATAGTGCACCCAACAATATGAATTATTTTATAGCCCATTATGAATTTCATCATCAGAAAATGCAAAAAAAATTATCAAACTACGTATTCTAGTGTAATTAACTACATAAGAGTCCCTACAAGAAACTACCTTCTTTACGGATATCTAGGCACGATAATCTCCACTAGATGTCTAAAACCGCCCCTATAAGCAATCAAATCACCAATAGGCTATAGAATAATTCATATTGTAGGGTGCACTATTTGAAAAATTGATGTGAAGAAAGTTTAAATTTCGTGAAAATCATATAAGATTTCTGACTACCCTGTATAACTCTCGAAGAAGATGAGTATTCCATATTATAGAATATGCTACCGACTACCAACAGTCTTAAATGATTCCAGGATTTCTTCGTAGGATGAATAATGGGTTTGTCTAAAAAAATGTCTGCTTTTCATGAACCACTGGTATAACTTGGCAACGCCTTGTCGGATTTTCAAAAATAAAAAACCAATAATTAGCCTAAAGAAATGAGAGTTCAGATATATTGAAATATATGGGGTGTTCCATTTGAAAAAATTGATGTTCGATTTTGTGAGCCTTTCTTGCGCCCCTCGTATAAAAAATAGTAATTCCCGAAGTTAGCTCTCATAATGCGATACAATGTTAACTCATAATATTTTGAAAATTCCTATTGGTTCAAGAGATATTCAACTGTCCCACTGGTCTAGGGACACACTGTATATATATATATATATATATATATATATATATATATATATATATATATATATATATATGATGCGTTGTTTTTTCGGGTTTCATTCCGTGTTCTGTGGTTTTGATCCTCTGAAGGATAATTCTCACAACGTTTCGGCAAAGTCTCATTTGCCATCTTCTAGGTGATGTCTTGAGTTTCGATCTCCGAACTCGACTAATTAATTCGAGTTCCACTTCTCAATATATAGGGGTGTTCATTGATGGTATCTTTGATCTGGGCCCCTCCCACTTTCTTCGTTGGTCCGCCTGCATTTGTCATCGTGTCTGGGTAATTACGTGGTAAGGTCCGATATTGTTCCTCTGGTGTAATCGGCTTGTCTTTGTTTAGTGATATAATGGATTTCCACGTTCTTGGTAATCTTTGGGCGTCGTCTCTCTTGTTCATGCTACTCGGTCGTTTCTCAATTTCGATAGCCTCTCTGATTGTTCGAGAGTAGAAGTTTTCATCGCTTGCTAATGTTTTCATGTTTTTGAAATTGATGGTATGTCCTGTCTCCAATACGTGATGGAAGATGTATATATATATATATATATATATATATATACATCTTCCATCACGTATTGGAGACAGGGGTTGCAGTCAGTTGTGTTGGGCTACAGAGAAAACTCTTGGTTACTCGTCAAGCTTTCGGCAATCTTTATTGCCTTCTTCAGGACGTCTATAATACATAACAATTTATCATATGATAATATAATGGAATGGTTACTTACTAACGTGAGATTGAATAATAAAAAAGAGGCAAAAATTGAACATGAAAATATGAAGGTGACGTTTAAATGAATTTAGACATATGATAAGAAAAAACCCTCTATTTCGACTACTCCACCGTAATCTAGAAGTGAAATTATATATATATATATATATATGTAGAAATTGATGTTTTCACGGATCTTCGATATGCAAGATGAATTTTTCTGGGTTTTTATCCGTTAGGTATCTTTTGATTTGTTCGACGTTTCGAGTCATTATAAATACCAGTTTCCGTGGAGAACGGACAATTGAAGTCTTTGCTTGCTCTTGCTTGGTTGCTTCGTAAGGGGAGTAATTGACCAGGACGGTATGGACAGATATTCGTCTCACAGTTCTTGAGAATGAATTCAAAATGGAATTCGAAACGTCGAACAAATCAAAAGATACCTAACGGATAAAAACCCAGAAAAATTCATCTTGCATATCGAAGATCCGTGAAAACATCAATTTCTACATAATACCTGGATGGGCAGGATGCAGCCTTAATATCGGACGGAGTCGGATAATGACTGAGGAGAGTCATTATAAATACCAGTTTCCGTGGAGAACGGACAATTGAAGTCTTTGCTTGCTCTTGCTTGGTTGCTTCGTAAGGGGAGTAATTGACCAGGACGGTATGGACAGATATTCGTCTCACAGTTCTTGAGAATGAATTCAAAATGGAATTCGAAACGTCGAACAAATCAAAAGATACCTAACGGATAAAAACCCAGAAAAATTCATCTTGCATATCGAAGATCCGTGAAAACATCAATTTCTACATAATACCTGGATGGGCAGGATGCAGCCTTAATATCGGACGGAGTCGGATAATGACTGAGGAGAGTCATTATAAATACCAGTTTCCGTGGAGAACGGACAATTGAAGTCTTTGCTTGCTCTTGCTTGGTTGCTTCGTAAGGGGAGTAATTGACCAGGACGGTATGGACAGATATTCGTCTCACAGTTCTTGAGAATGAATTCAAAATGGAATTCGAAACGTCGAACAAATCAAAAGATACCTAACGGATAAAAACCCAGAAAAATTCATCTTGCATATCGAAGATCCGTGAAAACATCAATTTCTACATAATACCTGGATGGGCAGGATGCAGCCTTAATATCGGACGGAGTCGGATAATGACTGAGGAGAGTCATTATAAATACCAGTTTCCGTGGAGAACGGACAATTGAAGTCTTTGCTTGCTCTTGCTTGGTTGCTTCGTAAGGGGAGTAATTGACCAGGACGGTATGGACAGATATTCGTCTCACAGTTCTTGAGAATGAATTCAAAATGGAATTCGAAACGTCGAACAAATCAAAAGATACCTAACGGATAAAAACCCAGAAAAATTCATCTTGCATATATATATATATATATATATATATATATATATATATAGATAGTCACATGAGGTGGACAGATCATATACAGTACCTACTCAAAAAGCTCAGATGTATTCTATTTAGATACAGCTCTCCTACATACTGAATAAGAAACAAAAAACAATAGTTTATCACAGTCTTGAGCAGAGTCACTTGAATTACGGAATCATTGCTTGGGATAGAGCAGCAAAAATATTCGAGTGATGCTTTTTATAATGAAACAAGAATATATGACTGCAGACAACTATTTTTCAAACTACTTGTTGTACTCAATACCTTTTTCCAACTGGGCTCACAGCTAGCAAGCACAACTATGGCACTTGTCACCGAGATCAACTCCTGCCCTACTTTATGATGAAAACGGTAAACGGTGGGACAGAGAAACTTTTTATACTTGGAACCTAAATTCATGTACTTCCCTCCTCCCAAACTGAAAACTATCCGGCAATTCAAATCATTCAAAAAAGCATTAAAGCAATTCATCAATAATACTCCAAGAAACATTTTTCATGAAATAATCGACAGTTGAGTAGAACATTCAGAGATGATATTCATTCATGAACACTCTGTAAATAAGATCATCTATATTTTTCTCTCCAAATTTTCTTGTTGAATAAATAATGTGATCTCACAATATGTCCCGAATGTGCCTTACCTAGCTTTTAATAATTGACCACATCAATTCTAGATATTTTTTAGATTTTATCCATCTCGTTTCAGAGAACTAATACTCCAAATATTGTATAATTTTGACAAAATAGTTAAGGCTTTCGCGGCCGAGGTTTTCAGTATCACTACTTTTATTCGGGTTTGAAGGCCGTCGTTTTTTGGAATTTCTTCCTGACGTTTCGCTGGCTCGAGTGTTGTTTTTATGCCGATTCAGGTAGTTTGCGGTGCTAATTATTACATTCGGATTCGGGGAATTGTCATTAATATTGATTACCTTGTTTACTACATTATTATTATCTGAAGAACTACCTGCAGTTATTATCGATTTTCTTGAAATGGGATTCCATATTCGGTTGAGGTTGACAGCTGCTTCTTTTCTGTTGAAATTATCCGTGTGTTTGTGGATTTCTATTGCCTCCCGTACCAGTCGGCTATGGTATCCCTGGTTGGGTGCAATCAGTTTTGCATTTTCAAACAGAGGAAAACCACAGGATTCTGTTTGAAAATGCAAAACTGATTGCACCCAACCAGGGATACCATAGCCGACTGGTACGGGAGGCAATAGAAATCCACAAACACACTGATAATTTCAACAGAAAAGAAGAAGCTGTCACTCATTCATCTTGAAATTAACTCCGATGACTGAATTTCAAGATGAATGAGCCTCTGAAGAAGCTAGCCACTCGAGCCAGCGAAACGTCAGAAAGAAATTCCAAAAAACGACGGCCTTCAAACCCGAATAAAAGTAGTGATACTGAAAACCTCGGCCGCGAAACCTTAACTATTTTGTCATTCCCAATGTTATTATCCCCTTAGCCCTGTAGAAATATTCAGTTCAAATATGAGACATAAAATAATTATTTTCCGAATTATGATGTAGATGTAACTCAACAATAACATTACTTTTGAATGAGATGGTACAAGTTTGACGACTCCTTGGTCTCCAAGGCGACGCAAGAAGACCTAAGTCGCTTGTCGCCGTCGGATGTACATACTCTTCTACAGCAGGGAAGATGTGTCAGATGTGGACGATCTGCCGTACGCTATGTTGCTTCCCAAGTTGCAGTTGCTACTTCACAAGAACAGTTTGGAGCTGGAGCGCGAGACCGTCTTTGAAGCTGTACGGCATCGAACACAAGAAAGACGTTGGAGGCGGGTTTTCCTCGATTTCGAGCAATATATTTTGATTTCGTTTTAGATTTTGATTGTTTCTTTGTTTATTTGTATTTATATCATTTTATACTGAAAAAATTAAGACTATAGGAAATTGACATGATTTTGGAGAATATTTGGAATAATTTCAACATAGAAACCGTTTGAGTATTATTTCTGTTGCTTCAACATTTTGTAATCCATTTCTTTATGAATTTCATCACAATGAAAATGTCTACCAATGGAGTATTGTTTGATGATGCTTTCAAACACAAATACGAACAACAATTCGCGATGAAATCCAAATCACCACCTCAACCAATACAAAAACCACTCTTCAAATGTAAACTTTTAAAGCGATCAGTCATCAATATAAGTTCTGAAGTCACAGTGCATTTTTGTTTCTATTTGAATTTATCGATTTTAACTCGCTTCCAATTTCATATTTTTTCAAAAATAAAAAGAATTGTTGCCTTGCAATGAGCTTATTTTAGTTTATAACGCATTTTCATCATCTTCTGATCCTGGATCCAACCATGGTCTATGAATTGATGACCCAAGTGTGTTCGAAATACTATATCATTTCGTCTCAAACTTCTGGGATGGGGTCCCTTCATTGGCATGACAACATCGGCAACTACAACCCTCATAAAAATAGTCTATTACGTAACGAGGTGGATAAGAAGCCTATTACGTACGAGAGATAATTGTTAACACGAAGCGTAGTCTAGTGCAGGAATTCTCGAGTTGCGTACTATACTTTTTCTACTTCCAGCTTGCTTGTACGGTGATTTCTGTTGGTGTAGCAAAAATTTCTTTGTTATCCCTCTTATTTTCCAATGATCAACGAGATCCTGGATGACAGCAAGTTGGTAAAACAATTGCTTGCTTCATGGATAACTAGATACAGTGACTATTAAACAATAAATTCCCTAAAAAGTCTAAAACAATGTGGCCCAAGTACTGTGAGCCCAGATCACCCTCTGTATAATTTTTTTAACTGTGTTCATGATACAATCTTTCTCTAGTTTCAAGGGCAGTGAAATTGAATGCTATTAGGTACATACATATTATTGATTAGTATGCAAATTCACGACTATTAAAGAACAACGACCTTCAAAACATTGTTAATGATCTTGTACTTGTTCTGCGAAATGTATATATTGTTATGATCGATTTTTTTTCAGTTACTTTTCCGGTTTGCCGCTCTAATTCTGCAAAATTACGTGATCAAGTTTCAGAATCAATATGAACCGTTAACGTTTTATTTGCATAATTGGGCTAGGATATAATATGGTAACCAAGAACAATATCAGTGGCAATGGTGGACTTTCAAGGCCAATTCACTTTTCACAATTCAACTTTATTAATCGTACATAACATAGCGATGGAAATAATCTCTTGAGGCAGGATTATCTATAATTATGTAATTTATATACCTTGTAGATTAGATCCAAGAACATTCCATATGTCCTCAATCCTGATTCCGTCTTGAAGTAGATTTTTTAGGTTATAATATCGAATTTGATTTCTCAGATTATTATGGTATCTATTTGTTCGTTTCTGTTGATGAAAATGACATTATGCATAAATATAATAGTGCTATATTCAAACTGCAAAAACAAGAAATGCAAGAAATATCAATAAAATTTATAAATGTACTGATTATAGAAGATGCGAAAAAAAATACTGGGGTATCGCAGAAGGAAAGCGAATACCCAGCACTACCTCCGTAAGCGTGCATACATCAAATGTTAAAAAAAATCACAGATGAAATAACGATTTCCATTCATTGCCTTTCATTAATCTGCTAGAAGTTATGAAATATGAATTCCGATAATCATAGAAAAAAATGTATTATATGAGATTTCAATTCGTTGAGCCAGAGTGAAAAAAAAATCACTATAGAATACGTATAGGAATCTTAATATATGAAGGATTTTATTATTCGAAAAAATATCAAAATATAAAAATAAGAAAAAAAATCTCTGCTTATACGGCTACGAATATAAATCCCACTATAAATGATTTCAATTCGAAGGGACCAGTACATAAAAAAATGTTTTCTCATTTGACAAGATATATGGTAATTTTTTTTCAAGAACCAGTTCAAGGATGCAAATCTCTTGAGTCTTCTTCGAATTTATGTTTATTTTTATGTTATTATTCAGAGGTCCTGTTATATGATACTTAAAAGGTTACATCAGAAACCTGTTCTTGTTCCTAGTGTCGTTGCTATGTATATCTGGAATTTCTGTTAGCCGTGAAAAAATTTGAAATATTCATGGCGAAATTCTGGTCTTGATAACCCCGAGAGTTTTGTTTGAAATTATATAAGTGACCCATATGGCCTTCCATCATTTTCATAGTTTCAGACTATGATGTGAAATCATTTTGTAGTAAATAATTGAGATTTTCATATTAGTATGACGTAAATGACGTGAACCAAAGGTACTATAAAATTGAAAATGCATTCCTATTAATTTCATGGTATGAGGTGATCTACAGAATGTTTAACACCAAAAACATAGCTCAGTATAGTTTCAAGGGAACTCGGGTACTACAAAATAACTGAAAATGATATCAAATTTGATCTGATTTGATTCAGATTGAATTTTTGAATGATGATTGTTTCAAAATTAATCACCTATTCACTTCAGAATCGATAATTCTGTCGTCATTATTGCAAACCCTTTCTCGCAGCTTGTCAATCTGAAAATGTCCTAAACAACTTTTTTCAGAAAATACATATTCGTATAAAGTATCATCTATAAACCGTTACAGCATTCAAGATGACACTGGAAGACCTTAGCACTATTAAAACGAGTATTACCCAAGAATTTCTAAAATATGTATCGCCAATAATGGACATCAGGTTACGAAATAGTTCAAGCAGCTTGCGGCAATTTCTACAATAAAGGTTAATACTCATAAAACGCGTTCATAGATTTTCTGAATTCCATCATTAGTCATTTGTTCTGGTGCTATGCATCACGGTCAAGTTCAAGGATATGTGTTACATGCATTGCATATGCATTGAAAACATGTATTCCAGGGCGAATTCTTCAGTCCCACATATCAACTGAAAAATAATTTGAAAAATTTCCGCTCCCATTAACTCATAAAAACGGTTTGATTACCAGAAATCAATGCAAATTTCTGCTGTTCTGTCCTTATCATCAACAGATATATCTAAACAGTTGTAATTCAAAAGTTGGAACTCTGCACAGCGGGAAGTATAACCTCAAAATAATGATGGCAATGAATGAAAACAATGGAACTGAGAATTTTCACGATTTGTGGAAGAAGAGTGTTGATTTGCAAGCCCATCAGTTAGTGTGTGGCAACAAAAAATGTAATCACGTTTAGGGCGTGCGTTATTTGTGGCATTTCAATCATGGAAAGAATTGTTTTACGCAAGTGGATTTTTTTTAATGAATCAGTATTCTCCTTGCCCCTGTAAGGATTTCAACTAATCCCCAAAACTCAGTAACATTTTGCCGTTTCCAAAATTTCAACAGAGAGGTTATATTGGTAATTTACAGTAAAGCTAAAATGAATTGATGCCCTCTTCACTAGATATCCTCCCCAATAACCATGGAAAGTATTACCCATTAAGTTTCTTACTCGTCTGGAGTTATGTGGTGGTGCTCCATTTTGTCGGAATAAAAATATCCATATCGAATTCATTAGGACTCACTTCGACTATTTCGGTGATTAGAGGATCAACAGTAAATACCAGCATATTCAAATACAGATCCCCTGTTGTATTTTGTTCAATTGAACATTTTGGAAATAGTTAACGTGGTACCTATCGACTTATAAAATTGAAAACTAAATGAGAACATTCGAACTGAACAATGATGTTCGTTGTACTGACATTTTCGTTTTTCTCATGAACAAAAAATAACCTATCAAACCTTATAGGGTTGTTGGGATTGCCATATGACAGAGATAAACTAATTTTTCAAGAAATCGATATTAATGTGTTCGTTTTCAGATGATTATTAAATGTTCTGCCATTTTGTAGTAGGAGAAGATATTGACTTCATATACTAAGGTTGTAAAGTATTCGTCAGGAGCTTCGAAACGATTGTTACGTTTACTTTGCTTATTTTGAGTGATTATATCAAACAGTTATAAAATATGCCAATCGGTTTGCCACAGCGGTTGCGAATGGGGTGGGTTCAATGAAAAGGTGATCAATAATTTTATGGGCGCCAAGTAATTTGCCGTTTTGGCATATAGTTAGCAAGGAAAAAAAAGACACTTCAAATTACTAAAGAGACATCTCTTTAAAGTGACGTCTCTGTCAACCGAAATTTCTAGAGAGTGAGAGTGGTTGGATGCGAAATCAAACTTTCGTTTAAATAATACATATATTGGCTTCCGAATTCAATTTTGGGACATGCCTTTTAGTAAATATGTAAATGGTATATTTAAGCTAATACGTAACCTAGCTCTTGCAAGAGTATCTAAGCTGGGACAAGAGTGGGAAGAGCAAAATAACTCAGTCCGAGCTCAGGTACAAGATAAAAAGATTAAAAAAAAACATCTCGTAATAACGATACCTAGACAATAATCCGTTTGCACTGAATACTAGTGTTCTTGAAATGGTATATAGGCATAAAATATTATACTGGTGACTACAGCTACGCTGAGAAACAGTAAGTGCCCAAGAAAGTAAACAACTGTTCATTTATCCCAAAAGATTCCTTATATTGAAAGGAACGGAATTATAACTAATAAATAATGAATGAATATCCCACAACGGGGGTACTTAAGTGATTTCCGGAGTAGATTGGTTGTCGATTCCTCAAGGACTGACTTGGTACACGCCGCTGGGGATGAATCTGGCTTGGCCTAACTGGGCCTTGCACTCCGGGCTGCAGTTTTCCACGCTCGTGGTTTTCTAAGGTATGGTAGCCTCCTTCTTGATGAAGCGATGCCCCAATAGCCACAATCAAACAACCAACGCCTACTGCACAGCTTCCCTTATTGCAGGAGGGTTGTGAAGATTCCAGGGTATGTTTCGATAAGAACCGCACAAAGCGAAATAAAATTGCGAGTGCACAACTAAAATACGAATACTGCACAATTTTGTAGTAATCAGTGACTGAGAAAAATCCGTCTAAACAGAACACGAAATAAATTCAATTTTATTTATCAGTTCACTGAAAGTCGAACATCGCCGGGCCAAAACTGAATGCCACCAAGGATCTCTCCCGCAATTCGTTTTTGTCGGCCAGCGCCTAAAAACTCACGATAGCGTATTTGCCCATAAAGATATACCTGGTGTATACGTGATGAAATGAAATTTATAAGAATTTCATAGAAACGAAAATCTTCGTTTCACGATGTATCACAAGACCCCCCTTTCCATTTAACTTTTTTTCTTCTTCATCTTGGATTTTTCTCCAGAGTATAGTATTTATATATGAATTTTATTATCCCAATTTTTTTAGTTGACCTGTTCAAAAAATAAAGGGGGGACATTACAGGAGTGCACTGTATATTAAAACCGAATAAGGTAATATTTAACATAGTAAGTTTAACATAGTCCTCATACTTGAAGAATACAAAAATACAAATATTATTGAGGAATGAAAAACATCGTTTATTTTTCAACTAATTTTATATAGTTGAATAGGTCAATACCAGATGCCTAACCGAGCCTTCGACATTAACTGGCTATGGCCACTTAAACATACCTTGATTATTACCAATGTCGTAAATAACAGAGCCTTCTTTTATGAATTTTTTAGAAAAAATCAAATCTTCTTTGAGTTAATTGACTGAATTAGTTCTGAATTAGTTTTTCAAATATCAATAAGGAAATAAGGAAAGATCGGGTAAGTGTGAACGAGTTTTACACAAGCGAAACTTGTGCGCAAATTTTTTGTCATTTCTAACTGTTTCAAAAATTTCAAAGTAAAATAATCGTCATATGCTAATTCATGCTTAGAAAGTTAAATATCAATATTGTGATGTGCCAACTAGAATTCGTTACAATTTTTTTTAGAAATCAGAACATTGAATAACACGTCCCAATAGTTTTGGGGCAAATGTGAATACGGTACTTCTCTTTAAGGTGTTTAAATATATGACGTGTAGCCAGTTACAAGAAAATACCTTCACAAAATTCCCAATGGCAAAATTTATATTTAAAAAAATATCCAAATAGACGAACAGGAAGCGCCGTAATGAGTATAGATTCAAGGTTCATCTCGTTTTGAGGTACAACAATCCCACCTATGCTACAATGAATTTTCACAAAAAAAAATCCAATCTTTTCCGTTATTAATTTTTTTCAATAATTTTGGTGGTTTCAGCATACCAAAAAATTTCAAGATTCGGACGATCAGATTTTTCACCAATATTTGAGGATACCCCATAGGGATCACCATTTCAAAGTTAATAATTACTGCTTGAAAAAATGCAACATTCTTTCCAATAATTTTTCACTCTGAAAAAATGATCTTGTGGAGGAAATTTGACACGTCAAATATTACTCCTGTACTAAATTTTTCAGAAATATCTGGATAAAGGCATAAGAATGTATTGATTTTACGATATCGTATCATTTCTACGTGTTGAATGAGACTCGATTATAATTTTTGTACACTATATACATCCAATTTTCAGGAAACAAGACTAAAAACTGGATTCTTTTCACTGCATGCACAGCCACGAAATGAAAACGTGATAAAATCTTGAACCCATCAAGTAAAATGAACAGAATTTACAAATACGAATGATTTTTCTATTAGTCTTGAAATGAAAAATGTCTCTCATTTTGATGCAAAATAATCTAAATTGCTGGATAGACAGATTTTCCATAACGGTACATTAAACAACTAAAAATCTGCTTCTTAGTTGAATAACCTCAAATCGATTTTGGCAACATTAGAGTTCAACACGCTCATTATGTTTATTATTCGGTGAGAGCATCTGATAACTATAATTGGTCGAGAAGAGATCGCTAGTTATTCTTTGGACCTTGACCACGTATTTGGTGTGAAATACTCTCGGAAATTCGTGAACTTTGACAGGGACAGTAGCTATATCTACATTGAAAATTCGATCTCATTTGTCAGGTAGACACTTGTTAGGAAAGAGTAATGGCTACAACACTCTACATTACATCACTTATTAATCGAAAACCATTTGAATTCAGCAGTCTCAGTCAAGACATAATCATGATTAAATGGATACCAAAATTATTTGTTTCTTCTCTTGAGTGATGTTATGAACTGGCTTCTGGCTCACTAAATGATGATGCTAATGACTATATATTGATGGATGCAGCCGTTGAACTCTTAAAGTATTCTTTTGTTATATATACACAGATTCACACGGAAGGAAAGCCTTGTAATGTTCAAAGAACACCGCGTGATTAGATAGACAGGAGATATGAATTAACATTCACTTCAAATTTTCGAAGCTTGTTAGCCTCAGAAAAAAACTCCTTTGACAAGGACTTCCAAAGTTCAGTTGTTCCATTGGAAAAAAAAACCTGAGCCAGAAAGGTTCGACAGGTCTCCAAACTCACAACAAATGGGTGGGAATTTTGTACTCGTCGGGTCATCCGTGTTAATACTGCCAAGAGCGGAACAATTAACTAAAATTCAGAAGAGCACCAACTGTAGAATATCTATGGGAGAAATACAAGTCTTTGACCCTTCTACGATGCTCCAATGAAGTGAGCGAGTCTGTGAGCGGAGAATCACCAACAAGACGGATTCTTTGATGATGTCCGTACAGAACGAACCTGCAGTAACGTTAGTCGAAGTCGAAAATATAAGTGGTATGAAAATATATGAAGTTTCGATTCTCAATTCTCAAGTAAATGAATATTTTTCATTTTGTATATCCCTTCTTGAAACACTCTCGAGAGTATATCCAGAGGAAAGAGTTTTGTGGAGAAGAGGAAAGGCTGACGTTCTTCAGTGCAGTAGCGCTCTGGAGAGAGCTTCTTCATGAATGGGTCGTAAAAACAATTGAAGAACTGTTTCAAAGTATTATGAATCAGTCAGGAACCAGCAACGGTAAAACTGACTGAACATTATTCCCTCAAAAGACTACTGAAAAGGCTATATCGGACTGTTATATTGGTCAAACGGGAAGCTCGTCCACCAATAGAATGAGGGACCATAGAAATCGTTTTTCGAGCAGAAAAGTCAATTCAACATTTGTAAATCAACCTCTGGCAGTAAGGCATGACTATGAAGTATTGCCTTTCTTAACTTGTTTCCTAATAATGTTTGGGTGAGTCACTTCATTCTGACTACCGCACTTTTAACGAGTTATATACCCGTTACAACACCAACTTATTATTCTTGCCTATAGTTCCATTATAAGAAAGTGAAACCGTCGCACCAGACCGAAACTTTGTAACTTTGTGCCTGGATGTTTTTTCCAGTCAAGTTGATGCCATAAATATTTATCTCGAGTTTTGAAGGATTGAAAACGAGAAAGTTAATGTTAATGCAGGAAATAAAATGATACTTTTACAATAAATTATCAGTCACTGAATTAAGCATTTATTCCAATTCTGCTAATGAATTTTAATTTGTGAAATCTAGTAATATCGTGTTCATCTTTTCCGATTCACTATAATCTCCGTGTTGTTTGGTTCGGATATTATTCATAGTTTTTTCGAAAGAATTCGCAATGCGTTTAAAAATGATAGATTATCTGCATATGTTGCTTAAGAAGGAAGTTATTCTCAACGTAAACTCAGAAAACTGGGTTAGGGATTCGAGAAAACAAATTAGAGGTGAGAAAGTGAAAACAATAAAATATATTTAGAAATATAGAACTTTTACCAGACGCAATACTGTAGTACATTATTTTTAATCATTATTATTATTCCTTATTTTTATTTATCTATCTCGTACCCAGCCAGCGTTTGCCATGTAAGCGAAAAAAAGTGTTCATTTACAACACCATATTAGGAACCTCTGACATTATCAGTGTTTCTCTACTATATTATACATATAAACCTCCCTCTTGAGTCACTTTATCTATCAAAAAAAAAACATCAAAATCAGTTGCGTTGTTTTGAAGATCTAGGCTTACATAGGGACGACATATTATGTTGTGATTTATTTATTATTACTCGAAAAATGACTTTTATGTACACATTCAGATGAAACATTGAAATTCCAACAATTGTTATGAGAGAATAATAACTTCCGGATCCATTCCTTTTATTCAACAATTATTTCCAAAAATTATCAGGATTTTGAAAAATGACATAAACATTAAAATAGCACAAAGAAATTTGATAACGCTAAACAACTTTCCTTCGAAATTGAAAGACAAAGAGTCACTTTTCAAGAAAATTGATACTGTTTGTAGCATTCCTTGTAGAATATGTAACAGCACATACATTGGACCAACGAGCCAAAACTCAAAAACAAGAATATTAGATCATAAAAGTGATCGTAGACTTTCGAATCATTCATGTCATGTCATAAATGTTGATCATATCATAAATTATGAAAAAAATAAAATAATCCACTCTGCGTGAAATATTGGCAAGAGACTTTTTTCTGGAGATGGTGGGAATCAATAATGATGAGATGTGTATGAGTATGAGACACGATTACATTTCATGCTACAAATCATTCGTAAATCAATGCGTAACTCTGTATATTTCATTAAAATAAGTACAAAATTTTTTACTACCGGTATAATCCAGCATCTTCTATCAAATTGACGATATTCATGACATGCATTTGAAAAAATTCTGTACAACTATCATTAATTGTTAGTTATTTCAACTCAATTTACCTGTGAGTATATTAAACGATATCTTCAGATACCTTTTTACTTATGTTTTATATCTTATTTGTAACCTTGATGAAGTTTGTCGAAAGCTCGACTAGGTGAAAAAGAGTTCTACCTAACAAGCCGAACTGAATACCCGCTATTCTACCATCGTATTTAATGCAGTCGAAAACTTTTCCAACTACAAAAAAACAATTTCGTAACTGGTTCAAATGTAGGTCCTTATACAGTTAGGTTGTAGTCAGAAAAGAGGATAAATTCACAAAGAAGATAAATTCACAAAGAAAACTATTATCTGTCGAGCTTTCGGTATGTTTATTACCTTCTTCAGGACAACTAAAAAAAGGTCGAATACCTCAATAATAAGTGATTTTCTACCCAGAAGTATTTCAAAAAAACAGTTGCTAGCACCAAGTAGGAGCAGTTACATTCTTGATAATGGCAACTGATATGTAGGCGAAACCTCGAAACTCAATACAAACAAACCAACGGATGAACTCCCGGGATAACAATTTCACATACTCAACCATCATATCATATCGATCATCGGAATTCTTCGAAATGTTAATAACTCACGTCCCAGTTCACGAAACTCTTGTCAATTCGAATCACATTATATTGTTAAAACAAATATTTCCTAAGATGTCTTCCTAGTCATGACAGCATATCACTAGATTGAGTGAAGTTCAAGCGCTTAACGTTAATATATCGAAAATTGATGATGATGTTAGTGAATTACATGTTCCTCGGAGTTCTCATCATAATAACATTCGCTACCCAGTAATTTTTTCTAAAATATTTTTTGAATGGTGTATTGCATTTTGACAATTATGGAAATTTCAACAAGAATTTTTTTTCGCTATTGCTATTGGACCATCGAAACAAAAACTAATTATTTCTCACATGAGAGAAAATGTTTCCACAGTCATAAATCGGCAAACTTCAATGGATGTGCCCACCAAAATCTAGCCCCTGGACATGAATGAACCCATTGAATATTATAAAATGAAAAATGGAAAGTGCCTTTCATCCTAATAAGGCATCGCTCACAATAATAAAACTACAATAATTATATAATGATTTATTACATATTGATCTTCAATTATCCATCGAGAATATTACATAACTTCCAATTTGTGGAACTGTGCGTATTAGAATACATAATGAAGCTTCTGGTATGGGTGAGATCACGTCAAAGTGTAGATTCATCCACAGATAATACATTGCTCAAGAAAATCATCTATTTGAACTGATTAATGAAAGGTTTTTGACGGCTTCCATATTGTTGGATGATGTAGAAGAGGCTGACAACTGTTAGAAAACAACTACTCCCCTGGCTAATACCACAAAGGGCATTTAATTATATCCTATAGACGCAGTATTACGTCTTTCGACTATTTCTCAGAATGTAGTATTTATTGGATATCAGGATATTTGTATTATAAGAATAGAGAATGGTTTGGTGAACTGAGGCGAATAGTTTTCACATCACTTGAGAAGGTGATGAAGAAAAGGCGTCCAAGAATGGAGCCTTGCGGAACCTTTTGTCAACATCAAATCAAGCATATTTTGCAGATCCAATCATAACTGTTTGTTTACGATTTTCCAGGTAGTTAATATCTATTCTCATTGGAACCAGTAATTAACCTCCATGGATATCCGTTGGATATCTTATTCAAATCAATACTTGACTCAAAATTGAGCTTTGACGGTCACGTTGATAAAATTGTCCAGAAAGCTTTAAGAACAATGGGATTTTTGAATGGGTGTACGAAAGACAAAAATTTTTCCTCATTACGAATGATGTTCAACACAATGGTCAAACCGATCGTTGAATATTGTAGCGTGATATGGAATCCTGCATATTTTAGATATATTAATCGACTTGAATTCGTCCAAAAAAAAAAATTGTTAAAATAATGAACTTCGGGTTTTTCCGTCACAGACACTATTTTTCATATGATAGTAACCTAAAATTTTATAATCTGATGAGTTTAACTATCAGACGAGATGTCAACGACATATTCTTCATCTATAAAATTCTAAATAACTTGGTAGACTCGGAGGAATGCACTTCTCGCGTTTCACTGAATTGTAGTCCGTATACAATCAGGAGAAGGCAACTGTTATTCACTCCTCATTTTTCAACCAATTATCGTGGTAATTCCCCATTTATAAGATGTTCAATAACGTACAACGGTATGATCTCTGACTCCGATTTAGATATATTTAGATTAGGCGAAAATAGTTTCAAACTGAAATTAAAGAAACTAATACTAGCAATATACTGTTCAGTTTAGCTCGAAACTATGTATATTCCACATGTATTGTCAGGCCGTACTAGTAATAAGTTTTTTTCTTCAATTTTTTTTTCAGAATCAAATTGTACAAATATAGTATAACTTCAGAAGATGATTCACTATCTTTTCATAAGATGTGAGCTGTAATATATTTAATATAGTTTTTCTATACATGTAGAATCACACAACATATTGTATCATGCTATTTATGTGCCACCCTGTTATTGGGCTCGTTCTGTTGGGTGGCCCTGTTTATAAAAAATAAAATAAAATAAAATCCATGTCTATATGGACCAATAAAGAACCATTAACAGATAATTGTTGAGTCTTGAGTTTAACTTCGGTGAGTTTTGTTTGAACTTTTATTTTTGAATCATCAACTTTCCAATGATTCATTATATCGGAATAAAAAATTGTCGAAACTCCGTGCTATTTGCGGAGATGAATATGACATCAATACTCCGATTTAACTGTCACGACAATTGCCGTTGAGTTCCCAGAGATGCCGTGAAATCATAATGTCATGACCAGTTAATCTCTTGATCTTGATTTCAATAAAAACATTATCGATTCTGTTGAACAATGCCCGAAGAAAGTTGTCCAATTTAAAAATCATTAACAATACATCTCGAAAACGAGAAGCAATTGTTTTCGAACCCAGAAACCTATTTACATTTGCTCGGAAAACAGCTCATCAGATCTGATCTTGACTCTCGCTGAAACAATTACTACCTTGAAAGGTGGAGTACATCACGTCTAGCAAGTCACCGACGTATAAATCATTGCAGTATTTATAATAATTTCCGAGAATAATGAGCTACGCTTCGATCAAATCAACACAAAATGAAGGAGGGGTCGATGGAGATATAATGTTAATAAATGTTCGATTTGTTGTTAATGAGTAACAAACCAATTAATTTCAAACTACACGTTCAATGAATGGAAATGTGGAAAGTTTCACAAATCATTATACCACAGTGAAATGAACATAGTACCAATTATTTAAGGTGACAAAATAGTTGAGTGTCAATATGTAACTTCAATAAAATATTATTTATGGAGATAAGTGTCAATTTTTTTTAATAATTAATGGTTCAATAATCATTATTGTACTTTTGCAATTTGTGTTTGAAACGGCAACCAGATTATCAGCTGTTACATATTACTCATCCTAACAACTTTATTCGCATTTCATGAAAAAAAAAACTATCAATGGAAGAAGCAAGTTATCGGAAAAAAAATGAATATTCTTGTCGAAGCAAATGCGGTATGAGTAGAAGAGGGAGCTTGCTGTAAAAAGTATGAGAAGAGAAAGACAATGTAATTCATAACAAATGAGAAAAACGAAACAGACTCACCTCAAAATATATTCAATAATTGTACTGAAAGCAGCTTTTCAGCTGATGGAAAAATAGTTCTCTGCTAGTCTTTCTGGGATCAGAGGGTAGGCTAGATAATTAGAGACTTAGATCTGTGTTGAAAGGTATCCACCAGTGATTTGACATTGGAATCTCGCCAGATACTACTTCCTAGTTCGATTTCATTCACTATGTAGCTTCGACGGTTGACAATCGGTGATGTTATAGTTATTACTCATAATATAGTCATCAAGTGACCTACTTCTAACTTTTATCCTCAATATGCCAATTGAAGTGGTGGCATTTGGGCTCAGAGCAGATGGCCAGATCCAGTTTCTGGTTCTAATAGTATTTTGCAAGGTCCTTCATTTCTTAGGATGGTGGCTATGTTGTATCAGAATCTCGTTTTCAGGTGACTATCTTCCGCACATTCCATTTTTACCACAGTGGGGTCTGAAGTTGGAAGTTGTGCTAACGAAAAGACTTCGAGTTTCTTAGGAATGAACATAACTATCCTTTGTTGAAATGGATGTTTTCAGGGAAGCTGAAGTATAGAAAATAGTCCTTATGAGAATTACTCCGTCTGCAAGATGTAGGATTCAACATTTCCACTCCTAGCTAGAGTCATCATGAGGAGTGAGAAAAAATCAGGGATTTCGATTCAGGGCTATTGTTTGCTGCAAAAGGGCAAGGCGGAGGTGGATTGTTGGAGTACCAACCCTGTCATGATGCAGAATAACTAGAGAAGGCAAAGATATAATTGCTTCTATTGAAAGGAGTTCTGGAAAATAAAGTTGATGAGTTTGCGCAACTTTTGCATTGCATTTGAAGACATGATGGGTTAGGGGTGGGAGTTGAAGTTCCAGTAATTCGTGTCACCATCTATGTTTTCCCCCTTCATTTTGTAGAATCTCCAAGAATTATCTTCGCTTTACAATACATAAATTGCTTTCAAGCGTCATTATTTTTGCTGACAGATGAACTTTTCCGCCCATCCTCAGGTTTATTGATTCAAACATCCAAAATTATCTGCGAGTATAAACGTCCCCTATCAGAGTCTCCGATATCAGGAGGGGGCTAACATATGGAGGTGTCGCCTGATTCCTCGGAGAAACAATTCAAATCACTATTGAGTCGATGGTCATTTCGATGGATTTGTAGGTCTTCTCATCCTACTATTAACTGTCACTCTCCTCCGAAAGGACCACCCCTATTGGGGTTCAGAAAGGGCAGAAATATCGAGTGTGTACCTTGCCTCTTTTCAAGAGATGGTTTTGTTGGTATAACCAAATGGGGTTCTCACTTCCCAAATTATTCATTTAAGTTTAGATGAACCTTTCTCTTCTTGAGCCTGGTGTGCATATTCAATTCAAAACAGATTTCACACTTAACTGTGATAAAATAGCAATTATGGAAATAACATCACGAACTGGTGAATTATAGTTTCAGTTCACAATTAATGATTCGTGCAAATAATTCACAATGATACCTACCAATTACAGATTACCATTCCACGGTGAATTATATCGGGAGCCGCTCACGTTCGAGCGATTCAAATTGCCAAGGTTACTATAGTGTTTGTTTCAGTAAGAATCATTGCAAGAGTACAATGATAATGGCTATTTATTTTACAAGGGCACTGAAAGCAGTTATCAAAAATTGGGACAGTTAGGCCAGATATATTTACATTATAGTAGTTTATAATGAAAATGTTTATATTCGACGATAACAATTACCAACCGAGGACATCCGAAGAGAGATATTGGAAGATTATTCAGTGCTGTTTCGATGGCAAAGATGTAATCCACTTAGCCAATTGAATAAACACAAAAAATGTTGCATCGTGTATGATGGAGGAGAACATTTCCCAAACAGTAGAAGTATTTGAAAGCACGTTCAATTCTGATGGTGAACTACACATTTCGATGATAGTAAATCATTCCGATTCAGTTATTGGGCATCTTTTGAAGTTTGAATTATTCAGCCCGAGATTGAAATGGTCAAAATACTCTAGGCTTATCGACCTTGACTTGAGGGCGTTATTGACATAGCTCACAATTAAAAATCCCTAGGGCGTAATAGTTATCAAAAACAATCTCGTATCATAGATATAAATAAATATATATGAAAATGTTAACAATATTTTTGTGCATAAAAAACGTCATTGAACTATAATAAATTCGTGCCTTATAAACGATCAAAACTGTATTGTATTGTATTATATGCAATTGCTTATGGCGATACAAATGAAGGAATTGATTTTCCATTATAAGGAAGGACACACTTGCAGATCGGTTTCGGTCTATTTGGCCACTCGACAGTACAAGGCAGTGTCATCATCAACATGAATTCCTTCGTTCGTTCGTTTCCGTTTGGATGGCTTTTGCTTCCCATATCGGGCACAGTTAGCCAGTCGTCTCCTGTGACGTCACAGGAGCTGCGTTGAGGGACGCGGCGATCTTGCTCGTAGCAATGTCTACGTCCGATAAATTGTCAAATTATTTCAATAAAAAAGTTCTTTGATAAGTTTTTATAGTCGACTCCAACTAGGAAGCCCTTTTTACCACCAATGTGGATTTTTGTTTTTTTTACGAAATGCCTCCCCTACGTGGTCATCCGGACCACCCCGGCCTCTACACCGGCGTGAATAGGGGAGGGGTAATTTTTTTCCACATGAAAAACTGTCACTGTCACAATACAAAAAACAGGTCAACAAAAAACTATCTGGTCGACTCCTACATGGAAGTCCTTCGTACCACAATTCGGATTATTTTCTTTAGATGTTCGAACTAACTCGGCAGACATACACAACACACAACTGAGCCCCGTAATCACACTTGATATCCACGTACCATCTTTGTAAACGGTCGTTATCAGCACATCCGTCCACTATCACGGCGACCACGAGACTGGCCATGAATTCGATGATTTTCCATAACTAAAAATCAAAAACTTCCACAGTATCAAGCCCCGATCAAAGCTGATGCGAACAGCACGAAGTGATTGCGCCATCTACCCATGGACGAGGTATTCCAAAAGCAAACCGAATTCGCCCATTCCTCCTGCGAGGAAAATGTAAAAACATTGGTCAATGGGCTTACTTGAAAACTGGTGTTAATCAAAATCATCTTTCGAACTATTCGTTCAGGCTAGTCTCAAATCTACCTACACAGTAGGTTTTGGCTAGCACCTGTCAGAAAACAACAAATCCCCTGGCTAATACCACGAAGGGCATTGAATTATATCCGACCGGTACCAGTGCAGGTTTCTTCACAGAAGAAGGCCAGTTTTCAATTGAGCCCATTGACATGTCGAATGTTTTTACTATATTATAAGACAGGCCGATCTGTGCCCTTAGATTGTCAGAGGCTGACAAGAAATATTTCTTGGCACGGAATAGAAATGAAGGTTCTGTAAAGCACCTTTAGCGATCGATCTTACATGGTTTTCCCATGAGAGATTATACATTACTGATCGTCATTCCTAGCTTCGAGATACTCGACTCTATAGAAATAGTTACAGCTGACATCTGAATATCAGATAAAGATAAATCGGATTTTCGGGAAGAGACACCACTGTTTGTCCAACATCAAATTCCACCAAGTTATTATTCTTTCATTTTCACCAATGCATCCTTAATATTATTGATTTGAATTTCTGTTTGTTAGGCTGAACAAGTATTTTCTCCATCAAATCATTGATATGAAGCAGAACTAAACCCTGTGGATCACTTGCATTTATTGGGAGAAAATCAGATGATACTCCATCAACAACCTATCAAAAAAAGAAACTCTTCAAGAAAGCACACAATTCGGGAGGTAAACCATAAGAGGCCAAACTCGAACAAACGCTTTTATAGTGTCGAGTGCAACAGCTAACGTTTCATTTTTCGACGGAATGCTGCCAAATATAAGAAAGAAACGCCAATTAGTCACTGGTTGATCTTCATCTTGGTCGGCTTGAAAACCGTTTTTATGTTATATTTCCCCAAGAGTTTCCCAATTCTGTCAGTGATCCAACAAAGCCTCAGGTCGGCTAAAGACAAAAGAGATCCACTGTCAGCAGCAGGAGTTTATCGCATACCGTGCACCTGTGGGAAGGTTTACATCGGTACCAGGCTGGGGCAAACTGACAAATCGGTGGTGGCGGAACACGCACTGAGTGAGGGTGACCACAGGATTCTGTTTGAAAATGCTAAACTGATTACCCCCAACCAGGGTTACCATAGCCGACTGGTACGGGAGGCAATAGAGATCCAAAAACATGAGGACAATTTCAACAGAAAAGAAGAAGCGTTGAATCTAAACAGAATTTGGAATCTCACTCTGAGGAAATCAAGAATAACTAATGAAATCACGGCAGGTAGTGCGGCAACTAATAATGATGATTATTCCCCGAACCCGACAGAAGTAATTAACACTCCAGACTGCCTGCATCAATATGAATACGCCTTGAGAAATCGAAACTTTTAGTGATCGGAAATGAGTAAGCCCCTGAAGAAGCTGGCCACTCGCGCTAGCGAAACGTTAGGAAGAAATTCCAAAGAACGACGGCCTTCAAGCCAGAAGAGAAGTAGTTATACTAATCACTACCAATGTCATTGAATCAATCTTCAAGAATATGACAATGTTCCTTGTTGAACGTTGGTAGTTCGGAGCTGGCCTGGATGAATTGTTCAAAGAATGATTTGAATTAACGTCAGTCTTCAAGTATGCCCATCGACTATGTTTTCCTCGCAGGAGGAATGGACGAATTCGGTGTGTTTTTGGAATACCTCGTCCATGGGTAGATGGCGCAATAACTTGTGGTTCGCATCAGCTCTGGTCGGGGCTTGATACTATGGAATTTTTTTGTTTAATTATGGGAAGTAGTCGAATTTATGATGATGACGGCACTACCTTGTACTGACGAGCCCGAATAGACAGAAACCGGTCTGTAAGTGTGTCTGTCCCAATAATTGAAAATCAATTCCTTCATTTGTATTGCCAAAAACAAATACAGTGTTTTCTTCTGTGAAAAAACCTGCCTTGGCACCGGTCGGATATAATGCAATGCCCGTCGTGTTATTAGCCAGTGGATTAGTTGCTTTTTTACAGGTGCCAGTCATTACCTACTCTGTAGGTAGTTTGAAACTGGCCCGAACGAATTGTTCAAAAGATGATTTGAAAATTTCTGCAAAGATGATTGGGCCCGTGAGAAGTACGTGGGAGGGGTAATGAATTTGACTACAGCGCGCGATGTGAACAAATAGATAATTTTTGAAGAACTGTCATTTCTTGCAATGCCTCTGGTATGAAAGTTAGAAGGCATATGTTCCATGAGATTTCCATTTCACTGAATATTTCTCTCATATATAAAAAGTCCCATGAGAGCAATGCAATTATCGAAAACTTACAGCGGTAATTGCATTGTATCGAGAACTTACAGCGGTAATTGCATTGTATCAAGTCACCATAACAACACATTTGAAACCGTATCGCTAGACGTCAGTAAACAACACGAATAAATGTCAGATAAGACTTGAAAAATAGAAAAAAATTTCGCGTTTGGGTGAGTACTCCTACAATCTATAGAGGAAAGTATAAATGAACAAAAAATAACAATTCCTTGAGAATTTCTTTATTCCTGAAATATTCCAATGAATTACATTCGTGCATAAAAATGACCAGATAATTTTGC
The DNA here is from genome assembly GCA_032362365.1 of Zygogramma bicolorata. Classification (NCBI taxonomy): domain Eukaryota; kingdom Metazoa; phylum Arthropoda; class Insecta; order Coleoptera; family Chrysomelidae; genus Zygogramma; species Zygogramma bicolorata. Next base: position 782,424 of record JAVJAQ010001667.1, read on the forward strand.
ATTCAAGCGTGATATCTTATACAAATGGCATTCGGTTATTTTCATATTTTGTAAAAGAGCCCTCGTCCTTCAGACTCGGGCACTTTCGCCAAAATATGAAAATAAACTTGCAATTTTCAGATATCACGCTTCCTTGCAAAATTATCGGTAATTTTTATGCACTCGTGCAATTATAACCGACAATAATATAGTATTTTTACGTATTTCGTATTGAGACTAAGTCTCTTAAGATTACACTCTTATCAAAATCGCCAAGACATTTTGTCATCGAAATGTGATTCCTTCCAGATTGGATTCCTAAATTTTCATATTTCAGCAAATGGTCATCTTTTTTCAAAGTTGGGCACTTTCGTAAAATTATGAAACATTTATATCATGTTTAGTACAAATCGCTAGAACCAAAGTCTTTTGAATAGTTTTGAAACTGTAGGTCAATGTTTAATTTACAGAAAAGTATGATTTTTCGGGTTAGTTTGTAACTGAATTATTGGTCAGAAAAATATTTAAACTGGATAAAAATCTATTAAAAAAAGAAATACGAGTGTAATAAGAATAAAGAGAAATACGTTTTTTCGATTACTGACATATTAACGTCCATACATGGAAAAACCGAATCAGTTTAACGATGAAATGAAAAAACTAGATAAACTTTGCAACAACAAAGACAGATTTCTGGAGGTGTATTCATTTCTTTTTCTGGTAACAGGCCAATGCGGGTATTTTCTTGGCGAGATATGACATTGAAGTCTCGTATTCATCAAAATTATGAAATTTGAATCATGTTTCGTTCGAATCGATAGAGCGAAAGATTCGAAAAATTAAAAAAATTGGAAAAAAGTCGAAGTGACAATGAAGAGTCCATATTTCGAGCAAAGGTATAAAATTGGAAACTGAGCACTTTTTCTCTTTGGCAATTTTCGAAATTTCCAAAAACAAACTGATTTTTTGAGGATTTTCGAAAAAAATGTCAAATTTGACAGGTTTAGTGTATCACATGACAAAAGGAAAGAGGCTGTTTTTTACTAATTTTTCAAGCACAAACTAACTGCCAAGCCAAATTTTCATTATATCTATTAATAAAAAAAACTTCCATATGTCGCGAACTTTATGTGTGACACTGTATGTATGTTTATGGATAATTTGATGCACTTATGGAATTTTACTTTCCATAAGTGATGTCTGAAAAATCTCCAGCCATTTCTAGAATATATTCTCAATGTGGAAATTGGTAATTCATGCAACTGGAAATTAATATGTCTGTATTTGTTTCAGGTGAGTTTCGAGTTAGTCTTAGTACCCATATCTGTTTGTCAACTCGTGGAGATAATTTCAGGTGAGATAAGGTTATTAGCATACTTTTCTGAACATTCTGTCGATCCCAAGGTGAGTCAGATGCATTACTGCTACTGATCAATGATAATGTCCTTCAAATCGCTACTTCTTTGATATGGACAACGAAATCCTAACGAGAAAGTTGGACATAGCTTTTATGGTATCATCGACTTGAAATACCTGAGTTAGTTACATTCCATATTTGCATCAAGCAAAAAAAACACCTAATTTTGATTGAATTCACAATAATGCTACAAGAAAATTGCTTATTCATGAAAGGAGTGACCTCAGGGCACAAGAATAGGCAGAAAAAGATGCCATAAAAAAACGCGACAAGGGATATAATATGATGATACACGGGACTGATCATATTTTCTTATATCATCATTGATGATCTTTTCAGCCACCAATAAGAAGGATCCTCTATGGAAAAATTATCTGAGAAAATTTTCAGTTAGAAGGTGTATCAGTTTGAAACAAAATATTTGTCGAACTGAAGATGGATGTGTATGTATTTGTGAATTAGTAATGCTTTCATATGGGGTATTCAGCTAGTGAATCTACTGTAAACACCAATGAAATGGATCTGGAAAATAAACAATAATGAAATTGATTAGTTACTTTCCATGTTCGATATTTGCGTCAAGCAGAAAAAAATACACCTAATTTTGATTGAATTCACAATAATGTTACAAGAAAATTGCTTATTAATGAAAGGAGTGACCTCAAGGCACAAAAATAGACAGAAAAAGATGCCACAAAAACACAACAAGGGATATAATATGATGATACACGGGACTAATCATATTTTTTTATATCATCACTGATGATCTTTTCAGCCACCAATAAGAAGGATCCTCTATGAAAAAATTATCTGAGAAAATTTTCAATTAGAAGGTGTATCAGTTTGAAACAAAATATTTGTCGATCTGAAGATGGATGTGTATGTATTTGTGAATTAGTAATGCTTTCAAATAGGGGTATTCAGCTAGTGAAGCTACTGTAAACACCAATCAAATTACATGAGATGGATCTGGAAAATGAACAATAATGAAATTGATTAGTTACATTCCTTGTTCGATATTTGCAACAAGCAGAAAAAAATACACCTAATTCTGATTGAATTCACAATAATGTTACAAGAAAATTGCTTATTCATGAAAGGAGTGACCTCAGGGCACAAGAATAGGCAGAAAAAGATGCCATAAAAACACAAGGTATACAATATGATGATACACGGGACTAGTCATATTTTTTTTATATCATCACTGATGATCTTTTTAGCCACCAATAAGAAGGATCCTCTATGAAAAAATTATCTGAGAAAATTTTCAATTAGAAGGTGTATCAGTTTGAAACAAAATATTTGTCGATCTGAAGATGGATGTGTATGTATTTGTGAATTAGTAATGCTTTCAAATGGGGGTATTCAGCTAGTGAAGCTACTGTAAACACCAATCAAATTACATGAGATGGATCTGGAAAATGAACAATAATGAAATTGATTAGTTACATTCCTTGTTCGATATTTGCAACAAGCAGAAAAAAATACACCTAATTCTGATTGAATTCACAATAATGTTACAAGAAAATTGCTTATTCATGAAAGAAGTGACCTCAGGGCACAAGAATAGGCAGAAAAAGATGCCATAAAAACACAAGGTATATAATATGATGATACACGGGACTAGTCATATTTTTTTTATATCATCACTGATGATCTTTTTAGCCACCAATAAGAAGGATCCTCTATGAAAAAATTATCTGAGAAAATTTTCAATTAGAAGGTGTATCAGTTTGAAACAAAATATTTGTCGATCTGAAGATGGATGTGTATGTATTTGTGAATTAGTAATGCTTTCAAATGGGGGTATTCAGCTAGTGAAGCTACTGTAAACACCAATCAAATTACATGAGATGGATCTGGAAAATGAACAATAATGAAATTGATTAGTTACATTCCTTGTTCGATATTTGCAACAAGCAGAAAAAAATACACCTAATTCTGATTGAATTCACAATAATGTTACAAGAAAATTGCTTATTCATGAAAGGAGTGACCTCAGGGCACAAGAATAGGCAGAAAAAGATGCCATAAAAACACAAGGTATATAATATGATGATACACGGGACTAGTCATATTTTTTTTATATCATCACTGATGATCTTTTTAGCCACCAATAAGAAGGATCCTCTATGAAAAAATTATCTGAGAAAATTTTCAATTAGAAGGTGTATCAGTTTGAAACAAAATATTTGTCGATCTGAAGATGGATGTGTATGTATTTGTGAATTAGTAATGCTTTCAAATGGGGGTATTCAGCTAGTGAAGCTACTGTAAACACCAATCAAATTACATGAGATGGATCTGGAAAATGAACAATAATGAAATTGATTAGTTACATTCCTTGTTCGATATTTGCAACAAGCAGAAAAAAATACACCTAAATTTGATTGAATTCACAATAATGTTACAAGAAAATTGCTTATTTATGAAAGGAGTGACCTCAAGGCCCAAAAATAGGCAGAAAAAGATGCCATAAAAACACAACAAGGGATATAATATGATGATACACGGGACTAATCATATTTTTTTTATATCATCACTGATGATTTTTTTAGCCACCAATAAGAAGGATCCTCTATGAAAAAATTATCTGAGAAAATTTTCAGTTAGAAGGTGTATCAGTTTGAAACAAAATATTTGTCGAACTTAAGATGGATGTGTCTGTATTCGTGAATTATCAAAGCATTCAAATGGGGGTATTCAGCTAGTGAAGCTACTGTAAACACCAATCGAATAACATCAAATGTATCTGGAAAATGAACAATATTGAAATTGACAAATGTCTGTAAAAATACTTCGTATAAAAGTAAATCTAGCTCAATGTTCTTTTTACAAAAATTGCGTATATTCTTCGAAAATTCTTCTGATTTCTTGTTGAAAATCATATTTTGAATTTCTATGATATAACTTATATAGGTATGTCCTAAATGAGTTTTGTATATTATTATTGAATATTGTATTCCATAAACATTCTTATCATCACATCGGTTGATTTTGGGTCAATTTCTATATAGTATTGTATTATGGAAACTTGATTTAATTCAGGATGAGTTCAAAGCAGTTGGACACTTGAATTAAATAAGTTTGACGAGATTCCATGGTCACTAGGGTATGGTATACGTTTTCAATAATAACTGTACTCGACGCGCGTTTCGCTAAAATGGTTAGCATCTTCAGGAGAGGAAAATCGATATTTACTGAACTGAATTCGAACAAAAACTATTATTAGTAAATGGAAATAGAGTTTTGATTCTCTCAAGGATCTGTATTATACCTTTCGTGTTTGTATCAACAAATCCACTAAAATTGATACCTCCCCAATTGATAGTTTTTCATTTGATTTAATGTCTTCGATGTCATAATGTTTAACTTATTTCTACATCGTTTTCTTCAATTTTTCTTTTTGATGACTTATTTCTGTTTCGGAGGTCTTCAATAATTCGCTATCATTGAAATAATAACAAATATGGAGATATGAGACTTTATATCAGAAACGAGAGATTTGTCAACAAAATCTACAATATTCTCACTTGAGTCAAAATTTCAGTTTTGACCTGCTAGAACATACTCATTCAGGATGTGTTGACCTTTCGTAGACAAGTTGATGGTTAATTCCATTAATATCAGAGTACCATTTCAGTATCACTCATTAAAGTTGATAGGAAAAGCAAGGTTCTATTTTTTGCCAGAGTTCTCCACTTTTTTGCGGTTTTGAAACATCTTATAGATAATTTTAGGACGTTCTCAGTCTCTCTAGGTGAAAGTTTCTTATCTGTTCCTACAAATATTTTCTATGGTGTACCAACAGATTCAGACAATCTTGAATATTTCGAAAATGTAATGGAATATACGAAGTTCCTTCTAAGTAAATGAGAGGGAAACTCAGCCTAACATTCCTGGACGAGTGTGAAAGCAACAAAGAGTTCAGGAATATGGCTACTCTTACAAGGTAAACATACTATTTTCAGCAAATCTTTTGAAATTCACACGAATATGAATGGTGCTTTGAAATTCGTAATGAAATTACTTGTGGAAACGTATTAAGGTTGAATTGTCAAACTTGACGTTTATAAATTCAGTTGCTTGTGTAAAATGATGAGACATGACGAAATTTCCATTCCTGGGACTCCTCCAGAGCTGGTTGATTAAGTAAATACTGCTTCATTGGAATTATTGCCTGAGGAATCAACAGAAAGGTACGATTTATGGACTACCGTGTTTTCATTCATTTATGTAGAACACTAACAACTGCAATGAAATGTTTTTTCTCACAGTAAAAAAATCTTGACTTTCTTTAAGAAATTTTATCTGGAATGACGAAATTTGGTGCAATGAACCAAAATGGCTAACGTGATAGATTTGGTGCATGTCATACGACTCAAAATAAATCTCTGCAAAGTTGATCCAAAAACGCCACCTCAATATTCCATTAAATATGTCGCAATTTGATTGTTTTTATCCCTTTCGTGGATAAATCCGGCATGAAACCGTTAAGTAAATCTTTATCCGTGAATGGAGCGTTCACTTTTCTGGTAAAAACTTTCTACGGTATGAATATGAATTTCCCGAGTTGCTAAATATGGCAAACACAATGCGAAAAAAATTGTGTCGCAACATTCTACGAGATGTGTTATGAAATGGGCGACAGACGTTTTTATCTTCGAGGAATCATAACAGACATTTATGCGGTTTGCGACTAAATGAAGAAGTCGTGATGAATAGCAGATCAACGTTGATTGGCATCTTGGAGAAATATATATATATATATATATATATATATATATATATTGTAGATACAGTTATCAAAATTCATCATCATCCATCATTAAAACTGAATTACCTAATTTGATGAAAACTGATAGAGGACAAAACAGCAGCAGCTTTTTGGAGCCATCTCTATATCTGATATATATGAATCAATAGTTAGTGTTACATCCATCAATGTGTTAGAGAACAGAATGCATGTTATTTCGTTTTGATTTTAGCTTTCATGATGATTTGTATCATTTCCTTCTTTGACTTTTCATAAGACTATTATTCTTTTTTCATTTATTATGCATGAAAATAACAGTTTTTTCTGTGGCTAAAACACAAATCTTGTCTGCTCTTGATAAATAAATGAATTACACTGTATGCCTTCAATTTCATTTCCTCACCTGATAAAACAGTGACAACTATGTAACAGTTGTAGTTATTATTACACAATATATCAAGTCTCTCATGGAATCTCCATTTTCAAGCAATGACAGCTCGCTCTATTCTTTCATCTTATTGTACCTGAATGAAAATTTTGAATGACATTGAATTTGAGGTTCATGTTACTTGTAAAATCATTTCGCTAGTGTCTCCTATAGTCTTAGAAAAAGTATAGTGTATAACTCACATGGAATGCTTGTTTTTCACTTCCTAGGTCTCATGCTGCAAACTTCATACTTGTGGAAAATTACTACCATTCCTTGCTGGTTAAACAATATAATTTTCCGCGAATCACTAGGAAATTTTGACATCCTAGAGAATTTTTTTCAGAGGGGGAGTCAAGATTTTCTTGATATTTCCTTACTGTTACAGTTGTTAGTATTCTGTATGAATGATTGAAGACGGAGTTTATTTTATACTATAAAAAGACACAGTGTATACAATTTGCATATCAAAATTTACGTTGCAGACAGAAAAAGAAAATAAACATCAATCTCCCATTTTTGTTGAAATGGCTTAGGCCTACATTCAGACGTTAAAAAGTATTCAATTCGACGTTAGAGTGTTTGATGAGCCAATCAATCATATACTTATTACTCTTATTAGTTATATAATCTCTTTCGTTCCCCAACTCAAAATATAGTAGACCCTACTGGATATAAATTGAATTTGAAGATAATTATTAATTAGGAACAAAATAGTTGAGGCTTTCGCGGCCGAGGTTTTCAGTATCACTACTTTTATTCGGGTTTGAAGGCCGTCGTTTTTTGGAATTTCTTCCTGACGTTTCGCTGGCTCGAGTGGCTAGCTTCTTCAGAGGTTCATTCATCTTGGAATTCACTCCGATGACTGGAGATTGTTTCTTCGCAAGTTGTATTTATGCCGATTCAGGTTTAAATACAGTTTTTAAACTTTTTTTCATACAGTTTTATGTTGCCCACAAAGAAGATTCAACAGAGCCTCAGATCGGCTAAAGACAAAAGAGATCCACTGTCTGCAGCAGGGGTTTATCGCATACCGTGCACCTGTGGGAAGGTATACATCGGTACCACCAAAAGATCCATGGGAACTAGGCTAAAGGAACATGAGAGGAACTGCAGACTAGGGCAAATTGACAAGTCGGCTTTGGCGGAACACGCACTTAGGAAACCACAGGATTCTGTTTGAAAATGCAAAACTGATTGCACCCAACCAGGGATACCATAGCCGACTGGTACGGGAGGCAATAGAAATCCACAAACACACGGATAATTTCAACAGAAAAGAAAAAGCTGTCAACCGAATATGGAATCCCATTTTAAGAAAATCGATAATAACTGCAGGTAGTTCTTCAGATATTAATGATGATTATTCTCCGAACCCACAGGAAGTAAACAAGGTAATCAATATTAATGACAATTCCCCGAATCCGAATGGAATAATTAGCACCGCAAACTACCTGAATCGGCATAAATACAACTTGCGAAGAAACAATCTCCAGTCATCGGAGTGAATTCCAAGATGAATGAACCTCTGAAGAAGCTAGCCACTCGAGCCAGCGAAACGTCAGGAAAAAATTCCAAAAAACGACGGCCTTCAAACCCGAATAAAAGTAGTGATACTGATACTATTAATTAGGAACTTAGATTCTTCTGTGGAAAGAATGATGTTTAGGGAATTCTTTTCAACTTTCTTCTCCGATTCCAAAAATGGAAATCACAACTTCTATAATAGTGTTTGTAATTCATTCAATTTCATTTCTTTCCATTTTTAGATTCGGAGAGCCAAAAATATACTTATTCTTCTCCATATGTGGTGGAATAAAAAACTAATATATGTCAAATATCTTAAGAGAATAATCTGACAGAATCGATTTGGGTGCGTATTTATCTCATTGAACGTTCTGGAATTGGATTAAACGAATCCGAAGTGAAAAAACGTTAGATTGATCACGAGTAGTTTCACTTATATGGCTATAATTGTATCATCGATCTTGACTAAATTCAACATAAGGAGATAATAAGTAGATTACGTCGAACAATTTATGAGGCTGCATAATATATTTGCCGTACTTCCGTCGATTAATAAATGCGTTCTCAGTTGAGGAAACCCTTGGAACAAAAATTTGGTATTTATGATGTCTATTGGGGACTGGTCGAGGTGAGAGAATAGTGCCCTATTTAATGTTTATCTTTTCTAGCTCTGGAAATGGAATGCCCGTGTTGAATAACTGAAAGAATAAGGACTTGCAACTGATAACTTATACTTATGAGTACTTAGTAGATACTTATACATTGTACATCAGTATGTGATTCAATATTCGGCGGGTTCACTATCGAAATTATTTTCGATCATGAAAAAATGTATTTTCATAGTTCTAGTAACTCTTGAAGTATTAATTCATATTTCCATTGTATACTTAACTCTATTGGCACCTTTTGCGAAAATCAAAACAATAAATTTTTCCTTTGATGTGAACCTGAAAAAAGAATATTCCTGATATGATGTCAAAAATAATCAACTGAAGTTATCCGATTAAGACTTTTTCTGATTTTTTGATGCGATATATATTATAGATGCTTATTGAAGCCTCAAAATTACACTCATTTCAATGGAATCTAGGAATTCTGAATCTTTCGAGTTTGAATTGCAATACTACAAAGTTTAAGGTTTTTATAGCACTGGTTGGTAGATTCCTTCTTCTGCATCAATATATTGGATTTTGCAATTTTTTCATACAAGATTTCAGACAGGGCTCTAACAAACCAGGACTTCGACAGTATGCTTATCACAACTTGAGATAGTTCCATCATAAAATTGACGAAGAATCATAGAGCATACTAGGTATTTGGAAGTATACAGTGCGTTTCAACAAACGCAAAATCTGGTTTTTATTTGAACCTCCCTGCAGCGCTTACATTTTTGCAGATTAGGATACGTTTTATCTCCTGCTTCAAGCAGACTATCAATAATTGGTGTAAAAATTAGGTTACTCCCGGTCTTTTATGTAAGCCCAACTTCATCTCAAAACTAATACTTTTTTTCATGAATTTCAAAATTCATTGTATTTCTACATATAATACCACTATTGTCCCAAGTAGACAAGTATCTCTTTCAAATTCATAGAAATTTCGAAAATTATCCTAATTCAAAGATTTCGTTTTGAAATTTCAGCAAGAGTCGTTTTCCGTAAGAAAAATAATGTTTTCCTACTAATTTAGGAAATATGATTATTCATAAAACGGACACCGTAAAACAGTCATTTGTTGAATAATAAATGAATATTTTAATGAAAATTTGAAATCAATAAAATTAAAAACAAATGCGAACCACCGAGAGCATCAAAAATTGATGGAATATATTTTACTCTTGATGCCATTAATAATTTATTCTTCACCTGTAGTTGGTTGGTATTAAAGCACAGGACTTACAGATTTATCACATATTCGTTGTCACATTTTGACAAAAAAAATCCCTTCAGAATACCCACGAGAAAGAATAATCACAGCACTAAAATAGCACAATGTACTAGTACGACTGGACTATTCGATCTGAAGGGTCAGTCTCATCAGCAGTATAGAAATTATTGATTCGTTTGCTTCAATACATTGTCACGTACTCGTTAACTTTGATCATTCACAGAGATAATCGATTTTATTACAGATATTTCAATTATTGTTTTTCCATTTGCTGTATTATAGGAAGTAAAAGTTGTTTTGCCCTCCAAGGCACTCCATATAATATATTCTTAATAACCTTCAGCAAAAGCATGGGCTGATAAAATCGAAGTGATTCATGATTTAGGAAGTCAAGCAATAACTTTGAAAGCTTATAAACAAATTACAACCTCAAAAAAGGAAGATTAGGCTGAATATGAAGACCGATACTGAATCTGTATTCACCACTACAATGTTTTTGTAGAAAACGTGACATACTCACTCAATGTTCATTCAAAGTATCAAAACAACTGAAAAGATACTGAGGATGTAGCTCAAACAGAACAAGTTCATCAGGAACTAAATAGGCCAGGTTCATTAAGATTTGTGCCACGTTCCTACTTTTATTTGGCGTTCAAACGTATTGGAACATTTTTTGAAAAGTTATTCGATCTCACGTCAGGATTTTAATTGACGCCAACATGGACGTTTCAAAAATGATGTCTACACAATCATAACGAAAACAATGCCAGCTTAAAATAATCTTCGTCTGAAATTTTCAAAGCATAGCTGATCGGTGTAAAAAAATAACGTCATACTTCCAACGCAAAAATAATGTTTTCAAACCGCATAAATATTTCCTATGAGCGTTAACATTCGTTAAAAGCTCCCTCAAATTCGTCTATTGCCGATGCCCATTTGAAACAGAGGGAGTATTTCAACAATCATTTAGGGGAGGAAAAGTTACTTCACCCCCATGATGATGATATACATATGATTTTTCCGCCGGCCTCAAATATTAAGTCATTTTTGAATAATTCATTCATAAAACTAACAAATAATATTCATTAAAGAACTAAAACTGAGAAAGAGGTACAATATAGCATGCTCCTGAAATTCTGAAAATGGGAGAACGTACAAAACAAAGAAAGAACAGTTAGAAGAAAAAAGCTGACGCTGAGATTTGAACCAATACCTACATTCCTTCAAACCTATCATGATCAATGAACGTTGCATCAACTCGTTGCGCTACTGAGACTCGCAGGAAATTTTGCAAAATACTGGGTGTTCTATAAATGAACGGTTAAATGTATACTTATATAATAGAACTAGTTGAGGTCGTCAATGCCGTATAAGTTATTTCATTGATGACGTACCATAACGTCATTTCTACTTCTCCCTAGTGAGAAAAAGTATGACTTTGCTCCCTACGATGAGGCCAGGAACTGTATACTTTGGATAGAGGTAGGCAAATAATGTGTTGAATTTATATTTATTTCTTGGCCATTTTATAACATTATTTTGAATGATTGCGAATGAGATTCACAATTTAACATTCGTCTCTATATAAATTGCTCAGCCTTAAGGTAGGTTAGAAATTGTTTCTCTCAAGAGAAATGATTTACTTTCCGCCTATTGAATAATTTTTGGTACAATATTATCGTATGGTTAAATGTGCCGATAGTCTATTGAAATTCAGTGACCTGATTTTTTTTACTGAAATGCATAAACAAATGAGAAAGTAATAAAATATATGAGAAAATGAAAATTCAATGTGTAAAATGAGACTGATAAATCGATAAGTAACAAAAAACGGGAAAACACATGAAAATTTACAAAAAATCAAAAAATCCAAATGAGTAAAATCCAAATGAGAAAAATTGAAACTTCAAAATAAATTTTAAGAAATATTAAGAAATAGAAAAATATGATGAAAAGTCAAAAATGAAAAATAGCAATGGTAATTATAAAAAATGAAAAAATTAAATTAATAATGCCAATTTTAACGAATGGAGGAATTGAAAATAGTGTAATGTATCGAAGATTTTGGGATATCGAGAATGAAATATGAAGATAGATGTTGAAGAAGTCAAAATAAAATTGAATAAGATTTCAAAAAAACAAAAGTAGAATACAAACATGACATTTTGATTGCTAAAAATGCAAATAATGTATTCTGGTGATAAAAATGATCGACTTCTGTTGGGCATATGGAAGAGTCAGGCATTCTAATATTTGTTCATTAGATTCTATAAAAAATTTATTGAAATCATGTTGTGTTCATTCCTTCTATTGAAATTACAACTCTTGAATAATAATGGCGCTATGAAATAGCAACTGTGGTAATGCTTGATGTCGATAACAATTACAAGAAGTGGACATATATTATGAAGGGAACATTTAGTGTACTGTTTGGAATTGATTTTTCCATGGTAGATGAGTTTTGTCTCCTCAGTTTCTTTGGGTTGTTAAACATACAACAATCTGTAAAAATAAGAATCATATGTCAAATATAAAATCTTTGACAGATTTCCAAAAGCTGAGAGAGAAATATTTGTGAAGTTTAAACGGAAACAGATTTGATTCCGAAAGAATAACAACGATAAGTATTTGATAATAATCAGTTCTTGTATTTTTTTGTTAGTCAAATTTGAGTTATAGGAGAAGTTTCTGACTTATAGAACGTGTTCCACTCAGAAGGAACTGTTCTTTCATTCATCAAAATTCATTCAAAGAAGCGATTAGCATAATCGATCTGCGGCAGTTCATAATCGATTCAACGAGACCTGTAACTATTTATCAGAACTGTGACTTCGATGATGAACCGAGATCGTTGGAATTTTCTCATCGTTATAATGGAAATGAACCCGCAGTTTCAAAACGAGATCACTTTAATGCATCCATAATGATTCATGAGAAATATATAATTGGTTTTTAATGAATATAATAACCAAGATATGATCACGGAGTATCTTCATTGCACTCTGCAATTATCATTGTCATGAATTTGTTCCGATTGGGAATGGAGCTTTAATAACTGAGTATTACATCGGTAAACAGATAGTTTGGAAATTGAAAGATTTATCACGCATTTGTTTTTTCACTGGCCGACTTATTAGGACAAAAGAAGTTGCAGAATGAAAAAACTTTCAATAATGTCTCTGTTACCAGCGAAATGAGGGAGAAGAAAATTCTGGTTGGAAATCAAAATACCGTAGATTTGATATCATTAATTCTCAATATAAAGTGTGTCCAAAACAGGAATTACTTTCTATTTGAAAAGCATTACAAGAATCGATATTGGAATCATATTAATAAAAATACTACTTTGTTAACGTATCAGAAAACAAATTCTCTTCCGTTCTCAAAACTTTTTATGAATTATATTTTGTTTCCGGGATATTAACAAAGATGCGTATTTTTTGATACGCAAAGAGTTATACGATAAGTTTCTGACTATAGCAAGTATATCATTCCAAAGTAACTGATTTTCGATTGATTTAGCAAATTTTATAGATATATTAAGTAGCAGTCTCACCTCACCTCCCATACTGCTATAAATTTCAATATCAACTATCAGAACTTGTGGGATTGATTGTATGCTGTGTTCCTTCGGAGGATGTATCTCGAGGTACGATCCGTGCTTTGAAAAAAAAACTCTCTTATTGTATGAAACAATTTCTATACATGTCATAATCTTCTTCGAAAGTCAACCCTCTTATCGTATGGTACAATTCTCATTTTGATACAAAAATGTTATTGTTATTCAAATCAAGTAGTGAATAGGTAAATAGTGGTAGGTGAATGTTTATGCATACTTATTAATAATTCAAATCTTCAACAAAACTTCTCTACCAGCAAAAATTATGGAGTTTTTTGCTTTATCTCCTCACATTGACATACAAACCAAAGCAAATTTCTAGAAAACAAGTAACGAAGTAATGAAACATTTTTTTTGATATAATTTTCTTGGTTACGGTTTCTGTTGTCGAAACGGTAATATAAGTCATATTCACTGTTTGCTACTCACAAACGTCTTCATAATATAATTTTGCTCGAATCGCTAGAAAATTTTGATATACCAGACAAAATTTCTGAAAGAAAAAGTCAAGATTTCCTTATTGTTTTCAGAATAAAATGGAACTAGTGGAGGCATTAACTCCACTCATGTAAATATCGAACATCCTGATATACTGTCGCCTTCAACTAATTCATGCCCAGTATGTGGAATTGTTTTCAACTGTGACAAAGATGGTGAAAAAGCTACTCAACACTTTGGATCACATTTTCATACTAGATCTCCTCAACCTGGTGAAAAGGCAGCAATTCGTCCTGTAGTAATACCAGGGAAAGTAATGACAATGTTCCAAGCCATGGCACAGAGCAATACTTCCAAAAACATCGAGACATGCGGCATACTAGCAGGAAAACTAGTGATGGATGATTTTATCATAACTCATATGATTTTACCAAAGCAGAAAGGAACATCGGATTCTTGTATGACGATGAACGAAGAAGAAATATTTGATTACCAAGATCAACATAATTTAGTAACAATAGGGTGGATTCATACTCATCCTACGCAAACAGCATTTCTTTCAAGCGTGGATCTTCACACCCATTATTCTTATCAATTACTGATGCCCGAAGCTATTGCAATAGTATGCTCGCCAAAATATAATGAAACTGGCTTATTTAAATCAACCTCAACTCATGGTTTACAATTCATTGCAAACTGTCCAAAGAGTGAATTTCATCCACATCCCACGGATCCACCACTTTTCAAAGTTGCTGAACACGCCCGAATTGAGAACAGTGCACCATTAGAAGTTTTGGATTTACGTGACGCTTAACAATGTTGTAGTATATATTTGCAATAAAGATATTTCCTTACAGTTGTTAGTGTTTTACATAAACGAATGAAGACAGTTGCCATAGTAACCCAAGTCATTTTATTACGAATTTCAAAGCACCATATATTTGTGAGAAAAAGTTTTCGCGATTTTTCAAAAATTATTTGATATCTGTCGAATTTTAGATTTGAGGAAAAATAGTATGTTTACCTCGTAACAAAAGCCTGGGCTCTGTGTTGTAAACATCGCGAATAATTTTATTCATGAATGGTGTTTTGAAATTTTTAATGAAATTACTTGGGTTACTGTGGAAACGTATTAAGGTTGAATTGTCAAACTTGACGCTTATAAATTCAATTACTGGTGTTCTCAAAGTAAAATGATAAGTGATGATGACATTTCCATCACTAGATTTCCTCCAGAGCTGGTTGACGCCTTCATTAGAATTATTGCCAAATAAATTAAAAGAAAGTACGTTTTACTGACTTTCGCAAATTTACAATGTGTTTCCAATCATTTATGTGAAACGCTAACAACTGTAAGGAAATGATATTGATATAAGGAAATCTTGACTTTCTCTTCAGGAAATTTTGTGTGGAATGTATAAATTTCCTAACGATTTGCGGAAAAGATATTTTCTATAAGAAGTGTGAAGAAAATGGTTAACTTTTCGTTCTACTACTATTCTTTGTGCTAACAAGTTGTAGTTAGATGAACAGCAAGATTTTGAACACTCCCGAAGATCTTTCACATGAAAAAACGAATCATCCTTCCACTTTGTTATAAAATCCGACAAAAATCAGGGTTCGTTAATCACTACAAGTGGTCCAATTTATTCGTATTTTGCAATAAATATTAGATAATGTTTGCTCTTCCATCCATGTATTCGAGTCTTGGGAACTTCCGGTAGAATTTTTAAGACGCTTGCACATTCATTATAATATATTCTATCGATGGAGAATGTCCTTAACTTTCGAAGTTATCAGAATATAGTAAAACTGACTCTCATAATTCACACCTTATAGAGAAATTTTCCATCAAATTCGCCCATCTTATGAAAGAGTTATAAAATTTCTTCCAAGCAAGCTGTGATACTTTTTTTATTTCAACGGGGTCGATACCAGAAATAACTATAAAAAGTTTTATTACTCATACAATTTGTTTATAACGAACGACCTGTTTTGATCGCAATAAAATATGTGTGAAAAACGGTATGTCATAAACTTTATTACAACATTAATGTCAGAAAAAGAACTCACATAATTTCATTATGAGAGAAAGGACGACTAATTTCATGTTCGTATATTAATATATATGATTATAAAAATGATATATAATTTTAATTGTCGAGATTTTTAACGGGATTGGATCGTGATATTTCGAAAATCGTTTTTTATCCTATTTTGATTTTATTTACGACTGATACATGATGTAAGTATTATACTTATGGTTTCTGCAGTATAATGCCATATAATATTCCCTTAGGGAATAATGGCGAGGGATAAATAGTCTGCCTTTATTCCTTCTTGTAGTCCTATCACAAAATTTCGCAAATTAAATATTACGTGGAAACGATATAACCAAACTACAAAGTGTCAGTGTCAAATGCGTGGGTAGTGTTTGTTAATTTGTATTGAGATGAATGAAACTGAAGAATCATTCATTTATGATAAATATATCAGTCCTAAATAAAGTAGAGTATACTACTCGCAATAATTACCATTATTCTCTCGTAATATTACTCACACGCCGCTGGCGCGGCTCGGTTCATAAAAATTCCTCGAGAATAATAGCTATCATTATTGACTCGTGGTATAATCTACTATTATTGATGGGTATCGTGCACGATAATATAGTATATTAATAATATCAAAAATAACCCTTTCAAAGGTAGGATTTATTTCCCATCTATGCCACAAGTGCCATGATCAGGTTATGCCCTTCTATCCAACCAGAATAGTTGGGAATAATATTTATTGATAATAATAGCAATGATTATATTTTGAAGTTAGTGCCATTTGATTGAGGTGTACTGAAAAACGATGTTTTTACTACATAAATGAATTGGAAGAACTGTGAACGATTTTGTGCTGTTCTTCACTGGGACTGTTCTCGTTCAATTTCCTTTTTATTTTTCCTCAACCGGATTCAGATTTCTGGAGTGTTAGTATCACCGTCAAACCTACAAGGATCATAAAAGCTGACGTCAATATATGAAAATGACATGGATTGTAAATAAGCGTGAGTTGTTTATTATGCTTTCAACTGCCCTAGGCATTTGGCTTACATTTTTTCGATATCTTTGTCTAGTGATAAATTTCCTGGGTTCCTGATGAATCAATGAAAGACACTCGATTCAAATATCAAGTTGTCGCAGTTTGGTAATTCTGTTGTCACTGAGAACCATACAGATAACTGTAGAAGAATATTAGCAATCATAAAAAAAGATGTTTCTTGGAACTCTCGTCCACTGTGAAAAGAATGGATGAGTCTTATTGATGACCAGAAATGAACTCAGCTGCAGATGATGTTGACCATGAATGTGAAATGTCTTTGAGAGACTCAAATCAAGTTCAAGTGATCTGTGAAATCGGGCCCGACTCGCAGCGTAAGGGAATCATCTTTGGTCTAGAGAATACTGCAACTTACATCTTTTATCGACCTTGCAATTTGTCGCTGCAACTCCAGAAAATTGCATGTATTGATGCAAGTTTTTCGAGTTGCTTTAATCTTTATTGGTGTGATAAGTTGCAGCGAATTAGTGATCTCTGTGGTGAATTTGTTGCCGTAAACAACAAATATGTGGTGGCAGCATCGTGAAGAATGGTAATTTTTAATAATTCAATGATTTTTCGATACTGAGGAATTCAAGTAAAGTAATGAGTTGAATTCATTACAATTACAATTATTAGAAATTATTAAAATCATATTCCAGTAGTGATAATATGGGCTTTCATCTTGATAACGTTCAGTGGTATTTTTCAATATTGGCAATGCATATAGACAGATAGATGACACTTCTCGCGGCGACAAGTTGCTGAGACAAATAGCAGAGTGTTACTCTCCCTTATAGAACGAAAGTCTAAGCCCTGGTGTGAATGGTACTTACCGTGAGGGTGGAACGCCACATACTAGATGACTCCAGACACAAACACCAGACACAGCAAGTGCTGAGGATTTTCAAAAACGGACACATCGTACACACGCTGGAGAAAACATCTTGCTCAGTGCATAGTATTGCGGTCGACAGTACTCTCCATACTAGTTTCCCTTCCAGAGTCCTTATACCAGGACGAGGAACAAAAATACAGGACACCAGCGTCAAAATAATTAACGATGACTTGGCAAAAATAATAGAATGGGGTAACTGTTACCCGGTAACATCAACTTAGTGGAATTTAATGCTGGGAAAACTCAAGCATGTCTCTCAGAGTATTCTAATGTCAGGAGTAACTATTCCTACAAGGTCAATTATCTTCATGCTAGGAATTAGGATCAGTAATAATCTCTCATAGGAAAACCATGAGAGATTAACCACGATGGGTGCTTCCGAGAAGCTTGGATTTCTATTCAGTGAGAGGAAATACTTCTCGTCAGCTTCTAATGATCTACAAGTCACGAGACTTCTTGTGATATAGTTCTCATATGTGGGGCTCGGCACCAAAACATTCATTGAATCTTCTTGATTCTATTCAGATAAGGGTCGGAGACTTGTTTCTCTTCTATAGATATTATCACGGTCGGTGCTCTCCTGGAATGGCCTTAATCGTTCCACCCTTGTCAGGATCAACATGGATGACTCGACGAGTACAGAATTCCTACATCTTTGTTGTTATCTCGGAGATCTGTCAAACCTCTCTCGCCTAGGGATTTTTTTCGATAGAACAGCTGAACTTTGGAATTCCTCGCCGAAGGGGTTTTTTTCTGAGGCTTACAAACTCCAAAAAATGAAAGTGAATTTTAAATCGTGTCCCCTGTCCCCTGATTCACACGGTGTTCTTCGAACATTACAGGGCATTCCTTCAGTAAGGTCGGTCTGTTGTGTTGGAAATGACCCAGATGCTTGAGATGACATGTTCATGACTGTGTGAAACATACAGCGTATTTCTTTATTTCCCCCCTTTCATTCTTTGAACGGGTCATTTCAAAAAATTGACATCTGGGATAATGTAATTGATGCAGGATTACTATATTTTGGAGTTAAATTGACAAATAAAAATTTCAAGATGGCGACTAGGCGCTTCCTGGAAAGAAAAATCAAATGGAAAGGGGGTTTTATAATACATCATTTTGAAGCTCCTGACGAAAATACTCCACAATCGACGAATATGAAGTCAATATTTTCACCTACTACAAAATGGCAGAACATTTAATAATTGCCTGAATACATCGACGTTAAACTTCACACTTTGAGGAAATGAGCTACGTTCAGTTCAGAAGATGCTCGAAATGGTTGCCTTAAACGTCTTGATATTTCGATATTTCGATATTTCCCCAATTTTCTATTACTCTCTGCCATACATTGAATATTGGAGCAGGTTCAGTTTCGTACAACTTCTGCTACAAATAGCCCCATAAAAAACTCTATAGGTGTCAAATCTGGCAAGCGGACTGGCCATTCCGTAGTACCTTGATGGCCAATTCCACGACCATGGAAAGTAAAATCCAAATAGTTTCTTATTTGTCTAGATTTATGTGGTGGTGCTCCGTTTTATTGGAATAATAATATCTTTGTCGAATTCATCAGGATTCACTTCGACGATTTCAGTGGTTAGAGGATTAAAAGTAATTGCCAGTATATTCACATAAAAATACCCTGTTGGATTTCGTTCAATTGACCATTTTGGAGATAGTTCACGTAGTAACTTTCTACATATAAAATCGGAAACTGAATGAGAATATTTGAATTGACGATGATGTTCGTTGTACCGACATTTTTTCGTTTTTCATGAACGAAAAATAACCAATTGAACCTAATCGGGTTATTGGGATTGCCATATAACAGAGAGAAACGAATATTTCTAGAAATATCGATAGTAATGTGTTTGTTTTCAGGTAATCATTCAATGTTCCGCCATTTTGTAGTAGGTGAAGATATTGACTCCATATTCTAAGGTTGTCAAGTATTCCTCAGGAGCTTCAAAATGATGTATCACAAGACCCCCCATTCCATTTATTTTTTCTTCCAGATGACGCCCATTCGCCATCTTGAAATTTTCATGTGTTGATTTTACTTCAAAATATAGTATTCATGCATCAATTTCATTATCCTAAGATTCGATTTGTTGAGTTGACCCATACAAAAAATAGAAGGGGGTCTTAAAAAACTGCACTGTCTAAGTGAATATAACTATTGATTTCGATTGTTTAATTTGTCACATCAAAGCAACAATCCTTGAAGCCTCGTCTCTATCAACTGTGCCATGTCGCCCACCTCGTAAACTTAACACATTGCAATGTTATGATGAATTATGTGGAGCTGCAGGTAAGAATTTATCTGCTGATTATCTCCAGCTGGTTATTGCGATCGGACGGAGGAACACATATATCTGCGGCATAATTAAGTCGATTTGCAACACCGACCGGCGAGAACGAGTGTTCGGCCGCTTACGCAACAGTTTGTTGGTCCCATAAGTCATTCTCTTGACCAAGGCCTACTGCATGCAACATTCGCCTGTGCTCTATGCGAACGCAAATACAATCACTGCACCGATCTCGGTGAGTGGACCAACGCCTATTTGTCGGTTGGAAAAAAATAAGTAAGTCGAACCGATTAATTTCATTAGCGTAACTTGAAAAGGGTAGTGTTCAATAATATAAATACCCTCCTGAGTGGTAGAGAGGGTTGGGTTTTACTTGACTGGAATGGTCTTCACACATCATCAATGAATTTCCAATGAAAACGAGTGTTTTCTATCTTCAGCATAGGATTAATCTCAGTCAGATTTGAGGCCCTTTGAATATATAAGATTCCCTGAAAACATAAGAAAACCCACCAAATTTGTTTCATTATTCATGCTCCACCCTCCCCCAAGAAATCATTGAAATAGAATATATTATTTCACCAAATATTCTATTGTTTCTACGTTGATCTGGCTAAAGTATTCGATACTGTTGGTCATGAGGAACTGCTGGATGCCATGGAGCGGATCGGTTTCAGGGGAAATTGCTACAGATTGATCGAAAGCTATTTATGTGATAGGATACTGTACGTCGAAGAAAACGAAAATCTCAGTGAACCAAAAAATGTGAAGTATACCAACCAATTCAAAGCAACCGAACCAAGCCACCACCAGTTCACCAAAAAAGGTTGAGTGATATCTACTTAACATTTTTACACCACAATGCTACAGTAATCATATCAATAAAATAATAGAGACGAAAACATATTAAGAATAATCCAACAAACTTACCTTTTCCAAATCTAGAGCACTCCAAAGTATCAAAAACAACCACTTTGCAATTTATTAATTCACCTACATGTGCAATGTGCACCGTACACCATTTTCCATTCAATGCAAAACAAAATGGAGTAATGACAATGACTTAGCAATGAACTTTGGTCATAGATATTCGACATATCAACTAATGGACTTAACCCTCATCTCATCTTCTCACAAATAACGATACCTATACAAAATAAGAGAGTATACACCCTAATTGTGAAGGAACATGACAGAATGATGATTTTCTACACGAAATACTTCATCCTTCACAGCCCCTCTTTATCGTATCGTTCGCGGTTCGACTTCGACAAGTTCTAGCGCTGCCTACCATTTTTCCTTCTATCAAAGACACACGGCATGTTCTACCATCTCTCTTTCGCGTGAGTAACCAAAATCAAAGTGATCACTCCATAACGCCTAGCTAATAATTCATTGTATATATTCAAAGACGAGTTCTGAAATTCTTCAACAATAAATTCCATCAGTTCTATCACTGATGCCTCTCTCATAGTGAAAGAACTAACGGAAGTTACTGATGAATTTCAGAACTCGCCTATATTATCAATTATCATATTCCTTATGTACGCTGTCAGGGAACGAGTTTTTATGCCCTAATCTCAATATTCTCAATCCATACATTCCTTGCAATATTGTATATCGATCAATGATTCAATTTCACGTGTTGAATAAGACAAAAACACATTAAGCACAGACAAAATTCACAGCTCTTCTCCTTAGGAAAATGTAAGCCCAGGGTGTTGTAGACAGAAAGAATAATAGATATCCATGGATATCCATTGGATATATATTAGGACATTCAAATATTTTTATGCGTTGAAGATATGTATTGAAGCTTTCTTCTCAACTAGTTTCCATACGATTATTCTTAATGATACCAGATAAAAATAGGAGCTCACAATATTTGTTAAAATCCATGGAATATATCCACTGGATATCCATTAGATATCTTCCATGGACTGGATGTTCAGTGGATATTGGGCTATCCATTGGATATCTAATGGATATTGTGTGCTGTCTGGGTGGAGTACCACAAGGAACAATATTGGGACCTTTGCTCTTCTCGATATATATTAACGAACTTTTTTACTTGCCAACACAAGGGGATATAATCAGCTTTGCTGACAACAGGTCAGTCTTTTATAAAGATCACTCATGTGATGCCCTGAAAAATAAAATACAAAATGATTTCACTACACTTATCGCCTTTTTTAACAGTAGGATACTTACAGTAAACGATTCAAAAACTCGCTTCATACCCTTCACAAGCTATAGTAACAGCCTACCCGACTTCCAAACTATTAACATAAGTACAAAGGAGTAGTCGATGGATGAGAAGTCTGATTCCTAAATTCGAAGCATTCAAAAAATTTCTCAATTTAAAACTTCTCAAAATACTCTATTATGCGTTAGTGCAATCCCAAGTATCATATGGTATAGTAGCCTGGGGGGGGGGGGAGCTACTCAACAATTACATGCTGAAATGCTGAAAATAGAGATATCCCAAAAATGGTTACTGAAAATAATTCTCGGAAAAAGCTTGATATATAATTCGGATCAATTATTCCGTGAAAGCGAAATATTTGATATACGACAATTATATTGTCAAACCATTTTGCTTCAACGTTTCAGAGACAAGAGCACACAGATAATAAAACATGCGTATAATACAAGATATAGGCAAGAATCAGTTATTGTACCAAAAGTTTCCAAAACAATAGGGCAGAGAAGTTACTACTTTTTTGGCTCGAGTATATTCAATATGCTCCCTATCGAGATCAAGACAATCTACTCGAACAAGCTGTGGAAACTCAAGATAAAAGAGTGGATACTGAGTCTATCGAGACACGAAATTCATAAATTAGTTGATATTAAAAATCGCTGAAATCTAATATTCTGTTATTATTATTATTTATTCTTCACCAATGATTATCTGTGTGTAAATATTTTATTTAATAACACTAATATTCAACCAAAATGACTTAAAAATATATTTTATAACTCGTCAGGGTTGTTAAAGTCAACCATTTTTATTGGAATTCTATTATGCAATTATTCCATTTATAGTTTTTAGGTATTGTTTGTAAATTACGTTATTGATGTTATATTTATATTTTCAGTTTTATTGTACTCACGACCTATTTATATTTTATACAAATTTATTTTTATTATCCTTTTTACTGTTAAAGTTATCTGGCCATTTCATTATATTCTGAAAGCGACCTATTCAGATTTTTCTTCAAATTCATTATTTTCATCATGTATGGGAATGTGTTAGTTTGTGCACTCAGGAATATTCCAATAAACCCGTGCGGATTAATTTCCTTGAGGTTGGCACAGTTTATGATTTTCGAAAGTGGACTAATGAAAACTGAGAGAATGTAAAGAATTTGTAACCTAAGAATTATTTGAATGTTGTTAACTTTCTCACGAAGAAAAATAAACTTATTATTATTTTATTATAATATTATTACCCTTTTGAGAGACTTCCGGAGCAGAGGTGATTCCGAATGGTAATATCCACATTTGTATTTTATTATATCTACCAATTCCTAGTTCGCGGCTTTTTATCATTGTGTATTTTGATTCGATTGTGATGATTTTATCAACCTACAAAGATCATAAAAGCTGACGTCAATATATGAAATTGACATGGATAGTCAATGAGGTTGAGTTATTTATTATGTTGTCATCCGCCCTTGACAATGGGCTAATACATCTTTTCGCTTTCTTTGTTGTGCTACTCCATTCCAGAGCTGAATTTCCTGGGTTCCTGATGATTCAAACAAAAGACACTTGATTCAAATAACAAAACACGTGTCGCAGTGTTGTAGTTTTGTTGTTTGTGAGAACCATACAGGAAACTGTAGAAGAAGATGAGCAATGATAATACAATATTTCTCTTGGAACTCGTGTCCATTATGAATAAAAGAATTGATGACCAGAAATGAGCTGTGTTCAGTTCAGGAGATGCTCGCAATAGTTGCCTCAAACGTATCGAGATAAGAACAGCCTATACGATTCTTCACGTCGAACATTTTCGAACACAGCTACGTCGATATTTCTACAAATATTTATTATTCTCTTCCGTATATTCAATATTGAAGCAGGTTCAGTTTCGGTTCTGATTCAAATAGCCCCATGAAAAAAGTCTAAAGGTGTCAAATCTGGCTAGCGGGCTGGCCATTCCGTAGTAGCTCGATGCTCAATCCAGCGACCATGGAAAGTATTATCCAAATAGTTTCTCACTTGTCTGTAGCAATGTGGTGGTGCTCCATCCTGTTGCAATAATACTAACCTTCACACTAAATGCTGCAATATCTTTGTATTGTGTGAGATCTATTTTGGAAATATGAAAAAGCGTATAATTTTCCAACTGATATGATTAGTTTTCAGAAAATGTATAGTAGTACTCAACTTCTTATGTATTCTTCATCAACGTTTATTTGAAGAAATTCACGGTTATCTTGGCGACCTCTTCCGTTCCTTAAGAACTGTTCGTTTCGTTTTGATAATTCATTCAATATTCCATCTATTATTTATTACTTATTCATTTCTCGAAATAATTGAACACTTCCGTAACTTTTTTGATTCTGTTAGAAATGAATGGACACAGAAAAAGTTATAGAGTTGGAACACTTTGTGCTGCTACAAAGTTGGCTCCTCGTTTTCTACAACTTCCACCTATCTTGAATCAGTCCCATAATATAATTGTATTCCTTATATGTGATGTTTTATTCACTTTGCCTGCTCCGCCAATGATTAAAGATTGATTTGTGGTGAGCAATAATTTCAGTGGAGATGATTGACTTGCTAGCAAACACATTGGAAGCAACACATTCCATTTGTTGATACCGTTTTTCATAAATAAACGATGAGATTAGAACCTTCGGTGTATGAGTTGAAACTTTTCCTACAAACTGATATTTTTTCACTCGACGCGTGTTTCGCTAACAAGGTCAGCATCTTCAGGAGAAGAAAATTGTTACTAAATCTAAAGCTAGGGTTAGTTGTTTATATACCCAAAGTTATTTGGTCCGATATGGATTTTGTTTGTTACTGTCAATTATTCTAATTAATTTCTTGATAATGAACTATTGAACTTCAATTTAATATTCTCTGGTGTTGATGTTTCACTCGTAACATCACCACAAACACACAAGATTTGTTTAGTCTCAACATTAATGCAAGATTATTTTCTGTTCGGTGATTACTGTTTTGGAACTGAATTCATTTATGATATGTTAATTTTTTTTCCACATTTTTTTTATTCGTGAATACCTCTTTTAAATTCCTGGATGGTCTTGTTTCCATATTGGTTTGAATCAGCATTTTCCCTTGGTACTCTCTCTCTATTTCTCTTTGTGGAAACTATGGAATTGATAATTGATTGATAATTACCTATATTCATATCTGAATATGGGTAATATAAGTGTTGGAAAATTAGGATTGTTTTCAATTTTCATACTGAAGTAATATCATGAATTCTTCTCACCTTATCTATAAACCTATCTAGCTTCCTAAATCACATTCAGACATCAGTTAGGATAACTCGTTCAAAGTGAATGAGAAAGCAACTTAATCACATTTTTTGTATGTTTGAAATGAGGCGAAAGATATCTATTTCTAAGTTGCTGCCTGGCTGGGTGGTTGGGTGGGTCTTATAAGGATAACGGACAATACATCTGAGGCTTAATAACAACTATTAAACCGTATTATGTAACATACGTATATTACCTTTCTAATATCTAGTATTATTACTGTCAGTGGAATGAAAACGTAAACGAGTTTCGTTTTATAAATCAAATGGTGATCAATGTGTTGGTATATATGTGTCAGAGTTCACTATACCCGATCATTCATTTGATTTTGTGAAAAAATTCGAAATATGGGCGAATGAAACTTGTAGAGAAAGATATAGAGGAAGCTGTTTGGTGAACAAGCCCCTTATACGAATAATATGATGAGTAACCTTAGATGATGAATCATTTTCATGAAACGACCTCGGAGAAGAGAGAAGCCAAAAACTACCAAATGAAACGTACTCTGCTTGAGGGAGCTTTTGAATAGCGAAACACGTGTAGCGATTTTGTGAACTCTCTGTTAGTAAAAATCGAACAGAAAACAGGTAAAGGAAAGCCCTGTCATGTTCGGAGAACACAGCGTGAATCAACGGACAGGAGATACGATATTTTTTTATTTTTGAATTTTGCAGGCCTCAGGAAAATTCTTCCCAGGCGAAAAAATTAGAAAGTTTAGCTGTTCTATTGAAAAATAAGCCCTGAGCAAGGAAGGTTCGACAGGTCTTTAAACTCACAGTGAAGGGTGGGAATTCTGCACTTGTCCCTGTTGGTACTGCCAAGGCTGGAACGACTGACGACAGCTCAGAAGAGAACCGACCGTAAAATATCTATAGAAATAGTCTCCAGCATGTCTACGATGTTGCAATGAGGTGAGCGAGTCCATGAGCGAAGAATCAATAAATGAAGCACCCAATTGAGGATTTGAACTTCAAGACAGCAGTTTAGAAAGGAGACCCCGATGCCAAACTCGATCAAATGCTTTCGAAATGGCTAGTGGAATACGCCAATAAGTCAGTGGTTGATTTTTGAACTCCGTATTGTCGATCATTAATTACTCCTGACTCCAGATATTTGATAAGATTCATATTGATTGCTCTCTCCTTGACTTTGGAAATGGTAGAAAAAAATGCAATTGGTCCATAATTACAAGGTGAAGTTTTTTCCTTTCTTAGGAACTCGCTGAACTCTTGCTGTTCTCTATGACTCAGGAACGAAAGCAAGTTGAATAATTCGCTAAGTACTACAATATAATATAAAACTATGCAATAGGTTCTAGGGTCGCGTTATGGTTCTATATCACCCCTGAAGGAACTACTTTGAAGTAGTAACATTTATTGGTTTTGTGAACTGTCTGATAAAAATCACACAATGAAGTGTTTTGGTTTCCTGGTCTTTTCCCCATTTCACTGCATTATTGAAGAGAATAACTAAAATTTGATTGACTGAGACTGTTCGGAGAATAATGTCGCTCTAATCAGCAAAAGCTGATAGTTTGAGTCTTCTTTGAAACAATTATGGAAGAATACACAGGAATAATGAGCTTATAGGTTACTATTATCGATTTCAAAACTTCAACATGATTTGTAATTATTTGGTTTTTCAAAAAAAAAGAGATCGAATTCATCAACTGAAAAAACAATTGCAATAAAATCATTACCTTCCGTAATATAGTTTGATTGGTCCCGAATAAGGAATGGTGAATGAAAATTAATCGAGATAATGAGAAGCAATTTATGGGCGTTGAATGCGCATAGCTATAACATTTATCTTTTTCTTTTCGACTGATTCGCAACTAGTTGAAATTAATTATTCAATTAATAGTACATCAGTTTACTTGTATATGTAAATAGGTGCCCTTTTCAGTGCATGTAACTGGTGATATTTCAATAATCATTAATTTATGAAAGTTTAGTATTCCTAATATGGATTTAATAACTTTTCTTTTTAGTTGAATTATTGATTACAGTTATTTGAATAGTATCAAAGAAACAAAATTGAGCCAACTGGAGAAAATTCGAATCAAATCAGTGGAAAAATTAAAATATATTGAAGAGAGCTAATTAAATCAAATGGGTGGGAGAATTAAATCAATAAGGCAAACAGAAACTATAATAAAACTCAATGAAACTGGTCAATAGTCGATCAAAAACATATTGAATATACTTTTCTGTGAGATTTTCATTTTCAACTTCCATTTGCTTTGAGTAGATATGCCCATTGCGAGAGTTCTCCAGTGTTTGGTACATTAGCTCAAGCCTTTGTTCATTCTGTAGATGACGTATTGCGTTCAAGGTTAACACAATTCGTAATAAATTCAGCTTTATATTCCTTATGGAACAGTGGTCCGAAATGTAGGATGTTGATATGTCTTGTCGAATATCGCTGATGATACTTATAGGGAAGGGGGGGGGGCAAAACTGTTTATGGCATGGCATTTGTTAATGCAAACATTTTAATAAACGAAATCCTGATGTAAAGGTTAACGAAACCCCAACACGTTATTTTTTGTCATTCTCTTTTGTTTGAATGAGGTATTATTGTATAGTTAATCTTCAAAATAGAGATGGAAATGAAACAAAAATTGAAAAAAAAATAACGGAAAAAACAAAGAGAGTCTTGAAAATTGACAACGCTTCAATAGAACAAAAATATGAGGGCGAAAATAAAGTATACTGAAAAAACTCACGGAGAGTTATATCAGAGATTGAAAGAAAAAATGAATTTAGAGAACACAATGAACCGGAATGAAACCCAAGAAGTAGAATGAGTGACAGTAAAAGCAAATCGTAAAACTGTGTGGTGATTATGATATTAAGCTTACTCGGCTGCCCTTTTGGAAAGAAAAAATGTCATTTGAATTCTCAGATCTTTGCGATACAATCTTCGGGATATTGAATTTTAAGTTAGTTTGGAAATGGTCAATTGTTTGTTATACATGATGCTTGACTTAATTTCATGGTTTCATCATCACTCATCGTACGGTGTCATCCCCAGAGTATGCACCATATAGAAAGCTCATTCATAAAGGATTCAACGGCAGCTTTGTGAATTATAGGTTATGTTCATAAATTTGTCACATCATTTCTGATGAAGCTGCCTTAAATCCTAACTCAATCGATTATTTCCATACTATGGATTCAGACCATTCGTGAACAATATGAAAGAGGAATTATTTATTTTTTGATTTTGGTGATGGGATTTCTATCTTTGATTCTTGTGATATGTATTGAAAAGATCACACACTTTCTAAAAGTAAGAGATAATAATTTACCTGCGTTAGATGAATATCATATTTAAGTGAAAAATCCACTCAACATTATCAACAGTAGCAATAAAAACGTGAAAAGGGACAAAAATAGGATCAAAACTAAATATAATATTTTGAATTGAGTTAATCGTGATTTCCAAATACTTCAAATCGAAGTGTCAAACTGTTGTCAACGCAAATTTGTGTGTCAACACCTAGTGTCAAAAAATAAGCTCTCTCTTCGATTACTCAGATCTAGAAGATTTGACCAAGCGTATCAGTTAACGCACTAGGATTTATATACATCTTATTGGGAAGATATAAAGTTGGAAATTTAGACGTCTAGTAGTTATATATATACATCGTTGATACGGACCGAATACGAGTAATTGAAACAACACCATGTATTTTGTCCAACACAAAAATGACGTACTCTCTTTCGAAAGAAGGGCAATTAACGTGGTCATAAATGTCAAAACATTATTGTCTCACTCCATCGATTAAATCATAGTTAATGATTCAATCAATCAGAGCAGTCCTTGAGAATAGATAAAAGACCAATCGTTATTCATTTCTAACGGAAAGTGCACGAGACTGTCGTGCCTACAGATACATACATAAAAAAATAATACAGTTTCAGATTATATCGTAGCTGGCGGTGTACTTGTGAAGGTCGTATTGTATGCAAATAGCTGGGAAGGTTGTGGCTGGTCGCCGACGACTGAAAGATACCAGCAGGATATCGCCTTCTTGAGTGCAACTGCCTACTTGTGCATTTTAGCAAAACCGTCTCGTGAAGTACTGCTAATGAAGAATCCCAATCAGGACTAGATAGTTCTCGAGTAAGGTACTCGGAATGGTGATACAAATCGAGCATCCAACTCGAGTTTTGCAACTGAAGATAATAGTAGTGAACGTGATTTATGGTTTTATATAGCAAACGCCATCGACGTCTTTCGAAGTCCTCCAGCTTGTTACTAACTCCCTACGCCATACCTCAAGAGCAGCATGGTTGTTCGCGGACCCTTCAACCATGAAACGTGGTAGAGTTTGATGTTGGGAAAGGTTTCAAGGATTTTTTTCGGTACTGCACAGGTCGAAATCATTGATAGGTATACCTACACGAACTGACAAGTCATCCCTGACTAACCAGAGCATCGAAATATGACCTTTTGAGGTGTTGATATAATTTCTTCGAATTCCACCGAATGCAACTGAGAGCTTTGTTGAAATGTTCATTGAAGTTCATTTTCAGAACTATCTTGTTATCACCATGCTCATTCCAGAAAAATGATAGTGCTGAACGAACTCGATTGAGAGTTTTGGTGGAGCGATATATATTTTTTTCTAATCCCACTATTTCAAACCGTCGATTATGTATTTTGACATTTGATTTGATGAATTTGATCCAAGTTTTGATGTAAAATTGAATTGAAAATGATATTTTCAGGAAGTTTATTGTCTAACAGTTTGTGGATTGGTACTTATCTAGTTATCCATGGAACAAACAGTTGTTTTACTTCCTTGCTGTCATCCAGTGGCTCGTTGATCATTGAGAATGTAGGTTAATGAAGAAATTTGTGCTACACCAGGAGAAGTTAGAGAAAGTACAGTACGCAGCTCGAGGATAAGGCTAGTTAGGTGCACTCGCGATTTGCGTGATAGGCTACTTATCATCCAGGTTACGTAATGTGTTATTAATAATCCGAAAGAAGCAATAATATCAAACCAATTATTCAAATTGCGTAAACTGTTATTTGCCTCTACAACTCTACCAATTGCTAATTTTTCAATATTGTTTTGGAAAATCAAGGTCTTCAAAATGCGAACATATTTTTAATGTTTCATTTGATGTCGTGGCAATCAATCTGAATACTTTGATATTTCAAATGGTTATAAGCGATTATGCAACTGATATTATAATACTGATATATAAAATATATATCAATATTTTTGTTAATGTGACCATATGTTGTTTAGGTTGTCTTTGAGTGATTGCAGGATTTGTTTTTTTTTGGCTCTGATAATGGTACTTCGTATACTATGATCAGTTTCACTTATATCACATGCAGGTTTTTCACTTCATTCAAAAGGGTGACCATGGGTAAGTCATATGATAATAACTTCCTCCCTGCAGTTATTGAAGGGTGTCTTACGAAATGTCACGTATTCTTTTATTTTCTCTAATTTATGAATAGATTTGGAATGAATCCAAACTAACTGCCACGAACCCAAAACTTCAACATGAAGGGAAGTCTGATATGGTTAGGGGTGGCAAGTTGACTTACTGGAGAGTTTTTTAGCATCGATATCAGAAATCTCCACATGTGAAAGAATCCACATATTCTTTCTGTAGATAATAATACAATTCTACATTCATCAGTTGGGAACAGGATAGTTCTTTCCCGAAACCTTCAATATAGCGTAGAGTTCCCCGTGGAAGACGGAGCTCATTATATTATTCGCCCATAATATATTTGAATCCTTTTGTTATTGAAGTGCCTTATTTGAATCAATTGTTTGACCTAATTGACAGTTTATATTTTATTACTTGTCGATTTACTTCCGCACACTCTGTATCAGAGATGATCTGTCTTTGATTGTTTCACTGTGTAATTCAATTATATTATTCGCAATTTTTGTTTCAGTTTAGATCTCATAAGTTTTTTCCAACAGGTTTCGATGTGTTTATAGTCAATGAATGTCTGAACCATTTCCACATTTTTCAGATCTTCACCAATGAAAAATCAATTAGCATTATGCTGTGTTGTGATTCACTTAAACATTCACAAGGATAAGACTGCATTTTGTGTTAACGCCTACATTGTTATTTGGTCTCCATTGATCATTACCCACCTGTCGCTGACAGTTATGTTAGATCATATTCATAACTTTTGAGCTGTTTTTTTTTTCAAACTGTAGAATGTTCAAGTACGAGGGTAGTAATAAAAATTCCAAATGGTCCAACAGTTTCGTAATGGTTAAATCCGCTCTTCCCCCATTTCATTTCTGAATGAAAAGATCGGGGTATGTAGAAAACAGGCTTAGATGACAATTAATAAATGATTTAGGCTCTCAGATCAACTGGAGTTGGAATGGCTGTATAACAGTTGACATTATTTTATATTTTTCTTTACCAATCACTCCTAAAAATAATTCCTAAAATATCTGAATTTCTATATGTCACTGTCACGAGAGTTTTGACAAAAGGCAGAACCTTGAGCAGGCAAGGTACGGCTACTGATATTGAGTCTTTCAACATTGGGGAAATTCAGAAAATTCACTACCAGGTCGGTTCGTATATTCGATAAAGAGGCCTCACCTTCTAGAATTGTTATTTAGATAAACAACAACGTGTGCTTCTTTTCATAGAGCTACTAACCAATCGATAATTTCATAATGGTTGCCATTAAATACCAAACTTCATGCTACTCCATTTGAGGTGGGTCATCTTTCGAAAAAACCGTATGATATTTGATTTTTCATTGATTTGAGTAGATTCGACTCTCTTGCCATTACGAATGAAAGTTAGCCACGTCCACTGGAAATGTTGTGAAAATAATGGTGTACTGCCAATGCATACGGCATTACTAGGAATTTTTATAACTACCCGCGTATCTGCAATTCAGTGTTGACGCCTACCTTGTTATTCTCTGACATTAGTGGCTGTCGATATATCAACATCCACTTGTCGCTAGATTCCATGTTTGACCATATTTAGATTTTATAGGCACCATTACCTTCCATGAATATTGTTAATGTTATGAATGATATCATCCTTTCCAGACTGTACCAAAAACATCGAACGTTTATAATGAAACGAATATCCAAACATTTTTTGGTTTTCTCTCCCCTACAAATTTTGACACTACATTCGAGAAATTGCAATTCCATTGATTATTTCCCTCAATGCGAATAAACGATGGAACATTTGGAGGCTAGACTGCTTTTACAGAGTTTTACAGCGATTGAATGCACTAGACCTTTTAACCGATTAAAATGTTCGAAATAAACCGGGCGTTTGGATCACTTTTCAGGTACTATCTCTGGTACTATATTGTTCCTGTGTTCGATTTTGATGTTTCCTGAGTTCACATGTTTTCTGGAAATAATCTAAACATATATCCCTCCTTCACCAAGTTCAATCGACCAAAATGCGTGCATTTCCATGATTTTCAAAATTTTGCTTTCAAGCAAATGCTTTCATGTATAATTTAAAATAAAATCCCTCGACCTGCGGTCTCGGGATTTTATCAAATTATCATACATTCAAGTCATTTGCTAAGCAAAATTTCGAGAATCATGGAATTGCAGCACACATTTTAACCGATTAAACTTGGTGCACTCGGGATATAACCCCCGAATATTTCCCTCATATATAAAATGTCCCATAAGAGCAATGCAATTATCGAAAACTTACAGCGCTAATTGCATTGTATCGAAAACTTACAGCGGTACATGCATTGTATCAAGTCACCATAACAACACATTCGAAACCGTATCGCTAGACGTCAGTAAACAACACAAATGAATTTTAGATAGACTTCAAAACTAGAAAAACATTTCGCGTTTAGGTGAGTACTCCATACAATCTATAGAGGAAAGTATAAATGAACAAAAAATAACAATTTCTTGAGAATTTTTTTATTCGTGAAAGATTCCAATGATTTACATTCGTGCATAAAAATGACCAGATAATTTTGCATTCAAGCGTGATATCTTATACAAATTGCATTCGGTTATTTTCATATTTTGTAAAAGAGCCCTCGTCCTTCGGAATCGAGCACTTTCGCCAAAATATGAAAATAAACTTGCAATTTTTAGATATCATGCTTTCTTGCAAAATTATTGGTAATTTTTATGCACTCGTGCAATTATAACCGAAAATTTTCAAAATAGGCTTGAAAACGAAGGCGGACTAGCTTCCCAAACGTCACCAAGAAGAATTATATGCAATTTCTTTAATAAATTTGTTAACTGAATCTTCAAATTCCTACAAATACGATACGTTACTGACAAAATAGTCACTCAATTTTGCATCTTTTCAATATTGCAGTTGAGTATCGGGCCGAATATGCCAATTTGCCAACAAAATAAGATAGTATAAGAACTTAAAGCTTATTCCGTTTCATTTCTAGGGTAGAAAGAACTCAAGGAATGAATTCCAGAACATTTTTACAGCCTCAACAAAAAAAAAATTAGGCTTCAGAACTGATAGGGTCGTTCTCCATACGAAAAACACAAAAGTAACAAAAGCACAGAGGTGATACTACATGAGTTTCAATTATTTTTCATGCACGCCAATATCTAGATTGATGATGACATTTCTGACAGGTTTCATTGGAATTTTCGGTGTGAAAGTAAAAGCTTTGGAAAATAATCACTTTATTATCGAATTCGAAAACACTCGATACTCGTTTCACTTATCAAGTTAACAACTTCATGAGATTGAGATATCAATTACAAACAAATATATCCAAGCTTTAGAAATTTTTATTTTCTCTTCATCAGGATCAGAAAAGTGAGGTTATGAAAGAAGCCGGCAACATCCACATCAATTCTATTTCTTATAAAATGCAACATATTGGGAAATTGATCAACATTTTGGATGATAATTGACGTCATTGGATGAATAATGATATCAGTTGAAACTCTTATAGTTGAGAAGAGCAGATTTTTTTATACAAACACGCATGTTCCTGCTATATTTCTAGCACAATTTGAAGAAGTTCAATGAAAAGGAGAAGTCGCACGGGAGAGAAGTTTCTATACAATTCGCTTTATATTGCACCAATGGAGGAAAATGGGAGATATCCTCAAGATTTCATTGATCAGTCGTTGCGAGCTATGAATCTATATTAACATTTTGGGATCATTGTAAATAACAATGTTTCAATTCAACTATCCATGGTTCAATCCATATATTATTAATGTTTCTGTGAACTTTGGTAAGTATGTATAAACTGGATATATTCTGCAAGGTAGCTCATGTACATTCCTATGAACAGGATTGGGGTTTAGGGAGGAACTACAGCGGTTTATTGAAAATAACATAGCCTATTTGCAATGTTATTTCTGATCATAAAAAGATATTGAACTTTTGGAGGTGGAGAAGTAAAAAAGAAATGTAACCTGTCATCTCTGTGTGAAGCTCCGTTATCAGTCTTTCAATATTCCTGTAAAACTGACAAACAGAACTCTGCACCTATTTTTCCCTTCAGATTAGGAATCTTTGTCGTATATCGAAATATTGATATTATACTGTAGATGGCCTAACAAAAACGCTTATAATCCTCTTCACTAGGCATTGACTAAGTATATCTCTATGAACAATGCTTTCGCTGTAATATCCTGAAGACAAAATATAAAAATACAGATGAAATCATGAGTTAAGAATCATTGTTTGAAAGATATTCGGTAGGAATTTTTTTCTGACTTGACATTGACATATTAAATACGAATCAAAATGATGAAATGTCAAAGACTTTGTGTCAACATCATGTTATTAGTGAAAACAGCCCAAGGGAAGTTATTAATGAAATGATTTTTATTGGTTATTTTGACACAGATGACTCAAAAATAGACAAATTTTATTGTACGATTCTCCAACCAAAAAAATGTCATTCAAATAAAGCCTAGAACGATTTGAACTGCGACACAATACATCGTCGAATACAGATTTATCTTAAGAATATAGCCTCTGAACTCCGGTCTTCCATTGATGAGAACCATACATATACACGATCTGGTGATGTCTTCTTGATATATCCGCAAGTAAATCCAGTTAGTAGGTCTTTCTATTCGAAAAAAAGAAACCCGCATGACTCAAGAATTCAGCCACAGTAAGTGCCAAACAATTGGTGTTTTTCATGGATACGGTTTCACTCACGATTCACAAAAGCATTCTGAGGATTGTTAGAATGCTAAGGTTCCCTTTTCAACGGATGGACTGTTGAAAAACCAGCACCAATTATGCATTTCCATAACGGGATTCAGTAGCCGGAAGACTACAGACATTTTCTCCTCGCGGTTCACGGGAATTGTGCCGGCTCTCAAAGGAAGAGAGGCCACCTACATCAATAATTTAGGCAAAAAAGTCGATTTATCTGCGCTCGTACAACATCTATATAAGGGCAAGTGTATAATGCCGAGGTAGCCAAGAGCTTTCGAGCGGCATTCGGTCTCTGCCATTATACCTTAATCACTTTTATTGGAATAAAACTCTCGAAGAACTTACGGCTCCTTTGTTTCTTAACACCCGAAATTTATCGATGCGCGTTTTTTATTCTGTTTACTTTGCATTGTATCTGGAATTTACGTTTCAAGTGCGGGCTTAATAGCGCTTACATTGTAGGCAAATGAATGATAAAAGCTGCAGGGCATGGTAACTCAAAAGATGCAGAGGCGTAGGTATACGGTGGATTGCAATTAAATTCTTATGGCAAGGATTCGATTCCAGCAAAAATTTCACAATTTTTTTTTTATATATGCGCTTATAATGTTCGAAGTACACCGCGTGAATCGAGGGACAGGAGATATGAATCAACATTCACTTTGAATTTTTGAAGTTTGTAAGTCTCAGCGAAAACCACTCTCGGCACAGAGGTCCAAAGCTCAGCTGTTGTGTGAGCGAAGAATCACCAACAAGATGAATTGCTTTACTTTGAATAGAATCGAGAAGCATCAATGAATGTTTTGGTGCCTTACTCCACACATGGGATCTATATTCCAAAACAGGTCGTATCGGAGCCTTGTAGATCATTAGAAGCTAACAAGAAGTGGAGTATTTATTCGCACGTAATAGAAATCCAAGTTTCTGAGAAGCACCTTTAGCGATCGATCCCACATTGTTTTCCAGATACTTGACTTCGTAAGAATCGTTACTCTTGCCATCTAAATACTAGATGATGATAAATCGGCTCTCCCCGAGAGGAGACATGCCAGGATTGTCCCAGCATTGAATTCCATCGAGTTCATATTTCCCCATTCTATTATTTTTACCAAGTCATCGTTAATTTCATCGACGTGAATGTTTTTTCAATTTTTGTTTCTCGAACTGGTATGGGGACTCTGGAAGAGAAACTAGTATGACGAGTACTGCAGTCCGCAAAACTATGTACTGAACAAGATGTTTTCTCGGGCAAATCTTTGATATGAAGCAGAAATAAAGTAGGCACCAGAACTGAACCCTGTGGAACACCTGCATTTTTTGGGAGAATATGAGATCCATCAACAGCCACATACAGAGACCTACCAGACAAGAAACTCTTCAACAAAGCACACAGCTGGGGAGGCAAATAGTTTAGAAAGAAGACCCCGATGCCAAACTCGATCAAACGCTTTCAAAATATCGAGTGCAACAGCTTTCGTTTCTCCGAATTTTTCGATTGAATTGAATTGATTGAATTGAAACATACCAATAAGTCACTTGTTGATCTTCGATGGCGAAATCCGTATTGGCGATCATTAATTACTCCTGATCTCTCTATATATTTGAAGAGGTTCATATTGATTGCTTTTTCCATGACTTTACAAAATCAATAAGTGAGTGTTTACCGGACCGTGAACGCCATTACAGTCATCTTTCAACTTTGTAATTGAATTATTGTGACAAAACAATTCTGGAAACAACTGACTTCAGTGAGAGATCAATGGTAACAAAGCATTTGTGTCATCATATGCATAAAATTGACTCTCACGCATATATGGGCCCAGTACATTTGAAATGATTCTAACTTTGGCCAATAATCAAGTAAAAACATATGATGCAGACAAACTGGCAGGATTAAAACTCACTAAAATCAATTATATTCAGCTTCTCATTCATGATAGCCTTTTTTAGGTTCTTTCTCAAAGTGAAAGCAGACAAATTCAGTAATTCTGCTGGTTATTGATTAAGCAGATAAGCCACCAAATATGAAAATGATCCTTCAAGAAGAGAAGAAAGATGGATAGGAATAGTGAATCTAAGATGTACGTTCCTCAGTGATCTTTTGTTGGTTTCCTCTCTACGAATTATCTTCAATGCAAGGGATCTTGGTACTCCAGAAGCTAGGATCTTGTTGACGAAGCAGGAAAAGTGGATGACACGCGTTTTATCGTGTTTCAAGAGCGGGAAACTTCTGTTAGTTATGCGATGATTTTGCATTTTCTGCATCCTCGTACGCCCTTTATCTGATAGACAGGGCCCAAAGATTGTGTCAGAATAATTGGTGTGGAAAAGAACGAGGGAATTGCAGAGCATTTTTTTGGTAGTGGTGTCCAAATCTCGTATGAAGGGAGTTATTTTTTTTTAGGTATATATAGGTTCTTCTTTCAACGACGATTCATGAACTAAGCTGCATTCAATATTCATTTCTACACACTGAACGTTTCAAATCCTGGAATAGACAAAGAATTATAATTGTAGCTCTATACCGTGTGTCACAGACTCATGGTACACCCCCGTTTTCTCCTTTGTTTTTCTAGATATATTTTTGAGATTCGGAACATCGAATAAGCTCACTGAACAGCATTCCTCGACATATCTGAATGAAAAAAACAACTTCCAATTTTTCCGGAAATGACATCAACTTTCGATTCTTGAATGGGACACCCTGTATATTGTTACATGATCGGCTAGGGATGATCATGAGGAATCCAACGATACCAGGTTTGATGATGTTATCTCCAATGACTGCGGAGATATCGCCATTTATATTATCCACAAGCGCAACGAGTAGGAGAGAGAAACTTTACTGGCGGGTCAATCCAATTCTCTCTCCCACTCATTGAGCTTATGGATAATATAAATGGCGATATCTCCGCAGTCATTGGAGATAACATCATCAAACCTGGTATCGTTGGATTCCTCATGATCATCCCTAGCCGATCATGTAACAATATACAGGGTGTCCCATTCAAGAATCGAAAGTTGATGTCATTTCCGGAAAAATTGGAAGTTGTTTTTTTCTTTCAGATATGTCGAGAAATGCTGTTCAGTGAGCTTATTCGATGTTCCGAATCTCAAAAATATAGCTAGAAAAACAAAGGAGAAAACGGGGGTGTACCATGAGTCTGTGACACACGGTATAAGAATAGTGATATCAGAATTTTATAACGATAACTTTTCTCAATGCGGGTCCCCCATGAAAGATTTGAAGACTAGACTGCTTCTATGAAATTTTTTCGAAATAAATGAAACATTTTCCCACTCAATTCATGAATCGAATACAGGTACTGAAACAGGTTACTGGTGTCTGCATTTGGTACGAAAATGTTACTAACGTACTTCCGATTTTAGAGTTTGTTACACTGTGGCAAGAAATTCTGGCCTGATAATTTGTTGAAAAATGACATTTGTCAAATTCAACTCTTGAAACGAAAGCAACTACCAGCAAGTCATGCAATGAAAATAAGTATAGTTCTATATTTGAACATAACCATTTTCTTAGTTTTATATGGCATGAACGCATGTGTGAACAATATTTTGATAGCTTATTGGAATCATAGAGTGACAAAGCTTGCCGTAGGTAAGTTGCAGCCAACATTGGAAAAATCAGTGGCAACTGAAAATTGAATCGAATAGATAGCAATCATAGGAATATTTACACAAAGCAAAATAGAGAGCTATTTGTAGACAAAATCTCACTCAGTAGGATAATATTTCATTACAACCCATACAAGATCTCGTTTCGCTGAGAGAAATTTATCTCATGATTTCTTCATTGGGAAAGAAGGTAAATTACTGAAAATACATTATTATAATATCAAAAAATATTTCGGTAGACAAAGAGATGTTCGTCCTGTCCTGCTAATAGCACAAATAATCCAATCAATGACGGTAAAAATGTGCAGACTGTATATCTATCCCATAGAGCACAGATTTCCATCAAAATTTGGATTGTTTTACTTACCATCTATTTCAAAGTAAACCTTGTGCTGGGGTTTGATTTTTCCCTGGGGGTGAAAGTCACCTTTTTTTTGAGAGTGAAAAATTTTTCATAAAAAATAAGTGTGGAAATTGATAAATTAATATTCAAGCTTGAGAAAAACCGAAAAAAACGAATATTTATGATGTACTTATGCAGACCCAATACAAACGGAATTACTGCTTGTTGAAAGTTGATTGGTATTTTCAAAAGCCAAAATGGCAATAACCAAAAACCAATGAATTTTTCTGGCAAAACTCATAGAACCTTTGTTGAAGTTCTTTGAATTTTTTTTTATTTCTTATGAAGTTTACTAGCATCAAAACTAGATATCGCCTTTACTTCAAAGTAACTCAAAAACTATTAATGACAAGCAAATTTTTGTGGAGTACATGATTGTAGGTTTTGTTCCCGCAAAGTACTTTTTTAAGCCCTTTGAACATGAACCACTTTGAAAATAAGATCGGAAAAAACAATTTATTCCGATGCTTCTTGAAAGGACTTGATTGCTTGAAAAGTAAACGAGTTATTTTGAAGAAAAGGCGATTTTTCTCTAAAGTACAAAAATGACTTTCTCTCTTCGAGCTCGATTTTTTGCAGAAATAAGTACTCTCAACTGGTCGAACACTCAGAACGTATCAAAATGAACATAAATAAGGTTTCTTCCAAATAGGGTGGAAGAGAGAGTGAGATTTTCACTATTTGTTCCAACGAAAAATGGGAATTGACATTATTCTCTTCATACCTCGCTTAGTTTTGATGCTAGGAAAATTAATAAAAAATGAAAATAATGGTTTTTCAAAGGACTTTCAGGAAGATTCCTAGTTTTCCCAGATGAGTGCATTGGTTTTTGGTTATTGTACGTAGAAACTTTCCACTTTTGCGATTGAGAATACCAATCAACGTTCAACAAGCAATAATCTCATTTGTATTGGGTCTGCTACATCATCAATATCTGATTTTCTTTGTTTCCTTATAAACTATAATTTTGCTCAATACAGGTTTTTCGATTGAATGC
This sequence comes from Zygogramma bicolorata, assembly GCA_032362365.1. Taxonomy (NCBI): domain Eukaryota; kingdom Metazoa; phylum Arthropoda; class Insecta; order Coleoptera; family Chrysomelidae; genus Zygogramma; species Zygogramma bicolorata. The sequence goes on from JAVJAQ010001667.1 coordinate 823,510, forward strand.
ATATTTTTCCAGTTATTCGCCAAAAAGAATCAGAAAACGTATTTTGTGCCTAAAAACCAAGAAAATTATTGCCTTTCAGAAAAAGCTTTATAAAACAAAAGTTGCTAAGAATTAGTCAATTCACCAATTTCCGCACTTATTTTCGATGAAAAATTTTTCATCCCCAAGAAGGGATGGCATCCACCCCTAGGAAAAAATCAACCCCTAGCACAGGGTAGACTTTGAAATAGATGGTAAGTAGAACCTAAATCCAAATTTTCATGGAAATCAGTGCTATATGGTGTGGATAAATCCACGGGAAAATGGTCATTGACTGGATTAAAATATTCAAACGCAGATCACAGAAAACTGTAAATCAACAAATAACGGTTTCCAATGAGCACGTTAACGTTCAATAAGACAATCACCTTGGGCTTGACCTCAGATATGTGAGAAATGCACAATTAAAATTATTTAATACGATTGCAGTCACTAGATAGGCTTGTTATGCAACAAGACTTGATAACCGACATAAAGCGTGTAACACTGTCATGTTTTGACATATTCTTGAAGCGGAAGTCCATAAGATAAGGCCATTAAATACAAAGTTGCTTGCAAATTCTATCGAGATGATGATTATCGATATAACTACGTGCCTAGGATTATCTTGAATCTTCGTTCAAATGGGCGTGGAATGATCTGAGTAAAAGTTTGATAAATACTAGTTTGTATGTTTTCGAACCATCTGAAGCGATTGAGAAATACTTGGTGTATTACATATGATTCAGTGTTCATTCTTTGCAGAAGTTGAATGTTACAATGAACATTCCATGCCCCTGTTCTCTAAACTGATGCTTGGATATCGACACGTTGCTATGGCAACCACCCGAATAATAAGTGGGAATCGTCTAGGCAGGTGGAAATCACCTTTGCTTGACATATAACTGTTGTACAGCGATCTGTCAAAGTAGGTGTTGGAATTTCAGCACAGAATATGTTGAATAATGGGCGATTTCAGGAAAGGATTTCGTTTGGTTGCTTTTGATAAATTTTCGAATTTCTTCGGATGAATATGACCAAATTAATTCTAGCTTCTTATAATTACGGTATGAAATTTCCGTATCGAATGTCCTGCAAGTTTGGAATAAAATTCCGTAGTTTGTTCTAAGTTTTTCAGGAAAATTCGCAACTCGAAAACACTTAAGATGAGGGTGAGCTTGAGTCTAATCCTTGTTCATATTATTTCCTGTCATGATCATGGTTCTGAATTGTTGATTGATGGTATATTTCAATTCGCACGTTTTAGAAATTTTCGTCTCGAGTATTTTTGATGAGAATATTGATATTTTTATTAGAATTTGCATGCACCGTTCAATGTTTGGTTACCAGCGGATACACAGAGTGTATAGGTCCAACCCTTGTAGCCCCCTGACTACAGCCCTACTCTGGGAGGAATAGAAGATTCCATAAAACTTCCCAAACCAAATAGAATATAATTGACACCGAATAAGATATAAACTCCAATGTGCAAATGCGTCTTATTTTCGGCACCGATCTTTTGTTTTGCTTTAATTGGGCATGTCTAATAGCCACTAAATCGTTAGCGCCTATAGAAAGTATGAAGAAATTGGAGGTAGGTCCGACGTAAGGATGTAATTTCTCGATAACTACGTGTGGTCGGTAATCACAGAAACAAAAAACGTTTGATCGCACTTTCGAGCTGACCTTGATGCGTGCAGGATGTTTTTACTTTTCACAAACCCAGTATAATGTCGAATACCAATACAAACAGCGTTCAAATCCTCACATCATTACCGGCATTATCGAGGACGTGTGTGTTGAATTTCAAGTACGCTCTCATTTTCATGATTGTGGCAGTTTAATTTTTGGTCACTAGGGCAATAAATACGAATCACCTTGACGAATGTTGCATTTTGATGTTTCAGTTGAATCTGCTTCAAAGGGTTAGAAAATGAGAACAGTGTGGTAGGTGCAATTATCTTCATTATTAACAAGAATATACACAAGCGACATTGAATTTTCGGGTACAAAAATGTTTCTTAGTGATTAAAATGCAACTATCACAAACTCCGGCAAATTTGCAAAATGAAGAAAATACCTGGTCAGAAAAAGTTCCCATGCGCCATTCGTTATATACTATGCCATTGTTTTCTGTACTTGTGATAACGACAACCAAAATAGTTGGTCTGTACAAAGCCAGACAGGTCTCTTACATATGCTAAGTAGATCATAAAGAGAACTTCGAAAAGTCCAGTCGTAGTCAATTTCTTGGATGATGAATACAGTGAATGACAAGACACCATTTTTTTTCAGTTTACTTATGGTATTAGAGTGACTTCGTTCTAGACTTGCTATGGCTGAAAAGTCCTTAAAAGTACACAACTGATAATCTGTTGCTATTTCTTGTAAATACATCTTACGATATATTTATACACCTCATTGTGATAAATAGAAAAATAAAACTTCCCAAGTTTTAATATCACTCGTGTTTGTATCTAACGTTATTGCAGTTACTTCTATCAAACGAATACTCTAATACTGCTATGAACGTATAGTTCGTATTCGTTCGATTAAAGAAACTATAGAACCGTTAGTTACAAATGTAAAAGGTGGAAACATAAAATAACCGTGCTGAGATTCACACGTTGAAAGGTAAGGCCTCGTTAATACATTGCTCGCACAAGTTTCTACTGAGGGTTTACGTACGTCAGATGTTTAACGGAAAAACTGGAAACATTAATTTCGTTAATTGGGAGTCTTGTTCACTATTTGTTTTCTTCTCGTAGAGACTGATTATGATGTTTAGGTACAGCTTATCCAATCCATCTTGGAACAAACTCAGATACTTTTCCAGTTGCACACTGGTAGTGTAGCCCATGAAAATTGAAAAAACATCTTGTAGGAATAAATTTCAACACAGTGAACACATATAATAGGTGGTTTTTCATCTTAGTATACTTCACAGAGATTGTTGGGCATGTACGTTATTAGTTCTGTGCCAAGATGAATTGGATAAGCAGTACATGGTCATTTTCGTGGAAGAGAATAGGTTTTGGGAAAGTGATTTTGAGCTTTCTCTTTTCCAAGTCAATGTGAAACGAATGAAACACTCTATATACCCCATAGTCGATGATACAATCTTTTTGACAAATATTTGTTGAAGCTATAAAATAAAAAGAATCAATGAACATTTCAGAACGTAATTCACGAATGTGATGATGGGTAATAAAAAAATTCTGAAAAGTCATTAATAAAAAATAAAAACTGTTTAGTAATGATGATAACGAAGATAAAACTATAAGTACCAGTAGTATTAACTGAACCTTCATTCGAAAGTCTCATTGAGATACTTGTTTGAGCAATAATATGGTCTGTTCAAACTTAATTGTGAAAATTCATAACGTAAACACTTCATGATAAACTAATGTTCTTCAATAATTTGATTATCGGTCCCATTCAGAATCATATTCATGAAGCTCAAAAAATATGACTTCAAAGAAATTATACGAATACTTTCCCTTCATCTCTTACAGACATAATCAGTCTTGAATATTTACGAAACTACTTATGTCTCTTCAGTTATGACACATTATTAACATTTTTGGAAGCACAATGGCTAGGAATATGAAAATTATACATTAATCGGCAGATTGTGTTTTCTAGAATCAATGACCAACGATGTTTTCATTGACATCTCAGCTGGTAACTTCGAGTAACACTCAAATGAAATGATTGATTTCAAACATGTTTATTTGCTGATATAAAATACTATCGACACTCTTTGCTTTACAATATCAAGAAAAATCAATCATTTCGAATATTAAGGATTGATAGTAGAATACAACATAATATCACCACTGAAAGTCGACTACATAGATATACCTCCCAGAAAACTAAACCTTCGTATTACCAGACCGAAGTATTTGCTATACTTGTCTACGTTCGTATAAACATTTACAGACGCTTTTGTAGCCAACAATAGTACCAGGTAGAAAAAGCCTAACATTTCTGGACGACTGTTAATATTGCTACACAGAGTCCAGTTTTTTACGAAAGACAAAAATAAAAATGAATTTCAACACCCTGTATCTCCTCAAGAATGCCTTGCGGACCCATGCTTACATAAACTTTTTACCTCATAAATAACTGAAGAATCGTCCTGTGAAATATCGGCCACTCATTACATAACACACTGTATGGAGACCCCGATCCTTTGTTGGAATGTATTGATACCCTTCATAGATTAGCCATTGCCAGGTTAGAATCCAGAGAATTATCAGATATAGCAAAATATGAAAATAACCAAATGCAGTCTTTTTACTGACAACATGCTTGAATGGAAAATTATCAGGTTTATTTTGATGCACGATTGTAATTCGGTAGAATATTTCTGGAGTTAAAACAACGACGTTTGAAATTCAGTATTTATGCCTGTCAAGAGGACAAATGTACATTTTAACAATCGTTACTATAGACCGAGCGGGTATTTTTCGATACCTAACGGGTATTTACCAGCCCGGAAATGTCCCGCCAGGAATTTATCGCTGTAATTGATCGAAAATGTCCCGATTCATATGGGATTTTTCACATACGATGGAAATAATCCTAATAAGTTACTTTCAGGTTTCCTGGCAAGATTCACTTGGCAAGAGGCAGGCACATATTAGACATGCAAAGAAATCCATGAACGAAGTAGAATTTGCTTGATGGAGGTGGAATGGGAATCATTCAGAGTCTTCGAGTCAAAGAAGATACAGAATATAGAAGAAACAAACACGATAAATGAATCCTTGCCCCTTAATGTTAAGGGTGGCGGTTAAACAAGGAGGTCAACATTTCCCACCTGCAAGATGGATCAGCTATCGTCAGATTATGTCTCCACCCAGCGTTTTTTTTTTAATTTCTCACTTGGTTCAGTATCCAACTCCTCACCATCCTCAGGGAACGAATAGGGGTTTGCTTCATCATCTAAATTTGATCTGAAATTCCAGCTTCACCAAAAAAAAAAATTAAAACAATCGAAGCAAATGAAATGTTTTCGTCGTCACTCTTTTCTATTTCCGTATTCATACCCCACTTTCTCAGCAGCCATTGGAGGTGAAAGTTTTTCTACGATATAACTCGAATCAAGATCTAGACTCATCATTGTGTGCGTTTTTTATGTGTGATGTCACCAAATTACATATTTTTCTGTGGAAACGCCGTCGTGTTTATGCAAATGGCGATATGAATAAATTTCGCGTATAATATAGTGTCAATAAAAGTCGGTACCTCCCATAAATCAAACCGTTGCAAAATTTTTCCAACTACTACGCTACGAAATGACAGAGTACGGAGGAAAGCAATCCGATAAAAAGTACCCATTATACTTTGAGATTAGCATCTAGAGCATAAGTTCCGCCTGTTTGTTATTCAGAATATAGTCTTGGAGGGCGTAAAATGACGCTGGATTTTCAACAAATGGAACATCCAGGTGTGGTCTCAGTGACATTTCAACAACATTTGCCTTGCAAGCCACGCCTAAGGATACTGAATTTTGACCTGACCTCGTTCTTTTTTCAGTTCAAATTTTATTTTAGTGGGGCCTCAACTTCATTATGTGATTAGCCAATCAGAATTTCAAAGTAGAGTCCACTCTCCTGCACATATATCTAACACCAACAGGAAAAGTAGTTTTCATTTTTCCATGTTAAGTAAGAAATGAAACTAACGGTACTCAGACCGTTCAATCGAATATTTCCATCGTATGTTAAAAATCTCATATGAAGCGAGACATTTTCGAGCAATTACAGCGATTATTTCCCTCAATGCGAATAAACGATGAAACAGTTGAAGGCTAGACTGCTTTTACAGAGTTCTACAGCGATTAAATGCACTAGACCTGTTAACCGATTAAAATGTTCGAAATAAACCGGGCGTTTGGATCACTTTTCAGGTACTATCTCTGGTACTATATTGTTCCTGTGTTCGATTTTGATGTTTCCTGTGTTTACATGTTTTCTGGAAATAATCTAAACATATATCCCTCCTTCACCAAGTTCAATCGACCAAAATGCGTGCATTTCCATGATTTTCAAAATTTTGCTTTCAAGCAAATGCTTTCATGTATAATAATTTAAAATAAAATCCCTCGACCTGCGGTCTCGGGATTTTGTCAAATTTTCATACATTCAAGTCATTTGCTAAGCAAAATTTCGAGAATCATGGAATTGCAGCACACATTTTAACCGATTAAACTTGGTGCACTCGGGATATAACCCCCGATAAATTCCCGGCGGGACATTTTCGGGCTGGTAAATACCCGGTAGGTATCGAAAAATACCCGCTCGGTCCGTGTATCTATAGTAACGATTGTCAAAATGTTCATTTGTCATCTTGACAGGCATAAATACTGAATTTTAAACGTCGTTGATTTAACTCCGGAAATATTCTACCGAATTACACTCGTGCATCAAAAGAAACCTGATAATTTTCTATTCAAGCATGTTGTCAGTAAAAAAACTGCATTCGGTTATTTTCATATTTTGCTAAAAGAGCCCTTCTCCTTCGGAGTAGGGTTGTTTTGACAAAATATAAAAATAAACTCATGCAGTTTTCAGACAACTTGCTTTCATGGAAAATTATCGGTAATTTTGTAGCACTTGTGTAATTACTCCCGATAATGTTTGCTAATGAACAAAAGTAATTTCTACACCTACTTTGACAAATGTGAATAAATATTTGATTAAGACATAAGTATTGGGTTTTCTATAAACAAAAAATTCCGACCGGGCGGCAGTGACAGGTTTTTTGAATCATATGATTCAGTTCTGACGCGCACTTTGTTTCTGCTTCATATCAATGATTTTCTCGAGGAAACATCTTGTTCAATACATAGTTACAAATTATGGGTGTTACGATTTGTTTCATCATCAATTACTTCCCTTTCCAAAAGTAGACTGTAAAAAATTGGTCCAAAAAATCTGTCACTGCTGCCCGGCCTATCATTAAATTTCGAATCGACAAGACATCAACATGGCCATGACCTGCAGAGATGTCTCACTTCAACACGCCACAACCGCGCCCAATTATGAATGTGTCGAATTTCTGATGCCTGCCTACTAGATAGATTCTCATAATTACAGGAGCGGCATCTACAAGCTGCTACTTATTCAAAAACAAAAGTACGGAGTGTGACAACTGACAAGAATGATTCGATTCGCGTCGTCATTGAGAAGGATTAGAAAGAGAAATTGTTTTGATTCACAATCAAAATTGGTAAGACAACAATTGGGTATGCATTTCTCATTGAAAGTATAATGAAATATTTGATTTCCTTGACTTTCATGCGAGACACGTAATTTACATATTTATACTTTCTTGTTTTTGAATGATTACAAGCCACAACAAATTCGACCTCAGCTTGCGATGATGGGTTTCAAATAATCGGTGAACTAATATGCTGATTTTTCCAACACAGGTGTGATCATTGAAAAAAAAAGTCCTTCCTTGCCTTATCTACATATTCCATCACAATATAGAGACATGAGTGACTTTGAAGTATTCATTTGTTTGTACAGAATAATCTTCAAGATAAGTACATCTCTCATGTCCTCTATATCAACAAAAAGAATATTACTATTCTATAAATAGAAAGATTGTTTGATGTAACATGAAGAATATAGCTAAGATTGAATTGAATGAATTGTGGAAAGATTCTAGGAACAGTTGCAGAACTTCTGTTGAATATTTCCCTCATATATGAAATGTCCCATGAGAGCAATGCAATTATCGAGAACTTACAGTGGTAATTGCATTGTATCGAGTCACCATAACAACACATTTGAAACCGTATCGCTAGACGTCAGTAAACAACACGAATAAATGTCAGATAGACTTCAAAAATAGAAAAACATTTCGCGTTTAGGTGAGTACTCTATACAATCTATAGAGGAAAGTATAAATGAACAAAAAATAACATTTCCTTGAGAATTTCTTTATTCGTGAAATATTCCAATGAATTACATTCGTGCATAGAAATAACCAGATAATTTTGCATTCAAGCGTGATATCTCATACAAATTGTATTCGGTTATTTTCATATTTTGTATAAAAGCCCTCGTCCTTCGGACTCGGGCACTTTCGCCAAAATATCAAAATAAACTCGTGCAATTTTTAGATATCACGCTTTATTGCAAAATTATCTGTAATTTTTATGCACTCGTGCAATTATAACCGCAAATATATGGTTTCCGTTGAGAAAAAAGGAACAACAAAAATTGAACAGACATTGATGGAATGACAAGATAAAAAGTGGTTGAATAGCTATGGAAAAATAGTATATTCGCAGAGATCCTTTGGCATTTCTACCATCGTTAAGTGATGCATTTTTCCTTCCTATGAAACCTTTTATCATAAACAATTCATTGTATAAATATCTTCTTTGATGAATACACGTAAGTATTGAAGAAATATGGTAAATCGGAGAAATATTTTCAGCTGAAAAACGACCAATTGGTGCAAGATATACTCTCCTTTCATTGGATCATCACCAAGCAAAAGTCAGGAAAAGGTTCCTTTATGTAGATATTACCCCTATATTACTCATTTGAGGAATGCCAATTCCTATCAGGTCACTCAGATTTTTTTTCAGTTCTTCATTTGATGGGCACACTTCCCCGCACCGGAAATTTGCCAAAACCTCTGGTATTCCAACCAGAGGTAGCAATCTTTTACGAGCCCAACATCCATAGATTCGAGACCGCCGACTTTACGTCCCATCCAAAGGACGGCATATCCTCAATATATCTTGTGCCCATTGCTATATAGCCTGCGAGCTATGATATGCTATTTTTCTGCAGGAAGATCTCAATTGAGGGCCTTCAACTCGATGAGACCAAACAGCTGTCTGGAATCACATTCGTGATTGCAATGTTCCTGAATATCGACATTCTGATTTCGTTTTGGGGTTGCATCTATATCAGTAAGAGACTGAGAACGTTCTCGATGGCAACGGAGAAAACTTTACCAACATGGCTGTTCGATAGATCCGTTAATTGAGATCTTCGGGTGCTTTGTACGCAGTATGAGGCTTTGTCAAATCCAACAGGATCACATTCTTCCTCAATGGATTGAACCATCTGTACCTGAATTCAATATTTTGTCTTGTAAGAGGAGGTCGGTTCTAAAAGCATTCCATTCATAAGTCCATCCGAGAGCCACTGAAGAGACCTTTGGCTGGTCGAAATTCTGAACTTGAAACGAAACATGAAAAGTAAGATTCTTACGGACTTCAGTGTAGAACGTTCCTTCATTTGAAAACTCAGGTCTTCCAGATTCTTTCTGATTTTTTGTGCTGAAATCTTCATGCCATCTAAACTAAAGATAGATACTTGAAGACAACCGTGGTGATGCGTTCGTACATCGCTTTAAAATCATTGCTGCATTGGAAAACATGAAAAGATGTGTTCCTGAGAGATATTTTTAGACTCGTTTCATCATGAACTCGTAAAACTGGTGCGATAACCCGAAATGAACGCAGTTTCCCACCTCCATCACTAGCACAAATTCCCGAACAGTTTCAGGTCAAGATTAGTATTTGGAACGTCTTTAACGTCTCTACAAGACGATTTCATAAAAATTATTGAAATACTGTCGCTCTTTGTAGAAGTCAAATTTTTTCAACAATTTTTGACTCGCAGATGGTGATCTTGAGGTGAAAATCGTCTCCTCAAAATGTTAACGACCTTTCATATATGAATCATGAACTAAAACTATTCGAAACATCGGGGGCCTGTTTCATTATAATACAAGGATTTCACCTATAGAAGAAACACAATACCAAAAACTGTTTTTCTATTGTCCGACGTTTGTATTTTGATGAAACATGCTCCTGTTATTGAAGAGGGTAAAAGGGCAGAAAATGCGTTGATTTCGAATCATTTTAAACTAACTCATAATAATGTAAGACGGCTTAGGGAACGCTATGTTCCGAAAATACTGCTTTTCAAACAGATGTGTTGTGATTTTTGGTGGCGAGACAGATTTTTATCATTGGTTATTGTGTATGGAACGATCCTAGTATGGAAAATATGCCTTAATCCATCGATAATACAGAATTAGGCATTTTTAGTTTGTACAGTTTTCTGTAATCCATCCAATTATGTAGTGCAGTTCAGTTAACAACCGCTTCAAGAATTCGCCTAATAGTTTTTGGTTAATACATGTACGCTGTTTCCTATCTAAACTTGTTTCCATAGTCTGTGATTCTTCGTTGAAAAACACCAATTCACCACTTTTGCACAGAATCGTCACGAGTGCGCTTTTATGAATTTCAACACCAATTCTTCCCTGTTTAGGAACAGATAATCGCCAACTTGATTCCTCCAAGAAATTCATTATGTGAAACAAACGCATCTTATCGCATCTTATTATATGCAATTTGTCCGATGGATACGGTGATAATCGATCAAGAAATGTGTGAATTCACAGTGATTGTGTTTTCCTCTCGATAATAACTATCGAGATAAGTGCGCATTACCTTAACAGTTGAAGTTTATAGTATCCTCGCATACGTGATATCACCTGCAGTTTCTTTCTTCGACAGAAAGTTGCGAAGTGCATTCATAAAATAACTTAATAGACAACAATAATTGACATATCATATGGATTTTTATATGTTGTCCGTGAATATTATTGTGTCTTCGGGATATAAAATAAATAATTGTGGTAATGGGTGACAGGAACAGCTCATTAGGATATTTTCATAAGGAATAAATATTGTTTTATATGTGCTCGAAGAAAAACTTGTTTGTACATCCGAGTTCTTCAACAAATCGATGTCATTTATCGAACTGTAAACCAACTTCCAATTCATATTTTTGTTTCGACCAAGATATCAGAAATGACTTTATTGATTACAGAACCAAGCTACACAATTTTTGCTGACTCTATTGTGCTTTCTTCTTGGTCCACCCTGACATTGATAAATGACATAGGTGGCAATTGGATGAAAAACTAGTTTTTGCCTTTTTCTTTTCGATTGAAATGAAAAAGGAAATACAAAACTTTTATGAGAGAAGTGAAATCATTTTTACCACTCTCTGTTGATAAGTACGTTTATATCATTCACAGACGTTTGATTCATTTACAAAAAGGGAGGAATATTTCATCTGAAACAACTACTTCTCTGTCTAGATGTGCGACGAGCAGTGAATCCCATAGAAATCACTTTTTCTTTCTCAATTTGTATACCAAGCGTAAAAAACTTGATTCAATTGGATGAAGCGAAAGCAGTGATTAGTTTGTATAAACATCTCACCAAAAAAACGTTCCATTCGAGCCCAGACAATATATTGCTTCGCTCAAAAATTTCTTTTCTTTTAAAGAGAATGGAGTTTCAGGAACTTTTCTATAGCTTCATCTCTTCCGGATGAGAAAGAAGGAAATACAAAAATTTTATCATACAGGAGGAAGCCAAGAATATAATAATAATAATAATAATAAATCTTCTTTATTCAACCTGCAAAAAAATATAAGCTCATACATAATTATGTTGTGTTACATAGATGAATGGGCAAAGTGTCAGCTGATGCTGATATATCATTACTAGTACAAGAGATAATGTTACAGACAACGCCTTAAACCGGCATCATATTTCGTATTAATTATTGGTATTGTATGGTATATTGTTTTGAATGTGATTCATATGGCAATAATGCTAAAATAATTTCATGGAAACGAAATTATCTGCTCGAAATAACACAAAAAACATACTGTTTCAAAAAAAACAGTTTTGAAACGATGTCAAATAATTTTTAAAAAATTCATCAAATATTGAAAAAAGGGCTAATAAAATTAGATAAAAAAAAATATAAATGATAATAATACAAATAAGATATGAAATGAACCCTGAAACAATACCAAAACCTTCACAAGAAAAAGTCGAGCAGAAACGAAATAGTAATTTAATAGCATATGGCAAAAAACAACAGTTAAATGAAAATTCAAATGTGGAATTAGGTAAGTGAGTTATTCATTAACCTAAGAAACATCACATGTTTATAATTAGGGAATAACCACACAAAATCATGATAAGAAGTATTTATTGGAAGTGGAGAAAACAGGAATATCTATAAACGAACATACTAAAGAGCGGTCAAAAATGAAATTACTTTGAGCAAATGTCGATTGAGCGAAGAAAAATAAATACATAATAATAATAAAAGAAAAAAAAACAATAAGTAAGATTTTTTCAAATAGCTATCAGCTGAATGAAAACTTTTTCAAACTCTGCTTGAATTTTATTGTCGATCGATATTCTTTTGTTTCATTTGGAATATGAATTATATATCATGACACCACTATGATATATTGATTTTTTGACAATATCTGATTGAATTTTATTCATTTTTGAGTTGATGGAAAGAATTCAGGACCAATAGTTTGTTTGGCTTGTATAAGTTTGATGTCCATTCTGAATAAGATGATTTGTAAATACAAATTGAATGTTTTGTTATGTAAAGTGAGAGGTTTCATTATGGATTCACTTGCTGTTACCCAGACAGAAATGAGATGATGTGGTTGTGAATAAATTAGACTAAAATAATTTTATTTCAAAATTCTCAGAGAAAGGAAGTGTCTTATTTTGAAAAGAATTCCAATAAGAGGAGATACTTTTTTTCGAATTACTTCAATGTGTTCATTCCACGATAATATTTCGTCAATATATAAAATTGAATAACGAAAAGTCCACTACGACAAAGTAAAACCGTGTCCACGGTAGATCCGACGAAAGTTACGTCATATCATTGGAGTGAATTCGATAAATTCACGAATCATCGGCTATCACAAACCGTATTGCGATATATTTCCAATAATACCGAGACACCTGTGATGTGGAAGTCTGGAACAGGTGTATTGTGACTCCAGATTGCCAAAGGAGATAATCCATTCACTTTCAACGAATGTTTACAATTTGAAGTGGTGTATAGATGACCGATGAGACGGTTTTTGACACAAATATCAAGTTGACTATTCATGATAATATTACAAATTAAAAATCATTTGAAACATCACACATTTTCATTGAAATTCACACTTGAAAATCTTTTATTTACGACTAATATGATAGAATATGATGAATGAATCATCTAGTATTCAGATGTCAGGAGTAACTATTCCTACAAAGTCAAGTATCTCGATGCTAGGAATTACGATCAGTGATAGTCATTCATAGGAAAACCATGTGAGATCGATTGCTAAAGGTGCTTCCCAGAAACTTGGATTTCTATTTCGTGCGAAGGAATACTTCACTTCTCGTTAGCTTTTAATGATCTACAAGGCTCAGATACGACCTGTCTTGAAATATGGTTCTCATGTGTGGAGTTCGGCACCAAAACATTCATTGAGGCTTCTCGATTCTATTCAGAGAATGGCAATCCGTTTTGTTGGTGATTCTTCGCCCACAGACTCGCTCACTTCATTGGAACATCGTAGAAGGGTCGGAGACTTGTCTCTCTTCTATAGATATTTTCACGGTCGGTGGTCTTCTGAATTGCTATCAATCGTTTCACCCTTGGCAATATCTACACGGATGAGTACAGAATTCCTACCCCTTTGTTGTGAATTTGGAGACCTGTCAAACCTCTCTTGCTAAGGGTTCTTTTTTCAATAGAACAGCTAAGCTTTGGAACTCCTTGTGGAAAGAGGTCTTTCCTGAGGCTTGCAAACTCACAAAATTCAAAGTGAATGTTGATTCATATCTCCTGTCTCTTGATTCACGCGATGTTATATGAATATTATAGGGCTTCCCTTTCGTGTGAATCTGCATATGAAAAAAATATCATTATTGACTCATTGTATAATCTCCTATTGTTGTTGGGTTGAATTTTCAATGGGGTTTGTATTTTCAGAATTTATTCCGATCACTTTGTTAGTCTGAGCGCTGATCAAGATCAGTCTGAGTAGGTTAAAGAAATGAACTCATTGTGAGTAGAGTCCTGGAAGTACCCAACCAGCCATACACAGAGAGTGAAATAAAAAAATCACCACATAAGAGTTTTCTCAAGACGGATTGAAAACGAATGGAAGCTCAGGATGTAGAGTTCCACTTTCGACCTCTGATCCTCAACACCGTATGGCCCCTGGGAAAATTGGCCAGTTTACCCCAGACCGAGCTCACTGGAATAACCATGGCAGCAAAAGATATAGCCAGAAAGGGTAAAACCGTGCGCATCACAACGATCACAAATACTGCTGGCCTTGAACGAGTCACCTCAAGGCTTTGTGACTTTACACTTTTTTATTTTCGGGATCTGTTACTCTGAATCAATTTGAACGATTTTTTATTCAAACTCGGTAATTTTGACGAAGATGGGGCGCGCTTTCAATATCAGTTCAGATAATACCTTAATTAAAAATTTAAGAACGGCACAAAGAAAGACGAATTTTGTGATGCTCATTTGCAGACAGGATTTTTTTTTTTGAAAATTACAATAGGTCCACAATAGTACGCATCAATTGAAGCGGGGCTCAATTTCACTCATTTTCTAATCGAAAGCTAACAATTTTACTTTTCTGAATTATTCTCAGCATTAAAGTTCGTTTGCAAAAACGGACAATTAAAAGGGAATTGAGACGTTCTATTCCTCAGGAAAAATGCAGGCGAGGATTATACTCAAGTAAAAAAAGTTAACAAATTCAGGAAATGATTATAGTGTTTTAATTCTATCACATTTTTAGCAGCTATAGAAATTCTTCGAAATAAAATTGAAAAAGTAAGACATGATTATCGAAATAATACGCATCTGGAGGACTGTTTCGAATTCTGTAAGCGTTTGCTCTTTCCACTTCAAGAAGAAATATAAAAAATAACGTGGGAATAAGCGTGAATAGGTGTGTGCTGACACATGACCATTATACTTTTCCAGGGGATCCAGTGATCCAAAATGAATCATGTTCAGGGTGATACTGCTGTTTAAAACAGTAACTTATAGCGGAAAACTCAGTGCTGTACAAGAATAATGATACTCAACGCTATTATGATTTTGTTTAACTTCGAAGAAATTTCATCGGTTCCTGAACCATTTTTCCTCAAAGGCACTGGGTTTTTGCAATGAATTTTTCCGGATCAATCATCATGAAATAGTTTATTATACACCGAGGTGGGAAGTGATTCATTCCTGTCGTGAAATCAGTTAGTTAACCGAGACGCAAAACGTCGAGGTTAGCTATGATCTCGAGACAGGAATGAAACTTCCTCCCGAGATTTGTATACTATTATACTTCGGTTGGTCCCATCCGAATAGATCACCTTGTAATAGTACCTCTATGACTGAAATGCGCAAGTTGAAAGAAAGAATGATTCACGATGCCCCTATCTCACGAGTCCTTACCCGAATATCCGTCAATATACTTCTTGCGCTGACTGTGATAAGTTGTTCGAAAGTGTAAATTAGTTTGAATAAGTGAATTGAAGAAAATTTTCCATATATGGAAAACAAAACAAACGATGCTCAGTGAAAACAACGTAGAAACTTGGCGAACACTACGGAAACTCGAGAAAAAACTCCGTTCCTACTCGTTTAGTAAGTAAGATTGTTTTTAATGTTTTTTGTCATGTTTTAGAAAAACCAACGGAATGAGAATACATGAGACTGACAATGATTTCTGATCATTGATCATCGGCAGGGGCAATCTACTTTGTAGATCAACATACGGCTGAACTTTATTCATCATCCTAGGCCGTTTTCTGCCCTGCATACTTTTTGAGTTATGCCAGCCGAGTGTCTCGCGCCCAAAGACAATTTCTCTTTGGTTGGCGCAGGTCCGTCGTCAGATTTGACATCGGAATTTTCCGCCACCAACAGTGAATATTTCCGTAGTGATAACGCTGTTACTACTATACTGGGAGATGATCCGACTGAAGCAAAGTTTTACGGTAGTGATATCCAGAATGATTTCGCACTGCAGTGGTGTACCTATCTGACACAAGCACAAGAGAACGACAATGAGAAACCTAAAAAAACTCGAGGACAAACTCTGTTCTTACTCGTCGTAAGTAAGTTTGTTTTTCATATTTTGTCACGTTTTAGAACGGAACCAAAGACGTGAGTGGACGTATAATTGGAAACAGCTGAGACTGACAATGATTTCTGATCATTGATCATCGGCATGGGCAATCTACTTTGTAGATCATTCTACGGCTGACCTTCAATCATCATACGCCGTTTTCTTGTCCCGCACACTTCCTGAGTTGTGCTCGCCGAGTGTCTCGCGCACGAAAACAATTTCTTTTTTGTTGGCGCAGTTTCCAGGCCATTACACTACCTCATATCCACCCCAACTGAATCCGGTAGTTCGACCGTTTTTCTTGGCATCTGAATTGAGGTTTTCTACTGGACCCTCAAATTTCGTTGGGGAAAGGTTTCTCAGCCCTCAGTACAGCTATGCCTGATGAGTGATCGATATGCTGAAGCATTCAAGACTACTTTGTCTGACAAAGCCGGTGCTGATGAAGCATTATGCAACCTTCCTCCCTCGATTTCGAACCACAGGAGATTTCTGCTTGCACTAGACCTGAAGGTACAACCTTTCCCTTCAAAACACCTCGAGGGCACTGCTCATCGAAGTCAATGGCAGTCTTAGAAAAATCAACAGAGGGGGGACACCTCAAGCAGACAAAACAGAGGATGGTGAGAGCGGTTCACGACGTACAACAACAAATGGACGAAATAACATATTTGAACTTATACTCTGGTCGCATTAAATATTTGACAGCACGTGGCAATCTATAACAAACAACTCCAACATTTTGGAATGGGTTCAGAGATATAAAAGCCATTTTTATACCCTACCTCATGAAAAACTGGCACCTGAACCCCGACAATTCCACCCAGCCGGCTAAACCTATGTTGTGAGTGTTTAGCTATATTACTGGAATTTGACTACATTGGACCAGCCGTCAATGTCAAGGACAATTTTTGGTTCAGCTATTTTCTCAGGTTTGAGTCTTACTGATAGCTATAGATTTCTTTTGAATCTGAAACATTTGCATGAATTCATCACAGCCCCTCACTTGGAGCTGTGAAAAATCTGATGTCTGAAAATTGTTTTTTAACGTCAGTGGATTCGACAGATGCCGATAAACATAAGAAGTATTTGCGATTCCAATCTAGACACAAAATTTTTGAATTTAAATATTTTGTGTTTTGGCTTATCTTTGCACCTTATATATTTACAAAAATCTCAGAAACGGTTATACATTTTTTGAGTTCAAGAATTTTTTGTATCTGTAGCTATTTAGACGACATCTTTTTCAATTAGTATTACCAAGATGGAGTGTTCTGGAAACATCCAACAAATTTGAGGTATCTTGGTAATCATTACGATTCAATATTAATGGAAAATGAATTTATTTGACACTTGATTTCGGTTTGCCTTGTGGTTGAATATAGGTGGCCGTCTACAAAATTATTTGAGGGGCACCGATGTATAATCTTGCAGACGGATCGAGGAGATTTTGACAATGTAAATTTCCACCGAGTTACAGTGACTTTTCATGTTAGGCAACTAGAAGGTAAAACAAGGCCTGAATTTTCCAGGATATTACATGCAACAACGAGAAAGCCAAAGGTTTCAGTGAAGCAGGCCAAACTTCACAGGCCAAACTTCAAATGTTCAAAACCTTCAGACAGTTCTCCTCAAACTGTCACATTTTGTCGCACAGAGAGTGTCGCCCTTCAGAGGTCGAATCTTCCGCAGAAAATGTATTGACGAGGCATTTTGCCTCTTGGCGTGTAAGTCCCAGCACGGAAGCTCGATGGGAAGTTGAACCCGAGTCTTCCACTTGAGGGGCAGACGTGCTTGTCTCTTCACTGCCGAGAACCAAATTATCCACAGAAGACCAAGAGGGCAACAAATACAAACATGTATATTTTTTTTCACCATTTTCCAAGGTGAAACGTGAATTGTGTATGACATCCACGATTATCAATTAAGAAAACGCACACATTCAATTAGGTTTTTTTCTCATTTTCACTTATAAAAATCCTCATCACCCAGCTACACTTCAGCACAAGACATGCTGCCACTTCTGCGGCCAACCAAATCGATATGAGCACGGACACCATACGATCAAATGAAGGCTGGTCCGAAAAATAAAACACTTTTGGTAAATTCTACATAGACCAGTAATTACAAATGGTACATTTGCGGATTACCTCCGCAATTTCATTAAACGAGTGTAAGTTTTCTGGTTATTTGAGTTTTGCAACATTATATTGTATTAGCATTCAAATACTGTCTGTACATTTGCGGATTACCTCCGCAATTTCATTAAACGAGTGTAAGTTTTCTGGTTATTTGAGTTTTGCAACATTATATTGTATTAGCATTCAAATAGTGTCTGTATCAAAATCTTAGTTTATAGTGGTGAATCAAATGACATAAACAGTTCATTTAGACTACTTCATTAGTATGAGATCAGTCTGAATAAAATTTTGATCGCCTTTTAATAATTCTTTAAACATCTACAAGGTGATCTATTCGGATGGGACCAACCGAAGTATAATTGAGGATTAAACGACTTACCTGAAGGAAGTTCAATCCAAATTATACGAGGTTGGTCACATCCGAATAGAGAGACACCCACCCATCTCAAAGAAGAAAAAAAAATCCAATATATTATTTTTTCTGTCATCCCGACCCAAAAAGGCGATATCATCGCAAGGTATATTGACGGTTATTCGGGTGAGGACTCGTGAGATAGGGGCATCGTGAATCATTCTTTCTTTCAACTTGCGCATTTCAGTCATAGAGGTACTACTACAAGGTGATCTATTCGGATGTGACCAACCTCGTATAATTTGGATTGAACTTCCTTCAGGTAAGTCGTTTAATCCTCAATTTTATTTACTACCATCATATTTCGATTAGAATTAACAAATCTCTGTTTCGTTCTGAACATATCCAAAATATTACATTTAACGACAAATCACCAAGAACGCGGTTTCCTCAGAATAATCAAGTAGATATTTCGTTACCGTGACTACACGGGATATACAATTGTCACCAATATAAATAAATGTCAGATAAAGTCTAGAATAGATGAAATGAGGGCGGGAAGTAGAGGTGTGTAATGTGACACTTCCCAACCTCCAATGACGTTAGTAATGACAGCATTACATATATGGTTGTAAATAAAAGCTGTATCTGGTCGTATACTCCCATTCAGGTGGAAAATGCAGATTTTCCCCTATAGATATTCAGTCAATTGATTGTACCGTTTAAGAGTGGCGGTATAGTACTAGGAGTTATTCTTTCATAAAGCAGCACCGTCCTCAACATGATTCACGCTGGATCATTCCACCTCCCAAAGAAGAGATGTGGGCTTATAGTCAATTGTCGCTACGGTCGTGCCAGTAGACAGATCTATCGACTTGTAGATTTGACGGTATTTCGGTGCGCGATAATATTTATCTTTGTATGTGCGTTCTTATTCAGCCGTTTAACGCACCGCTTTATGTAATAAGCGGCTAACATTACGTAATCTACAGACTCGTTTTTTCGATACGGTCGTTTTGAAACCAGTGACTGGCATAATTGTAGTAATAATTGGTTTCAGTGCGAGTACCTGTATGTTCGCCATAATCGTTTTTGCCAAGTTTACATTCTTGCTCCGTGTTCATGTCGTGAACATGATCTGAGATCAATGTTTTATCTTTCCCAGATTTTTTTCAACTGACCATTTGTTGTTGTGTGATAGAGAAAAGAATTAAACAGTTTGAAAATGATTTTAGTGATTATCACCTAGACATCCTTCTGTCGAAAAATTCAGTTGATTAGAGAACCCATAGGGTTGGATTTTCAGTTTAGTTTCTGGAAATTGCTGTTTTTTATATCTTTCAAATTTCCCCTGATACACAACGGAGGCAGCTATCTGCGATGCAAACAACTGACTTTATGGTAGGTATTACAAATAATTAAAAAACTTCATTGAATTAACTCAAGATGAAGAATTTATTTCTTCACAACTGGTTATTCTTTTAGTTAAAGACGAGGTTAAATAATATTTTCTCATTTTCTTCCACTTTTTGCTGCCTTGATCAGTTCCTTTGATAAGAACTATGTTATTCAATGACAACTGGGTATTGAAAAATGTCATCATATTTTCCCTAAATTGCAAAACTTTAGTTTTCAATATATTCATATCATCTTCATCTAAAACAAAATCCTCATATTCTATTGTGAGGAAGGATTGAAAAATGCATTGCTCTTCATTTTTTTGGAGATCAGCCACAAAATTATTCAGGCCTATTTCTCTTGAATAACCTGTTGGTCTAGGACCGAAACTAGATCTGAAAGAGGGAGTTTTGACATTTTTGTATTCTTTAACTGCCACACTTCCAGGATCTTTATCTTTAGCTCCAAGACCCCATTCTCTCAACTTGCTTGTAGGTGCCAGGGCTGAATATTCTTCTGCGATACAATATTTTTCCAAAAATAATAGTACAGCACTGACATGACTGCAACGTTCCAAAGCTGATGCTTTGCACTCACATTGACCTGATATCACAGCTCCTGACAAGTTATTGAGTTCAATGGTAACCGAATATTCTTCATTTTTTTGAAATGAACTATAACAATTGGCTTTGAGCATGTAACTGTTTCGGACCAACTTATCCATCACATCATGAATGTAATCACTATCAACATACTGTCTACCACGTCGGAAAGGTTTTTCAGTTGTGCTCTCGTAAGTAACCTCACAATCCTCATCTTCAATAAGAGTTCCAACGATTTAAGAATAAATGTGTCCTCTATTGGAAAACTTGGGTATATTTACTGATGGAAACTTATTCCACTTCCCAACAGTTTGTGTTGAAGGCTTGGTTGAAGGTTCTGCAGATGTTGATGCAGAAGAACTAGAGGCCTGATCAGCATGTTTCTTTTTTTCATACCACAATTCTCCATCAACTCCCAAAAATATACTGTTTTCTCTACCAGCATCTATACAGTTTTTTATCCTAGAATATAGAAAGTTTACATACATTTATTTTAATGTGTATGTAAAAAATATTACCTTTCGATTAACTTCGACTTTTTGCCCGTTTTTTTGAGACCCCGACATTCTAACCACCTTTTCAACTCTTGTACACCGTGATCATGCAAACTGATGCCTCTTCTCAAAGTTGCACCGGGAACGTCTTCAGGTAGTAGCGTTATGTTTTGGTCATCCATCATACCTAAACACACTTGAGGCACTTTCAAAATAATAAAAAAATTCTAATGAATTGAACAATACGTATAATAAAATTAGCACTGAACGATTAATTGAGATAAACAGTAAAGTAAACTCTTTCGGTCTTTGACTTTTGACATATATGGTCGAACTGTTAGTTTTGGATTTTTAACCATAGTTAACATTGTTGATGTTGACTACACTGTAGAAAGGAATGGAATAATTAAGAACTTTCCTTTTTTTTTTCAAGGTCGTAATAAGTCGGATATCTCCATTCCCACTTTCCGAGTTCGACTCATAGATTCCAAACAGAGATTCTGTATTGAAATTTGTATCTAATTGATCTTGAATCAAACCGAATATCTTGAACACGAAAACTCCATCCTAAGTTCCACTTCCTAAGATCAACACTTTTATAAAAAAAAAAACAATTGCAAAGGGTATCATTAGTGGCTAATAGCATCCATAAGAAGTGCATACCTTTTAAAGCACATTCAATAGCCATCATTAAATAATTATTGTATAGGTCGACTGGTTAAGTTCTTCACATTATTTTTTATAGGGAAAAATCAACGTTTCAGAATAAATGACTTCCCGTCTCTGGGCGGCAAAGAGAAACTTTCTTACGACATTTGGCAAGCAGATCGAATCAGATGAAAATTTGATTATTTTCCAGCCACAGATGGTTGCTTAAAATTAATAGTCGATAATCACAGAGCTATCACAGGTGAGAGATTTGTAATAACAACTCGGTCATTGAGTACAGATCAATATTGGATGCCTCTTCTGAAAAGAGAAGTTGAAATAGGAAGTCGGTTGTGCCCAAATCAACACTTGGTATGGCTTTTGATGAATGAGATGCCAGTGTCACATTTTGACACTGCTTACCAAAAATTCTAAAATCTCTACACATGTTCAAAAATGCTTGGAAAAGGAAAGGGCAGAGTAGCTTCCCAAACGTCGCCAAAGAGAAGTTTACTGATTTTTAATACATTGTTACGTTTTTACTCCCTCAAAAAATGAGTGACAGTGATACGGCAAAATCAAACAACTTGCAATAAACTCAACAAATTACTGAATAGCTATGTTATTTCTATTTTATATCTAGCATCATGATTGTTCATTTCATGTTACTTAGTTACTGTTATTGAAAAATGAAGACAAGTTGGAAATATAAAAATTACAAGTAGACCGTCAATTTTCTTTGAAAATTACATAATTAATAATAAAGCCTTTCGAGCCGATACTTAAAGATATTCTTTCTGGTAAGTAGTAACAAGCTAATTCACAACTCAATAACTATAACTGTTTCGCCTATCTATTCACTTGATCGCTATCTGTAATCAACTAACTGTTGCTACTCTCGGTAAATCGCGATGGGCGTGGTCTTGTTCGAATCACGCATAGGCGTAGAGCAACTCATGGCCGTAGAGAAAGGGTTTCATTGCTTCACAGAATTGTTGTTGATCGTCTAATTCGTAACAATATTTTTTAAATTTTATTTTCAAATTCACAAAAAAAACGTTCATAATTGACAGAATAGTCAGTTAATTTTGCTGCTTCATAATATTGCAGTAACATATCGGGGCAAATATACCAATTTGCCCCAAGAAATCGATTTTGATTTCTATGCATTTCTCATTGAACCTGAAGGTCATTGTGGAAATCATTTCAACCTCTTTTTGAGACATTTCAAGTGGAACACTCAGATTCGTTCCAATAAAATCCTATGATAGCATCATTTTCTCTGTCAAATTGATTGGTATTCCAGTTGTGAGCTCGGAGACCTGTCGAACCTCTATTGCTTGGAGATCTTCATTCAATAGAACAGCTGAAATTTGTAACTCCTTGCCAAGAGAAGTTTTTCCTCAGGCTTACAAATCCATAGTGAATGTTAATTCGTATCTTCTGTCCCTTGATTCACATGGTGTTCTTTGAACATTACAGGGCTTCCCTTGCGTGTGAATCTCCATATAAAAAAAGTTACTTTCATCGGTGAGTTTCTAATGCCTGATGAAATGGGCCAATACTGATTACGTATTGTGAGGTTACAACTGGACAAAACTCAAAACCCCTACGTGTTTCACTATACAATAGCGCATTCAGTTAAAGTACTACAACACGCCTGAATAAGCTATCGTATAGTGAAACACGTGTAGCGATTTCGTAAACTGTCTAGAGATAATCACACATAGTGTTTTTCCAATCACGTTCAATCTACATTAATAACCAATTGTCTTTCTAACAAATTAAAGCCAACAATTTGCGTCTGTATTTCAGAGGTATAAATATCAAAAATTTAATAATTAATACTTTTATGAAATGCTCTGATTATGTTGTCCATTTGTGCATTAAGCATCATTTATCGTTTAGACAGAGTTGATTTCATTATCAATTACCAACACGGATATCAATCAGTTGTAGCCGAAGTGCTGGAGTCAATTATTGTAATTAAAAGGTATAAAAATCACACTTTCCAAGTATATTTCGTAAACCATAATTATAATAATATCGCTATATTTAATATCGGTGTTCTTTTGAAGACTCTCATAGTATGTTCATTTTCTCACACTGGAAAGTAAGATATCTGATCGAGGCGAGAGATTATACAGTATTGGAGATATACAGGGCGGCTAATCGAAAACAAAAGTGACCACTTTCAGCATTGGTTTGAAAAATAGCCCCTTGGATTTCAGTTAACATGTGCAAACATGCTCTGGAAGCTTGTGAAAAAATTATTTTATGATTCTAATCTCCGCCATATCAATAGAATGAGTGTTGGAAATTGAGAAAGAAACGTAAAGAAAAAAGCGAATGTTTAACATTTTGATGATGTGCTCCGAAGAATCGTATCCACTTAAAAACAGATCTCTCAGATAGTTTTCAATAATATGTTTGAAAAAACGATTTTTCTATAGCTGTAGCTTGACACGCCTGTTTTAAGAGTGTCTGAAAATATATTTTCTTACATTCTGTGAAAGCATGTTGTGTTTGTCAAGCTGGAAAAGCATGGAAAAAGTTATTTGTACCAAGGGTATAAAGAAGATCTTTATGCCCTGGAGGCGATTGTTCCACAGAGGATCTGAAGTTCATTACGTATTCGACAACTGTTAGGTGATGGCTCATTTAGAATACACGTGTATTCTAAATTGGGATATGTAACATTTGACTTGATAAATCTGATCTCATGACTACACTCGATTGCCCAAAAACCAAATTCAGCGAATTTTTGTTTAAAATTCTCCCTAGAATTGAATCAAAAATTATATTTTTAGGAAATTTATTGTTCAGCTGTTGGATTGGTACTGTATACAGTGTGCCCAAGATAAGGATGAACAGCATGGGGACGTGCCATATAAAAAAACAAAGTTGATGATAATTTCTTCCAAACGAAACGTTGTACGGAGATTTTGTGAGCGCCATTTTGTAGAGGTAAAAAAGTGGCAATGAGAAAGTGCCTTTGGTTTTTTCGAAACTTTTCAAATAACTTCGGAAAAAAATTAAAACCAAATCGCCAAATTTCGGTTTTTCCCGAATATCTCCGGAAGTAAACAACATTTTTGGGATTTCTCAACATCTATTTATTGACCCCTTAATTGCGCAACTTTTTGTCCATTTGACCTACCGTGTAACTCTTACGGTTACCGAGATCCCCATGCTGTTCATCCTTATCTTGGGCACACTGTATAGTTATATCCATGAAGCAATCAATTGTTTTACCTACTTGCTGTCATCCAGTGTATTGTTGATCATTTAAAATGAGGGATAACGAAGCAGAAATCACCGCACGATTAGTATTACGTTATACTAGTTCATTAATGTATCACATTTGAAAAATTCAATTTGATTTCAATTTTCATATTTTCATATATCGTTGTGGGCAAAAAACACTGTTGAATTCAATTACAACATTAAATCGCAAACAAGTGAACCTTATGTCCGCTCGAGCCATGTAGTTGCTAATAAGAACAATAATAATCTTTCATAACATGAACTATTCACAAACACACATTCAACCTTGAAAACTAGGCATACCTGGCGGATCGAGCTTTTATTGAAAAATCGAGAAATCCACTACACCATTTTTTAGAAATTTTCTGACAATCTAGGAAATCTAGTGTATTCGCGAAATATTTGAGACCGCTTGCAGTGATGTATTTTCGAGAGACTGGTTGGGTATGAAATAGTATCTTACATATCGAGGTGGATTTGTATCAATGTATTTTGTGTTTCGAGTAAGCATTGGAAATAGACAACTTCATGAAGCTCCCCAAAAATGTCATTGTTGGTAGGGGTCATTTAAATTGATTTGAATGAGATGGCAAATTATTCTGCCGAATACGTCTTCTTTTTAGAGGACAATTGGCCACTTTATAACCTGAGAGTAGGTTGAATTCAGGCACATTTTTGAATTACTGTGAATACATTTCTAAACATTATTGCTTGTGGTTTGAGTTATGTATATACAGCAAATCGATTGGCTCAAAATGGCAATATTGCTCATTCAACATTCTTCCAGTGGGAATGTTACCCTAGATCTGAGTCATTCGTGTATATATCGCAGGCATCTTCTAAGTTTGAGTCTCTCCTCATTTCATGAAAGATTTTGAGATTTTTTTTTTAAATTGTGAAGCAAGAGAAAGGTCCCAGGACCCACGGTATCGTCTACTGAATGCTAGCTATTTGATGATTTTGCAAAACTACAATCCTTTTGAATCATCTCCATGAGATATCCAGAGCAAAAAATTCAAAATGAGTTTTCATTTAAAATTGTCAATTTGATAGGTTGATAAAACCACTTTAAAAGTTTCGCTATTAAAATGCTTGCACAGGAAGATGAACATAATCATTTGAAGAAAGAAAAAAATTCCATACAATTTCTTACATTAGACGGCACTTCATTCAAGACTCTTCAGCTGAAAAATGTCCATGAACTCCTATGATATTTTCAATTTCACAAAGTGAATTTTGAACAACTTTATCGAAATGAAAAAGATTTTATGCTTTTTGCACTTCCGGGACTAAAGTGACAACTTTAGTCCCGTATAACAGGGACTAAACTGTATCTTTTAGTCCCTAGGGAGATAAAGTTGCATTTCAAATCCCTAGGGACATAGAGTAAGAATCATACTTTACCGCAGCTACATCACTACTAATAACTAGGACAAAAATTAGGAAATATATGAATCTTTATTGATTGAATTGACATTGTAAGTGATACTAACATTATTACAATTGATGAAACTAAATGGGCGATTATTTATATCTGATAAGTGAACATTAGAGGAAAATGAAGAAATGTCATGTTCTTGACGTGTCTGTTGTGATGTACTAGCCACTGGTGATGGAGGTCTCATTTCATAGTCAAGAATTTTCCCTGCTATAGATTCTTTGTTGGTAATGGAATTCTCAACATATCCTTCTGCCACAGCGGAACTTTTCCATCCACCGTGGCGCTTCAAAACATCTACCGTGGCTCCAGAATCTGCCAATAATGACGCAGAGCTCCGCCTGAAGCAATGGCCCGTGTACAAAGATGCATCCGGTAATTTTAAAAAAGTTGCTATATTTCGGGGAATTTGCCCAAAAGTATTCTTTCCGATAGGCTGAACAGTACATTTGTTATTTTTGTAATAGATGAAAAATCTCGAATGATTCATTTCCGGTGGCCGTAGTGCTATATACTTTCTGCACAATTCCACGTGTTTAACAGGATTAATTTGACCATTTTTGATCACGAAAGTTCTTTCTATTTTATTTTTTGTATTTTTGACATCAACGATTATGGTTGAACCCATATTACGTACATCGTTTACTGATAACTGAACCAGTTCATTGCCTCTGCAGGCTCCCGCAACACCAAATACTAATGCAACCTGCAAAATTGTTCATTTAAAAATATTCATATTGAATGATTCTTACGATTACTAACCTTCATCATCAAATATTTATCATCTGAAGCTTCTAGCAAAAATCGATCAATCTGTTCCCTAGTAAGCACTTTAGACTTTTTTGGTCTGTAACCAAGATTTTTTTTCTTCAAAAAGGATATAAGTTTGGGAAAGGACCCCGCACCAAATACATGGGAAAATGGCGTTCAGCCAATTTTGATAATTTTTAGGGATATTGTAGTACAAGTCACTAGAAGTTATACATTCAAGTTTAAATTAGTTTCTATGTCCGGTTTAGGATATGTGAATTTTGGAAAATCATAAAAATTGCTTTTTTATCAAAACATAGCAAGGTTCACTCATCCAAAAGTATTACTTTTTAGATGATGAGTAACAAAATAGTAGCATTGTTGGTTAGAAGAAAGTCGAATAGCATGTCAGTCAGTCGGTCGTTGCGATAGAAGGAGCCACCTATTGTACAGGGTGGTTCAAAAATAGCGACAATTTGAGATATTTTGCTAATCTTTATCAACGGTCCCATTAGTGAGACTGAGCATTTTTCATTAGCAAAATACCTATTGGGATTCTTTTCTTCTGACAAGAAGATTTCCTCTAAAAGTTTCGACTTTTTTACAACACAGTAATTTTTTTTCAAATGTTTGTTTTTATACTTCATGTTTTCAACAATAGCCATACAAAATAGCCTTCTTGAGTCAATTAATCCGCTTTGGAGCCAAAACTATTTGAGAAAGACTCACAGTAATTACTCAATATGATCAGCTTCAAAAAGTTACGATCACAATTTATACGGGGGCTGTTTACAAATATTAGTTGAAATCGGTTTTATACGTAATAATTATGTTTGTTAATTATTTTTGAATGGATCTCCCAATTTGAATCATATTTTTCAGTTATACTTCCAAGTGAATTACCCTACACTCGGGTAAGTTTCATTCATTTCCTATGTCTGGTTTTTGAACTATAAATTAAAATTGATATTCTATAGAAGATATTATCCGATCTTATTTCTTGATGAAAATTCGGTGTCCAGATCCATATAAATCTTGTGTTGACAAAACACTATAGGCTTCTACGGAAAGGGTTCATGATAAATATTTATAGCTATTGACGGAATCTTTACGAGGTGTAAAGAACGATATGGATCTAGACACCGAATTTTCATCAAGAAATAAGATTGGATAATATCTTCTATAGAATATCAATTTTAATTTATAGTTCAAAAACCAGACATAGGAAATGAATGAAACTTACCCGAGCGTAGGGTAATTCACTTGGAAGTATAACTGAAAAATATGATTCAAATTGGGAGATCCATTCAAAAATAATTAACAAACATAATTATTACGTATAAAACCGATTTCAACTAATATTTGTAAACAGCCCCCGTATAAATTGTGATCGTAACTTTTTGAAGCTGATCATATTGAGTAATTACTGTGAGTCTTTCTCAAATAGTTTTGGCTCCAAAGCGGATTAATTGACTCAAAAAGGCTATTTTGTATGGCTATTGTTAAAAACATGAAGTACAAAAAACAAACATTTGAAAAAAAATTACTGTGTTGTAAAAAAGTCGAAACTTTTAGAGGAAATCTTCTTGTCAGAAGAAAAGAATCCCAATAGGTATTTTGCTAATGAAAAATGCTCAGTCTCACTAATGGGACCGTTGATAAAGATTAGCAAAATATCCTAAATTGTCGCTATTTTTGAACCACCCTGTATAATAGGTGGCTCCTTCTATCGCAACGACCGACTGACTGACATGCTATTCGACTTTCTTCTAACCAACAATGCTACTATTTTGTTACTCATCATCTAAAAAGTAATACTTTTGGATGAGTGAACCTTGCTATGTTTTGATAAAAAAGCAATTTTTATGATTTTCAAAAATTCATATATCCGAAACAGGACATAGAAACTAATTTAAACTTGCATGTGTAATTTCTAGTGACTTGTACTACAATATCCCAAAAAATTATCAAAATTGGCTGAACGCCATTTTCCCATGTATTCGGTGCGGGGTCCTTTACTGATGTCTATGTTATGCTTGATATTAATCATTGCTCTCAGCATTGAGTAGTACGACCAAAGTGTAGACGCACAAAACTTATATTATCGTTGAAATAAACCAACAAAGCGTTTTCATTGTAGTTTTCCACTTTTTTCTCCTTACACCAATTAACAAAGCCTTCATATTGCTGTTCATAATTTTTTCTTGATTTTTTGGGTATCATGTCAGCTGCCTTATCTATATCAAAATATGTAGTTTCATTCATTTCTTGATTCATTTTCTTGATATTCTGTTAGTTAAGTTGCGATTCGTTTTAAATGTCAGAATTAATTGAAATGTCACTGAATTGAAAAATTTTGTTGACACTGTTGCTATAACGTTTCCTACTGAGTAATCCAAGTACCGTGTTTATATAACTCATCAAAATTATTAATTGTATCAAAATTAAAAGTTATAATACTGGGAAGTGCAAAAAATAGCGTATATGCCTCAGGACTAAAGCCATATTTTATCCCTTACGTGATTATTGGCCCTCGGGCTCTACGAGCCCTCAGGCAATAAACATCACGTGCGGGATTAAAACATTCACTTTAGTCCCTTGGTATATAATATACTATTTTTCTAAAGCAATAACACAAACTTCTCAACTGTTCTAGATGGAATTATGAGGTGCATTGTACCTCAGCAATTCTTCCTTATGGGAATCGAACTTTTTAATGACATCGAATTTGAAGTTCATGATATCCGCCGAAGGATCTCGCTATTATCTGTCATAGCAGTAGCAAAAGTATAGTTGATAGCTCGCATGCTGCATACTCCATACTCCGGGGAACAAACCATCATTTCTTGGTCGTTATACAATATGCTATTGTGTATCATATAGTTCAATGATTTCAAGTTCCTGAAAATATTGCTGTTCATATTTCAGTTGGCCACCCTGTCGATATCCATATTCGTTTCATGTTTTGACATACTAGACATTCGGAAAATCTTTGGTTTCGCTCCCAGAATGGAATTGCATGAGGCTCTGTTAGGTCGGTATCGCTTGAACAACTGTCGAATGAATACTGATTGATTATTTATATTATTACAAATGGTAGTTTTCATGCGATCGAAGACCGAACATATGTTTGTGAGAAGTAAAAGCAAATGAGAGGTCGATGAGCGTGTATTTTGTAGATACGCTATTAAGTAACAATTTCATTTCTTAGTAGTTTTCTGGGTTTTTGACCTACCACAATTTGAAGAAATTGCGAATTCAAATTGTAATCTATATAAGTGAAGAAGGGTAGGGGTAAAAGTTGCTGCGTTATTTTAAAAACAGTTCCTTCTGGGTAAAACTGCCCACTTTTTTTCTGTTACATATCAAGGATTTGCTGGAAACATCTTGTTCAGTGCAGAGTTTTGCGGACGACAGTACTTTCCATACTAATTTCTCTTCCAGAGTCCCTATACCAGCACGAGAAACAAAAATTCAGAAGAGCAATAACGTCAATAGAATTAACAAAGATCATTAACTTGGTGGAATTTAATGCTGGGAGAACCCAGGCATGTCTCTTCTGAAAGACAGCTGGTCTATCTTCATCTTATATTCAGATGTAAGTAGTAAATATTTCTACAAAGTCAAGGTAAGGTTGAAAAACAGCATCACGCTGAAACTTCACCTCTTCATTGTAATTGCAAATTCAATGAATAAAGACGATTTATTATAATTATTATTGAGTATCTTGATGGTAGGAATTACGATAGATCGCTAAAGGTACTTCCCAGGAGCCTGGGAAGTCAAGCGGTGTTTTTTGAACATTACAGAGCTTCTCTTTGGTGGGAATGTGTATATATGAAAAATGCACTCGAAACCTGAACCAAGCAGATAACATTTATGGGATATTACAACACGAATAGAGAGTAGTTTGAAAAAAAACTATGTTCTATAATTTGATGTTTCTGTAGTACCATTCTTGAAATCAGTAACCAATAACACTACCTCTTATGTATTAGTCTGTAATTGATAATATTGCGTGGAAACATAAAAATCTTGACATCCATATCATTAATGTTATTTTTTTTTCAGGTGAGTTCCCAAACATTGGTCAGAGAAAATTCAAGACAAGTGAGTACCTACACAGGAAAGTGAAGTATATTTCATTCAAATGAAAGATAAGCTTTCATAAGACTATAAACACTACCAAAGACATTTTCCAAAACGTTCCGAATTGAGTTACCAATTCAGAGAAAAAATGTGTTTTGAATAGTAGAATTCATATGAAAAAAATATGGTCGAATACGATAGAAATAGTCTAGGTACCAAGGGTGTAAAGTGGGTGTTTATGACCTGAGGATTGACAAAGCCGAGGGCCTCTGTCTTGATAGTTTGTAGGTCATCTAAAGGCATAAAAACAACAATAATTCAGTTGAAAACTTGATCGATTGAATGCATGATAAGCGAAAACATTTCAACTCTAACTAGGTACCCTCTAATACTCTAATGAAAATGAAATAGGTGAGAGAGATAACTTTACAACAGTGTATAGCTAACCCTGATATTGTATCACTTTTTTTCCTGAAGATACTAACTCAGATAAGGTAATTGATCTCTATGAAAAGGATATTTATGGTTTATGTTCTTCAATTGGGGTTTCTCAAACAATTCGATATTTTTTTCAAGTTATCCGCTCGAATGTTCCCAATTATTCATCCATAGAGAAAGCGCAATACTTTGCTGGAAACAAAAATTCTTACAGACGCTCAATTGCAACTTTGTGAGAATGCCGTTAGCTTCACATTACTAACCATAAATACACGTTATCATCGTTTACAACTTTCTGCAAACATCTTTATACAAATACAAGAACGAAATGTTCGAATTAATGGTTCTCACAGGTGGCTACGGCACGTAAACTGTAGTAAAGTATGAGAAAATGTTTCCGGAAATCGTCGCTGCGTACGCTCATTACATTTTGTTAATGAGGAAGGTGTGCTGACGTTGAATAAATATATATAACAACAGAAAGTGGTGCTATAGACCAAGCAGCGGTGACAAGAAAAACTATCCCACGCCAATATGGATAGAATCTCTGATGAGATCACTGCTGATTCGATATTGTCTGGCAATATGTAAGAATCGAATTACGTCATTTTTTGACTTTTGCATTACGATTCATTTGAATTTTACCTGACTTGCCGCCATCTGTAAAAAAAATTCAGGAATGTGAAGTTCCGCCAATGTATATCATCAAGTGAGTCAATGGTCTAGTCTTTTTGACGAAAACATCAACATTGTAACGGTATCCAAGTTATTTCATCGGAATTTCAATGCATCTTGTCCCACGCCTGAAAATCACAATCAAAAAAATAATATGGCAAAAATATCCCGCTACATAAACATCCCAGAACAAAAAATCTCATTACACAAAAAATATCTAATTTTAAACCTTCATCTTCGACCGTCTTACGGCAATAACAACACAATTTTCCTCTTACTACGAAACTTTTTATTCACAAAATCACTAAAATATAACATATCGCCAAGAATTGAAACACTATTTCAGCATCACATCATTAAATATCTGATACAATATAAAATTTCATGAATATGCAACTAACAATAAAAATACTCCTAAAACTCACCAAGTTGTGTAATTGATAGTCTAGATGAACATGTACAAAAAGGGGGTCAGAGACATTTTTGACGGCGGATATTTATATTTGTGACATTACTGTTTGTGTTATTTATTCCTGGGATTTTCTAACCCGACACGATTTTGAAACATATTCGTGACAGAAAATGAGATCCCAGCGCTAGCGCGGAGAAACGCGGAACTGTCCAAGGTTAGATTGTCATGTTTACATTTGCGTGTGTATATATGGAGCTTCGATGTTCTCGTGTTCCTTTTGTTAGTGAAATTTTCAATTTACCATCAATTTCTGTGTGAGAAGTGACTCAATCGACAGTTGAATACTTAAAGAACATTTCATTGAACGAATTCGAAGGTTTTTCATTATAAAAACATTGTAACATTCGAAAGACTCGGGGTTGTTTCCAGATGAGACTTGGATTTATGAGATTCTGCTATCAAGTCGGTCTTACTGAACGAATATTGCATTAGTTAATGAATAATGCACACCTGAAATAATTGAAAATTACATCGCTCAGCTGGAAAAATTCACTTCGATCACTCGAATATAAAATTTATTCAATGTATTAAAGCAATAATAAAGTATCAGAAGTGGCAGTTTTCAGCTGGTTGATGTGATTCTCCCTAATTAGAATTATGCATTACACACTTGAATTATACATTATCACCCATACCTACCGTAGAGATTGTATCAATGATCAACTGGTTTATATCCAGAACTAGAAAACAACAAAAAGTAAATATACGCTCACAATAAATGAAAAGCAGCAAACCTTCCAATTATTTTACTGGAATATTTCCAAACTTTTTGAAAATCTTCAGAATCGCTATTGAATCTCAAACACACACAAAAATCATAAAAATCCAAAATGACTGAAGAGTTAACACAACAGCCCCATATAAACACATGCAAACAAGAGTATGGCGACCTAACCATTGAGTGTCCTCGCAAAAGTCGATAGGGAACGTATCGCTTATTAACCCTTTCTATACGCAGGTGCATTTCATAACGTGTACCGCCTGTACGCACGTTTTTGCATTCGGCGTGTACGTCCGACACTCGTATTCGAAACCAAAAAACACCAAAAAAATATACTTTATTCCTATACAATATAACGAAATTAACATTGTTTTTTACAAACTTAATTAAAAAAACATTAAAAAAACATTTATGGAACTTTCAAAATGTTTTTTTAGTTTTATAAAGTTCAAAACATGGAACCACACATAGACCTACATTACATATATACCATTGATAGGTAGTTTCTTTACGTTTTTTTTTCCATAGAACATACTGCGCATCTTCTAACTGGAATTTTCGCTGTCGGGTTTGGTTTCGGTATTTTTCTAACGAAGTGTCTAGCTGTAAGCCATAATGGGTCTTCTGTTTGCCTGTGCCTAGGGAGAGACGTTGTTGCTTCTGGTTCGGTGTATTTCTGGAAAATCTGTCGAGTTATTTCCATTTGGAAGTCAGCTATACTACTTGTTTTCTTATGTTCCAAATCATAAAGCGCATGAGAATTTATGATAACCATATCATGGAAGTGTAAAAATAACTTTTTATACCATTTGACAGTTTTACGCCCTGAATCTATAGAACTGATCAACATATCCGTTTGATCAACTCCCCCCATATTTTTATTATAATCGAGGATGCAATTGGGTTTCATCACGTCAGGCCCATATTCACATTTCTTGCGGGACATACCATAGTCATGTGCTGTTGTTATCATATAAATTTATTTTTTATCGCACCATTTCAGAACAAGATGTGGACCACCAGTTCGAAAAGTCATCTCACCTCTAGCCAGTTTGTCTGACATCTTTGGCATGCATTTTCTTTTTTTATTCACTGTTCCACAAACGTATGTTTTATTGTCATGTAATAATTTTGCCAATCCAGGACTATTGTACCAATTATCCATGTATAGGACGTGATTTTTTCCTAAATAATGCTTCATCATCGTAAGGACAATCTGTCCCGATTTCCCTATTATTTCAAATTGTTTTTCTAAGGGATCCAGATCAGTACCAGACCCAGTATAAACAATGAAACTTAGGCAGTATTTTGTTGTAGAATCGCACAACATAAATAATTTCACACCAAAGCGATGTCTCTTACTTTTTATGTATTGCCTAAATGACAATCAAACTCTGAAAAGAACTAGACTTTCATCCAAACATAAATTTTGGAAAGGCAAAAAACTTCACGAAATCTTGTATTTAGGTGGTCTACGACGAATCTTATCTTATACAGCTTATCGTTATTTGGAGGTATTAAATTATCACAAAAATGAAGAATCTTCATGATAAAGAAAAATCTATCTCTTTTCATTGCTCTCGCAAAATAAGGCGTTTGTAGCAATGGGTCAGTGGACCAATACTCATGAATTCTCAATTTCTTGCACCTAGTCATAAGCAGTGTAAGACCAAGAAAGAAATGAAATTCATTGATTGAAATTTGCTTAGGATTCCGGTGTTTCTTGGTAAAATTTTCATCAGCATTGCTCAAGTACAACATTTGTCTATTACTTTCGTCTACGATTCTCTGAACAAAATCTTGAGAAAAGAATAATTCATAAAGATCCAGTGGTTTTGACAATGCTGAAAGAATAAAAAATATGGATATCCGAATACAATAAATAAATTTGGATATCTTACCATTTATTTCTGGGATCTGACAACCACTATTGTTCTCTTCAAATGAACCATGAATGATAGGTTCAAATTCAGGATCGTGTGTCCAGAAAATGTTGAATGTTCAGGTTCATCACGTTCTGCTACTTCATCAGTTTCCATTTGGTCTCTGTCATCATCTGAGTCACTTTTCTCATTATCATTTGGCTGAAAATCTCCGTCATCTGGCGGAAAAACTTCATCTTTGGGCGGAAAATCTTCGTCTTTACTTTCCCCACTGGAGAATACAATCTCCACATCACTATCATCAGCTAAAGTAAGTCTATCTACAATTTCCTACAATTGTTTTTGAGTTAGGAACTGCCGCGACATATTGACAGTACCAAAAAATGCACAAAACTGAAGCACGTGTCGCGATGTTACCGCCACAGCTACAAAAGTGTGCATTTGCCAGAATACATTTTAAAGCTTCTATTTTAACGTAATATATCCGTCGTATCCATAGGATACTCGTATAGCTGTCCAGAATATTTTGAAAGTATACGTCACTCGTATCCGCCCCGTAATGCGTATACATGCGACACTCGTATCGAAAGGGTTAACTGGGGGATTCAGATGTTATGTCTGAAAATAAATTTTATAGTGTAAGAGCCAGCTTAAATCTGACAACGCATTCTTTACGGTATCTGAAATTTCGTCCAGTGAGACTTCTATACCCAGTAAACAAGCAATAGGTACTAGCTAAGCCCGGCCGCGGTAGGTTTGGGGTCCCTCAGGTGAGTCAGGTATGAAAATTAAGTAAATTTTTAAAGTATTTTACGGCGTCTGCCGTTTTAATATATATTATAACGTACATCTAAAGAAATTCAAAAATAACTATGGCTGCTGATTTTCAAGGTTGCAACAGCCACTTTTCAAAATTCGAAAAAAAAAAAATTGAAGTATTTTACGGCGTCTGCTATTTTGGTATATTATTCATTAAAATATTTTAAGCTAATATTGTGATATGGGCTCTTTCGATGAGCATTTTTCCAAATGCTGGAAATATAATGCGTCATCCCGTCATCAACATCGATGGATTTTTTAGCATTGTACATACTGCAAGTGTACTTTTGGATAACATTAAACAGTTCATGTAAGGTATCCTCAGTCAAGCCAATGTCACCGAAAGCAGCGAATATTTTTTTAAATTCAACGTTATTTTTTAGTAACGTCAGAGTTTTTTTTAAGCTTTCTAGAAGTGGACCAAGTTATGTATATATTTACAGTATTATGTCTCTATACTTTCAACATGCAACTAAAATACAGTGTTGCCAATCCAATGAAGTCGTTTTACGCGAAGCTGATATGGAAAATCCGCAAAATATGGTAAAAAAGAGCCGAGTTATTTTTAAACCTCGAAAAAATATATTAATCTACATCTGTTTGAAAACTAGAATTGCTATGAAATGAAAATTGTGTTCGGGTCTGATATAATCTATGAATCTGAAAATATTTTCTTTGTGTTTCAGAAAAAAAAGTTTTGATTTTTTAAAAGGAATGAACCCTCGACTCCCAATCATTTCCTCAGATGATTCATAAGTTATGGATGCTCATCAAACCTTTTGCTGACAGTGTTTCTCTGATCTTTCGATTCTAGATTTGCCATCAGCTGGAAATAGAAGTTTTGGGGAAGCACGCTAGCTTCGGCCATAAAACAGTGTGTTTTGATAAAAGGAACATGGAAATTCGGAATCCGCCACTTTAAAAGTGTATCACTTATTGGTTATTTTATGTGTAATGGTCAGAAAGCCACTCTTTTCTGTTGAAGAAGTGGCAATATTTAAAATCCGCAGAAAATCTGAGAAAACTTCAAAGCGCAAAAAATCCGCGAAGATTTTCAAAATGCGCAGATTTCGCGCTTTTTGCGCCTTATTGGCAACACTGCTGAAATATATTTGTCTGTAAACGGTTGGGCCAGGTGTGCCTTTGTGTTCGTAAAAGGAACTAAAACCCCACCATTCAGCCCTAACATAAGAAGGAAATATTTGACTAAAGAGATAGAGAGAGAGAGCATCAACTACTACTCTTACTGTACCATGTGTTTTCTAAGCATAGACTGCAGGTAATGTTTCGCTGTATAGTTACAACCGGAAAAAATGACAGCCATTTTCAATATTAGCTTAAGAAGTTTAATAAATAAAATATCAAAATAGCAGACGCCGTAAAATACTTTAAATTTTTTTTTTCGAATTTTGAAAAGTGGCTGTTGCAACCTTTAAAATCAGCAGCCATTTTTCTAGAGGTTTATTATAACATATTAAAACGGAAGACGCCGTAAAATACTTTAAAAATTCACTTAATTTTCATACCTGACTCACCTGAGGGACCCCAAACCTACCGCGGCCGGGCTTAGCTAGTACCCATTGCTTGTTTACTGGGTATAGAAGTCTCACTGGACGAAATTTCAGATACCGTAAAGAATGTGTTGTCAGATTTAAGCTGGCTCTTAGGCTATTAAAATA
Organism: Zygogramma bicolorata; assembly: GCA_032362365.1. Classification (NCBI taxonomy): domain Eukaryota; kingdom Metazoa; phylum Arthropoda; class Insecta; order Coleoptera; family Chrysomelidae; genus Zygogramma; species Zygogramma bicolorata. Next base: position 861,426 of record JAVJAQ010001667.1, read on the forward strand.
ATATCAAAAAGGCAGACTTATTCAACTGTTCCCATTCTCAGTTAGACCAATTTTGTCACTGCAACGATTTTAAAATATAGTTTTTTTTTGTCCCATAACTATTCGAACAGAATCATTTTTTTCAATACCGGACAAATCAGAACTCTAAAACAATCATAATGAAACAAATATTCGTGGGTATGCTTGAAGACTGGCTTTAAATAAAATATTCAAAAATGAACAATTTGTTCAGGCCAGCCTCAACTCACCTACACTGTAGGTTGACGGACTAACACCTATTAGATAACGACTACTCCCCCGGCTAATACCACGAAGGGCATTGGATTACATCCAACAGGTGTTAGTGTGGGATTCTTCACAGAAGAAATTCCACATATGCTCTTGGCGATACACCACCAGAATTGATTTTCAATTATTGGGACGGGACACACCTGCAGACCGGTTAAAATAGCCCGAAACCGGTCTGCAGGTGTGTCCCGTCCCAAAAATTGAAAATCAATTCTGGTGGTGTATCGCCTAGAGCATATGTGGAATTTCTTCTGTGAAGAATCCCACACTAACACCTGTTGGATGTAATCCAATGCCCTTCGTGGTATTAGCCAGGGGAGTAGTTGTTTTCTAATAGGTGTTAGTCCGTCAACCTACAGTGTAGGTGAGTTGAGGCTGGCCTGAACAAATTGTTCATTTTTGAATATTCTAAAACAATCTATTCTTGATTTTTTACAATGAAGCATCCTATGATTTTATTATTATATTATTTGTTGAAAGTCCCGTTGACTTTCACACAAAAAGTAGATTCACAAAACAAGCTAACTTGCCTGACACAATATTATAGCTACCACACACCATCCCAATCTTGAAATGTATGGGTACTTCCTTTCCCCAAACTGAAGCCTCACTTAATTTCTAACAATAAAACATTACCACTTTTTCAACCATTCTACTATGTAACAGCATCAATTGCACTGTCGATCATCAGTGCCAGTCCATTTTCATTGTTCAAAATGCCACTTGAAGGACCAAACTGTATACAAAATATAAAATTTCTCTCTCGAGAAAAAGCCTACGTCGATTCTCAGCCTAGATAAGCAATATTTTTCTATCGAGAGAAATGATCGATCCTCTTTCCGCCTTGGTATCTATTTATTCGGCACAGTAATTCTCACTGTGTAACCAGACAGGAAAAATCATGCCCGTTTGAACATAGTTTGTAATTCAGATAATGAGTATTTTCACTTGACATCAGGATCAGGAAGCTATCAGCAAGAAGGTACGAGCAGGAGTTATTTCCGTTATTTTTGGAATAACTGCCTAACTACTTGGCATACTCACGTTACCCTCATTCTCAGAAACTTTTCAAGAAGGGTTCACACATTTGATGAAATCATGTATTATTTGAAAAAATCTAGAAAATTCATCAGAAAGACTTCTGACAAAATCATCCGTTTATAAAATATCATTTTTTCAATATAACCAAGTGAGCTCAATTGAGTTTTAGATGAATATGAGGAATTGTTGAAGCGGTATCTTTTTCTGAATTATACTTTTAGATTTTCAAAGAACTTCCTTGGAGGATATTAAAAGCAACGGATATTGCATTGAACATCATATCAATAAATAATTTTGTTTTCTTCTCGGAATCAAAAAATAAAAATTACCACTTCTACGAAAGAAGTAAAATCAAAAAAATTCAGAAACATTCCCTGTTGAAAGGTACGTGTATATCATTCAAAGACGTTCAATTCATTCACAAAAGAGAAAAAAAAGTCTACCAAAAGTACCTACTTCCCTGCCCTACGACTATCAGACCTCTTGGTCATTGAGAATTTATGGAAGAAACATTTTTGAAAATTCTAAAATGATTGTGAATAATTAGAATGCTTTCTGGGTTCAGTTGAATCAGGAGTGAAATTGGTGACAGCATGCTGTATTGCTCTCAATCCTTTTTCGATCGAAACGACCTTCAAGAGTTAGAACTAATCACACACCAAGAAACATAATTATATGTGATAAAATTGACGGCGTTTTCCATTTCAACCTACATGCAATATAGATTCGAAACTAGTAGAGCGCAACGAATAACGCACGGTGGAAAGCAAAATGCATATTTTCAGTTTTTATGAACTATCAATAACTCAATTATTCAAGAAGGATAGGTGGAAAAAAGTCACTAGGTCGAGAATAAACTAGGTCGTTTTCAATCTCTGGGTTCATACAAGATGGGCCATCTAGTAATGTAAACAAGCATAATGACAACTAGGAATTCAATAAATCAGAACTGATTGTGATTTTTTAATGATTGCCTCGATATTGGGTGCCAAAGCATTAGAAAACAGATTGATGGAAAAAGTTCGGCAGGTCTCTAAGCTCGCAGCAATCATAAGAGCTATTCCTATATTTTTTGTCTATATCTATGATACAAGACTCGCATTGTATTTCTGAATAAAATGGATAATTAGAACCGAAGCATATTTCTACAGGGTGGGCCATTGAAAACCAAACAAGGCCAAAACGTAATGATCTGCGTTTGGAATAAAAATTACTGGAACACGTCGATTTTCATTTCGAGGAGGAGATGTTTGAACATACTTCCAACCTTCAATTCCCTCGGCGGGGTGAGATCCAACCCTCAAATCTGGAATGGGTGATTATATATAGCTGTATGTCATTCTATACGTATGAAAATGAATACGCATGACTTGGGCCCCAGGAGGAAGAGTCGATTAGGTAAAAATAAGTACAGTTCTTTGGGTAAATAACCATGATTTTTTAGTTGTAGTTCGAACAGAGAGGTTTTCCATAGCATAAACCAATAATGGTGACAAAGGGCCGATCACTTCTGCCCGCTTTTTGGTTTATTGTTGAGAAATTAATGAGAATAATCAGTAGTTACTGACGAAGTCCATATTGGATAAAAAAACTTTGCAGATAGTTTTTGGACTGCGCTGGTTTAACAAAAATTCATTCATTATTCCTCATTGATACAAACCAAAACAACTTCTTGATATTTCTTCACTCCATAAACTGAAAACTTGTACTTTCAATTACCAAGTGAAAAATAATTTCAAACGGTCAAATTTGAGTTTCAAACCCATTAATCACCAACATAATCAACAAGGCATTCAACCAATTTAAGAGTAATGAAAATGAAAATAGATTCTGGTCAGAGGTCAATTTACTTTCAGGGTATAAGACTTTATAACGAGTTACCAATTTTCTTGAACTCATACGGTAAATTGAAATTAAAAAACAAATTGAATACTCATTAACCCGAATTGGAGATACAATTCATATTTAGTGTGCTCATTTGCAAAAAAACTTAAAGTCGTTTATTTTCAAACTTTTCTGCTTTTCTGCTTGCTCCATAGGTACAATATCAATCAACAAACTGTTAAACAATGAATTCACTTGAAATATTTGATTCAGTTTAACATAGAATTCAAATTTTTTTAAATTCGCTGAACCTGGTTTTTTGGGTCATGAGATCAAATTTATCAGGTCAAAGCGGCCGCGATTAGTTTAAAATACAGGTGAATTCTAAAAAGCCATCATCTAACAGCTGTCAAATACGTAATGAACAGTTCAAAATAGTGAGAGTGAAAAATTCGTATATTTTTCTTCAATTCATCGGTGCGATGTTTTATTTTTACCCAATGTTCTTTGAACATTAAATGATTTTTCTTTTAGAGTGAAAAAGCCTGTTTTTCTGCAGCAAACCTTCATGTGATCATCACAAGAATCATTTATAGCTATTATATCTCCACAGAATTGATGTTTTGGATACAGCATATCAGATATCAATATGGCTGTTCACTAAAGCATTATATGCATGTGATTGATGAAGAAATTTACTAAAAACATTCGAATAATCAAAATTCAGGAATGGAAATTACAAAATTAAGAATTCATTGGGTAATGAAACAATACCAAATAGTAAACAATATATGTTAAAACTGTTCTAGCACTCAAAAAACAACATTAACAAGAGGTTCGATTCTTCACATTGTAATCAGTATCCTGAGAAACACAAGCAACAAACAGTATCGTCACTGCTGTACCATTATCGAAGATATTACTTGCGAAAACTATTATTTAAGAGTATTAAATAACACATTTTTTTATTCCGCCAAATCCTTTCTAATTGCGACTCGTGCCAGTTGAACAATTAACAGTGAAAGGAGGTAACAAAGTCGTAACATTTTTTTCAAAAACGCTAACATTTTAGAGCTTTGATTTCGAAGTCGCAAACGGAGATCTGGCATTCTGTTAGTATTGTCATGATTTTTCAATTCCGTTCAACTGTGGGCGAAATTATTCCGCATGTAACGTGCGGCAGTAAAAGTTCAAACAATGATTCGATATTTCAAAGGATGAGCCGTGTCGATTCTATGCAAATAGAAATTTCTACTATCGCTATTGACAGTTGCGTAACCATATTGATGTTTTCGGATTCGTCATTGAGAAACATGTATTTCGAGTGAAATTTTCACGGACAGTTGTACAAATGTCAGTGAACTGTGGTTCAAATGAACCGGAATCAGATGCCTAGAAATTGAACCGTGTTCATTAGAACTCGGCATAAACCTGAAACTCAGCTCGTTTCATTTGAAACTGGATAAAAAAAATATCCAGGTCTATCTGACACTCAGAAATTGTTCACGGATCTTGAATTGGTTCATTTTCTGTCGGTTTTCATTCATTTAAAGAAAAATACCACGTTTAAATAATTGATTCATTGGCATTATAGAGCACACTGTTTTTGACCCCCAACCGCCATTACCCTCAGAGCCCCTACGATTTGATTTCGAATTGAAAGACGATGCCATGATGGAAAGATGATTAGCGGGGTCCAATAACTATTCGAAGATTTGTTCGAGGAATTGAATGTTTCAAAATTGAGTCTCTCCTTACCACATGGTATAAGTTCAAACTGCCATGGCTATTGTTACGATATATCATTGGGTTCGTCAATTGAAACACCAAACAACACTGAACTTCTTTTATTATAACTCTCTATCACAATACAATACAACACAATCACTTAAATCGCTCCGATAACTTCCCAATGCTCGGTACTAAACTCTCTGTACTAAAAATTCTGCTGTCGGCGTGAACGAGTCCCGCTTATATACGCGCTCATAGAGTGTAGAATCATCCAGACAAATCTTCACAATCGAATCTTCTGGATGAGCCGCGATCACGCGAGTATAATCGTTCCTGGAATCGTCGTCGCACCAATTCGCATCGATAGTCGGCAGGGCCGGCGCCAGCACATTTCGTTGCACTATTTTACTTGAGAAGGATAAGCCGTACATCCACGGTTGACCACGAAAAAACAATACTGAAAATAAAGCTTCTCTCACGAGGTTAACTTTCAACTCACCATACTTTACCTTATGACATTATAAACTGAAAGTGATTGATAGTATTTTTCGCAAATCGCTAAAAAAGTTTGACATTCCAGACGAAATTTCTCAAGGAAAAAGTCAATATTTCCTTACTGTGAGGAAATGATATTTCCTTAAAGTTGTCAGTCTTTTACATGATTCATTTAAAACACATTGTTTATTTGCGATGGTCCATAAAAAGTAATTTTCTCTTGATTCATTTGGCAATAATTCTAATGAAGCAGTATCACTGACCCAAGCAGCAAGCTCTCGAGGATTCCCAGGAATGGAAATTTCATGATCAATCTACTTTCTAGAACACCAGCAATTGAATTCATAAACGTCAAGTTTAATAATAATAATAATATAATAATGATTTCATTGCTTCTAAAAAAATTTATAGCTAGAGGTTTGGCCTGTAGCCTACAGCAGAACATAATTCAATATTCAATAGTTCAACAATATCAGCAATTTCCTAATGGACAATAACATGAAAAAGAATAAACAATATAATGGCATGTTTGAGAAACAATTTTGGAGAGAGTGCGGCAAAAATCAGATATGTTATTCATTCAGAACGAAAGCTCTCAAATTCAAAATATTCCACATGTAATACGAAATTGATTTCGCAGTATACTGGTCCAAGTTATCAAGAGCTGACAGTAAACATTCCAAATTCGTTAAGCACTCAACAACGGGTTTAGTATGACTGAATATTGGGCATTCAAATAGCATATGGATGATATTTTCAGGCTGTCGTGAGTTACACATACTGCATAATTCAGTAGGGTCTGTAATATGGGAAGAACCATTCAAAGTGAACTTAAGTTTGAATTTACTACACAAATGCAATTGTGCAATTGTACGGGTGACCTGTATGGGCAATTTGACTAGTAAGTAATTTTTTGGTTTTCTGGACAATAAGAAACAAGGATACAATGGGAGAGCAGAGCAGTGATTTATCAATTCTTCATCTCACTGGAACAGTTTTGTACATTATTCAGTGAGAAGGAGTTTTTTGTTGCTTATTAGAGAATTATAAGAAATGTTCTGCCAAATATGCATAGCATCAATGGTACTGAATAGATTTTTTACCTGAAATGACCAGTTATATCTCTCATCGCAATGATCTAGACGTAGCTGCTGTTTAAAACATAGTCTCGGGTAACGGTTCTCATCCATTGAAAGTAATTTAGCCAGCCAGTTCAGAGTCATTTTCAAAACATTGTAAGCATATTTCACTCTTCCTGTCTCTAATCTTAGAGCATAATCAGGGGTACAGAGTGAAACTGACAGAAGCCGTTTGAAAAACAAGATCTGTGGCCTTTCAAGAATGTCTAGGTATCGTAATCAGCTACACAATTTGACATTATGCTGAGTGCTAATGAAAGAGCTTCACTCTTGGAAACCAAGTGTCAAGCTTGACTTGTGCCATTACAGAAAACAAGGCACCCACGGCTTGTTATGCTTTATCACTTGTAACATTTGCCACTTCACGGAAAAGTGTGGAAGAGTTGAATGTGACTCCTAAATAAACATATTTATTTGTTATTGTGACAGGATTTGAGTTCAGATGAAAATTTAAACCGCTGGTATGAGCTCTACCCCTCTGAAATGGCATTATTCTAGTCTTTTCGATGTTTATTCTAAATCGACATTGGTGATATAGTTCTCAAGAGTCTTTAGTTTCCTACCCACATCAACCTCAGTCTGAATCCGCAAGAATCCCTGAGTCGTCAGCATAAAGTAGCATCAGTCTAGTCATTTTTGTTATCGATATTGATACCACGTAAGGTGGCTATATACTGGTGTGTTTACTCCATATAAGAGGTTGTCAGCAAATCAGACGACCGATATGGCCAACTTGATGAACAATTTGATGATGTAGGCGTAGTAGTACTGCAAATATCCGCCAGGTACCGGCACTCTTGCAGTGAAGATGACAGTCCTGTGTTGCCAAGTGGCCATGTCGTTGCGAATTCTGGTCCAGATCAGTAGAAACACAATGCAAATTTATTCCAACTGAGAAATTATTTTCAAACTACATGGAATAAATAACGCATAAAGTTAAACACAAATTTGGCGCGTTTTGGTGTTTTCAATAACCTCACATATCCAGTCCCGATAAATTCCCTACCCTTTTACAAAAACATCAGAATTGGCAACAGCGTGTTCCATGGATCGAGCAATCACGAAAATTAATAGAAATTTTTGATAACCAGCGCTCCTTCATGGCCACTGATGAACTACCACGTCTTGTCCACAGGTTTGTCTGGAACAATATCGCAACAGTAGAAACACAAGTATATAGACATCTTAATACCACGGGATCCGTTTAGTAGTTTGACCATTCAACCTTAATACGTATCCACAGTAACCCAATGTCAACGAAATGTCTATTGAAACTGAATTGAATATTTCGGCAGTGAATGAAGATTTTAGTGAAAGTTTTCATAAATTTACTTTCCTGGTGGGTGAGATTTTTTCAATAAATACCTCTCTATTGTGCCATTTTGCTTAGTGTAGGTATTCCTTTGTTTGCTGTCTAATTGATTCGATTTTCATATGCTTGGTATACATAATGAGCTTGATGAACCACTGCCCGTCGTCGCCATATAGACAGGGGAATAGTTCTTCCTTTTTGTGAATGAATCAAAAGGCTTTGAATGATATTGTTCTACACTTCGACTTCTGTACTTAGCAATAACAAAGCTCTCTCCACTAGGCTAGAAACTCTGATTTACTATCTGCCAAACTTGCTCCACTTAGCTCTGAATAACCGTGTTAAACTCTCTCTGCGAATAAACTCTGCTCTTCGAATAAACTGTCTTCTTCGCGATGAAGTGTCTCCTTATATACCTGCGTACGCCTATGAAGAATCTTCGAGAGAGGCCTCTATGATGTGTATCGAATTCTCCAGGCGAATCAACGGTTCCTGGAAAAATGACGTTCGTTCTTCGACCCTCCATATTATTCGGCGTTAACGATCGTCAGGGCCGGCGATAGGAGATTCGTAACAATATACACGTACCTATGAACAGATAATGTTCGTTATTTTTTTTCTTTTTTCATAAAAGTCGTTATTTCTTTTTTTTGAGTCTGAGAAGAAAAAATTCAAAAAAATTATTCATCAAATATAATTTGAATATCTGACAGAAATAATAAATATACACAAACCTTCGAATGATTTATTTATTCATTTATTTATTTATTCATTCACTTTCAGAAACAGGATGATAACATACTGTTAAGAAATGTCGTCAAAGTAAAAAGAGATTAAAAATATATAAGAACAAACTAGACTAATGGAACTAACAACTAACAGACAAAACAACATTCAAGTACATGCATAAAATTCACTGACTGTGTAACAATTTTTCTCTATCAGAAATATTTTCACTTCTTTCTTGAAAATATTCAAATTCCTACTACTCAATAATATCAGGTATCTTATTGTAAAACATACATCCCATATAAAATAAACCTTTCTGGTATAGCAATGTGTCATGTTTTTTTGGTAAGAGCTGATCTTTTTTTCTTGTATTATATGAGTGCTGAGCTCTCACTCCATTGAACATATCCCTATTCTTAAAAACATAACAAACGACTTCATATATATACACAGATACAAGAGTTAATATTTTAGAGGATTTGAAAATATCTCTGCATGAAACACGGAAACCAAGATTACCCAAAATTCGTATCGCACGTTTTTGTAATTGGAAAACTCTATCAGCATCTGAGGCATATCCCCAGTGCACTATAGCATATTTCATAGATGAATGAAAACAGGCGAAGTGAAGATGTCTGACTATATTCTGACTGCAATGCTTAGATGTTACTGCTAAGGCGTAACAAGTTTTAGATAACTTAACACAAACTTCCTGAATATGGTCTGACCATTTGAGGTGATAATCTATTCTTAATCCTAGCATTTTTGTTTCTCTTGTGTAGATGACAGTAGTTTTATCCGACAAAACTATTTCGTTGCTGTGCTCCACCCGCGACTGTGATCTTTTGAACATAATACATGTTGTTTTACCATTATTAAGACTCAATTAATTTTTTTCAACCCACAGTGAAATTTTTCAAAAAATTGATCGTGCTATATTTTCGGCATCATTCACAGTATCACTTTTAATTAGAAAGTTTGTATCATCAGCATACGAGACAATCAAGAGTGTAGGGCCCAGTATGGACCCTTGAGGCACCCCGGATTTGATATGCTTTATGCTGGAGGTGGAACTGTTTGTCGAAAATAATGACATATAAGTAACAAGCAGACAACTTTGATAACCTGTCAGAATGAGCTAAGACCATTGAGTTGATGGCAGTGAAGCCCAATCCATCTTTTTCAATGATATTGCAATGCTTCCTTGGGGGAATTTGGAAATCTCACTATCAACCTATTATGTCACCTTGGGTCACAGGAATGGAATCTTCAATTTCATATCCAGTTACGACAACTCTTTCAAAGTATCATTCATGTAACTCGTTTGAATTTTGAAATATGCTGTTAAAATTTCCCATTACAATAGTTATAATTACGATAAAAGGAATAATAAATTGTGTTATGCTATTATGACATTATACTTTTCTAATGATTTATGGAGATTCTGGCATAATTGCTGATGTGCGTGTATTCAAAGAGTTATACATGAATTAACGCTCGTTCGTGAATTTATGAATACAATTCATTTTTTTCTTGTTAATTATGAAAGCTTTAAATCAGTTTCCTGCTCTAGGTTCTCTGTTTGTCCAAGGATCCAGTGTCCATCCAAAATGAGATATCCAACTACAATCTTCTTCGTATTCAAATGAGAACACCCACTGAAATTCTAATAGTCAGATCTCCGCAGTATTACATAAATTCATATTCATGCCTTCAAGGTACTACTGAACTTCCAATTGTTATGGGGACTTTTCAAATATCGAACCACCAGCTCTCGTGAGATAGGATTATTGAAAACCGTGGAATTTATTCATGAGTATCCATCATCATAGTAAGAATTTGAAAAATGTTAACCTCAAATCCATATTTCCATATTGATTAAATAAGGATAATGAAAATGTTATTTTTTTCTAATAGCAGCGATTGAATGAAATATGGAATTCAAATAAATCAATAATAGTCCAGTCGGCAGGTACGTACTTTTAGCATCGAAAAATTCCCAAGTTGATGAAATTTCAGTATGTTGTTTACACATATTCAATGATGTCAATGCCAAGTTTTCGACCTCGAGGAGGTTGTGGAAAATTTTTGGTGCCCGAAAAACCGCGGAATTTTTGGACTCGTTTTAATTTCTCACCTATAACTCGAATACGGTCGATCTATAATGGAAAGTCATTCTGAATTAAATTGAAAAAAAGGAAAGTATGTGTTTGGCTGTTTCTGTTCCTTTGCCACATTGTCTGCAGGAAAGTTCTCCGTTGTACAGCCCCATTTTGTTCAGGTGTTTCCTCATTGGGCTGTGACCAGTGAGAAGGCCCGTTATTGTTCGAACTTGATTCCTGCTCAGCTTGAGTAGTTCTTCAGTTTTGTGTTTTGACGGTTCTTTGATGTATGTTTTCCCGTGGTGCATGAGAGGGGCATCTTTCCACCTCTCCTTATGTTTTCGTTTGATCCAGTCCCGAATGCATCCTCGAATGTCGGATTTAGTAATCCCGAGTGCGGGTTCTGGACCAATATATGGAGTTGATGAACCGTTTCTGGCTAGTTCATCAGCTTTTTCATTGCCCTCGATGCCACAGTGTCCTGGAACCCATAACAAAGTTGTTTTGTTATGTTCTGAAAGGACCCTGAGCTCTTCTCGGCATTCCCATACCAGTCTTGATGTCACTTTCGGGTTCATAAGAGCCTTCAGTGATGCCTGGCTATCTGAGCATATTTTGATCCGTGCATTACGCATTTCCCTCATATTGATTTCTCTTGCGCATTGCAAGATAGCGTACATCTCTGCTTGGAATACGGAGGTGTTTGTTCCTAGTGAGACACTTATTTGAGAGTTTCTCCCCTCACTGTATATTCCAGCACCAGTTCCTTCCCTGGTTTTGGATCCGTCCGTATACCAGATCCTCTCTCCGGGTTTGCCCCTGATGTTGTCATCTGACCATTCCCTTCGATCTTGTATTATTACCTCGAAGTTGATGTTGAAGGAGTATCTAGGAGTCATGTGGTACATCAGGTCGTCAGGTCGTACCCTGAGCCTCATAGATCAATAGAAGCTGACGAGAAGTGAAGTATTTCTCCGCACGAAATAGAAATCCAAGTTTCTGGGAAGCACCTTTAGCGATCGATCTCACATGGTTTTCCCATGAGAGATTATAACTGATCGTATTTCCTAGCATCGCGATACTTGACTTTGTAGGAACAGTTACACCTGATACCTAAATACTAGATAATATAATAGATCTAATTTCTTCGAGAATAGGTATGCCTGGGCTTTCATCAATTTCACGATACCCTATTCTATTATTTTTGCCAAGTCATCGTCAATTCTATTGATGTACCATAAAAAATGACAAACACATAGTTGGGCCTCACAATTGTTTCGTGCTTCATCAAAAACTATTTATATTCAATACTGTATCAATTCTACCTACTCAAATGAAAATGTAAGACGAAACGGTAAACTTGGAGAGAGAGAGACCTCTTGTTTGGATCCACATCGTTAATTCTTTATAATTGCTCGTAAAGTTGTTGTGATACTAACTTCATTGTGTTTCTGTAATTAATACAACACATATATAGTATAGTTAGTTCATTCAACATCCATTGGCATGTCTCATTCCATAATAATATTTAAGATGGCTATATACTGGTGCTTTCAGTGTTGCGATATTGTTTCAGGCAAACCTGTAGACAGGGTGTAGTTTTTCAAAATTACGCCTTAAGGGTACGCTTGTGGTTGAAATTCCTAAAAATTTTCCGAGATCACTCGATCCATGGAACACGTCGTTGCCAATACAGATCACTTTTGGTTAGAACAGAGAATAGAATGCAAGATCAATCTGACGTTTGATGAAAACAAACTTCATCTTCAATGACCTACCTCCACGTTTTAGTTTATCCAATCACTATTTAAAAATTTCGTTGTGATCATAAAAAACACAAGAGAAGTTTGCTGGCAACAACATTCTAGAGTGTGCACGCGTTCTGAAAATTCTACAAATGCAGTGATATGTGTTTTAGATATTTTCAGTTCAACCCAGAAGATTATAAAAAATAATAATGATTTCACTCACCAGATAAAATGACATTTTCTCACTTCACATATCCATAAAATTTGATCACAATTCTCACTCCTATTCGCTCACACGCATTAACGTGAATAATATTCAGCTGAATTGTGATACTTCTTCTAAACCGAGCTTTCGAATTGAGATTACAATATTATATTGCTCAAATGAAAATATCAACAATCAACTAATATTTTCAGCACATAGACCAGAATTCGCAACGACATAGCCACTTGGCAACACAGGACGTGCACATGACTGTCATCTCAACTGCGAGAGTGACGATACCTGGAGAATTTTTTGAGTTATTGCTACGGTCTACGTCATCAATTCTTGATCAAGTAGGCCAGATCGGTCGTCTGATTTGCTGACAATCTTTTATATGCAGTGAAAACACCAGTATATAGTCACCTTAGTAATATTGATCCAGATAATAATTAGAAATGAAATATATTACCAAACCAGAGCTCAGACGAAGTTACAAACCGTTAGTAAATGAAAAGCATTCATAAGTATTATCATATCATTCAAAATTTTTCATGTTTTGTGACAAGGGAAATCAACATACAAATCAGCAGAGCATGAAATGAGAATGAAATTCTCTGCTAGAGCAGGGTTCGAAAGTAAGGATTGAACTGATTCTGTTTGGGCTCCATATATAATAACGACTTTTTATAGTCGTTAATTCTGAAACTAATTGCCGTCGCTTGGCTTAGATGTTCTTGGAAAAACATTAATTATTCAAGCTGTCGCTACATAAATTAGCACATTGGTGGAGATTTTTATGGGGAACGTCCCTCAGTTTATGAATCACGATAATTTCTCATTCTAATTGACATGTACACTGTTATTTCTGTGATTGTCTCGCGTAAATAATCGTTGGAACAGACTATTCGCGATAGAGAATGAGATCGCAGCGCTGGCGTGGAAAAACGCGGAACTGTCCATGGTTTAAATTTGTATGTGTATATACAGGGTGTCCCAAACTCGATAGCCTATTAGACATTTCTGGAAAACGGGATATAGGATTATTTTGAAAATTTGATTTCTTGGATAATTAGTTCTGTTCTATCGATCTAAAATATTTTCAAAGCTGCGACGTTGCCGCTTATATTGAAAAGTAACAGCAACTTTGATATTTTAAATAGGACACCCTATATATTATTGCATTTCTCGCTTTGTTATTGCTTTCCGATTATTTTTGTATGATACTTCCCTATACCTATCTCTAGTGGTTTTCGAGAAATTCATTGATTTCCTTATTTTTTGTGCGAAACATAGCTTTAATCAAATGCTTATTACTGCGGTATTTGGATTCAGAGAGAGCTTTAATTTCGGATGTAGTTTGACAATGCCCTGTGTATTAGTTGTGTCTAAGGAAATTCTTTCTCCATTCTACAGGGTCGTTCAAAATTTGTGATTTTACCGATATATACGAAAGTGGTGAAAAGTGCATTTTTTCAAATGGAACATCCTGTATATTATTGAAAATCCTGGAAGACAATTGAAGTTCCTTTCAAATGATGTATCATGTTCCTATACCTAAATAGTCAGGTTTCCGAAATATATGCAAGTTTCTATAAAAATTGGATTATTTGTACATATTTTGTATTAGGTGGCTATGAAATGTTATGGAACATGCCATCATTAAAATTCGACAATTAATGCAGCAATAATGAAACGTTTGCGCGTCATTAACGTGAATTTGATTAGAAAAGAATCAAAATAGAAAGCAGTAATAATTCTAATGAAGTTTGATTAGAAAAGAATCAAGATGGAAAGCAATAACAATTCAAATGAAGTTTTGATGAAATTGATTATTCTTCATGGCCAATGTGATCAAATTATAGCAAGAACATGCAAATTGTTCTGTAGTATATTGAAGTGTGTGACTATCATTTTCAATTACTATAACTAATCAAAATAGGTCATATTTCCCAATCGAAATGATCTAGTGTGCCGTGGCCAGAAAATAGCAAAACAAACTTTAAGTTTGACAGGCAGTGATTTTCATAGTGTTTCTGTCAGAAGAAAGTATCGAAATTAAAAAAATTCAAGTAAAAAAAGAGATATTTGAATTAAAGTTGGTCTCATTTTGGTAGCAAAACAAATACAAAATAATCAATATTTGATAAAAAGTAGAGATAGGTATACGACATGTTTAGTAAAAGTTATTTGTATTTATCAGAAGAATTCAAATGCGGAACAAAATACTGGCTGTTCGCCATTCGATATTAGGAAGTCGATATTAGTTACAAGCAGATGTGGCAACACTGTAACGGTGAAAATATTTTCAAGAGGTAGATCGCAATCACTTATCGTGGAATACAAGATTTCAAGCATTTATGTCCCACATCTCCAAAAACTTCTAATAGGCCATCGAGTTTGTGATAACCTGTATATTAATCATTCTTTGTACGGTCAGTTCGTCATCTTCTAATCTTTCTTTCTGATCAAATTTACGTTATTGAACGCGCAAACGTTTTATCATTGATGCATTAATTGTCGAATTTTCATAATGACATGTTCCATGACATTTCATAGCTACCTAATACAAAATATGTCAAAATAATCCAATTTTTATAGAAACTTGCATTTATTTCGGAAACCTGACTATTTAGGTATAGGAACATGATACATCATTTGAAAGGAACTTCAATCGTCTTTCAGGATTTTCGATAATATACAGGATGTTCCATTTGAAAAAATGTACTTTTCACCACTTTCGTATGTATCGGTAAAATCACAAATTTTGAACGACCCTGTAGAATGGAGAAAGAATTTTCTTAGACACAACTAATACACAGGGCATTGTCAAACTACATCCAAAATTTAAGCTCTCTTTGAATCCAAATACCGCAGTAATAAGCATTTGATTAAAGCTATGTTTCGCACAAAAAATAAGGAAATCAATGAATTTCTCGAAAACCACTAGAGATAGGTATAGGGAAGTATCATACAAAAATAATCGGAAAGCATTAACAAAGCGAGAAATGCAATAATATATAGGGTGTCCTATTTAAAATATCAAAGTTGCTGCTACTTTTCAATATAAGCGGCAACGTCGCAGCGCTGAAAATATTTTAGATCGATAGAACAGAACTAATTATCCAAGAAATCAAATTTTCAAAATAATCCTATGTCCTGTTTTCCAGAAATGTCTAATAGGCCATCGAGTTTGGGACACCCTGTATATGGAGCTTCGATGTTCTCGTTTTCCTTTTGTTCGTGAAATTTTCAATTTTCCATTGATTTCTGTGTGAGAAGTGACTCAATCGACAGTTGAATACTCAAAGAACATTTCATTGAACAAATTCGAAGGTTTTTCATAATCAATAATCATAAAACATTGGAAAATTCGAAAGATTGGAGGTTGTTTCCAGATGAGATTTGGATTTATGAGTTTCTGCTATCAAGTCAGTCTTACTGAACGAATATCGCATAACTTAATGATTAATGCACACCTGAAATAATTGAAAATCACATCTCTCAGCTGGAAAAATTTACTTCGATAACTTAAACATAAAATTTATTCAATGTCTTTGAGCAATAATAAAGTATAAGAAGTGGCAGTTTTCAGCTGTTTGATGTGATTTTCCCTTATTAGAATTGTGCATTACACGCTAAATTATACATTATGATCCATACGGTAGAAAGTAAAGATTAACTGGTTTATATCCAGAACTATAAAACAACAATGAGTAAATATACGTTAACAATAAATGAAAAGCAGCAAACCTTCCGATTATTTCACTGAAATCTGTCCAAACTTCTTGAAAATCTTCACTATCGCTTTTGAAGCTCAAACACACACAAAAATCATAAAAATCCAGAAAGACTGAAGAGTCAACACAATAACAGCCTCACATTAACACATGCAAACTAGAGTATGGCCATCTAACCAGGTGTTCTCGCAAGCCGTTGGGGGGCGTATCGCTTATTTTCTGTTGCAAACACGACAGATTTTCGAAAACGAAGCAAGAAAAGGAATATTTGTGAAGTTTTGAAAATTGAAGCAGATTTGGTTCACGAAACGTTAACAACGATAAGTATTAGTTTTGTATTTTTTGTAGGCATATTTGAGTTATGCAAGAAATTTCTGACAAATAAACGTATTTCATTCAGAAGAAACTGTTTTTAATTGACGTTTTCCAGGTTAGATTAGAAATCTATCTTGTATATATTCCAATAATAACTCTTATTTTTCAGATTGTGTTAGGTTGAGAAATTATTTATCTCCTCATGATTTCCATGCTTTTCACATATGAATACGAGATCTCTTCGAATCTTACTAATATTCTTCGGTTTTGGTAATAAATCAATAAGGGGTTATATCACAATTCAAATAAACAGAGAGGAACATATAACTTGGTCACAATCAAATCTGTTTCAAATGGCCAACTGCAATTTTCCATTGAACTTCTACAACTGACAGCATCAAATTCATACCCAAATACACAATCTGTCATATGTTATTCATACGTAGACATAAAGAAAAGTAATTGAAATCCACCAATGACTTTTTTAAGTTACCTCACAACCTCTAGACATTCCAGATACTTGCAAAAATGTCAAATTAATCAATATAGGGAAGAATGTCGACCGATGAGGGCGCTGGTGGTGGTTAAACTATATCCACCATTTTGAAATAGTTACCTTGTTTACATTTGTGAAATAACGCGCCAAACTGAAATTCAGTCATCAGTTGCCCTCGCTAGACAAGATTTTGGTGTTTTTTTTTCTGCTATATTTTCATTGTACGAAATTTTTCTCGTGAAGGTTAATATAACTGTGTTCATGATGCTTTGAATAGCCACACAATACTATTCATTGGAGGTGAACATAGACGCATTGTGTTTCAAAATCTAATAATATTTGTTCCAGGACATTTTTTAGTTTCAGTGTAGTGTTAGTGAACCAAAGTGGCTTTTATTACATGGATGATGAAATGCGCCATAACTTCGCCTGAAAATAGACAAACAGACTCACCAGGTAACAAGAAATCATCTCTCTTGAAATGCAAGTATATAACACACTGAATCCGCTCTAGGTGGTGATTTATGCAGTTCCAGTTTAATTTTCCAAGCCTTGTACCTGTCTATTTTCTCTTTCAATCCACTTTCCGTAATGTTTCCCACCAAAGATGTATTTCTTTTCAGGTGTTGTTAGCGAGAATTCGGTCGAAATATTGAAGAAAACCAGTGTTAAATTGTCGACGTTTCGAAACTTTATTGTTTCATCTTCAGGACTCTGAAGTATAAACAAAACATACATATTAAAATGGTATTGTAAAAGTTGATTTTGATTAAAACAGAATAAATTATGTAAAATAACAATCGTTGAAAAATAAAACGCTTCGAGCACTTTACAGTAAACAACATTAAATGGTACTTACATTTAGGGTGGCTTTCCGGGTTTAAAAAGGGTGAAATAAATAGATTCGACATAAAGTATAAATAACTACACAGGTTCATGAAAGACTTTGACACATACACGATCGAAGACATGAACAAACTGAACTGTCGTTGAATCGTTTCTTATATTGTAAAAAAGGTTCGTGCAAGAAATGACCATCGGGATTGGAAAAAATTGTCTGCTAATGGTTCGGAATTAATGTTTGATTTTACTTATTAAATTGAAGTATGAGTTGTTTGAATTTTCAATATCCGATCTTTTGTTAACACATTTTGTTCCATGTTTTGTTATTTCAATCATTTCGCTCAAGAGTCTCTTTTTCAATATTGTCTGTTGTCCTAAAATACTAACAGAGTTGAAGTCAAAAGTATGAAGTGATGACTTGCAATGTTCTGCCAGGCTAGTGGGATTTTTCATTGTTTTCAGCGGATTGTGTATATTTTTACAATCTCTGCTGTGTTCAGTCATCCTTTGCTGTAGATACCTCCCTGTTTGGCCTATATACACCTTCTCACACTCAGCACATGGTATTTTGTAAATGATGTTGGATTTCAGGTCTTTCGGTGTTTTTGTTTTCAGTCTCGTGAAAAAGTGATTTTTGACTGTGTTTTTACATTTCATGCTAACTTTTAGATTCTCATTTTCCAAAACATTGCGTAGTTGGGGTGTCAGACCTGCTACATGCGGTAATTTGAAATATTTGGTGTTAAGCGGTGCTTTTTCTTTATGTGGATTTGTTCTGTCGGTATATACTAATTTTTTAATCAAAGATTCAGGGTAGCTGTTCTTAAGTAGCATCGTTTCAATAAGTTTTAGGTTTTGTGTTATGAAGCTCTCATGTGCTAAGTGTGTAGCTCTGTGTTTGTGTCTGTATTTCTCTTTGGGAACGTGTGGAAAGACAACTTTGGATTTCGGTTCCTAGGGTTGCGGCAACTAGGCACCAAACACTTTATACGGCTTACTGAGCGATCTGCATCCATGATTGTTTGTTATTATTAATCGAAAAAAACTACAACTTCAGATGAGATTTCCTAAATCAACACCAAAGAACTCAATAAATGCACACACATAAAATGGAAGCCGTTTGTTTGTGAAATTATAGCAGTGCGTTGTATTTCCGCCAGACGTCGCATAAAATTATGAACTTCCCAATTGTGGCATCTGTACCCCAGAATCTTTCATTTGTTTTTTTGTTTTCGAAAGAGTGTGGTTTCCATGGTAAAACAGCTCTTTGCCCCCCAGACATAACGTGATCTGGAATGCCAATATTCGAAAGGTTTTGAGCTCAATTCTCATTTCTAACCATAGACTGGCCATCATGACAGTTTTTCACATAGCATGATGGGGAATACATTAGAAAAAGGATATGCACATTGAGTATTGTGAAGGACATATTGACAACTTTATACTCAAATTACTCTATCCTTCATAACCTCCTTTCCTCTGCTGGATTACGGAAGGAATGCACTTAGCTGTTGGAAAGTGATGAAGAAGGATATATAGAATGTGTATATTGTGCTGATAGAAAGAAGGAGGAATTTCGAGCGGAATTGGCTGAGAAACAAACGTAGGCGTAAAACTCCGATTTCCTCTCTTTGGGGGGCCCTATCTCCGAAACTAGTTGAGAGCCCCAAAAATTTCATTTGAATTTTTTGTTCAGGAGGCCAAAATACGTAAGTTCCACCAAAATTTTTGTATTTTTGAGGTGGAGCCCGTTTAACGGAATTTTACTCTCAAGACGACCAATATAAAATTTCGGATCATTTCTGATGGATAAATGGAAAAGTTGAAATAGGGTTTGGATATTATGTAGGTGAGTAGTTTTGAGACCATTCACAGAATTTTAATGAGCATATTATAAACATTTTTGGAATTTCCTTAATGTTATTGAATTCTCGTCTACAGTTGCTCTATAGCAAAGTGAACTCAATTTTATTATTATAAATTTTTCTATTAGCTTGAATACTGTTTTGGGAAAACTCAACATTCATTTTGATTATGATATATTTTAAGTTCATCATCATCACGTCGGTCTCATTCCAGCTCATCAGTGCACTCTTGTTGATTTTAACGTTATAAACATATATCACGTTAGTAACAAAATTAATATTAACGACACATTCGCTTCATGATGTAATGAAATACATATAATAAGCAATAAATGTGCCACAATAAAACTTTATGATTTATACCCACCGGCACCTAGGCGAATAAAACGAATTGGTGTTCAACTTTAATTACATGTCTTTATTAAATACATTGCCCAAGAGAATATCAACGTTCTCTCGAAGGAGGAAAATATCACAGAAATGCTCATTTATCGTAATTAACAACTACAGCCGGTGCCTACAGAATGTCGCAAGAATAATGATACACTTTTCCGATAGAGTATTTCTCAAACACATGTTGAATTGATTAAGTTATGTTAATCGGTATCGCGGTGTAAAAATGGATGTTTCAAAAGGTTATCTAGCCGAGCATTCACCTCGCATTTACATAAAGAGGAAGGGGTTATGGGACACGAAAACGATACATGTGTACAAAGGTTTCGAATGGTATAGCTGTAATCTGTGGGACACGAGTTTTGAAAACTTCTTCAACAATCTCAAGCGAATTGTTTTAAAATCCCGATCCAATTTGTGAAATAACGATCGATTCAACAAAATTTGAGATCAAGAAAAAATATAATCTGATTGCTGACTATTGAACCTTAATTTGATTCCCATTGGTCAATTATTTTTCTCAACGTTTTTCAAAACTGTATCACTTCAAATATTCATTTCAGATATTCCTTTCATTGTTATTATCGAATAATCAATTCACCCACAGAACTGCTTAGACGATTGCTCACCATGTGGAGTTAAGAAATCCTACTATAATGAGGTAATGCTACCCAGTCATTGAGAGTTTTTGATGACCAAAAAAGGCACTCAGGATCCTGGATAGAGCCCAATATCACGCTGTATGAAGGTCCTTTTTCATCATAAACATAATTATGCTCTCTACCCTCAGTACTCTTATCTTTCTGTTCTTGATGTGTATCTAATTATCACACATTCTTACCTCCATAAGTTAGCGCTGAACGTAAAGTATTTGTTGTTTCGAATGTTCTTTTAACATTATACCTGCTGCCGATCCGTTCCAGACAATCAAGACACATAAGGTAAAACATTTGGTGAATAGTTTGTGCGAACTGTATGTCTTCACTGTGGGGCGTGTTACGATACTCATTTTCCGTCGATGTTTTCTTCTATTATACCCTCTGGATATCCATTTTCCCTCAATATTGATGATATCATGAAGTTGATATCTTCATCAATTTTCTTCCAATAAATTGTCACCACAAAATTATGACTGTCAAAAATTTCAATCTATTTTTGAAATTTAATATGCTATGAATGTATACAACGTGGCCTTTTGAAATGTCTATGTATTGTCCATTATTGGATATCTCGCCAGTCCGTTGTATGTTTCAAGTTACCTGTTCATTGAAGTTTGTCCTTGATTCAGCCTGTGCCACCATTTGCTATTGGTAATATGGTACATATTTTAAATGAACATGATGGATAAATTAGTAGAATATTGTTTGAAATCCATTATTTTGTAGTGGATGAACGTTTTCATCGTAGTTTTTTGGGTAGGAAACCTAACACAATCTGAAAAAATCAAGAATTAATATTGAAATCTACACAAGTGTAGAAGAGCAGTTTTTCAATCAACCCCGAAAAGTTACTGAGCTAACGTTTTTATTAAAATTATTTATTTAACTTCGGCCTATTTCCGCTACCAAGGCCAATCACCGACGCCGGTGAGCACACTTCCCCCAACCTGTAATTCTGCCGAACCCTCTGGTATTCCAACCAGAGGTAGGGATCTTTTACGAGCCCAACATCCATGGACTCGGTACCGCCGGTTTTACGTCCCCTCCGAAGGACGGCATATCCTCAATATATCTTGTGTTCATTGCTATATTTCCTGCGAGCTATGAGATGCCATTTTGGGCTTTTCGACGTGATCTTTCGAATGACTGTCAGTCAACCTGAAGAGCTGGGCCCTGCCTTGCTGAGTTGATTTATTGTCAGTCCCTTCTATAAAAACAACTTTCCTTATAACTCAAATTTGCCTATCGCGAAAATAAGAACTAATATATATTATATAAGACGTTTCGGAAAACAAAGTTCTGTTTCTGTTCTGAAAATTCACGCCTTCTTTAACGTTTTTGGAAAAATTTGTTAAAGATGTGAGATCTGACATGGCATTATTTTCATTCATGAGGGGTAGCCAGGAGCGGTTCATATAATAAAATGAACAAATATTCCCAGACAGCATGATAAAAGCATATTCTTTCAATTTTCAATTCCTGCCATTGCTCTCTCTTGCTATCATGGGATATGTTACGATTATGCATTTCCATCAATTTTTTTTCCATGTAATTATATGGATATTCATTTTCTTTTGATATTGATCGTATGAAGTTGATCTCTTCATCGATCGAATTACATACCAATGTACATATTTCAATTTCAATTCTCAATATTGTGAGATTGTGGTAGTTAAACCACCGTGAAAATATCAATAGAAGAGAGACAAGTCTCCGACCCTTCTACAATGTTTCCAATGAAGTGAGCGAATCTGTGAGAGAAGAAGTACCAACAGGACGGATTGCCTTTCGCTGAATAGAATCGAGAAGCCTCAATGAATGTTTTGGTGCCGAACGCCACACATGAGAACTATATTTCAAGACAGGTCGTATCTGAGCCTTGTAGATCATTAGAGGCTGAAGAGAAGTGAAGTATTTCTTCGCACGAAATAGAAATCCAAGTTTCTGGAACGCACCTTTAGCTATCGATCTCACACGATTTTCCCATGAGAGATTATTACTGATAGTAATTCCTAGCATCGAGATACTTGACTTTGTAGGAATAGTTACTCATGATATCTGAATACTAGATGATGATAGATCGGCTTTCCTTCAGAAGAGACATGCCTGGGATTTATTTTTACCAAGTTATCGTTAATTTTATTGACGTGAATATTTCTTTGAATTTTTGTTTCTTGTGCTGGAATGGGGATTCTGAAAGAGAAACTAGTATGAAAAGTATTGTCGTCCACAAAACTATATACTGAACAAGATGTTCTCTGGAGCAAATCATTCATAATATGAAGCAGAAAAAAGAGGGCGCCAGAACTGAACCCTGTGGAACAACTGCATATATTGGAAGAATATCAGATGATACTTCATCAACAACCACATGCAGAGACCTATCAAACAAGCAACTCTTCAACAAAGCCCACAACTGAGGAGGCAAACCGTAAGACGGCAGTTCAGAAAGGAGACTCCGATGCCAAACTCAATCAAACGCTTTTGAAATATCAGGTGAATCTGCTATCGTTTCTTAGAATTTTTCGATTGGATGCTGCCAAATATGATAAAGATAAGCCAATAAGTCAATGATTGATCTTTGAAGGCGAAATCCGTATGTATCAAAACCCCTCGAACCATCTCGAAAAATCTCCCAAAAGCACATCCTAGCTAGACCTCTGCAATTCTCATCTGAATTTCGATCTGGTTTCATCTCGAATTTTCCCATGATTTCACGCCGACCGAATCGACTTCGTTTCATCACCGTCATTTTCGAGAACAACACCCGTTCGGTCCCGCGCAAAAAGCCGCAAAAGAGCCGACGATAATAAGCGATGCCCGCACCGAATTTGTTTAAAGAAAGCGCTAATTGCACGTGAGGAAGAGACGACAGCACCGCCCTAATAAGACGGTGACGCGGCCGCCTGTGATGAAACGCTTCATTAAAGCTGATCGATGTCCGTTCTTCGAGCGCGGCTCGCTTTTCGCACTTGCTCGTCTCCTATCATTTGTTTTTTGCGCGATCCGGCTTTCTTGACTACGGTGAATACAATTCAGAAACTGTGAGGCTGGATTCAGACAGATCCGAAATCCGATCGTACGACGATCAGATAGCGTTTTGATTGGTCTAAATTGGTATGAATTTAAATTTAGACCAATCAGAAAGATATCTGATCGTCGTACGATCGATTTTCGGATCTGTCTGAATCCAGCCTTACACGTCATCGATGACGACAACGCACTAGTACCAATCCATTGGTCGAGATGCATTGGAACGTTTACATTGAATTTCAAATTTGGCGCCTGTTATTGTTTGGCATTTGGTTGGCGGCACTCTTGATTTTGCCGCAATTTGTTTGAAGTATATTATTTACCAATTGACAGTTGTCATTCAAAAGTGAAAGTTCTGTGTTTAGGTCTGTTTGGTACTCCAAACTAGATAATTGTGATAAAAAACTGTGTATTTTGATTCTTCTAGAGGAAGTATCAGTCTAAGGTTCTTCGTTAGAATGTCAAAAGGGTCAAAAACTATCGCTGCCAAGAGTTGGTGGTGGTTCAACAGAGAGCGAAATAATAATCCTCCTTTGCATCCTTTAAACGGCTGTTATGGTGGATTCATGCAGTAATCGGAAGTCGGTAATCGGAACTCGGAAATCGTAAGTCTTTATTCGTAACAAAATATACATCATTCATGCAGAAATCTTAAGAACTGTCTAATCGTAAGACAAGCTTTCCTAATTGGTCGATTTGACTCAGTCACTCTGACGTCTGGCGAGGTCATACCTTTGAACAACCAATCACGATGCACGACTTTTGACAATACAATTCGAACTGGATAACGCATGCGCATTTCGAAAATTCGTAAGTCGTAACTCATAGGAGTTGAAATTTGGTCAAATTCCCTTGCGAATTCCGACTTACGATGGCTGCATGAACGATCTTATCGAAAGTCATTGACTGAACTTCTTCCGACTCATTTCTTACTACTTGCGAATTCCGATCTACGATTGCTGCATGAATCCACCATTAGAGAGCCAAATTGAATACAAAGTAGTGAATTATATTTATAGTCTACGGTTATATATTCTTTTCCTTGCGTGGCAGCAGATTCGAGGTCAAGTATGTATACAGCCAGTGCGATTTCTCAAAAGATTGAAAAAGCTGACAGAGCTCAAAAACCACAAAGAGGCTTACAAATACTGCAGTACTGGTTATAATTCGCCTAATTTTGTTTTTGGTCCATTCAATGTAGCCATGAGATCAAATTTATCAGGTCAGTTGTTACATAATCCATTGTTTAAAAAAAACAATTCCGGAAGCTGCCGACATCATTTAAGATTACACTTGTATTCTGAAAGAGCCATTACCTAACAACTGTCAAATATGTGATAAACGCTTTCAAATGAATGAATATATGGCCTAGAGAAAATGTAATAACCCGATCAAGATAGACATAAGAACAGTGATCAAATAACAAGAATTCAGACAGAGCCAAATTTTGGTGAAAACCTTGAGTTTGCCATAAAGAATGAAAATTCAAAAGTCCCCAAAAATCCCATGTGTGCTTAAAAAGTTATTCGGGGTCAATTGTCAAATTTTATGGATTTTTTTTATTTTTCTCGAAAACGGTGGGTTTTGTCAAAAGACTACTTCAGACCTAAGTTGTAGATCCCAAAATTTTCTACAGAACTGATCTCAACATTTTTTCCTCTAAGTATCACCTCTTCTAAGATATCGCGATTGTAAATGTCACATTTCTGTCTCTTCATGTACAAACTATATACTATTAAAAAAAGGAATAACTCAAATTCATAAATGTGGTGACGACCTTGGGCTATTCCCTTTTTTGAAATCAACCACTCCACTTCGAGCATACTTTTTCCTTCGTCTACATACTATATTGAGAAGAAATATATTTGAAAGATAGTCAGTCCCTCCGAGAATCCCCTCTACCCGCATGGCCTTGAATAACATCTATTTATTGCCCTTCTGATGTCGCTCGCGTACCTCAGCGTGGCCATATTCAGTGGAAATCTACTTTTTCGGTAGCCTCCCAAAGCTCAGCTGTTTTATTGAAAAAAGATCCCTGAGCAAGAGAAGTTCGACAGGTCTCCAAAGTCATAACAAAGGGATGGGAATTCTGTACCTGTCGAGTCATCCGTGTAGATATTGCCAAGGGTGGAACAATTGATAACAATTCAAAAGAGCACAAACCGTGAAAATATCTATGGAAGAGAGACAACAATTAGTTCAAGTAGTGAAGAAAAGAAATCTGGAGTTACATATAAATTTCCTTTGTAGTTTGTCGTGTTTTCAAGCTACCACATTCTGAAAAATTGATAACAAGTTACTTTGAGGAAAAACGGGCACAGGTGGTGTAGAAACGTGTGCATATTATGTAGAACGTGCCTCATACAATTGCGATATCTCAGAAACGATGATACTTTAAGAAAAATTCATTGAGATTATTTCATGAAAGAATGTAGGCTTTCACGGCCGGTGTTGTAATATCGCAAGGTTTTCGGGCTTGAGGGCCGTGTATTGGAATTTTTAATTCCGGAGCTTTCGGCTACATCTGCGGCAGCCATCTTCAGCGGCGTAGTCGTAGGTCAACTCTCCTGTGCGAGTCTACTATGACTGGTGTGAGATTATTTTTCTAGAGAATTGCTAGATCTACAACGTTGGTCTGAGGTATTTTTGTGATTCAACTCACCGTTTGCGAGAAGTATTAAAAAAACTGAAAATTTGACATTGGACCCCGAATAACTTTTTTAGCACAAATGGGATTTTTGGGGACTTTTGAATTTTCATTCTTTATGGTGAACCCTAGGTTTTCACCAAAATTTGGCTCTGTCGGAATTTTTGTTGATTCAATTGTATAACTTGACCGGATCATAATCCCTATATCTTCAGTGAAAAAGTAAGTGACCTCTAAAATCCCATGAATTTTCGATACTACCATCCACCATCAGTAAACAACTCGTCGTGTATTAATTATTATTCATCTGAACAACTCACTGAATCCGTTCCCAGCGAATTATAATTTCTCCGTAAAAACTCGTCATTCCAGCAACGGCAAATGATTATTTTAGATACTGATTTATGATGACAGCGGTGCCTCCATTTAATCGAATTCGTATTGAATGAGTATGTTAAACAAAACGTAAGCGAAAGAAAAACTCTTGTACGCAACGTGCGGTAGGTAAAACACGCCCTTCGGGCGAAAGTTTAACGTACTAATTAAAGTCTATAATGCTGATCAGATTAATTCGAGAGGATGTTTTATTATTTCTGTTTGGCCCACACAATATGAGGACCATCGCATCGCCCGGGGTCATCTGGTGAAACTGAAAAGGACCACATATGCCAGCAAATATACGGTTTTCTACGGCTATGACAGAAAAATGCTTTATCCTAACTGTTCTTGGTAGAACAATGAGGTACATTGTTTGTTTTCAATTTAATTTTTTTATCTGATAGCATAATGACTTCATTGTGTTACAGTTTGTCACACAATAAATCAGGACTCTCATGGAATGACTGTTGTTGCACCAAGTAGAAGCAGTAACATTCCTGAAAATGCCAACAGAGATGTTGGCAAAACGTCGAAACTCAATACCGATAAACTCACAGAATACCAACTTCGCATACTCAAGCATCCGTGAAACCTTCACTGTGACATATATATATATATATATATATATATATATATATATATATATATATATATATATATATGTATATATATATATATATATATATAAAGCGAAGGGTAGTCTTGACTGACTAGTTAAGGAGAAATACGGAATGTTGTTTGGGGATGCAGTCAAATTACTGGGCTGTTGTTTAAAGAATACTCTTTGTTATCTGGTCGAGCTTTCGAGAATGTTTATTCCCTTTATCAAGACATCTACAAAATTTTTAATCATTATATTACAGTTGTAAAACATTAAGAAAGTGTACTTACTAACGTGAGGTTATAGTAAGAAGTCAGACGTAAAATGAGACACAGAGAACTGATATTCGAAAAAGAGTCACACATTGCATTCAACATTACATATATATGTATAAAAACTTATACTTATTAAATTTTTGGAAAATTAAAATTTCACCGGCACGTGCTCGGAGGTGGTTACCAAAGGAAAGGAAATATTTGAAAATTGATAATTGACATATGAAAAGACATTTGAAGTTTTAAATTTTGAAATTTGAATATAAATTTTGGTAACCCTGGCTTGTCTCTGTCAATTTTCAAAATTTAAAACTTCAAATGTCTTTTCATATGTCAATTATCAATTTTCAAACATTTCCTTTCCTTTGGTAACCACCTCCGAGCACGTGCCGGTGAAATTTTAATTTTCCAAAAATTTAATTAATATAAGTTTTTATACATATATATGTAATGTTGAATGCAATGTGTGACTCTTTTTCGAATGAGGAAAAGTATCAGTTCTCTGTGTCTCATTTTACGTCTGACTTCTTACTATAACCTCACGTTAGTAAGTACACTTTCTTAATGTTTTACAACTGGGTTATAATGATTAAAAATTTTGTAGATGTCTTGATAAAGGGAATAAACATTCTCGAAAGCTCGACCAGATAACAAAGAGTATTCTTTAAACAACAGCCCAGTAATTTGACTGCATCCCCAAACAACATTCCGTATTTCTATATATATATATATATATATATATATATATATATATATATATATATATATATATATATATATATATATATATATATATATATATATATAGATGAATTGTGTTTTCGGGTTTCATTCCGTGTTCTGTGGTTTATATCCTCATTAGCGAGCGATGAAAACTTCTACTCTCGAACAATCAGAGAGGCTATCGAAATTGAGAAACGACCGAGTAGTATGAATAAGAGAGATGACGCCCAAAGATTACCAAGAACGTGGAAATCCATCCTATCACAAAACAAAAACAAGCCGATCACACCAGAGGAACAAGGTCGGACCTCATCAAGTAATCACCATACAGACATAATGAAAAATAAGATACCGTCATTGAACACCCCTATATATTGAGAAGTAGAACTCGAATTAATTAGTCGAGTTCGGAGGTTGAAACTCAATCATCACCTAGAAGATGGCAAATGAGACTAATATATATATCTGTGATATACATATATACATATATACATATATATGTGAATAATGCTCTTTAAAACGGGTTTTTATAGCTAGTCGGCCCTACAGAGTTGCAAACTTGAAAACCGATTTCGTAAATTCCCGAGTTTCATGTGTTTTCTATTTCATTTTTTGAGTTACTAAGAAACTGTTGTAATTTATAAAAAGTGTCGTATGCAACTTTTATGATTACCTTATCGAATATCTGTTCAAATACTCGAGTGTTGTGAGGTTCATAAAAAGTTGATAGTACTTCAATATAAACCTCAAAACACTGGAGGACTTGAACACTTATTCGTTAGAGTGAATACGAAAGTTCCATATAATTCTTCTTATAAATCACAACAGCTGCTTGGTCATCCAAATTATGAATAAAAAAGGTCAGAAATTTACGAATTCAAATGTAAATTGCAACAATGAAAACATTGGGCAGAATCTCCGTGACAGACGGACCAATCTGTAACAGATTTCAGTCTAGTTCAGACGCTCATAATTCATTCACATCTCATTTTTTCCATGAATTATTTCTTTCCTTCACATATTTATTTAGCTATACTCGTACATAAGCTTGTAAAAAAATATATTGATAAATAAATATTATCGTGAATATTCATAACAGATATCACTACAGTTTCCTGTACGATTTTAACTAATGATTGGTTTGTAAAACCCCGGAATAAATTGTCAAAATTATTGGGACGGGCACACTTTTAGACCGTTTTCGGGCTATTTGGCCTCTCGCCAGTACAAGGTAGTTCCCATTGTCAACCAGTCGATGGTTTCCCATAATTATATACCACTTTCCTTCGAGAGTATCATCTACCGAAGAAGTATGAAAATAACGACAAGCAAAATGAGATATCATTATGCCATTCACCTATAGACGAGGTACCAACCAAAAGCGAATCCAAACAACCCCATTCCGCGTATGAGGAGGGAAGACAACTACCTTCCTGGCTTATACCACGAAGTGCATTAAATCATATTAGCCAGGGGATTCGTTGTTTCCTGGTAGGTGTTTGCCTATTAACCTACTTTGTATTTGAGTTAAGACAGGCCTGAACGTGTTTTACTTCAGATGAATTGATTTACAGTCTCAACTGATCAATTACCGACTTTCAAGCGGAATGAATCGTAGGTATAAGCATTGTTAATAGAGAGATGGTGATTCAATGTCTGTGTTGAAAGGATTTGAAGCGTTTTTGTTACGCCAGCTACAATATAATATATATAATATAATATCGATATTCCCGTTTACTTAACGATACAAAGTTTCTTTCCCTGGCGGGTAAAATAAGTGCAGATTTATGTGTGCCAGTTCCGATGAAATATATTGAAAGAAAGCTAATGAAGCTTCAAAATGGAGTTGACAATAGAAGTTGATACAGAAAATGAAAGTTTGGGCTTCGAAATGATCTTCAAAATATAACTGATCTACGATATTGACAGCAAATTCCACTTCTCTTCTGAATTTATTGAAGATAATAAACAACAATAACATAAAAATAACATTAAAAAACATAAAAAAACATACCAAATAAGTTCGGTTGATGTGATTTGCTTTCTCCCTCATAAAAAAATATAAGTTCCTGTCTTCGTGAGAGAAGTGGATCTTACAGGTGACAGGAAAGAGTTATTGTACTTGTGCCATCTATCAGTATAAGGATGACAAGTGTAAAACTAAAATATCCGGGAATTCATAAAAGGACAGTGATTTGGTACATTTTCTTTCGGAATTGATTGCCATCTTTTGGCATTATGTGTGAGTAATCAAGAAAATATGGAATTCAATCTACGACGTCCGTAAGAAAACCGGAAGAAAAGACATGACTTGAAAACGAAACACTTATTTACCCCTAGCATCCATCCCTTCGAATGATATTGCCAGGGACAGGAGATACGAATTAACATTCATTTTGAATTTTTGAAGATTATCAGCCTCAGGAAAAATCTCTTTCGGCAAGGAGTTCCAAAGCTCAGCTGTTCTATTGGAAAAAGATCCCTGAGCAAGAGAGGTTCGACAGGTCTCCAAATTCTTAACAAAGGGTTGGGAATTTTGTACTCGTTGTGTCATCCGTGTAGATATTGCCAAGGGTGGAACGATTGATAACAATTCAGAAGAGCATCGACCGTGAAGATATCTATAGGAGAGACAAGTCTCCGACCCTTCTACGAGTCTGTGAGCGATGAATCACCAACAAGATGGATTGCCTTTTGCTGAATAGAATCGAGAAGCCTAAATGAATGTGTTGGTGCCGAGTTCCATACATGAGAACTATATTCCAAGACAGGTCGTATCTGAGCCTGGTAGATCATTAGAAGCTGACGAGAAGTGAAGTATTTTTTCGCACTAAACAGAAATCCACGTTTCTGGGAAGCACCTTCAGCGATCGATCGCATATGGTTTTCCCATGAGAGATTATCACTGATCGTAATTCCTAGCATCGTGATACTTGACTTTGTAGGAATAGTTACCTACTCCAGACATCTGAATACTAGATGATACATCGGCTTCCCTTGAGGAGAGACATTTCTGGGTTTTTCCAGCGTTAAATTCCACCAAGTTCATGTTACCCCATTCTATTATTTTTACCAATTCGTCGTTAATTTTATTGACGTGAATGTTTCTTTGAATTTTTATTTCTCGAGCTGGTATGGGGACTCTGGAAGAGAAACTGGTATGAAGAGTACTGTCGTCTCCAAAACTAAGTATTGAACAAGATGTTTTCTCGAGCAAATCATTGATATGAAGCAGAAACAAAGTGGGCGCCAGAAGAGAACCCTGTGGAGCACCTGCATTTATTGGGAGAATATCAGATGATACTCCATCAACAACCACATACAGACACCTATCAGACAAAAAACTCTCCAACAAAGCACACAACTGAGGCAAACCATGATGCCAAACTCGAAGGCTTTTGAAATATCGAGTGCAACAGCTATCGTTTCTCCGAATTTTTCCATTGAATGCTGCCAAATATGAGAAACATAAGCCAATAAGTATAACTACTTGTCTTCGGGCTTGAAGGCCGTCGTTCTTTGGAATTTCTTCCTGACGTTTCGCTAGCGCGAGTGGACAGCTTCTTCAGAGGCTGGCCACTCGCGCTAGCGACACGTCAGGAAGAAATTCCAATGAACGACGGCCCTCAAGCCCGAAGAAAAGTGGTTATACTAATAACCTCGGCCGCGAAAGCCTGAACCATTTTCTGGCTAATTGATAAACTTTATATTGATTGCTTTTTCCATGACTTTGGAAATTGTTGTTGTTGTTCTAAAATTGTTCGTTCCGTTAACCAGCTGACGAACGTCAACCCTCAGAAGTCGAAACTTGTGCGAGCAATGGATCAACGAGGCCTTACCTTTTAACGTGCGATTACCCAGCACGGTGGCCCGGCGAGGATTCGAACCCCGGCCTTCCGCTTGATAGGCAGATATGCTAACCACTACACTACCGAGACCAAATGATAGAAAGCAATGGTCACCTAACATCATATCTCTATAAACAAAGGTATACGTACACCGCCAAACCTACATCAGGCGATAACCAAACACGATTTTTGATTTATCGCTGCACGTCGAAGCGTTTGCATGCGAAAATAAATCAGAATAAAATATCGGGTAGAAATCGGCCAGGCGGCGGTACGTGCAAGACGTAAAATTAGTTCCTCATTAAATTTTCGAAAAGACCACACAAAATTTAAAACTTCTTCACACGCGAACCATCATTTATTATCTCCGGATCGCTCGGAGAGGTGATACAAAGGATGTAATCGATTATCAAGTCCATCTATATCAAAACACTTTTGAATCGAGTGCTATTGGTATCCAAGTTATTTCACTAGGATTCCTATGCAACTTGTTATGGAGCCTCGTTGTTTCTAAACACTTTCCATCTGCCTAATACTGTGCTAATTAACATTTCTGCTCGTGTTACCCACTATGCTTTTCCTACAACACACTTTTTGCTCAGAATAATACTATACTATCAAACGGAATCAAATGTCAGTGACTCATTTTTAGCATTATGGTGCCCAAGATGAACAAATAGTCGATTTTAGCATTGAATATATTGACCAAACAGTGGAGGCTTTCCTTGATTCGAATGGTTCGAAATATGCCAAAATTATATTTTCAGAAACACTTTCAGTTTCGTATTTTTTCTTTCAATCCGTGAATGATTGTATGCAGTTTCATAAATTTTTTTTTCATATTTTTCTCTGGGATGGGACAAGAATATTCTACAAATATTTTATGTTTAACGTTTGTTGACATTCAAATGCTTCGATAGATGTTGGTCCGTTGCCTAGCAATGGATACTGCGTTTGTAGGTATTTGAATTTTGGCACAGAAATGTC
The DNA here is from genome assembly GCA_032362365.1 of Zygogramma bicolorata. Taxonomy (NCBI): domain Eukaryota; kingdom Metazoa; phylum Arthropoda; class Insecta; order Coleoptera; family Chrysomelidae; genus Zygogramma; species Zygogramma bicolorata. Next base: position 894,840 of record JAVJAQ010001667.1, read on the forward strand.
TCTTTATGGCACACAAATATCAAATTTCAATTATTGTGAGAAATAATCATATGATAATCATGTTTGCGAACGTAAAACTATGCATAAAAGCGTGTTTTGGAGTTGTAGAAAAATATTATACCATAATAGTCAGGATTCTGCCTCCAAATTATCAATTCTGAATAAGTGCCGTAAACATTTCACTTCCTCGATAAGATCTTGAGGAATCCCTCCTTTGAACGTTATGCCAATTTCCCCACAATCTGTGTGATTCTAGAATACATGAAGATATTCTGACATGCCACCTTGATATAATCTTCAGGTGCTGGGCATTGGACATTGACAATATTACAACTGCATTATGTATGGCAAGTTCCTCACAGTATTTTTTACTGACTCATGAATTCAATGAGTCCATCAGAAGAAACTACTTATGTTATTTCTACTATCGGTACTTTATTACAGAAAACTTATCGAGCATATGCACAACAACTTAAATTTTTTTAATAATACATTTCCTTCCTCGGAGGATCTTATATTCGGTAATGTAACTAGCGTAGTTTTGAATATTATTTCAATTATTAATTAATAATGAAAAGAAATAAATTTCGTCGTGTATGATAGTAGACCTTTCCATGACATCATTTAGCTTTATTGACAAGCACCAAGGAGACGTCGGTAAGTGATTTGGCATATCAATCAATGAACATGACATACCTTTAGACAACAGATGGTGGGATTCCGTAGTTTTCTGTTTCTAACGTACCACAATCTGAAAAAATAAGAGTTAATATTTTTAATCTACCCCGAAAAGTTGCTGCGTCTATTTGAAAACTGTTATCCAATAAACGCGGCAACTTTGATGAAATTCAACCTGGCCACCAATTACAATACATCTCCTGTGCAAGAAGTAGGTTTTCTTCACAATACAGACGAAGCAAATGAGAGAGCCTGAACATCCACAGAACAAGGCCGTCAACTGTTCAAAATACACAGATCCTCCGAATGAGAGAAAAAACGGTTTCGGAAAATCAATTAGAGTTAACAGTCCGATTCTAGGTCCGACGAATAATGCTGCACCGCCTTTGGAAATGTCTGCTGCAGATGCAGACGAAACGTCAGGCCCATAATCCTGCGGACCACGGCTGAGAAGCCCGGAATCTTCTAACAATTCATCAGTTGCCGGCCATTAAAGTCTACAACCATCATGAGATGTCAGCGATCTTCACTTCCAACTGGAACAAAATAACCGCCAGTCCCCTGTGTTTTGTAGAAGAGTCTACCCAAAATATGTACTTCCCTTGTATACAGAGCGCTAAATCACCGAATATATTACATTATACAGGATTTGATTTGACTCTCCATCCCACAGTTGAGGTGTTTTCCTATATCTTCAGATTTTCTCGAAGACTATTAATGTTTTTACAATACTTAGATCTTCTTAATGAAAAAAATACATCCATTAATAGAAATGTGGTGTTCAATTGTGGATATCAAATTTCTCAATTATACGAAAAAAATGTCACAAAGTTCAGCAAAGGGAATTGAAACCTCTATTTAGTATTGATTTTGATACACTCGAATATACTGCAACTTTATATACGGCGTCATCTTTTTCAAGTCTTCACCTGTGCTCAGCTCAGTCGCTCCATTCTTGATTTATGCAGATTCGGCGTTGGCAATAAGTTTAGAACCTTTATTTCTGCGGATTTATGATTTTAATCTCACTGTCTGCTGCATGACATAAACTGTACTTTCTTATAACTTAAGACCGGGGTAATTTTTAAAATTACCGATGCCGCTTTTGAAACATTTCCGCCTTGTTACAGAGTTGATTTTATTTCATGAATGACTATCACTATCTGTGAATGATTGCGTCGCTATTATCGAATTATGTAACGATTATAGCTAGTTAGTATGCATTTGAGGAGATTGTGTTTATTTTCAGATTAAAGTTATTGTTGAATAATGGACGTTGTAATTTCATGGAAAATATATAATAATATAGAATTTGTATCTTCTGAAAGCGATCAGAAAGGCTGTGCTAGCTTATTCAATCTCAAGAGAGCAAATCTTTCTACTTTGTCATGTATAGGTACGGCTAATTGAGGTATACCGCAATGTTCTAATCTAGGTCCGTTATTGATCTTTATATGAATACATAATTTGCGCGACTAACCGATCTGAAATTCATACAAAATAACATGTTTACGTGATTGCGGAAATCTCCATAATCAAATGGATATTATGTATTGTTGTGTAACAAATCAGTTGCGCAAGAAAACGGTTTAAGACACTCACATCACATTCATATTTTTTTCATGTTGTGTGGAATGTTGTCACTTGTAATATTTCATGCTGAAAATTGTATAAATGAGAATTAGTTTCAGTAGAAACAGTATCACATTAATGTTTTTATTTCTGACCGGGATATTATAAGCTTATATCGTCATAGTTACGCTATCAATAAAGAGGGTCATAACTCCCTTGGGACATTATAGATTTTATAATTTCCTCTACCTTTCACAAGTAAAAATAAAATTATATATAAATATAAATATATATATATATATATATATATATATATATATATATTTATGAAATGAAAACTGAACCATATTTTATTTATTTACGTCATTACAAATAATAAATGTACAATTTCGAAATGTTCCCTGAAAATTACTTCCGCCACTGGAAACAATTTCTTCTTTTGTAGACAACATACGCGCCGTTTTATTTCTCAATTCGATGCTATCCTCCAAATACCCCTCCGCCACCGTGGAACTTTTCCAACCTCCGTGTCTTTTTAAGTTAGTCATAGTTGCTCCTGCATTGGCTAGAGCAGTAGCAGAAGTGCGACGAAGGCAATGTCTTCCGTATAGGAAGATGAGTTTGGCAATCCTAAATACATTGCGATTTTGCTGGGGATTTTCCCAAACATGTTTTTTCCAATTGGTTGAGATGTACATTTATTTTGTCGGAAGCTCAAAAAAAATCGTTCAATACCTTTAGAACGCAAAGACATATAAAGTCTTAATAAAGGCAAAGCGGAGAACTCTTTTTCATCTACAACTGTAAATTTCTTCGATACACCAGTTTTACTTTCCGGTACGTTCACTACCATAACGGAATCCCGGTCCTCTATATCCGATATCTTCATATTCAAAAGTTCCTGACTTCTGCATCCTCCAAAATAACCCATAATCAAAACAACCTATTACAAAAAAAAGGAAATAAATACACACAAAAAGGAAAATAAGAAAAAAATTACCTTATGCAATAAATGAATATCATTAGGAGCGTCCTTTAGAAATCTGATAACATCTTTAGGAGATAAAACAGCAGACTTTTTCGGCTTATAACTCTTACTCTTCCGTTTCAAAAAAGCCTGTAGTTCATTGAACTTGGTGATATCTCGTTTCTCATGTATAATCATCGATTTTAGCATTGACCATTTAGTCCATAAAGAATTCGGACTATACGTTTCTGACTGCAACGAATAAACACAATTACTACCAAATCTACCGAAAAACATAGAAAATTCCTTACCAGTTCTTGAAAATATGCCAGAAATACAGTTTCAGTGACATCTTTTGGCATAACATTTTTCCGTGTCAGCCAGTCCAGATATATCTTGTATTCTTTTTGGTATACGGCTTCACTTTTCGATGGAATTAATGATTCTCTTGCTTGTTCAGCTTTTTTCAAAATATCCCCCATTATATTTGGGGAAGAAAACACGTTTTTACCGCAAACACAGCTTGATAACAAAGTTCTGTTTATAAACAAGTAACATAGCAACAACCTAGCAACAAGAAAACTCTACTATAATCAACGGTAATTGATTCAAATATACCGGGAAGGTAATGAATTGGTACATTTTTCCGTTTCAAAAATGAACGAAATTTTATTGAAATCGGTCAGAAATAAAATTATCTATGTACCACGGGAATTAATGAGCCTTAATAACCTCAGGCAATTGCTGTCCCTTAGGCCAGAGGCCCTCGGGACGCAAACTTTGCCATCGGTAATTAAGGCCCTCCTAATTCCCTTGATACATAAATAACTATCATTCAATTATGTGATTCTAGAAAGTATTGAAAATGTCAACTTTTTAGGCCATCCGAAGTGCGATTGTGTTATTGTGTTGAACACTGTTTCCCTTGAGCATATCGAAAGATATATAGATATCCTAAAGGAAAAGTTAAATTCATTTGCAATATCTATCACAATATATTTGATGCTAGTAAAATTACGGGTGAATTTTTCAGATCATAGGTTCACTTTGCTCATGTGATCGGAATGTCTTCAAAATTATTTCAAATAAATCACGAAGTTTTATCAGCATATCGAGCTCAAAGATTCATTGTATGAAATTGTAAAAACATTTCTGAAATCACAATATCAACAACTTTGTACTTCGGTTTCGTTCTCAGAGATATTTTTCCAACTAATCTCGAATAGGGTAGGTATATCAATTCATCACAAAGATTTCAAAACCTAGGAAAATCGTAGAACCCATACATACTTTCTATTTTTACATGAACTCCATAACAAAGATGGATGTAGTGTGCTGATGTAGTTTGATAGATATTTCAGTTCCTAGACTGTCATCAAAACAATAGTAAATGCATAAGTAAAATAACTCAATTGAATTCGATAACAAAAACACCAACCAATGATATTCCAATATGTAACACACTTGAAATGCAACAAATTCCGAAAAATCATTTTTTCACAATCATTCCTTCTTTCCAGGGAAGAATATCTCTTCAACGTATTCGAAGCAATCATCTCTACACTGGAATCGAAACTCCAGAGGATAGAAAACTTAGACAAAGCTGTGGAGCACCTGATGCGGAGAGTTGAAGGCTTAGACACTAGAGTGAATAGTAATATAGACAAAACAGAGTCAGTAATAGCGAGATTACGGAATTTAGATTCAAAATTATTCCAAAGCCCTAATCGATTACCGTACGAAAACAAAAACTCTGACAGTTACGCTGAACAAGACTCTGCGAGTTTGAACAGAAAGCTGATAGTGCTGGACCAGAAGGTCAGTGATATTGACGATAAACTCAGTATTTTGAAGAATCAGCTGGACACCAACTCTCTGCAAGGAGAAGATATAAACGCCGAAGCCAGCGAAAAACGGTCGGTCAGTATGAACGTAATAGAAATCACCAAAGCCCTCAACACCGAAGTGATAAACCACGTGACCAAAGAACTAGGTCAACTCAAAGACGTCACTTCTGGCGTCGATAAGAAACTTCAGTTCCACATCACACTCGTGCAAGAGAACCTGGGAAAAGTTCTGAATATGATGACAGATGTGCATCACGCAATAGTTGGTGACCCTAGGGGATACAGCACCTCTTACTACAACAGGAGTTCGACGACAACCACTCAAAGACCAGAATTGCCCAAGACTAGTAAAATAGATAATCTCGTTCAGCAGATCAGGCCGATAATCACGGTTTCGGAGAAGATGGAAGAAGTTTGGAATGTGGTGGTTGGGACGAAAAGCTCTGTTGACGATCTGGTTCCGAAATCTGACGAGCTCTTGACTCAAACGCAAAGACAAGAAAGAGCTATCGGGGAGATTCACAACGACTTGAGAACGAAGACTAACAAGATAATCGCAAATTTGGATAAGGTCGAGAAAAGGCTCAAGAAACAAGAGGACGATGTGGCTACTCTGGCGCAGAAGCCTGTTCCAGCCGAAATACTGTTAGATCCATCTCTGGAGAATATTGAGGACTATGAATCAACCGGATACATTGACGACTATGCTACGGATACCACGCTGCCTGTTGGATACACAACTCTGCCACCACCGATGACCCAGACGTCAGGTCAGAATAGCTTGAATCAAGTTACCGGGTCTGGCGTGACTACTGAAAAGAGGGTGGAGAAGAGGAAAGGAGGTGTTATCTTCCCTAGTGTGAAGAAGAAGCCTACCCATGTGAATTCCACTTTCATCACGTCCGACGTTGCGCAGAGCGTGAAAGATGTGAAGGTGAGTTTTTGAAAACATTTTATAAGTACACCTTCGATTATAATTTGTTTGTAACTTTACCCCGGAACCATCTCATTCAATCCCCTATGCGAAGTATATCGATAACAGAGCTCATCAAAATCATGACGTTACTTTTCCTCGGTGTTTGCGAAATCAAAAGGAATGTTTAGAATCTCTGATCTACTGGAACGAATTAACCCAGACAGCATATTCATAGAATACTTTCTCATTAAGATGAAATGAATATATACATCTCGAATATTCATAGAATATTAATGAATATGTATTCATGAAATATTCTATGATGAATAATCATATAAAATACTCGAAAGAATATGAAGAGACTATTTCATTTATGAATATTCCTTCGCGAATATTCTTGAAATATTACCTTTCTGAATATTCCATACGGTATATTTTTAGAATATTCTCATTCAGAACATTCTTCACGGTGAATTCTGAGAATATTTTTCAAGGCATATTTTCAGAAATTTCTTTCATGGCATATTTATAGAATAATCTGTGTGATATATAAATTTTTGTTGGTTGAAGATGGTTGAACTGTTTGAACAATCACTTTATATATTTTTCTAACGTAACGTGATGGGTGGAATGAGATGAACACAAGTGGATCAATTATCATAAGTCAAATCATCTTTGGAACAATTCGTTAAGGCCCGTTTCAATTGTTCCAAAGATGATCTGATTTAACGCCAGTGTTCAATTAAGCTCATCGACTATGTCGTATGTAATTATCATAAGACTTCATTTGGGAAACTACTTGTTCCGAAAATTAAAAAAATAATGACAAGGGCTCAGCTTCGTTGTCTACATGGATATTGCGAGGAAGTATGGAGGTGGTTCCAACAAAATTCCAACAGCATTTCTCAGTGCTTCAACAGCTCAGTGTGATTGATAATGCTCAAAGTTATCAGATCATCGAAGTTAACGAAGACTTTTGAATCATGGCAAAGTTGAATTTTGAAAATATATATTTTGCATTTCAATATCAGTTGTGAAAATGTAAAGTCCAAATAAAAATATATAGAATTATATTTATAGGATAATTCAAATAGAAATAAAATAAAGAGTTACCTCTAGTGCCGGCAGCATTGAAGGTAAAACATATCCATGGTAATACTGAACTGAATTCTGAAGAAAAGTAATGTGAACTCCAATTTTACTCACACAAACTTCTAGTATGTTTCACGTTTGTAGAAAATAGTATACCGAGGCAGAAAGTAAATCATTTCTTCAAAGTGACAATTATTCCGCAAGAGAAATGCTATCGTTTGGCAGTGTTTGTACACTATGCTATTCACAATAATTCGAAAAAATTTTACAAAATGAAGAACAATACCTACACCTGTGAAATAGTCGAAGGGTCAGCTTGTTTGGTACATTGTTGTGTTCACGTTAACGAAGATCTGACAGTTCATAAATTCCTATGAGGAGAATGACTTTTCGAATTGAAGAATAAGAAGAGGGCGGAAAGTTTTTTTCGACTGCTCATCTTTTCCTGAGTGTACAATTAGTCACTTTTCAAGCTGAAAGTAGGTTATAAATGATATATTTTCTAATAATTATGAATAAACATTTCCTCTTGTATCCTTCTCAAGAAAACCTCATTTTCTGGTCTATTCACGTTCAACAAGTTACAACACCTCACCAAGTCCCTTTTTTATGTTGCTCACTATTCAGCTGCCAACCTCGACCATTGCTTCTGATGAGTTACAGATCCACATTTGCAAATACTCACTTCCGTTGATAATAAACACATCATGCGAAGAGTATACAGCATCGGTAAAAGGTAAACGTCCTGTACGATATAATTGACATGATTTACGGAGCTAGATTAACGTCTTATAAGATACATTATACATTTGATCAATTTACGGTACATTCTTAGGAATGAAACAATAATCGAGTGAATTGACATTATAATTCGATACTAGAAAGTACGTATGATTTGATATGTTATCTGATTGTTGAAGGAAAAGGTACAGATGGTGGATATATGGAAATTACGGAGACAAGTACGTATAAACACGTACCTGATCCTGATACCGACATTTGTTCCCATTTTAACCACTCCTATATGTCAATTCGACCACATCCCTAATGTACCGAGAGTTTTCTCTTTTAAAATTCTTGGTTTTTATTCTATATCAATGTTGATTTTTCTGTTCATAGTTCCAGGATATCCACTATTGATCAGTGTTCCATCACTATTGACATACTGAACCAACTCCGATAACAGAAAAAACAAAAAACCTCATTCACCAAATTCCTCGTTCGTGCGTTCAAAAATATATCGGTGAAATATCAAGACCTCTGAACGTACGAAAGAGTGAACACAAGATGTACAACATGAACAGACAGATTGGCGGTTTTCAATTATCAGGACGCATTTTTTTCGCCGATGAAGATGATGCAAGGGAGAGCAATGACAGAGAACGAAAATTAGAGGAATTTGCTTATATCTTGCTATATGTGAAAAGTTGCATCTCTTTTAGTTCGTTTGATGTAAATCTCACCTAACTTCTCCTCTGGAAAAAAGAAATATCATCTCAGATCTTTTAGACTGTTTGGAAACAAGCAAAGAAGCAGATTTTTTGTAGATCAGGAAGAAGATTTGTTTTCCGAGTTCTTGTATTTTTTGATACGCAAATCTGAGTTATACGAAAAGTTGCTGACTGGTAGAGCAAGTTTCATTGAGAACCTGCTTTCAACTGACGCAGCAACTTTTCACATAGAGACTAACATAGATATTGAAATTGGCAATCATCAAATCGACAAGGAATTTTGTGTGATCTTTATTAAGTCGATGAGCGTCTTGACTGGAGAAGACATTGTGATGCCGTTCTTCCAAAAATGAGTTCTGTGGTTTATATGATTCGTAAACTCAGATGTGTTCTTACTCATGACCAGTTGTATCTCGCTGTAGATATGGCATTGTCTTCTAGGCAACGTCATCAAAATATCTTGATGTTTTCATCTCCCATAAAAAATAATTCGTTGTATTGCTGGTGTATCGAGTACAACCAGTTGTAAGAATTATTTTAAAGAATTTAAAATCCTAATTCTGCCATGTCTGTTTACTTTCGAAGTCTGTTTATTTGTATACTGCAATTTGAAACACTTTTAAACTCATAATGATCTACATGTACCTTTTCAAAAATAAATGCCCCTTTCAGTTCCTCATCTATAACTGGTCAAAGAATTTTTAATAAATCACCATTGACCATGAAATCTATTCCTGAACTGAAATTGTTCAAATGAGCATCGAAAGAATTTTTATTGATTCAAGTTTTGTATTCTGTAGATGAATATTTTTTGCACTGATTTCAGACTTTACAGATTATATATGTATGTTCCTCTTTTGTGATATGGCTGTTGTAGAATTGACTTGAGGCTGGGTATTATTTATCTTTTAGGACATTGACATTGAAAATTATTTTGTCTCAAAGGAAATGAAGTCTTATTCACTCACATACATTCGTATTGATTTCAGTATCAATTCTCAATTTTTCATCAGATTAAAACATAAGACTAAGAACATATATCAGGAAAGCCCATTCACGAATAAATATTCGATTTCCCATCCCAACCAGCAGACTTCTTTTATAATTCCATGGTGCTGCAACAGCCTTCGGCGTCGTGTCCCAAACTTCCCTTCCCACATAATAAAATTTCACTTTTAGCACTTATATCATAAATAACTATATGGTAACTGCCAAAATGTTTATAAAACTGTTTTGTAGTGTTTGTAAAAGGCCTTACAAAATATTGATAAAGACTATAATGTTTTATAAAGCGGTGCCAATTTCCCAGCTGTTTTATGAACACACTGATAACATTTCTGGGAGAAATACAGTATTATAATTTGTTTTTCCGAAACGTTTTCGCAACTATTATAAAATATAAAATTGCTTATTGGGATGGCATTTTCTTGTTTCGTTTTTCGATGCCTACCCGGCCGCAATTTCTCCCGTGAATCATACATACGAGATCTGGCACCTTCTCACGGAAACGTCGATTTCTTTAGAAATATTTCCGAGCTGGTGGTACTCGATAAGCATCCGCCTCTCAGTATGGTCAACGTCGGCAATAACAAAAGCACAAAAACTCGCATTCGAACGGATTCGAATTAAAATTACTTTTTTAATACCGTTGATTATGGATCGGAAAAAATATAGTTCGCATCGTGAAATAAAACGAAAATCGGCTCCTCAATTACTTCGACGGCCAATCGTACCGACCAATTTAATATAAACTTTCCCCAAATTAAGCCACCAATTACTGCGATATTGCGTCAGCCAGTGTCGTACTCGAGAAGATAGTAGTACATCACGCTCATTAGCTACAGGTTTTTCCCAGTTTCGTTCGTCGATTGTTTGAGGTAGGAAATAACAACGTCCGTGATGATTCTTGACATCCATCCACCGAAGAAATAGTGTCTTTGTACAACTGTCAAAAAACGTGACTTTTGTGTATCTCTATTGGTGCGTAGTTTACTTATTTTCATCGTGAAAAAAAGACTCTTTTTTTCTGTGACGAGAAGAAAGTTTGATATTTTATCTCTTATATCCACGCTGGCCCCTTTGTTTTCTATTATATACCCAGCACATATTTTAAACGAAAAGGATCATTGTAAAGTGCAGTCTTATGAAGATGATACACAGTTGTATCTGAGTAAAATCAGCTAACGAACACTGTTTGAAATGGAATTCTGATAAATCAAAAGTTGTTTTATTTGGGAATAAAAATAATAGGAGTATTTTGAAAAATAATATGCTCATTCATTAAGGCAATAAACCCTTACATATCAGTGATTCTGTTAGAAATTTGGGACTGATTTTAGATGCGCTTCTCTCAGCCTATCACACGCCTGGTGGGCAGAGCTTTTGCGTCGTTGAAGCTCATTCTGAGTAACCGACAGCTTCTCAATTTTAAATTTAAACGTACCCTATGTGAGTCGCTAGTTTTGAGTCACTTCACTTATTGTGACTTCAGTTATGGCCCCTATTTGACGAATGATGATAAAATGCGAATTCAAATGGACCAAAATAGTTGTCGTGGACTCATAATTGGTGTAAAGAAATTTGAACCCATTTCACTCAAACTCATCGAATGCAAGTGGCTCAACATAGAAAACAGAAGACATCTTCTTCTAGGTACTTTCGTTCATAAACTTTTAAACAACTCTGATCCACCAGGCCTGATACGTTGTTTCATTCCTAGCTCCCAAATTCATTAAATAATGTCAGGAACAGATCTGCCTTCACCATGCCTCAGCACAGAACTGCAATTTTCCAAAGGTCATTTATTTATAATGCAGTAAATATGTACAATATGCTACCAGTTCAGGGTTTATGATATCAACAAACTCAAATATAATTTGAAAAAACTCTCACACTCTCGACAGTAAGATTAAAAAAATGACCTAACCTCTACAAGTAATTTCCATTCGACTCCATTTTTCATTGTCCACAACAAACCTCTTTTTTTATCATTCTTCGTTAATATTGAGTAAACTCTCATTTTCAACTAGTGTTTGACTGACCAGTTGAACAAAAGAACTTCGAAACCACTTGGTGATTTCTGTTGGTGAGGTTGCAGTCAATCTTGAGGATGCCAGGGAGTGAGAAAAACTCTTTGGTATTGCGTCAAGCTTTCGGAAATGTTTATTTCCTTCTTCAGGACCCACTGAAAAATTGTGAACGAATTGACAAACAAATTTTATAGACCGGATGAGACTACTTACTATCGTGAGTTTGAAAGAAGCTAGTTTCTTCATAACAGTCGAAGCTTATCGGTCATCACATGCAGATAAAAAACAGTGTAAAAACATTTAAAAATTGAGTAATATCTTTAAAAACTCAATTGTACCAAACAGCATGGTTGAATTATGAGAAATATTTATAGGTTAGTCACGTGAAGCGTGGTAAAATTGATGTATGACAAGTGACAGTTGACAATTTATTCAAGGATTTATAAAGATCTATTGATTCCATGGGTCAATATGAATCCTTGAATAAATTGTCAACTGTCACTTGTCATACATCAATTTCACCACGCTTCACGTGACTAACCTATAAATATTTCTCATAATTCAACCATGCTGTTTTGTACAATCAAGTTTTCAAAGATATTACTCAATTTTTAAATGTTTTTTCACTATTTTTCATCTGCATATGATGACCGATAAGCTTTGACTGTTATGAAGAAACTTCTTTCAAACTCACGATAGTAAGTAGTCTCATCCGGTCTATAAAATTGTTTGTTAATTCGTTTACAATTTTTTAGTGAGTCCTGAAGAAGGAAATAAACATTTCCGAAAGCTTGACGCAATACCAAAGAGTTTTTCTCACTCCCTGGCATCCTCAAGATTGACTGCAACATCACCAACAGAAATCACCTAGTGGTTTCGAAGTTCTTTTATATATATATATATAAAGCGAAGGGTAGTCTTGACTGACTTAGTTAAGGATAAATACGGAATGTTGTTGGGGATGCACAGCCCAGTAATTTGACTGCATCCCCAACAACATTCCGTATTTCTATATATATATATATATATATATATATATACCGTGTGTCACAGACTCATGGTACACCCCCGTTTTCTCCTTTGTTTTTCTAGCTATATTTTTGAGATTCGGAACATCGAATAAGCTCACTGAACAGCATTTCTCGACATATCTGAAAGAAAAAAACAACTTCCAATTTTTCCGGAAATGACATCAACTTTCGATTCTTGAATGGGACACCCTGTATATTGTTACATGATCGGCTAGGGATGATCATGAGGAATCCAACGATACCAGGTTTGATGATGTTATCTCCAATGACTGCGGAGATATCGCCATTTATATTATCCATAAGCTCAATGAGTGGGAGAGAGAATTGGATTGACCCGCCAGTAAATATATATATATATATATATATATATATATATATATATATATATATATATATATAAGAGAGCTAAAATCTAATAGTTGTTTCCCTCGTATAATAAATAACTATTTCACTACCAAAATAATTAACAAATGAACATGAAATATTACTTCATGAAGGATATCTTTTTAACAGAGTCAATTATTAACTGATTATTCATAATAAAATAATTTGAATTATTCGAATTATAATTGATAGTAAAGTTTGAACAATTACTACTTCCAACATAAATTACCGAAGATGTTCCATGTTGCTGCTAATCAGAAACATTAGATATTTCTTGAAGAGTTGATTCCACAATTTTATCAGATATTTCAGTTTGTTTGGAGGAAGACGGACAATTCATATTTTGTTAGAAATCTCAATTTTGTTATTCAAGCTATCTTCTGTATATGCTTCTGCTACGGAGGTAGGTTTCCAGCCACCGTGACGTTTCATGGATGTAATGTTGCCCCCTGAATTGGCCAGAAAATTTACAAATAAGCTTCTCTTGAAACAAAACAAATATTCATGGGGATGCTTGAAGACTGGCTTTAAATCAAATAATCCAAAAATGAACAAATTGTTCATTTTTGGATTATTTGATTTAAGCCAGTCTTCAAGCATCCCCATGAATATTTGTTTTATTCGTATTTTCCTTTTACTAGGAATTGGGGCCATGTGGATATGCTCTTGGTTAGTACCTAGTCTACGGGCAGATGGCGCAGCAACGGCTATTTTGCTAGTTGTTTGTATCAGCCTAGGTCTAGGGAAGATACTCTACTCGAGTATGATTTTTAATTATGGGAAGTCATCGACTTATATTGATGATGGCACTGCCTTGCACTGACGAGAGGCCAAATAGCCCGAAACCGGTCTGCAAGTGTGTCCCGTCCCAATAATTGGAAATCAATTCTGGTGGTGTATCGCCAAGAGCATATGTGGAATTTCTTCTGTGAAGAATCCCACTCTAACACCCGTTGGATGTAATCCAATGCCCTTCGTGGTATTAGCCACGGGAGTAGTGGTTTTCTAATAGGTGTTAGTCCGTCAACCTACAGTGTAGGTGAGTTGAGGCTGGCCTGAACAAATTGTTCATTTTTGGATTCTCTTGAAACATTGACCTGTGTATCCCTTACATGTATTATCCAAGCCACTTTGCAATCAAGCTGGGATTTTCTCCTATTTTTCATCCCCACGTTTGGTTGATACATTTTCCTCTCGAATATTTCAAAAATAATCTGTTACTTTTTATATGAGGCGGCCGTAATGCTCTATACTTGCGGTATATCTCAATATAATCAGAATTTGAAACATAAACGTTTTTGCGCCATAGGCCTTCGTATCAGGTATTTTAGCAATCAGTGTAGATCCAGCACCTTCAATGGCATCAATAGTCTTGTGTAATAAAAAATAATTGAAATTACTACTGATCTTACAGAATTATGATTATATCTGTACTATTATTACGGAACTCTAACTCATCCCGAAAGCATTAATTCTTTGAACTAGTTGAAAAAATAACTAGTTTTCAATCACCAACATCACAAACACTTCAATTTCAAATTAAAAGATCTCGAAATGAGTCGATAACATCGAAGATCCACGAATCTTTCTCAAATTGTTAGTTTATTCATTTCAAACATATAAATCTTATGGTTAGCAGAGCATACCAACTATTAGGTTCACGCGATGCCAAGAATCTTTCAGTTAACCCATCGAATAATTTCTGTGATTCACTAGACACGGTTCGTAGCTGTAATTAACACGGAACGCTGAAAGTTGTATCAAAGACATGGAGCTTATAGCTAGACTGAATCTACCAGTTGATACCTGCAAGAAAATCCTTATGCTTTTAGAATCGAATAGATCCTATTTCATGACACTATTCAGCTTGTTTGATAATATTTCTTGTCCAGAACTAATCTGCCTCAGAATAATGACGAGAACAATTCATAATGTAGAATTATCAAAGTACCAAAATTCAGCAATTATTATCAACCGTTCCACCCTTGGCAATATCTTCACGAATTTCCACCCCTTTGTTGTGAGCTTGGAAACCTGTCGAACCTCTCTTGCTAAGGAATACTTTTTTCTAAGGCTTAGAAACTTCAAAAATTCAAAGTGGATGTTAATTCGTATCTCCTGTCCCTTGATTCACGGCATATGGAAAATACAAATAGAAAAAGAACCCAAAATGCAACTAGACAAATGAGTACGGTGGTCCAAACGATTGTAACGCTTCCGATTTCTAACTAACCGGTAATATATTCAGCTGTCACTTTTTCATATGTATTAGGACGAATGAATGAGTATTCATTTAACTAATAGATAAACAGAATGTTAACAAGTGTTTTACATCAATGTTTTTTCAGAAACCATCAGTTAATTCCTCAAAATGTCTTTTCCCAAATACTTAAATCAGCTTGTCCTGAAAGCTCTCTGTATTGATTGGCGTTTGAAGATTCGATTTCGTTTTTCGATTAAATTTGTTTTATATTATGCTATGAAACTAGTTTAGTGCAATTATTGTTGGCCCACCATTGCAATTGAAGAAGGAAGTTCACGAATGCTATAATCTGGCAGTATGTATATTTTATGCTACTTTATCGCTGACCAGAATGCATTCAACTATCATTTCAGTTTGGAGATTTTTCAATTTTTCCAAAATAACCCTCGAAATATAAGGTTGACTGTTGAGAATGTTAAGAAACATTGCAAGTGCGGCAATTGCAGTGTTCAATTTTATCTGAATACATGCAGTGTGTATGTACAATCAGACAATTAAGAAAAATTTTCGAAGATGAGGTTTTGCAGGCTACAGATCAATAAAAGTGTTTCTCTAGACTAAAAACTGCATGTAAATCTTGCAACTACACGTAAATCCCGCATGCATCAAAATTACAGAGTTTAAATAACGTTTGGGTCTATTCGGTAATCGAACGTTCGAAGTGACAGTTAAGAACTGAAATTCGTTTTTGGCATTGTTCAAAATTTCCAGTGAATCCATATTCTTTCGATTTTCTTCTGCAACTTATCAAATTTAATCAAAGAAGTGGGACTCAATCGCAGTAATTTCCCAAGAGAAAGTAACTGCAAAGTCACCAACAATTAATCCATTTTCAAAAAAAATGTTCATATAATTCGGAAATAACTGAAAGAAATCGATATAATTCATTGAATGAAGAAATGTGTGCAGGTTGAAAGTGGATTTTCCCAAACGTTTGAGATACCAAAGGATCCCGAGTCGCCAATTTATGATTGGTGTTATGAGTTTGAATTCATCTTTTGATGGTCCCAACCTCTTTGGTGTCATGTGTCGCATAAAAATGTTACTAATTGTATCTAAACTCTGTAATGATGTCATCCAATGACAAATTAATTCAGATGATGTCTT
This sequence comes from Zygogramma bicolorata, assembly GCA_032362365.1. Taxonomy (NCBI): domain Eukaryota; kingdom Metazoa; phylum Arthropoda; class Insecta; order Coleoptera; family Chrysomelidae; genus Zygogramma; species Zygogramma bicolorata. Next base: position 911,177 of record JAVJAQ010001667.1, read on the forward strand.
TGCTATCTTGCCTGATGGATTCGAAAACCTGCACCACCGAACAATATTCACCCCGATATAAAATTCAGCATGGAAATGGAGATGAACAACGCTATTGCTTTCTCAGATGAACATATCACAAAATCCAACATTTACTTCACTCATACCGACAACCCGAGCTGAAAATACTGCACTGGCACCGGTCGGATATAATGCAATATCCTTCGTGATATTATCCAGGGGAGTAGTTGTTTTCAGACTGATGCCAGCAAAACCCTACTGTGTAGGTAGTTTGAGACTGGACTGAACAAATCGTTCAAGAGATAATTATTCATGAGATGAAATTGAATACATTTTGTGTATCAATTAGGCATTGCACATAGACGAACTTCATGATCCTTCAACAAATATCAATATATTAGATGTTTCACAATTTAGCTTCTTTTATTAAATTTGTATTAACTTTACTAGCTTGTACATTTTATCTATACACATTTTACCATTATTAACTCTGTATCATTACCATTTTATTGTTTTGACTGTTTTAACTTGAAATACCTATATACAATGACTTTGTCGATAAGAACTGTTTCTACTGACAATAAAGCATATTTGATTGATTGATTGATTGATCTCAGCATGCCGATCATATTTCCTGAATTTTAGTTATGTTCCACGAAGATTGTTGCAAATGAGATATTTTTGGATTACTTACTGAAATATAACAGTCATTTTCAATAACAAAAATGGACTGGCCCTGATTCAATTCAATTCAATTCTTTATTTTCCAATCGACAATTTACATTGTATAGGAATAGTCAAAAAAAATGCTTAGGTCTATTCAGATAATAAAATTCACTTAAACAGCCCAGACACAAAACAGAGAATACATCTAAAATTACAAATATTCTTCAATACCATACATACATTTTACAATTAAAAAGTCACGAAGGCGTTTTTTGAAAACATTCAAGCTCTCAACTTTCCTTATTTCATTTGGCAACTTATTAAAAATTCTAGGAGCCATAGACTGAGGAGATTTGAAAGACACATTAAGTCTATTAAACGGTATTGGTAAGTCATTTTTTTGTCGAGTTTCAAATTGATGTTTGGCTTTAGATTCAAGTAAGACACCTTTCTGCTGAAAACACCATACTGACAATTCAAATATTAAAATGGACGGCACTGTCAGAATCTTATACTTTCGAAACAATTGTTTGCAGCTAGTTCGACTTGATATGTTGAGAAGAGAACGTAGGACTCGCTTCTGTGCAACAAAAACATCTTTTGAGGATGCGGATAGACCCCAAAAATAGATACCATACCTCAATCGGCTATCGATTTGGGCGTAATATAAAGAAATTAGTTGACTGATGTTCAAAACCTCTCTAAGAGTTCTAAATTGGTATGATATAGAATTCATTTTGGATATTAAATATTGACAGTGACATTCCCAATTTAAGTGTCGGTCTATATGAAATCCTAAGAATATGGTAGAGTCAGTATTAGTGGAAACATGTGTTGCATTGTCAAATCCAAACACAATATCCTCGCATCGTCTTTGACGAAGGTGGAACCTCATAGACTTTGTTTTTTCAACATCGAGGAATAACTGATTGGCAGAGTACCAGCTCTGCAGCTGTTGAAACACCTCTTGGCATTTTTCTGCCAATAATTCATCTGACTTATCTGAGATAAGAACGGAAGTGTCATCCGCATATAGAGCAAATTATGCTGGTACTGGTAGATCATCTAAGTCGTTAATATAAAATATAAATAAAATTGGTCCCAAAACCGACCCTTGTGGTACACCTAAGTCGACATTTCTAATCTCAGAACTTTCATTGCCTATAGTGACGTATTGTTTCCTGAAGGCGAGAAAATCTGATATCCAATCCAATGGTAATCCTCTGATTCCATATGAAATCAACTTTGAAAGCAAAATAGAGTGATTAACGCAATCGAATGCCCTGCTGAGATCACAAAAGATCCCAACAGGGCACTCGCCTGCCTCAATATTCTGGACCAACTCATTATAATAACAATGGACTGCAGTTGTAGTTGACCTCCCTCTGAGAAAGCCATGTTGATTTCCAGAAAAAATTTTGTTTTTATAACAAAACTGAAGGAGTTTTTCAAGGAAAGCATATTCAAATATTTTTGAAGAGCTAGACGGAACTGTAACTGGTCTGTAGTTGCTAAGTGATTGTTTATCTTTTTTTTTTCATTATTGGCGTAATTTTACCAGTTTTCAACATATTTGGAAATCGACCTGTAGAGAAAGATAAATTTACCAGGAACAGCAGTGGTTCAACTAATACGTGTAGAGTTTTTTTCAGGAGAAACATTGGTATTTCGTCGTTACCCGATGAATATTTATTTTTTAGTTTTCGTCGAAGTAGGTCATAGAGTTCCACCCGATCATACGGTGCGAGGAAGAATGATCTATTAATTGTCTTTGCTTTCTTGAGAAAAACATCCCAGTTTGAGCCATTATTATCTATTTTATCGACAATATCTTTGGGTTCATAAATAAAATAATTATTGAATAAATTTGCCACTACCTTTGGTTCCGTGAACATACTGTCATTCACCTTAATGAAAATATCATCTTTGTTATTTATAGTTTTATTCGAGAGTTCAGATATAACTTGCCAAACTGTTTTTGCTGGGTTATCAGATATATCAATTTCATTATGAAAATATTTTCTTTTCGTTTCTTTTATCAGTCGATTATACTTTTGCTTTTCATTTTTATACAACTCTGCCAACTCCGGATATTCAGTTTTAATCTTATAGAGATCTTTCAGGTTCTGACTGAAAACCTTGATGTCATCACTAACCCAACGATTTTTAACTGGTTCACATTTTTTGTACCTTTTCGGAAAATTTATATCAAAATAATATATAAATATCCTAAAAAAATATTCGAAGGCTTGGTTAATTTCAGTGAAATTGTAGAGTTCATCCCATTTTTCATGCTCAAGTTCAGTGACAAATTTTTCAATTGCATTGTCGTTATAGGAACGTTTAAATTGTCTTACGATCGTCGCGGATTCGATTTCCAAACCAAAATCGAATAGTACTGATTTGTGATCAGATATGGTATTGTCTACAACGCAACATGAACCTTTATCGCTAAAATTACTGAATATATGATCGATCGTACTGACCGTATTTAATGTGACTCTAGTTGGCCAATTTACCATAGGCTTCATACCAAATAACTCAAATACATTACTTAACAATTTGAAACTTCTAGAACTAACTTTATTATGGCTGTCTATGTTAAAATCACCACAGACCAACACGTTCGTGTTTGGTCGGTATAATTCAGCAAGTAGGTCATGCATCTTCTCAAGAAAAATATCTGTGTTTCCTGAAGGGGATCTATAACAACATATTATAATTGTGTTAACTTTACCTAATTTGTATGATATTCCACATGTTTTGAAATCTTTCTCTGAACAATATTTATCAATTTCAAGTTTTTTAACGCTATGAATATTTTTTGTTAATATTGCAACACCTCCCCCTTTCAGTGTTGTTCTAAAAAAGCTGCTACTTAAAGAAAAAACATTCAAATGAACTGACTCAATCGAATTTTTGTTGCACCATGTTTCTCTTAAACAGATCAAGTTTAAATCTAGTTCTTCGATACCTATATAAAGATTATTCCATTTACTTCCATTCAGACATTGAATATTTAATAACAAAATATTAGGATTAAAATTTTTATTAGCAATCATTGCTCCGGTCTTTTTGTCTTCTTGAAGTCTAAAAAACGGCTTATACAGGCACCATGAGGCCAAACCTCTGGATTCATTGCTCTCTTGAAATTCTCTTCCAGGATTGTAACCTTGAAAGACGAGTAGATATCAGGATATCTTGAATTGATGGGGTCGCATGTAACTTCAGGAAAGTTTTCTTTCAATAATGCAGTGAGAGATTCTTTTGTTGTTTCATTGTTCAGTCTTCCAACATGAAGAATGGCTTTCTTTGGTACACCCTTCACAGATACATTGTCTTTGTTATTTCCTATTATAATATGTACATGAGATTGTAATGAGTCATCGTTGTCTAAATTTATGTATTCGTTCATCTTCAATTTCGATTCTTCCTGTAGAAGTGCAGCTGATACATTTTTTCCGCTTATTATTTGGGAACTCCCTTTCTCTTGAGCTATTCGGGGATGATGATGATGAGTGACAGATGCCGTACTTGGGATAATGGGTATTGAGGTTTTGTGGATGGAAGTGGGCATTTTTATTTTTTCTCAACGTTAACACTGAGATAGATTGTGTGCAAAATAACGTTTCGAATAGAAGAGGAAAAGGTCGGAAGAATAAAATACCCATCCACCACAAAAAATTACTTTCAGACAGTAAATAAAATAATATCTAGGGCGCCGTTTTTCAAGGGCAAGGGGGAGCGGGCGCCCCCCCCTTGAATTTTAGATTTTTCAGTCCATACGCCGTGTGAGACACGATATCGACTTATTTTAAATTTTTTCGTAATACTTCGCTCGCTATGAGCCCTTTTATGATTTTTTTTTTTTTTGGAACTCGTGTAATTCGGTTTCGTCTACAAAAAATCCAAATGAAATTTTCAGCAGTCTCGTATATTTACGGAGATACAGGTCCATTTTGTTGTAAAACTTCACAATTTTTTACATAAAATTTCTGTTATTCACACAAAATTCGTACTTCTTCTGATCAAACAACGTTCACTCGTTACCAACATTTTTAAGCAGAAAAAAACATTGTTTTTTCAAAAAATTCAACTTTCTCCAAAAGTCAACATGAATACATTCAGTTCTCAACAATAAAAATGAGAGCGGCAACACTGCAAATACATCACTTTCGACTATCATTGCACTATGACATCACAACAAATTGGTTATGGTTTGAAAATAAACGTATTTTTTGAAAAACTAATGGTTTTTTCTGCTTGAAAATGTTGAAAACGAGTGAATCAGAGAGTGAGTGGTGTTTGATCAGAAGAAGGGCAAATTTTGTGTGTTCAAAAAAACAGAAATTTGATGTGAAAAATGTGATGTGAAGTTTTACAACAAAATGGACTTGTATCTCCGAAAATATACGAAACCGCCGATAGTTTCATTTGGATTTTTTGTAGAGGATACCGAATTACGTAAGTTCCACAAAAAATTTCAAAAAAGGTGCTCATAGCGACCGAAGTATTACCGATTTTTTTTTTCAAACCACACTCGTAAGTATTGTCCTAAAGGATTTTCATTTCAGTTTAATGCATTACTATGATTTCGAAAAAATGTGCCGCCTCCTAACATTTTTTGTAACGGCACCCATGAATACTATCATAACAACTAGAAAAATTCCGATTAAACAGTTGAGAAATCCCGTTCATTGCACGAAATGGAACTTTCCCCCACTCCTTTCTACTTCACTGGAAAAGGATTCGATCAGAACGTTCTTTCGCATAAAGAAATGGCAAAGGAGCATGTTGCGAACGCACTCAATTCACCTCTCTGATCGAATCGGCGCTGTTATATTGCCAAATTAAATATTATTCCCCGGTAATTGGACGTACGTTTAATTTGTAAATATTTCACGAAATGACATGGTCTTTTCGGTCGGTTCGCCGATGCCATGGGCGCTCTCGTAATTTTCGCTAGGTACGTAAATTGCGCTACTGATTCGCAATAAGTATCTACGACGACGTAATAAGGTCACTATAAAAATAAAAAATATCTCCATTGTCAGATTTAAATTTGTCAATGACTCCATTGTCAGATTTAAATCTGTCAATGACAGAGGGAGACCTGAAACCGAGAACCTAAATCTAATATTTTTCCCGTGTATAATAGCAATTTTTTTCTGTGACGATTCAATATTGAAAAAAACAGAATTTCAACACAAGAAAATTCGACTGTTGTACCGAATAGTTCAAGGAAAATATCATTTATGAAATGCGCATTTAATAATTATACTTTTGTTATAAGGGAAATGTAACTTTTGTATAAGAAAATATTCTATAAAAAAATAAATTTCGTATTTAATTATATGTATATATATATATATATATATATATATATATATATATATATATATTGTTTCTCCTAACGGGCATTGGAAACCATATTTGTAATTTCAACGGAAATGATGTGAAAAAGAAGGGAATGAAGTTGACAGGAGAAACAACTTCTCCCATTTTTCAATTCGTTTACATGTATGATTGATCATATCTTTTAATTAAAGTTTTATATATTATATTTGTACCATTACGTCGATGTGTTTGTGATATGTTGTCCTTCATGTTTTTATTAAAAAAGGATTATTAACCTCACATTCGTAAGTAAGCACATGTTAAAAAAACTTTTCTATTCTTACAATTTTCCCAATTCATTGTAGAGTACCTGATGAAGAGCCAATAAAGGCTCGAAAGCTTGAACAGAATAAAGAGTTCACTTTGTTCCAATTCCTTGTTGACTGCACACCCGAATATTAAAAGGATTCTTCTTTATCTATAACCTTCTCACATTATATATATATATATATATATATATATATATATATATATATATATACATAAAAATAATAATAAATCTTGGAGTTGCAGTCTTGTACTGGTCTTAAAGTAAACTCTTTGTCATTTTGTCAAGCTTTCGGAAAATATTTATTTCCTTCCTCAGGACAACTACAAAAAAAGAATACATAAATGAAGAAAAACGATTGAATCTACTTACATAACTTGAGTAAATAGTGGAGATTAGCACCAAAAAAGGAATATAAAATAATGTAGAAATGTTGGACAGACAATGTAAAGATAAAATTTGAAGTATATGACAGATTCAATTTGATTAGGAAATATCAAGAATCTGTACTGGGTGTATTAGCATTACTATAATGTTTCGACTTGTCTCTGTTTAATTTTAATATATAAGTGTAAATTTCACTGAGATTATTGAGATCAGTTCTCTTATTTAAGCTCTTACCCTCTTCATTAATTCGTAACATCTCTAAAAACGTTCTTTTGAACAAGTTATTCTCTATTTCAAGTATTTTTACATTTTCAAAACCCATTCTATGGTCCAATTGATTGACATGTTGTGCCAAAGCACAGGAATTTATATTTCTTTTACAATCACTTTTATGTGAAATTATCCTGCCCTTCAGGAGTCTAGACGTTTGACCAATCTATACCTTATCACAGTCATTACAAGGAATTTCATAAACAACATTATAATTTTGGGTGGTTTCGAGAGGGGTTTTTAATTTTGAGAAAAACTGATTAACGGTCTTAACGTTTTTTTGTGCTACTTTGATATTGGTATTTTTTAAGACATTGATCAATTTTGGTGTTAGTTCTCTAATATACGGCAAAGATCGGTATTTCACAATTTGGTTAGGATTTTCATGAGGAATATTTGATATTTCCGGAGGTGTATTAGTCCTTTCATTAAACAGTAATTTGTTAATCAAATGTCGTGGATAAGAATTTTCAATGAGAATATCTCTCAGTTCTTTTAGACACTCTAATCTTAAAGAAGGATGTGAAACTCTAATTACTCTTTGTTTCATGTTAATCAGTTTTTCTCAAAATTAAAAACCCCTCTCGAAACCACCCAAAATTATAATGTTGTTTATAAAATTCCTTGTAATGACTGTGATAAGGTATACATTGGTCAAACGTCTAGACTCCTGAAGGGCAGGATAATTTCACATAAAAGTGATTGTAAAAGAAATATAAATTCCTGTGCTTTGGCACAACATGTCAATCAATTGGACCATAGAATGGGTTTTGAAAATGTAAAAATACTTGAAATAGAGAATAACTTGTTCAAAAGAACGTTTTTAGAGATGTTACGAATTAATGAAGAGGGTAAGAGCTTAAATAAGAGAACTGATCTCAATAATCTCAGTGAAATTTACACTTATATATTAAAATTAAACAGAGACAAGTCGAAACATTATAGTAATGCTAATACACCCAGTACAGATTCTTGATATTTCCTAATCAAATTGAATCTGTCATATACTTCAAATTTTATCTTTACATTGTCTGTCCAACATTTCTACATTATTTTATATTCCTTTTTTGGTGCTAATCTCCACTATTTACTCAAGTTATGTAAGTAGATTCAATCGTTTTTCTTCATTTATGTATTCTTTTTTTGTAGTTGTCCTGAGGAAGGAAATAAATATTTTCCGAAAGCTTGACAAAATGACAAAGAGTTTACTTTAAGACCAGTACAAGACTGCAACTCCAAGATTTATTATTATTTTTATGTATAATATTGTCAGTCAAGAATCACCCAATTATTCATATATATATATATATATATATATATATATATATATATATATATATATATATATATATATATATATAAATATATGTGCTCGGATAGGCGGATACATGTGCTCTCTGGAACATCCGGTTGAACCGCGACTGGAATTTTTCTTCTTCCGACTTTGGAGCCATTCTCAAGACTGCTTGACTTGGTGACGAGGCCTAAGTCTCCTTAACCCCCAGCACTCATCTTGACAGAGTGAAGATTGTGGTTTGGTGGATAGAGGGATGGTATTTATAGCTGTATGAGAATCCGACGTTGTTGAAACTGTCGGACCGTATACAGGTCTGGTTTGAAGAGGATTAATTAATGGATTTGTTCGAAGGGATAATAATGGTTTCCAGGAATTGGGGAGCCTTTGTGAGTCGTCTCGTTTGTTGATGCATCGAGGGCGTTTTTCAATTTATATTGCTTCGCGAATGATTCTGGAGTGGAGTTTTTTTCCTGTGGCAATGTTCTTCGTGTTGTTGAAGTCAATTTTGTGTCCGGTTTCGTGGTGGTGTTTGAAGAGAGTCGAGGTCATGTCCGAATTACGTACTGCTAGTTCGTGCTCGAAGGACCTGTTTGATACTCGTCGGTACGACTGTCCTATATATGTTCTCGGGCAGTCGTGGCAAGGAAATTCATATATTCCTTGTGATTCGTTGGGTATTGTATCTTTAGGTGAGCGCAGGAAAGAGGATATTTGATTGTTTGCTGTGAAAACTGTCTTGATGTCGTATTTTCTCAGAATATATATATATATATATATATATATATATATATATATATATATATATATATACATATATATATATATATATATATATATATATAATTTTCCAGGGAAAAAAAGTAATTTTATAAAAAGTGACATTTTGTTACCTATCATCAGAGATAAAATGTCAAACTTTTTTCCCGTCACAGAAAAAACAGAATTTTCAGTCCTAAGAGATAGATGAGTGCAATAAAGAACAATTTACTCTTGTATTTTGCATGAACATAGAAAAACACTCATAGCGGAACAGTTTAGTATAATCTACGAATGCAAAATGAATGCTGAAGGTTTTCAGATAATATCAATACATTACCACATTCACCTCAAATAACAGATTTTTACATGCGATTCGATTTTTCCCACCATAAAGCGATACATTCTCGATAAACTTTTACCCGTACAATTCGATATGGTATTATAATTGATACTACTCTAATTACACGCGGGATATTGTCAATATAAATTACTGGGTATTACTTGCCGACCTAAATAATTCTGAAATTGATATTACAAATTGCTACATGCGTAATATCGCTTCTGGTTCAGATACTACGAAAAAACAATTTGCTTTCGGCAACCTTCATAGTCTATACGCCTTCCATGCCAGAAGTAATTTCTCGATCAAATTACAAATCGGAGTGTGTACAACAAAAGAATACCTTCGAAAACCAATTTTATTTCATTTGCAATCAAAATCTTCATATTTATTTCATTTTGTTTGGTAGGTATTTGTTCATTGTGTACATTTGGTAGATATAATAATAATAATAACGTTTATTGTGCTTAGTATCATTTACAATTCAATATTATATTACACAATGAGTTACACAAAGGGACAAGGTTAGCATGTGATGCTTTCTTCCACCTTGCCTAATCATTCCAAGTATTTGAGTTACATACATTATTTCAGCTCCGTGTATAAAACTATCATTAAGTTGATATATCGTTATCTGGTTTGATTGCAGAGTAAGTGTGACTACATTTTTTCTTAAAGGTAGCAGTGGGTAGGCCAACAATATTCAGTACTTCATTAAGATAGTGTGGTGCGACATAGAAGAAACTTCCTTCAAATTCAGAGGTGCAATGAATGGGCACAGTGAATGTGTTATTTCTAATATTTACGTTATGGCCATCCGATCTTTTGCTAATAAGTTCACATAGATATCTAGGAACTTGAGTGTTGATTAGTTCATTCAGAAATGAAGTTGTCATATATTGTACACGATTTTCAATATTCAGTTGTTCATCATCTGCAAGGTAAGGGCTGACATGTTCTCTATAGGGAATGTTGTATACAAAACGCAAGCATGCATTCTGAATTAGTTGCAATTTATCTTTATCATATTGTGGAAGATAATTATAATATACAGTGCAGCAATAATCAATATCAGTATTGTTTATTGCCACTATATGGTTACATAAAATAATGGAATGATGTTGCACAAATATTGACAAGAGAAAACATTTCCACTCCTGGAAGACGAGCTTGTACGGAGCTAAGAGAATACATACATGCTACATATACAATAATAACATCAGGTACATCAAGTAAAATAAAAATAAAGAAGATATAGGATATATATAAACAATAACGATAAGTGAATTATAATAATAAGAACATTAAAAAATCAAAAAAAGGAGAATATACTTTTTCAAGATTGGTATAGGTTAATGAGTGTTTGCTGATGAATGGAATGCTAATATTGTGGTAAATACATAATACAATCCTCATTGTATCATAGATTTTGGTAACTACTACTTTTAGATTGATTGCGATTCTATGATACTATGAACAGTTTCACGTGATAGCGACATAATAAATTCTTTAAGGTGTTTCTTAAATGATAATTGGTTAGAGAAATTTCTTATAAGTTCAGGTAGGTGGTTATATAGTTTAGGGCCAAGATATGAAAAACTTTTCTGGCCTATAGTTTTTGTCATATGAGGAGCTATATACATTTTATTTCTGTTTCTGGTATTGTATTGGTGTTCCATTCTTTTCTGGTTCAATTTAATTTTGTCAAATTTTAAAATGGAGATCATGTAGAAGAGTTGTCTAGGATCCAGTAGTCCTGATTCTTTGTAGAGTTTATTGGTCGAGTAAGTGAGGTTTTTATTGAGCATTATTTTTATGATTTTTTTCTGTGTTATCATAAGTCGGTTGAGTATGGTTTTTCCCACTCCACCCCAGGACAATATGCCATAGGATAAATGAGATTCCACGAGTGAAAGATATATTGTTTTCATTTGTTTTATGTCTAGTATGCTTCTCAGTAGTTTGAAATTGAAGATGAAATGTTGTATCTTTTTTATAACATAGTTAATCTGTTTGTCCCACTTGAGCTTAGAATCAATTATTACACCTAGGTATTTAATTTCTGTACATGATTGTATAATCGTCTTTTGGTCTATAATCAGGTTTTGGAAGTTCGGGCAAGATGTTTCATTCGTATAAAGTGGTAAGAAGAAGGTCTTAGTATAATTGATAGTTAGAAGTCTATTTTCCAGCCATGATTGTATAATATGAGGATATATCAATGATTTTACCAAAAGTAACTCTTTATTTGTACTTATTTCATACTTCAACGAATAGATGGACTTCAGTCTGTAGAAAGATTTACCGAAAATTTTACTGATGAATACAATTTCGACTGAATCCAGATATCCAAATATCGATGATATACCAGCCATCAACATTTCATATCCAAGGAGTTTTCTAGTGTTTTCTCCATCAGAAATTATCTTCGATTGGAAAGATAGCTGAGCCTCGTATAGAGCTCTCATTTGTCTTAGTCCTTCGAGTCAAAAACTAATTTTTTCCTACGACCACATAGAAAAGTAACACATATCGCACTCTCCACTCCCATGAAAAGAGATCTTCATTCTCAATCATGCGGAAAGTACTTTCCGCACGGCTGTCAATAAGCCGTCAATCCCGTGATTCCTGTTAGATTCACCGATGTAATTATTAATTGATCTTCCTTCACGATACACTTACACACGGTATGCTATTGCGCATGATAGCGTTCTCTCTCTCGCCGCTGTGACGTCACTCTCGAGGAACTACGAGAAGTTGTACATACTTAGGTTCCAATCTAATTTTGCGGTACGCGCTGGAAATTTATTGAATTCAAAATTATGGTGGATACTTTTTTTCAATTAAAACTGATTGAAGAAGTAGTTGTATAAGGTAGTCTCTCTTTAGATTTGTACGTTATACATAAGTCAGTGAAATGTTTTATTAAAATTATATGCAAGGCACATCAGTGTCAACAAATAATCATCGTGTTTTTGTTGTGATTATTATTTGAGAAGAATAAATAACAGATTTTTTTTCAATTAATTATGTTCAGGTTCTCAAGTATTTCAAAACATGAAAAACGGAAAACTGCAGTGTTTAAAAAAAGGTGAAAAAATGCTAAATTTTTCTAAATATTATATTACACAATACAAAATCCAGAGTATAAAGTAATACAACTATTTCTCAGAGTTTGTAAATTTAGACATATTTTTCTCTAGGTTCCTTTGAGCATTCTTGAAACTGATTTTCCTGTACAAGTCTCGCAGTCTAATATATGTTCGAGTTCTTGCAAAGTACAGGACAACTTCGTAAGGTTTTTATTTGTGACATAGTTCTATCGGCTAATTTCTTGAAAATTTTCTCCCCTTTAGACAAAGAGTTACCATGCATTTTATTCAGAGCAACTTTCCACAATTCATCATTTGTATGTTAAAGAGAACCTCTAGAAACAGCTTGTATCCAGCCAAGGGCCTTATTCATATCCATACTTGATGTGGGTTTCCCTAGTGAGTATTTGTTCTTGAACAACTAATTCAAAACCCAACTGAAATCAGGTAGAGAAAGTTGAAATTCAAACCAGAAGTTTGTTAGTGACTTTCCAGAAGTTGCAAGAAATAATCGGATTATAAGTACCTTTATCATGTTATGTGTAATATGGTTACTTAATTCCAATGGAATTTTATCATTGCAATATTTTAACAAATTTCCGCACGATTGTACGAGAAACCGATAGTCAAACCAAACGAAAAATCTGCAATATCTTGTTTGATTTGTTTACTGTTTTACCCAAGAACAAAATCAACTTATCGCAGTTGAGGGGAGTGAAACTCACTAACTTACCATTTTTCAAATTTATTTTATCTTCTCTTCGGCAAGCGATTACGCATTGTTTTGCCAAATCTTTTTTTTTTTGGAAATGTAAAGTTTTTTATACTGGCACCTTTGGTACTTTGATTACAGTTTCTACACTTTGCTACGGCACAATTCAACATTGTAAATTGTTATCAACCATACACCCACATAAAACCAAAAATTAAAATACAAATAACATACGTAGATGTCGAAGTACACTCAAAATATTCTCTCCGCAAATGAAAATAACATGTAAACAATGCATCAGAAATTCAAATGGCGAGTTTCGCTTCTCGAATGTGACGTCATTGCGCGTGGCGGACGCATTTGGCACCAAATAGTAGCATACCGTGTGTATGTGTATCGTGATCTTCCTTATTGGTATTGTTCGCATGAAAACTGGAAATCAGAATTAGCATGTTCGAAATTATTGCAATCACAAATCCATTGCCAGTCAGCTGTTTCGACCCACCAGGTCTCATCAGTGACACTTGGCTGGACTGTGAACACAAACATTTCGAACTATCTACTCCTTACGAAGTAAATCTCTGAAACGGGTGCAGATGGTGTAAACCTTCATGGGGCAACGCCATCTGCTGGGTGACGACCAAAGTCTCAAACTCCTACTGCACTAAGCAGAGGAGACATCTTACAGCGGACCATCGTATAGCAAAGTCGCAATAAATAGCCTGCTGCGATCGAGAATCAGCTTTCTGTAAGTTTACCGAAGTCGAGTCTCGATCGCGGCGGGCTATTTGTCAAGTGTGAAAGGGCTTTGCATCCAAAATTTTGTTTCTTGGTGTATAACACACCACGACATTAAATTGTGAAGAAATATGTCGGCCTGCATAACGTTCGTTATTATGAAAATACTGTATTTCTGATATAAACAAAAAAAATTCACCAAAACTTGTTTATATTTCCTTCAACTCGCCCTTTTCATGGAAAAAAATATTAAAAATCAATTTTCGTAACCTTGTGCACTAATGGGTTTGAATCACTTGTTTTGTCGACTAATTGTACAGTCGACAAATGGTTACGATTATGATTTTTTTGTCAACCAATCGTGACATATGAGCTATTTGTCGAGTGATCATGAGTATTTCCTTCGAATTATGTCGTTCCGGTCCTGACTGAAATTTGACACCGGCCGTGTCGGCGTGATCAGAAACAAGAGCGGACAAAAGGTTCCCCAAGCTTGATGTGATGTTATCAATGAATGTTTACGAGTCGGTGGGTATTACCGAACCGAACCGTGTTCTTTCAACACAAACATAATGAACTGATATATTTTCACTTCCTAGTCTGGGACCAGTTGGCTACACCCGCTCAAAGGGCACTTGGGGGTATCCGGAGTTTCAGTGATGCTGTGTAGGCTTTTTGAGTTATGTATCTAATAAGATACCAGCAAGGAGGTTGGTAAATGAAATCATTCTTATTTTATTAAACTTCGAACGCAGCTTCGAATTATTTCCGAATCTCGAGTTTTGACTACGTCAGATTGGTGGTTTTTCAAATAATACATTCCTGAGAAATCGATTTGAGGAAGGATTTTTTTGTACGAAATGGTTCTGTTTCGAACGTTGCGATTTTATTATCGATTCCTTGGAATCAATATCCATCAAGAGCAGGGAAAGGAAAAGAGAAATAGGGACAAATATATTTTTTTCACATGTAGATTCACACGAAAGGAAAGACCTGTAATGTTCAAAGAACACCGCGTGAATCAAGGGACAGGAGATACGTATTAACATACACTTTGAATTTCTGAAGTTTATAAGCCTCAGGAAAAACCTCTTTCGGCAAGGAGTTGCGAAGCTCAGCTGTTCTATTGAAAAAAGATCCCTGAGCAAGAGAGGTTCGAAAGGTATCCGAATTCACAACAAATGGGTGGGAATTCTGTACTCGTCGAGTCATTCGTGCCAAGGGTGGAACGATTGATAAAAATTCAGAAGAGCACCGACCGTGAAAATATCTATAGAAGAGAGACAAGTCTCCGACCCTTCTACGATGTTCCAATGAAGTGAGCGAGTCTGTGAGCGAAGAATCGCCAACATGACGAATTGCCTTTATCTGAATAGAATCGAGAAGCCGCAATGAATGTTTTGGTGCCGAACTCCACACATGAGAACTGTATTCCAAGACAGGTCGTATCTGAGCCTTGTAGATCATTAGAAGCTGACGAGAAGTGAAGTATTTCTTCGCACGAAATAGAAATCCAAGTTTCTGGGAAGCACCTTTAGCGATCGATCTCACATGGTTTTCCTATGAGAGATCGTAATTCCTAGCATCGAGATACTTGACTTTGTAGGAATAGTTACTCCTGACAATTGAATACTAGATGATGATAGATCGGCTTTTTATGAGAAGAGACATGCCTGGGTTTTCGTAGCATTGAATTCCACCAAATTCATGTTATCCCATTCTATTATTTTTACCAAGTCATCGTTGATTTTATTGACGTGAAAAATCTTTGAATTTTCGTTTCTCGAGCTGGTATGGACTCTGGAGGATAAACTGGTATGAAGAGTACTGTCGTCCGCAAAACTATGTTGATAAGCCTTTTAGCACGTCCTGGACGTATTCTGGCCCTAGTTCAGCTATAAATTGAATATTTTACTATGATTTTTTACTATGAATGTATCATATATCATTATACTTGAATAGTATAATGAGTGCAATTCGATACTCAAAGAAAAAAACAGCAGGATCATTATTTTCAATCAATTCAATGGCTCACTGTTCAAATATAAAATTACTGTCGATAACTTAAAAAAACTTGGTCATTAACAAGGTGCCTACTTTCGTTTTCGTTAGTGAGAACGATTTTTTCTATCTTCGAATACCGCAATCAACAACATACGATTTATTTCTTGTAGGTCGAAGTGATTGATTGTACTCATTTATACTCTCTATCTTTCGATGAAAAAATCTTATTATTGGTTTTCGACAATGAAGACCACGTGTGAAAGTTATTATCCAACGTTTCATGTTTCAATTTACATGCACACGAATCACATGATATATGAGATTGTAGAGGTTGTGTCCATTCTCAAACAGAAAAAATTTCAACCTGAGTACAATTCTCTTCACATCATTATATTCAGTGTGCGTGCCTTTGTTTTTTTATTTCATATTTATATTTAAAATTTGTGCAATGACTAATGCATACCATGACTTGCTACAAATGTATTTTTTACATAACGTAGTCAAATAAATATCTATCTATCTATACATTCAGACGAAAGGGAAGCCCTTTGTGAATCAAGGGACAGGAGATACGAATCCAACATCAACTTTGAATTTTTGAAGTGTGTAAGCCTCAGGTAAAACCTCCCTCGTTGAAGAGTTCCAAAATTCAGCTGATCTATTGAAAAAAGATCCCTGAGCAAGAGAGGTTCGACAGGTCTCCAAGCTCCGAGTAATATTCGTATAAAAAATGTTTAGGGCAAAAATTACACAATGACCTGTGGGTGGGTAGAAGAATGTATAGTATTTTCCACAGTAAATGGTATTGGCTTATTAACTGCAATAAACTACTCGATTTAATCCCATTGTGTAGAAAATCATCTGGTAAAAGATGCAAATGTGCTACAGGATCGAACTTAAGAAATTTGAATTTTGCATAATGTAGGAGATATACAAGTAATTTATTTAAATGTTACAATTCTATTCTATATTTAGTTCAGTGTCGCTATCGCTATCCTCATCTAAATTAATCATAATTGGCGCAATTGATTTTACAGAAAGACACGAGTTTTCAACATTTATAACATGACTAACAGAACTTTTTCAACTCTCGGTAGGAATGTCATTCATACAGTTCCTAATTAATTCTACCACACTACCACTTAAAGTCGGAAAAGTATTTTTTCCGCGCACGCTCGATTTAAGTTGGTGCCACATAAGCTCTATGGGATTGAACACGTAGTAGTAGGGAGGTAGTCGTAACACTGTATGTCCCAATTCTTCTGCAATTGTATCACAAACATACGTTTTTTTTTAAGAAAATAGCTGCAGCACTTGTAAAAACTCTTTTTTTTGTATAAATTTCCTCAAAATATATGTCATTTGCAGCCATGAAGTTTTGAATCTCCAATTTCGTATTCTTTGAGCCAGGAATTTTTTGCAATTGTCGACTATGATAGCTTGCGTTGTCCATTACTATAACGCTGTTTGGCGGAATGTTGGGTAACAGACAATTTTTAAACCAATCTTCAAAATGCTCTGCTGTCGTATCTTCGTGATAATCAACACAAGAGTCCTTAATATTTTTTGCAGAAAGCCACATAGTGTTTGGGGTCCAACCATTTTCTGATCCTGCGTGTAATATTGTGATTCTCTTCCCTTTATTTGATGGTGCTTTTGTTTTACACTTATCAGAGGAATCAGACCATCCTTTGGAAGGAGTGTCATGCGTGTCAAACCACGTCTCGTCGAGGTAGAGTATTGGCCGATTTTCAGACCGGTATTTTCTTATTGACGTTATATATTCCGAACGCTAGTTTATTAAACGTGTGGATTCCATTATTACTTGTCTCTTGTCAATTTTGCGATATTTAAAGCCCATTGCAGACAGAGCTCGCCAAAGAGTAGTGAGGCCACAGTTGATGTGAGTTTCGTCATTGATGAGCCGCTGTTTCAGACTTTTGATTGTAGGGACACGCTGCTCATCGTACATAGTGTATATTTTTCGCCTTATCAAATCTTTTTCCCAGTCGTCTAGACTTTTTGTGACACCGGAATCTTTACGCTTTTTTCTTGATTCCATGGAATTTTCAAAAATTCGTCTAACTGAAGTAAGAGGATCCTTCGTCAAATTACTGGTTACTTTTGCTGCAGCACCCGTGTTATATCCTTGCTGAAGTAAGGAACTATACACATTTTTTATAATGATTTTCGCGTCACAAGATAAGTGATTCTTCTTTAACGAACCACTGGAAGAAGCACTATTACTTTTTATCCACGGACGCCACATACTGCCTATTCTGTACGTTGGGGTATAAAATCTTTGCTATTAATGTCTGTAATAACAAATAAATGTTTTAAAATTATTGCACGCCGTAACACAAGTGAACACTTTCAATGAAATACAAAGACTAAAATGAACAAGAAGTTTAAGCTGTAATCCTCTACGATCCCTCTCTGAGAAAAAAAATTACCTGAATCCGGTCCTTTTACATTTATGATGTGCATCTCGGATTTTACAATTTAAGGGTCTAATTGGTTTTAATTTAATCCTCCAGTCAATACCATTTATTGTGAAAACTACTATAAGTTTCAATATATTCGAAATTTCATTTACATTCAAATCGAATTACTGTTTGAAAATCATTGTTTGTGGCTGATGAATTTGTAAGTAATGTTTGTATGTCATTATTTCGTAGTAGATGGATTATTTCTTTTTGAGTTTTTGTGTTCTCAACCTACCAGAATCTGAATAAATTATAATCGATATTGAAATCTATACAGGTGTAGAAGGCAGATTTTCAATCTACTCCGATAAGATGCTGCGATAATTCAAAAAAAGTTCCTTCTGAATGGAACTCGTTCAATTAGTCAGCAAGTTTTCGTATATCTCAATTTTGCCTATCAAAAAAATTCAATCATAAAACTATTAAAATGTATTCTTTGAGGTATACTAGTTGCCGTCGTGAATACACTCAGCTTGAAATCTCGTTTCTATTTTCTGCATAATTTTTTGAATTTTACTCTTTTTACATTTCATGTTGTATCAGGTAGAGTGCAAGAACGTCTATTATGTACGTAACTAAAGAAGTAAAGACGTTTATTATTATTTATTGAAGTATTATTATCATTTATTTATTCATCATATTAATCTTCCTGATTATCTGGTTACGATTTTATTGTTATATTTTAGTTTCTTGGATCTGAAGTGTTCTTCAGCGGGTTTCAACAGATTGAATTATAGAGTGCTGACTTGAATAGTTGACGGGGGGAGGGCTCACAAAGTTATCAAGGTGGGACGAAATCCACTTGTCAAAATATTATTTTTAGGTCTCTTCAAAACGATAACTAGTGTGACGTCACTATAAATTACCAACTTTAATTTTTCCAAAAAAAAATGGAGGGCGGTCTTGCGGTACCTCGTTTGATAGGTCCTTCAATTAACTCTATTGAAATCTGTTGCTAAAAACCTCAAGATCGAAAGAATTCAAAATGAAATAATAAATTATGAAAATGGTATTGAATTACACAGTTAAACAATCCATTATATAGTCGTCAAACAAAGCAGTAATCAGAAACTTGTCAATTAATCAAGTAAAACAATTAAATTAAATAAGGCACTCGAAGGAATCCATAGAAAGAAATTGAAATGGATTTTTGGTCAAAGAATGAAACTAGGAAAATTCAAATGATCAGAATTGTAAATGAGTAAAAATGATGTTGAAATGAAATTTGATATTGAATATCAAAAGATAAAATCAAAGAAAATTTTAAATGAAGTGTTAAAAAATTGAAAGAATGAAGAATCCAAATTTCAGGTTGGTGCATTTGAAACTTGGTTTCTACAATTTTTTTAAAAATGTTCATATTTCCTCATTCTGAGTTTCGTTTGATTCTGTCTTTTTATATTTTTTTTTCTCGATATTAATTAAAAAAAAATTCTCGAGCACGTCAGATTTTCTGAGGATATGTTAAGTGAACCTAAAAAAAGCTCTTTTATAATAATCTGACGGTTTGGATGTGACCCAGACTCGCGGCCGTTATTAGAATGTGAAAAAAAATCGTCACTTTGAAATACTCAAGCGCGTCAGATTAAGATATATATGGTTCATCTTTACGCCCTAGACGTTGCAGTCTCATAATCTGACGATTATCTGGAGGGATTCGCCTATTCTGTCAATTTGAATTTTTTTTTAAATCATTGAACTTAATTGACTGAACAGCTCAGGAAAAAACGTGCAAATAAAAAAGTGTATGTTTTTCAGTAGAATACTTGTATTTATAGGAAAATAATTATAAACAGTGTTTAATTTTTGAATTTTAAAACGTTGGATATTCGTTGTAAACAATATCATGTCACGAACGAGTCTGTGTGATCAACTGTATGGCAACAGAAACCAGAGTGGGGACGGAGTGAGAGAGCAATAGATAGAGAAAGAGTAAGAGAGAAATAGAAACGAGGAGAGGGCAATATAGGCATCACGTAGCTGCACGCATTAAACTTTATCGATGAATCATTATCATTTCGGCTTGTGGAAATGGTCAGATTATGTATTTTTTGTAATTCTTGAATTATTCCCAACAGAATAAAAAAAATTAGCCACGCTCGAGAATGTCGAGATGACGTTTTTTTTTTTTTAATTTGTAGCTCTCCTTCTTTAGGTCACTCTCGAATTGTCAGATTAGTGGAATATACACGGTTCAGGATGTAACTAACCCACCCTACCTTAATCTGACGCGCTCGAGAATTTCAGATGATCAATTTTTTCACAAATCTGATCCTTTATCCTTGAAGGGCGGCCATATATATAGGGCTCATATTTGGTGGAAGTACTTAACCTGGTACAAGGTATCCCCCTGTATATTAATCTACCGAACTTTAGTGAGTCCCGAAATCCCCGCTTGGGCTCCCCTATTACAAACAGAAAACGAACGTTATCTAATATCCCAGAGTGGGTCATGCGGACATTAGAAGGAAAGTAAAGTATCGGTACGCGAGGCCATATTTTAGGCTACCAGAGCTCGCGTATCGTTTTAGCGAGTGTCAGCTCATTCATCAATGCGCCGGCCCAACAAATTTGTAGCCTACAGATCAGATAGAACGTGTCATGAATATTCAAATTAAAAGTCGTAAAGAGAAACTTACTTTTTCCTCTTATTGGTTTCATTGATAAATCCCAGACCGACCGTGTGCTGTGGGCTTAGTTTATTTCCTTCGGTTTCCCGCAGTTATGTAACGGTACTTGAGATAATTGGCATGCGTGAGAATTATTCAATAATTAGAAACCTACACGTGGTATGCGGTCGGTTAGTTCTGGAATTTAAAGGGTTGAAATGAGCGTGCCACAGGGCTCGGTTTTGGGGCCTGTGCTTTTTTGTTTGTTTATATGTCAATGAGCTTGACCTGATAACCCGTAGTGCGCATTTTTCTTTTTATGCAGATGATACATCTGTTCTTATATCAGACAAATCGAAAAATATATTGGAGAATAAATGTAATTAATTGATTTCAGGCTCCTTCATTTCAATTTATCAATAACTCATTCAATGAGTTTCATAACAGACAGAAGTCTTGTGCTAATTTGAGTGTTGCTATCGATAACACACCTATAGAGAAGGTGGATAGTTTAAAATTTTTGGGAATTCAGATGGACGAAAACCTAAACTGGCAAGTCACTTTATTCTGAATTAAGCTCGCTTACTTATTTGTTTCATAATTTGAAAAGAATACTGACTCAGAATCAGCTCCTAAGTGATTATTTCGCACAAATAGATTCAAGGCTTAAGTACGGTATATGTTTATGGGGTAATTCTACATCATTACATGAAATATTTCTACCACAAAAAAAAATAGTAAGATGTATTTTTAACATTCCAAAAATGACTTCTTGTTGGACATTGTTCAGGAATTTTGAAATTTTAACTGTAGTGTCTCTTTATGTGTATGAAATGTGTCATTATGTGTTCAATAACAAAGCCACTTCCATTCGTAATAACGAATGTCATCGTTTTAACACTCGACGAAGAGAAAATTTTCATGTACCATTTTCACGTTTGAATATTTATATAAATATATATATATATATATATATATATATATATAAATATATATAAATATTTATATATATATATATATATATATATATATATAAATATATATATATATATATATATATAAATATATATATATATATATATATATTTATATATTTATATATATATATATATATATATATATATATATATATATTTATATATATATATATATATATATGTATATTTATTGAATTGAACTGGCCGATACTTGATGAAAATCCATATTAACAAAAATATATTACAGTTTCCTGTATGATTTTCACTTACACCCATTGTAAGTGAAAATCATACAGGAAACTGTAATATATTTTTGTATGTATATTTATTTATTTTATTAATGTTTTTGATAGTCCATGAATAAAAAAAAGACTACAGGTCCATGATAGAATTTCAGGGAATCAAATAACCTACCGTGAATAATGTTTAGAACGGTGTTGCTCCGTGCATAGTCCAAAAATGTCGAATTACGACGGAATATCCCTATCAAATCTGAAAAGCAGAACACTAAGCTTTGTTCTTCCACTCATCACAGCTGAATACGGATATTTTGTCGAAATCTCTCATTTCTAGTGGAAATAACAATTTCCCCCTAGTCAATTGTACCGCTCAGAGATGACAGCAGAGTTCTGCAAGTAGTTATTGCCTGTAGCATCCATTATTAACAAAAAACTGAAACGATAATTATTGATGGCTGTATTTCAACATCTACAGGTGTACAGTGAAGAAAGAAAAAGTATATCCGAAAGAACTAGTTCTCTACCCATATGGTTCTCTCGGCTTTGAAAAAAAAACAATTTCCATAGTCAATTCATACGTCATGCACGTAAACTTGAAAACTCAATGTGTAGAATCTTGCTCAGGGAAGTTTTTTCAATAGAACAGCTGAACTTTGAAACTCATTGTCGAGGAAGATTTTTTTCTGAGGCTTACAAACTTCAAAAATCCAAAGTTAATTTAATTCGTATCTCCTATCCCGATTCACGGAGTGTTCTTTGAACATTAGGGGTTTTTCCTTCCGTGTGAATCTTTATATGAAAACCAAGGCTGAAGGCTAGACTATTTTGACAGAGTTTTAGTGATCTTCGATTTCGAAGTTTTCTGAGTTTACATTTCTTCTGGAAATATTCTCAATATATTTCCCTCCTACTCCAAGACCAATCAACCAAAATTCGCGCATTTCCATAATTTAAATAATTTTGCTTTCATCCAAAATCTCGAAAATTGTAGATGGGCAAACTTTTTAAACGATTGAACTCTAGATATTACCCCGAGAAACTGATTATTTCTGTTAGAACTATAAGTTTTAGGAAACCTTTTTGACTTTTCCTAATCAATACACGAAAAAACACGGTATTAATAAATTTTGGAAATATTGTCGATTCACATTATCTAGGGAAGTCTTTGTTTGAACCAATCTATTTCACAGTATGGTATCCTTTTATGAGGAAACCTTTATTATGAAATCCTGACAGAATTTTAAAGTGTTTTCAATTATGAGGCATTCATAACAAAAAAAACTATACTTTCAATTGAACCTATGCATTCTTCTATTCCCTAACCAATAGTATTCTGACCTCATTGCGGCCTTGGTGAAAAATTACGTTCCCCAGCTCGACTGTTCATTTACTGAATCTTAGATCAGAATATACTTTTGGTACTGAGGTGAATCTGTAATCGATTTTTTTTCCTTTTTATGAATGAATGCTATTGTTCACCTCGTTATTAATTATTATCAATCATACCATTGAGCTCAATAATCGGTTTTGAACTTCAGTGTGTAGTGTTCAAACCTCAGCTGAATTCCAACAATGTGGAGTGAATGCCACAGCCTGAAGGAGATACCTAACATTCAAAAATTCAAATAAACTGGCTGATACTCGATGAAAATCCATATTTACCAAAAAATATCACAGTTTTATATACGATACTCACTGACAATGAGTTTGAAAAACCGCCACACGTATGTCGCTATACAATAGCTTCCTCAAAATTAACAGTGTGAACAGGATTCTGTGATATTTTATGCCCAACATTCAACACAGAATAATTTTCATTAAAAAATATATACCCACAAAGATGTTCAAATTCCCGAAAATATCCATTTAGATTCGTCTCACTGACAGTTGAGAAGGAAATTTTATTTATCTAGATTTCAGAATTGCGCGCTATTTTTTCAGTAGTCAAGGTTTTTTCACTAGTTATTCTTCATGAGATCCTGAATACCATTTGGCGAATTTCTATAACACACGTTGCATGCGTTTTAGCATATATCAAAAATAGATCACATCATTGCCATCGAATCAGCATAAAACGAAGAGGAAGAAAAAGAGAGGACTGTAATTTTTGTTTGACGCCCTTCAGCTGAATCAAATTTTGTTGATAATGAATTTTCGCGTATTAATAGTGGACAATGAATCATTGTACATATGTTGGCCATTGCTCAACTTTCATAATCTTAGAAAACTCATGAGACAAAAATCTTCACTATAACTAGAACACAAAAATGAATACATTGTTGAGAGATTATTTTTCAAAGCAGAATACTGACGTTACGACTTCTCGTTAAAATAATTTCTTGTTTCAGGGCTACTCTTGCGTAGACTTCTTGAGTGCTGGAATGAGGAACTCTGGAATATACTATCTCCAAATCAGAGGGACGACCTACTGGTTCTTGAAAGTTTTCTGTGAGCAGGAAATAGCTGACGGTGGATGGACTGTGAGTAAATGTTTGTACCTTCAAACGATTTTAAAAGTATTGTTCAATATCAGGTACCGTGTACTTCTAATATCAATAAAAAAATCCCCAGTTATGCTCTAGAAATGTACTTTTTTACAGGGTAAGTACTAAAATCTAGTAAGCACGGTTTAGTCGAGAAAAAATGATGAGTAAATTAACTAATTTTTGAACTATATATAATTTCAAAATATCTGCAGAGTTTCTGAGATAGGTACATGAAAATAGAACAACAACTGTTTTGCTCAAGGGACCATTTTTTCACAAACAGAAGAAAAAATTTACTACTACGTATTTTATAAAATCAAAACAATTTTTCTACAATGAACTTGTTTTTTTACCCTGTTGGTAGTTCATTCTGAAAACTTTTCAGTGATTATGAATATTTTCAGAGGATGTTTCTGAATAATTTTGCATCTCCATAATCAAACCAATATTTGATAAAATCCGTTATTCTGAATACATTCCAGAAGCCACTTCATATTCTTACTTGGATCAACTAAATATAATTTATTACAAAAAAGCATGATATCATCTCAAAATATCTCGAGGGTTTCCAAGATAACTACATGAAAACAGAAAAAGTCCTTGTTTCTTAATGGACCATATTTCCACTTTAGTGATTGCAAGTATTTCCAGAAGACGTTTCTTCATAATTTTCGACACATCTCCATAATCGAAACAATATTTTTCAATATTTTTGACAAGTTATATTCTAAATCAGTTGTATTCTAAGTTATTCACATACGTGATCCAGCTGAAAATTTGCTGTTCAGGACATTGATGCTGATCCGGAAATAGTTGCAAATGATGACTTTTTAATATTCCCACCCCACTCGAGCTCGAGAATCACATTAGCCTGTTTCTTTTTACGTAACTTACTTTGAGGAACTACACAAGAAAACGCCGATTTTTTACTACCGACGGAATAACTTATAGGCAAATCTCGTGAGGTAACGTATTGTGAAATTTACATGTCGGCAGAAAAGTGTAACAAACAGTCTCGTGCAAGCCGTCCTCACCAAATATGGCTGATGAGGCCTTATAGTGAAATGACTGGCTGGAGGCTACGATTTGACTTTATCAGAGCGTTGGGAACTTGGAAAGATATGTATCGCTTCCGCTATTATGACCAAGAACGGTAGGCACATTTTACCGAAGACAATAATTGACCACATGCATCTATTTTTGGTTGCGCACTCATTTAGGATTTTATGGTTAGCATCACTGAAATTTTGATTTTTGGTTTTAAGATATTTGTGTTATTTAAATACATTATCATTACTTTAGATAGATATAAATCAAATTCATGTCTAACAAAAAATATGTGGCTGAGTAAATGATTGAAAATATATACCCAGAAAATTTTATAGTTTAAAATAAGGTATCTTAGTTTTTAATCAAGTATTAAAATAATTTAAGATGTCAACGAAATATGCCAGAAACTTTTAAGAAGGCGGTTGCCAAGTATTTGAATCATTTAAGATGCTACCTTAAGGGAATGGGAGTACCACTTGATGAAGTATTTTAAAATCAGACATCTAACAACACTGCCGAAGGGTCAACTGGTAATAATTCTATGGATTCGTAAGAATTGTGTATCTGTGATTGTTGACAAAGGTTTCACCGTGGTACCAAGTAAAATAAACAACCTATTTTTGAACAGTTTATATGTTAACGTTCTCATCCAAGTCTGATTTCCAAACAATTTTTCTTTGGCTCATTGCCTTTTCAACTGAGAAAAATGGCATACAAGCTGCAACACCAGTCTTCAAGCTAGCTCACCGACTGTGTTGTTCCCATCGCGAGAGAAATATTGTTTACCAAGTAATGTTTCGAGAAAGAAACGTACTGTCTCTAATATATTTGTAATGTTTTACTCTCGGTCATACTATAACATTTCCGATATGGAAACTGATGTACGGTCATAACTGTTACAGAAGTTTGAGGGTTTCAAGTAAGAAACTGCGTGCTTATCGTGTCATAACGTAAGGCTCACATCATTATGTTATTATTCAATCAATTCTGGTATTCAAACCTGACTAACATCAATGTCACTCACTAAGAATAAAGCTGTCATTCTCCTTGATTGATGCACTATCACCTGTTTTGTTTTTTATTTGTTGAGAATTTCACTAATTCTTCATCACTTGACTAATTGGACAATCTCTAATTATGATGTCGAGTGCTCTCACCAAACAAACTTACATCACCACAAATACTAGGAAATCCATACATCTCGATACATCTTGACAAGAACTATACTTTTTTCCTCTCCAATATTTCGTTTTGTATTGCTGACTATTCGCCTTCACCAAAATCTCGCATCTCTTGCTCATCCACCAGAAATACAACACCTCGCTTGTAACAATAACATTGGACCTGCTAACATATGATCAATTGTCTCCCAGCATATAGAGTGGGCAGCGGTGACAGATTTTTTACAAAAAATAACATAGCCTGTCTTTGAATTAGGAAATATTTGAAAGTAAAACAGATCTTATTACTTTCTAGAAGGCATTTGCCCAAATTTGAAATATGTGATAATTCACACTTTGTCTCAGGTTATTCAGAGGAGAGATGACTTCGGTTACCCCAGAGAAAACTTCAACAGAGACTGGAACGACTACAAGAATGGATTCGGCGATCCATCCAAAGAATTCTGGCTGGGAAATGAAAACATTTATATGCTGACAAACAACGAGGAATATTCACTGAGGGTAGAGCTTGAAGATTTCGAGGGAAATAAAAGGTAGGATATCAAAATTACCAGTTGGAAATAATAGTTTTATATTTTTAAATTTCCCGTTATTCGAGTGCAAATACGGAAAATACTCGAAAGAATTTTTTCAATGCCATCAATATGTCTTCGAAAAATTAAATGCTCGTGAGTCAGGTAACTCAGATATATAGAACTTGTACATCATATTCTAATCTATGACAATAAAAATCGTTCTATATACCGGGTGTCTACGAATTTATTGACAAGTTATACTTCTAGAATATTAGGTGTTTCAGATAAGGCTATCCAGTTACTAAAATAAGTATGGTTATGATATGATAAGGTTGGTAATCATTATAAAATGTACAAATTCGATATATTGGCTTGGATAGATTATCTTCCTATTTTCATAGATCTTGCGATATTGCTCACAAAACTAGAAAATTTTCGAATTCCTCTGTAAAATCTAGAATAATGTGTCAGAATAAAATATACTTTCAGTACTTGGAAGGTATAATAGTGTGGCTTACCTTAAGGTACAGTTTCAAGTCCGATACTTCACGATTTATATAAATGGTTTGTATTCAATTTATCAAAGAGTGTAGGCCCTCACGGCCAGCTTCCTAATTGAAGGCAATTTAAGAGTTTGGTGTCCGTGTTCTGTATGTTTTTGGGTCTGATATTTTGTGTACAACTGCGGTTAAACATTGCGGCATCTCCTTTGGCCTTATCTATCGCTGTTGTGGACCAAACGACAGACCCAAAATCCTGCAGACCACGGCTAACAAACCCATGAAACCGTTATAAATCTTTTCTCGATTGAAAGTAATGGAAAAATTATTAGTTGCGTCAGTTGAACGGTGAATTTCTACAGGGGTGAAGCATAGGAAGAATTGAAAACTGAAATGGAAAGTGTTATCTCTTCGATCAAAGAATATTTTGATAATCGGTCTTTCACCATAAACGAAGAATACTTCCAGTGCCTTTCAGTTGAAGACGATCTGAGAATATCTTTCGTTAACCTTAAAAAATATCCGGGGATGATGATTCATATACACCTTCGTTGACATCAGCATGTAAACGTCCTTTTGAGAAAAGTATGCTTCGTCCTCTATAAGATCGGGAGAATTTTCGACATTCTTAACCTTTGTAAAAAAAATCAGACTACAGCTCAATGAAAGAACGTCCAACTTATAAACTTTCTGGAATATGCATAATTATCTGAAACTCATCTGTATCCATAGCGTTAATACAAAAGCGTTTTCTAAAACGGATGCTGTCAAGAGATTGGAGTTTTCTATGTTGAGTTTGCATAAAAAAAGTGGCATTTTAGATATGAGGGCAACTGCATTGCAAGTACCTATAGCAATATCAGATAACATCAAAATAGGAATGAATTACAGATACTTGCACATAGCTATAAAACCAGGAGCCATAATCATTCCCAATGTCCTCGTACATTGAAATCGATTAGACAAAGAAAATGCGGATGCTACTTATATCAAATTTTATCTAAGGACCACTTTTACAATAAAATTTCGGTCTCACATTTTTGGCGTTTGATGGAAAATAATCAAATTCTTGCAATATTGAATTGAACTTGAAATTTTTGTGCCTGTGAACTTGAACCCGTGAGATGGAAATAACTCATGCCCAGGGAGGGTATAAATGAAAAGTTTAAGGATACTGCCTGAGAAGTAATAGAAATATAGTACTCAACAAGCGGAAAAATCAACCATTCCCTTCTAAGAATGAGTTTGTCGACGATCAAAAACGAGAATTATAAGTGATTGAGCAAAGTATGTCTATTTCACGCGAGCAAAATACTATACTTTTTCTCTGACTTCACTAGGTGTCCTTTATGTAGTGTTAATTCGAGAAACGTATGATTTCCAAAGACAAGTTACTTGATTGTCTCTTGATTTCCCACTTTGTGTAGAGATATACTTAATAGTGAACTCTTTCGTTGCAAAGTTGCGTATGGAAGAATTTGTAAGACAACCTCTTTAAATTTTGTTCTCAATTATGAAGAAAGGGTTATACGGCTGAAAGATTGTTCAATCATGAAGAAAATCACTATGATTGGACAGAGGTTGTGGTTAAAATCGGAAGACTTTTATCAAACTGCACAAATTTTCTACGTCATTTGAAAGGATGAGTCGGAGTATCCCAAATAGCACAAACATGTTAGATCAATATTGATTCAATATTACGGGAATATTGACCGTATATTGTAAATATCACATTGGCCATAAAAAAATGAGAATCTTTGGCGACATTGGATCAATATTCGAAAACAATGTAAAGATCTATGGTTTTGACTTCATAAGTACAATATTGTATATAATATTTCGACAAGAAAGATATATCCATAATATTAAGTTTATTATATTCGGAAATATTGATTCGTTTTTTACCCCAGAGTCAACCTGAGAAATGCATTTACTCACATATACTAATCTGATACTCATCTGAAAAAACTCTGGCCACTGCGGGGCTTGAACTCACTATTTTCAATATGGCAATATCATTGTTGACCACTATGCACTCTACGCCACAGAGAGACTTCTTTCAAGAAGGAGTTAGGTGATATAGATGTAGGATCACTGTCTTATGTGAAGGCCGTTTGGAATTTGAAACTTGCTTGTGTATAGTATTTTTCACAGTAAATGGTATTGGCTTATTAATTGCATCCCATTGTGTAGAAAATCATCTGGTAAAAGATGCAAATGCGCTACAGGGTCGAACTTAAGAAATTTGAATTTTGCATAATGTAGGAGATATACAAGTAATTTATTTAAATGTTACAATTCTATTCTATATTTAGTTCAGTGTCGCTATCGCTATCCTCATCTAAATTAATTATAATTGGCGCAATTGATTTTACAGAAAGGTACGAGTTTTCAACATTTATAACATGACTAACAGAACTTTTCCAACTCTCGGTAGGAATGTCATTCATACAGTTCCTAATTAATTCTACCACACTACCACAATCCCTCTCTGAGAAACAAAATTACCTGAATCCGGTCCTTTTACATTTATGATGTGCATCTCGGATTTTATAACTCAAGGGTCTAATTGGTTTTATTATAATCCTTCAGTCGATACCATTTATTGTGAAAACTACTATAATAAGTTCTTGAGCTAATTTTCTCGTACCTATTAAAATTCATCATATATCATTATTTCAATTTTCCACATTTTTTCAGGAAAATTTCATTATGAATATTGCATTACCAATATTGATATCTGTTCGGATACACTGAGTGATCAGTCTTAAAAGGCCAATAACCCCCCAGGTTGTGAATCGAAAATGACGATTTGAATATTTCCATTTTACTGTGAAAACAATATTCAAGCATTATTAGAAATCGTATGTCTATATTGCAATATTATACCAATATGTCACCTAATTTGATAATTCAATATAATGATCCACGCTCTGAAACAATATCGAACATGTATTGAAATTTCGATGTTGAAAATTGAGTATATAAAAAATATGCAAACAATATTGAAATATCTATGTTGTTAAACTGATATCATTCATTATCAGCTGATATGGTGATTCTGATATTGGTAATATGCAGTTGAAGTTTATTGTCAATATTGAACCAATATTCATACCGAAATATCGTTTCATCAATATTGATTCATATTAATTCTACATCAATGTTTCCACTTACGATATATCTATATTGGACCAATCTGATTTCGGGGTGTAGCCAATGATGTGCTACTTGGGTTGTGACACCGTACATTTTTTTCGTAACTTTTCAAGCATTTTTACCTGAATCTAAAAATTTTCATTGTTCCATTTCATAACCCCGACGATAAGAAGCTGGTATCACAGATGCCATCGCACATGTAATGGAAGTGCTAATGATCTGGTACGGATTTATCGTTGCCGGTATACAATAACGCATAATTATAGAGGTGAAAAATATTCGTGTAATCGTAGAACCATCGGCAATTATTCACGGGCTGAGGTATTGTCCGTTTGCCGGCTCGAAGCCATCGATCAGTTCCTGCACAGTAGTTTCGAATAATGGTTTTGTTGTAGGGGCATTTTCGCAATAAGCTCGACAGAAGTGTGAGGAGTCATAAATTTGTTTCCTTTTTATTACTGGATTTACATGCAACATAGATTTCTGCAATGGGCAGGAACTTTTGTTGTAAAAAGATAAAAAAGTTGGAGGCTAGGCAGATTTAACTCTGAAACTTTTCCTAGAGATCAATTACCTTGGCACAAAATTGATATTTTTGCACTCGAGGCGCGTAAGGTATGATGACAAGGTAAGCATTTTCAGGAAGAAAAAATTGATTCCAAATCTGAATACTAGGGTTAGCTATTCATATACCTAAAGTTCTCTGGTCCGGCATGGACTTAGTTTGTTCCTGTTGATTTTTCTAATTAATTTCTCGATAATGAACTAGTGCTGTCACTTCCTGCAAAGTTTGTTGGTCCGTCATCTGTTATTATTGATTATTCTGATTTCTTCCTCAACAATGAATTGAAAAGCGGGCTGAAAGGAAAAGGTCTCTTGTCACCATTCATGCTGTTTTTACATTTCTCTATTTCTAGACTATCACATGCATCGAATAGCGTTGTGTCATGCACATGCTTGATCAGTTTCAGATTGCTTTCACCAATTTTGTGGTCATTGTCTCGACCGTGTTGGGCGACAATGGATTTTTCTACCCTTCCGTATTTCATGTGTGCAAAATTCTCCTTGAAACGGGTTTTGAGAGCTCGTCGGCTCTGGCCGATGTATTTGTTGTTGCAATCTTGACAACTGATTTCCTAAATACCCGAATTTTCTGTATTTTCTAAATAATCGTTTGGATTACCAAGAAGCTCTTGTCATTTATAAGGAGTGTTATATGCAACTTTCCTAGAGTCTAAAAATAGCAAAATGTATAAACTGCAAAGGGCCTATCCCTTTCAGCCCGCTTAAACTTAGCAGGTTTCGGCTGCACTAGTTTATTATTGAGAAATTAATTAGAATAGGTAATCAGCAAGAAACAAAGTCAATATCGGACCCAAAATCTATATAAACAGCTAGCCCTAGTCTTCAGATTTAGAATCAATTCGATTCTCCTGAAGATGCTCACCTTGTTAGCGAAACGCGCGTCGAATGCAATAATATCAGTTTGGTGTTAGGGTTATAACTGATCTCTCGAAAAACGTTCAACTTTTACACCAAAGGTTTTAATCTCCTCGTTTTCAGATTCAACACTGTTTCACAGGTAGAATTTTATGTCTCTGAATCAGAAAGTTGTTGAAATTTTATATTTATAATATCTCAGAAAGCGAATAATTCCAGCCAGAGACTACATTGAATATTTGTTTCAAGGCACTAAATGGTTTGAATCTTGAAATAGAAAATTTCGAAATGATATCGCATCTCCACTTTGGCCAAGACTTTAACTAAATTCCACCACTTCGATGTGTATTTAACCGATCTCCTGAACTCGAAGGCTGGACCGATTTTGGTGAAATTTTTGTGAGTGTTGAAGTGAATTTGAGAATGGTTCAGATTCACAATGGTCCACTTCAAAATGTTTTTACAATTGAAGGATTGAAATATTTGGATTTGAGACGTGTATACAGGACAACGTCCAACATCTGTCGAGACCGCTGGTATTTAAATTAATTTAATTAATTAATTTATTCGAAATTAATTTTGTTTATTTCATACCATGGTTTTGTTACCTATATTTCATGTATATAATTGTCATTCTTTGTTAAATACATTTTTATTTTCAATTCGAGTTCACTACATTTCAAATGATAGTTTGCTAATTGTACAAATAGAAGTGATCGAGTTCGAAAACTTTTGGAATTTCAAATTAAGATCGTAGCGCTACATTCAAGAAAATTCCAACTAATAAGCACCACTTTGACGACTATTGCTATTTAAATTTGGGACTTTGACGTTTTTCGAAAACCCCAAACCGTACAATTTCGTGAGCGACTATTACAGTTCTTCAGTGTTTTTTCACTTTTTATGTGAACGTTTACCATGAATAGTGTGCTCGATAAACATTAGTAATAATTTTTATCATATTCCCGAATTTCAAAATAATATCGTAGCGGCATTTTGATCAAGACCTCAACTCATAAGCAACACTGGCAATACTTAGACATTGTCTAAAAAATACACTCAAATATTTCAAATAATGAAGTGCCCCCATAATGTATTGACGAATTCTTATTTCCCAGTGTATTTCATATTGGGGTCATGTTTTCGACTCGCTTACAAATTCAGCATTTACTTCTGACATTTGCTCATGAAGCTCATCCTTTACATGATATTCGATATAATGCCATAACCATCTTATGATTTCATAAGTGAACACCAAACTGTCTACCATTGCATGAATGCTGCGCACGAAATGTTAATGTGATATTATTCAGATAAGTATGTTTTGTAACAACGATCGATTAACAAAAATAATCCTGCATGGAAGGAACGTAGATGTATGTATTGAAAGGGTATTGTAATGATTGAAGACATGAATAGCAAGGATGCAAGGCTTCAAAGTAATTTTTATTTTCGTTGATCGATTTTGATATGAACATTAGCAAATTCAATGAGAGGTTATGATGTTCGTGATAATGATATTGATGTTGAATTTCAATCATCAATTGAATGAATTCAATTTGCTCTCCCTTGAACGAAAATAGTATATTACACACCGAGGTGGGAAGTGATTCATTTCTGTCGTGAGATCAGTTAGTTAACCGAGACGCAAAGCGTCGAGGTTAGCTATGATCTCGAGACAGGAATGAAACTTCCTACCGAGGTTTGTATACTATTCTATTAACAACCATCATATTTCTATTAAAATTAATAGATCTGTTTCGTTCTGAACATATCTAAAATATTGCATTTAACGACAAATTACCAAGAACGCGGTTTTCTCAGAATAATCAAGTAGATATACTGTTACAGTGACTACAGGGTATACAATTGTCACCAAGATAAATAAATGTCGGATGAAGTCAATAAATGACAGATAAAGTCAAGAATAGATGAAAAATGACGTGAGGGCGAGAAGTAGAGTTGTGTATAATGTGACACTTTCCAAGCTTCAATGACGTTAGTAATGACAGCATTACATATATGGTTATAAATAAAATCTATTACTATCAACAGCTCCAAAATTACATTCAAGTCCTTCCTCCTGTTATTGCTCCAGGAAAATATTGAGCAATAAGATAAAATTCCAATGAATGTGTTACTCTTCGTAAATTGTACTCATTTTAAGTTTTATTCCTGAGCTTTTTTATGACCAATCCTACACAATATACCTTACAGAATAATAATAATATTATCATGATTTTAATATATATTATGAATAAGCATAGATTCGTTCTGGGAGAAAAGTCAATGGAAGTAAGTATCTACATGAGTACACATACAAATCACACAACCGAAAAATAAGTATAAACACAAAATAAAAGTTTGAAACACACAATTCACTGTTTGAGTAGTATATATCGATTGAAATGAACCTATATTGAGACAAATATATATTGCTCGGTGCAATTGTGAATTGAACTACGTATTTGGCGAAATGAAGGAGATTTTTCTTGTTTCGCACTTCGAGATGTGAAAATGAAACAGTGAAATATGCTACGTCACAATATGTCAACTAACTCTAAGTCTTCCTTAGAGTTTGAAGGTCATTGAACATATGTACTGACAGTAATTTTAGTTTATGGTCATCTATTATCTGGACTAACATTTGGATTGAAATTACATTTTCATTAACACATCCTACTGAAAAGTCACCATTTAGTAATTGAATTTATTCAAAATCCTCATTCTTGTGAATATGGAGAAACAAATTTTATTTTTATCTCCGGGGCTATTAGAACAATGATTCGAAATATGTTTCCACAGGTACGCTCAATACTCTCACTTCAAAATCTATTCCGAAGCTGATTACTACAAACTGGAAATCGACGGTTATGAAGGTAATGCAGGAGACTCTTTGAACGATCCGTGGTATGGAAGTAATAACAGTCCATTCTCAACATATAACAGGTAAGAAATCTACCTAATAATGAAAGTATAATAATTTCTAGCTCCTCCAAAACTTTATCCCAGTGATCCATCCGCTTTCACACATTTTTATCCAGATGTTTTTTGAAAAAATGTTCAATTGTTGTAGTTTCAATGAGACAAACTTCTGGCTGTTTTCTGTATTATATTCCGGTGCAATGTTGAACAAAATATGGATCAGTTTTGTCAAATGTATTCTGATTGCAAGTTATATTAAAAAATATATACCTAGATGTTGATAAATTGAAGAATAACCGAAGACACTCTGCTATGTTTTGGCGGATGCGCTAGTTTCAGAAAACTTTTCCAAATTACATTTTCAATATGATATAATGACATAGTGACTCTCCGACAACTTTGTATATTTATCGTATCTGTTTTCATGATTGAGTTTTCGGGCTGGAACTTTCAGAGAGTTCAGTCAATGTAAAAATAGTAGGATGATATTATTTGAAAACCAAGAAATAAACATTGGAAACTTCTTTGAAGTGGCACTAAAAAACTCTCTGATCGGACTTAGTTTGCAGACAGTTGCCTTTGAAAAAGAGTTCCCGACTCAAATATGGCAGAGAGAGTGATATTTTTTCAAAATCAATGTTACTAAGATCGAATTGAGTTTTACTTCCCTCACATTTTCTTGGGGACTTAGTGTCAAATAACGAAATGTGAACTATACGAGGTACAAAAACCCAAATACCATTTTAACTATTCTGTCTTTATATTAATATGGAAAAAAATGGAAATTTGTCCCAAACAAGTTAATCTCCAAATGTCCTTATTCGTTCGTCAAAATACATAATTCAATAATTTTTCAGAGATAATGATAGATCGAGTTTGAACTGCGCATCCATGTTGAAAGGAGGATGGTGGTGGAAGTCATGTGGAAGGGGACTGAACGGTCTTTATCTGAATGACCCACAGGACCTCACAGCGAGGCAAGGTGAGTATTATATAAAAATATATGAAGGTAATTCTAATATTTTGCTGACATTCTTCAATGATAATAAATAACTTCTTTATATTGAACCCGAATTTGCCAATAAAACCTGCTATACAATCTTTGCCCCATGAAAGAATCGAACTCGGATATTTCGATCAAAAAAAACGAAATATTCTCTAAATCCTCTTCAAGTGGAAAATTGTCTGAAAAAGCTGATTTCATTGTATAATATTTGTTTGCAATCCCAAATTACCAACCAATATGAGAATTGCAATATTCGAATTGAAATATATGACGTTCAAGTACAACTGTCAGAGATTATTTTGCACGCTGTGGTGGTGAAGTTGAAATATGATTTTTTCTTTAATGTTTGAATGTCATTATTTTGTGGTGGATGAATTCCTTCTTCTAGTTTTTTTGGGTTCTCAACCTACCAAAATCTGGAAATATAAGAATTTATATTGGAATCTATACAAGTGCAGGACATATTTTCAATCTATCCAAATACGTTACTGCGAATATTTCCATCGTATGTTAAAAATCCCATATGAAGCGGGACATTTTCGATCAATTACAGCGATGAATTCCCGGCGGGCCATTTTCGGGTTGGTAAATACCTGGTAGGTATCGAAAAATACCCGCTCGGTCCGTGTATCTATAGTAACGATTGTTAAAATGTACATTTGTCATCTTGACAAGCATAAATACTGAATTTCAAACGTCGTTGTTTTAACTCCGGAAATATTCTACCGAATTACACTCGTGCATCAAAATAAACCTGATAATTTTCCATTCAAGCATGTTGTCAGTAAAAAAACTGCATTCGGTTATTTTCATATCTTGTTAAAAAACAAAATATGAAAATAAACTCATGCAGTTTTTAGACAACATGCTTTCATGGAAAATTATCGGTAATTTTGAAGTACAAATATCAGAAATTAATAAAATCATATATAAGTTGTGATAATGAAGGCGTTTATCTTTGTAACATTCAGTGCTATTTTTTAATATTGGCAACGCAAACTCGGAGAGAGATGACATTTCGTTCAAACAGGGCGTTTTAAATATTCTCTTCTAGTTTCGTTATTAGGTTCGTTATTTGTAAATGTCAGAAATTTGCGTTTTGACATTTGTCTACACTTGTATATATATTGCAATATTAATTCTTATTTTTTCAGATTGTGGTAGGGTAATGAGCCAAAAAAACTAGAAGAAAATGATTTTTTGAAAATGGTGAATTTCGGTAGTTTTTCGACTTTTAGTCACTTATCTCGAAAAACGGTTTTTTCGGAAAAATGTTCAGGAAATACTGTTTAATTCTGCTCAGTTCACGTAAAGTAGTCATTTTTGTAACTTTATTTGACTCTGTTTTAATTTTACACATTTTTCACGGAAATTTGGGAAAACATGTTATGTACGTTTTTCATAGGCAATGATGGGAAGAAGGGAGAGTTGTATTCTCATGCATTTTTCGGGAGTGTACTGCTTTCTTGATATCCTCATTCAAGGATTCTCAAAGCATGACAATTTTTCTATAACTCTAGCAGAACATATTTTGGTTGGTCTCACATTTCACCATTACCAATTTCATTAAATATTTTTTTTCTCCAGGTATAGTATGGTTCCGTTGGAAAGGATGGGACTACACGCTGAAAAAATCAGTCATGATGATCAAACCCAGAAGTTTCGTGGGCGGCACCTAGTTCAGGCTGGAATTGAAATAGCCAATTTATAATCGCCGGTGAAATCATCCTCATTCGTCGTAAAACATTCACCGATCATAAAATTATTTATTTCAGACAAAAACCTCGACGCAGAGTTTACCTACTTTTTACCTCATAGACATAGTCGCATTTCGTTTCAACTCAAGCTTAGTTCATGCAAGCGTAAGGTAAACAGCCGCAATTCCGTAAGACAAGCTGTATAATGGAGAAACCGATTTATGAAAATGAAAAATATCCCGATTTTTCCGGCTTTACGATGCCTTAACATGCTTCCCAGTCTTCTTACCTTTGTGCGTTACTTACCTTACGTTTCACACGAACTAAGCTTGAGTTTTGTGTTCGATTTTCACCAAATGCATTGTGAAACCATATCTTGACATATAAATTGATATTGAGATTGTGGTGAGCTTCAACTATCTGAAACGGTCAGGCTAATGAATTCCTAGTGGGATATCTAAGCTAGCTAAAGGAAGCACAAGGGCAGTGAGCTCCAAAATTTCCAGATCCAGAAACCTACGACAATCTGTTCGTAGGCAAAAGTGCCTGAAATTCAAAGGTAACTTTTTTCTCCACAAGACTCATTTCATATTCCACCAAAGCTTTCGAAAACTTCCCAATGATATGATATACATTGAAAAATACATTCCATCTTATCAACTAAATACTCTGGATTCACGTTTCGAATCTTGTGTCTCTCAGCAGTATCATTTCTTTGTAATTTGTTTTTTTTTTTGTTATAACGAATATCCCAGGTACCTATTAAATCCCTCACAAGCTCATTTGAGAGCTTGTGCTAGCAAGAGATACACAGAACCTACATTTGATTATGGCTCCGTAAGTGGACGGCAAATGTCAATTCGAATAATTTCTTGGTTTGGCTACCACACCATTATTTTGCTATTTTGCAAGATTTGGATTGACTACGATTATTTCTGCAAAATCGGACACAAATCGTGACATAAGTTGAAGGTGGAAAATCTACCAATAACATGGGTAACAAATTTACGTTTTAAAGTGCTTATCTGAATAGCCAATCACACAAGGTAGTGTTCTGGGGCCTTTAGTCTTTAATTCATATATAAATGATTTATCAAATATTTTTCGAAATTGTAAATATCACTTCTTCGCAGATGACACTATGATTTATGCAGAAGCTGGTGATTGTATTCCTCTTACAACTGCAATGAACTCGGAACTTTCTAATATAATTGAATGGACAAATTACAATGAACTGAAAGTGAATATAGATGAAACAAAATGTATGATATTAGGATCAAATAGACAAAAAATAAATCAAAATAAATTCACATTTGAAATTGGAAATGATAACATTGAGATGACAGAAAAATTTAAATATCTTGGGATTATAGTTGACTGTGAATTAAAATTCAGTCATCACATAGATTATATTTGTAAAAAAATTTCTAGGAAAATTTTTGTACTCAGTAGAGTTGGCGAAAATTTGAGTGAATCTTCGAGAAAATTAGTGTACAATACCATAATATTGTCCCATTTCACATTCTGTAGTACAATTTTATATATTTCGTCACGAACGGATAGAAAAAGACTCCAAGTATTACAAAGTCGGGCTATCAGGGTGATTTTGAGATGTGATAGGTATGAGCGAGTAAAGAGTATGCTTGATAAACTGGAATGGTTGAATATCGAACAATTTTTGATATACCAAACACTAGTTTTCATTCATAAAATAAATAAAAATTTAATTGCTCCTCATTTCAACGACATATTGAAAAAATCAGTGAAACACACTCACAATACTAGGGGACAAAATAACTATATATTGAATCAAAATAACCTTAAATCAACGCAAAATTCAACTTTTTTCAAAGGAATCATTGAATATAATAAATTATCAAACGAAATCAAAAGAAACAATTTATACAGTTTCAAGTTTGCTGTTAAAAATAAATATTTAAATATGAATTGAATTCATATCGAATTATCTACATGGTAATTGATTTATATATGTTTTTTTGTAATTTGAATCTTCTAGATAATATTGTTGAGTATCTCTAAAAAATATTATTTACGTTCAGTTATCATGAAAGATTGTTAAATAGCTATTGAGCTAAATGAAGTTGTTCTATTCTATTCTATTCTATCTTATTTGTGGTTAGAGGAATTCCACATAAAAATACGATAAAGACAATATTTCACTATTCTGACTTTATTGCTTGCTGAAAATTTTTCAAATATTTTCTCAATTTTTTCTCACAGCCCTTGAAAAGGTATTGGATGAGTTTTTCAAGCATTAGTTGAAAATTTGTCACCCAAGTTATTTCAAACACTAAAAAGTTAAGTTACCAGTAACCCCTGCAAATTTAGATTGATATATTAGTTTTATCAATAGTTATGAGATCATATATAGGTATGATGCATGATTCAAGTTAGAGAGATTCAGCACTTCCACGAAGTTTGTGAAACTACAAAAATATACGTTATATAATGACTGAAGTTTTTTCTTTCATATTTAAATGGAAAGGAAAATTACGTGGCTCTTCACATGAAAAAAATATTATTTCAGTATATACATCGACTAAATTGGCTTGCTCAAATGAATCAAAATTTTCATTTTCAAGAAATATTTCTTATTCATCTCACCGAGAAGTAATATAGGTACCAAAATATTTCAAGTACTTACTTCAGTCAGTATATACGTGAAATTTTGCTAACATTAAACTTTGGACTAAAGTTCACAAGACATATCGGATGATTATAAATTGGGGTCATATTTCGAAATTGAG
Source organism: Zygogramma bicolorata (assembly GCA_032362365.1). NCBI lineage: Eukaryota > Metazoa > Arthropoda > Insecta > Coleoptera > Chrysomelidae > Zygogramma > Zygogramma bicolorata. The sequence goes on from JAVJAQ010001667.1 coordinate 952,145, forward strand.
TATTTGATAAAATATGAGACATATGGAAAAGACTGTGACTTATCGAAAATTGTAATTTTGTATTATCATCGATAAGCTTGTATGTAAGTTGTAAATTTTTATACGAGGCTAACGGGACATGATATGCAATGTTCGTAGTAGACATGGAAACATCATTCATTAGATAAATGTACCTTTTTAGCATCAATATGATTGTTTTGTAAATAATATATTTTTCAGAGTTATTGTATAAATATATTTTAAATAAAGTAAGTTTAGATTACATAAATTTAAAATGGCGTTTCATTTCGGAGAACCTAGATAAATTATTTCGGCATTCATGAAATATTTGTTCAATGTAGTTGACAATGTATCAGATACCTCAGATACCTAATCATGAGTGATTTTATATAATATAATAATAATAATTTGTCTTTATTCATATTGAAATTTTACAACACATTCAAATCAAATTTAACAATATAAAAGGGCGGAATTCAGTCGCCCCTATCCGGAGATAATGGCAACTGCTCTTCCATCCAACCCATAACACCATCATTACGTAAGTTCCAAGAATTAAATTAAATCAAAACTAAATATTTTTTTTCTCTCATGATTCTTAGCAATCGAGTACATTTCTTATTATAATATAGTCATAACATAAGAATGAATAGAAACATTAGCTCAATTGTTGACAAAAGAATATTTGGGGGGGAACTAAGTGGGTAAGCTAAGTGGAGGCAACTAGGGGTAAATTCATCTGAAAAAATATATTTGAACATTCATTTGGTACATAACAGCAGAAATTAGAATATACTATCATTTTTTTCAGCGAGTTTTTGAATTTTGATTCAGTCATGACTTTCCTTGGGTCAGGGATTGCATTATACATTTTTGTAGCATTATATAGAAATGATCGTTGGTAGAGTGATGTATGGTGCCTTGGGGGGTTCAGGCGGTACCTATATCTGGTGTTGACTGTGTATACATTCTCTCTGAACTGAAGCTTTTCAAATAAATAAACTGGCGATCGGGATTGAATTAAATCATGAGTAAAACAACACAAATGTAAAATCCATCTTTGCTTCATCGTTAACCATCCGGAGTCTTTAATTTTATGCGAAATGGAGTTGCGTTTTCTTACTCCGTAAATGAATCGGGCACAGGCGTTTTACACAAGTTGAATGCGATTTCTATCATGATTCGTTAGACATGAATAATACACTATGTTAGCGAAATTGAAGTGGCTCAAGACCAAAGTATCACATAGCAATTTCTTTGTCTTGAAATCGGGAAGTTTTTAAGTATTATTAATCAGTTTCAGATTGCAATAAGCGGTCCTGATATTTTTTGTAACGTGCTCACTGAACCTCAACTAGGAGTCCATTATTAAGCCTAGATTTTTTGCGGAATCAATGATTTCTATTGATTCAGAATCATCTGCAATATTCATTTGTTCCTGTAGCTGAATTCGATGATTTTTGTTTCCAAAATTCAACAACTTGGATTTCAAAGGATTAATGATTAAACAGTGGTGTTTTGATGCAATTGAAAAATTGTCTAGGTCCTCATTGAGGAAAGTACATGCTTCTTGTAAATTGTTACGTTCGAAAGAATAATAAATTTGCGTATCATCCGCATAATAATGGGATTTGCAATGTTTTAAATGATAAGGTAAGTTAGCTGTATATATCATGGAGAGTAAAGGACCTAAGATTGAACCTTGAGGGACCCCAGTGCTAAGATTTAGCGGGTCGGAATACCCTGTCACGAACTTTCACTATCTGAATGCGATCCTTGAGATAATTCTTCATCATGAGTTGTGCACTATTAGTGAAACCATTATAGTGCAATATTGATAGTAAGAGTTCGTGGTTGATGCGGTCGAATGCCTTTGAATAGTCTAATAAAACAAGTGAAGTTAGACGATTTTCATCGAGGGCAGAGAATAAGTCGTCCGTAACCTTGAGCAGGGCGGAAGAAAAACTGTGATGGGGCCGAAAACCTGAGAACCTTCCCAACGTGTCATCAAGAATAACAAAGATAAAACAATAAAAGATGAAAAATCAGGAGTTTATAAATTGAATTGTGGATCTTGCTCCAAAGTATATATTGGCCAGACAGGTAGACCATTAAAAAGCCGCATACGTGAACATCGTATGAATTATGAAAAGAAAACAACTCATTCATCATATGCCAATCACATTTTGGAGGAAGGCCATGACTTCGACAAAAATTTCGAAATTCTGCATGTTGAAAATAAAGGCATTAGACTTAATTATTTAGAATTTTTGGAAATCAATAAATTAAAAAATTCAAATTGTTTGCTAAATGATCAATTGGATCTCAATAGTTCCCCTTTGTTGAACTTATTCAATAAATAAGTAACTATGGTCCGATATCATAATCATTATCAGTGTAATTCTAGGAATCAGTATCAGTCATTAGCATCAGTTAATAAGTTTAGGAATCATCATCAGTGTCAGTTGTATCATTCTAGGAATCAGAGATAATTAGAGTAGACCTTGATGTATTTAAGGAGCTTTTAACGAAGAATAATTTAGTGTTTAAAGACATCGCTTGATAAAGATACAGTGTATCGAAACATGTCGCGAAGACAATAAATTTTGTGGAAATTTAATCGTGTCTACCTTATAGCGTAATAACTATGGATTTCCATCAAGTAAAGGCCACCTCAATCCAAAATTTTTCACTACAAAATAATATTTCAAATGTTTAATATATTCATTTTTATTTCCTTATTGTTGTTTAATATCAATTTATATTTTTTATCATCCAATTTTCCATTTTTTGATTTAATTTTTCAGTTAATTCAATAATGTTGAATTATATATAATTTTTAATAATGTATTTTCTAATTTATCGTTACTCTCCTCTCCTTTCATTTCTGTTTCTTATAGGTATGCACCAAAAGTGAAACAGTTTTTCTTGCATATTTCCCATATACTAGATTAATCGCTCTTGCCGTATACGGGTTGCGTTTTATATCTTTTTTATCTCACCAACGTTTTTTGCAAAAATTATAGTCGGATGTCCAATAAAAATCCCCCAAAACCAAATTTCTCGGTGCGACCCTGTCTAGAAAATCGATCCGCTCTCTTCTCCCACTCACTCCCATAGAGAGATTATACTCTTTCTCTGGGTTTATCAGTGAATCAATAGTAGTTAACACGTTGACGACCGGCGTCAAAAGGGATGCATGGAGCCCCCGGGACCGGTATTTATTTTTTAAATATTTCTGTAGATTTCGGTCTAATTTTCTATTTGCCCATGATATTTTTGGGAGAAAATGTTGTTTTTGTCTTATTTTGACTTTTTTATGTGAGACACCACATTGACCTCACGGTGTCCCAAGAGTACAATTCAATTCATCGGACCGCGTGCGGTCAATGCGATGTCTCAGACAGGATATTTCATTTCTGAACATTCGTCACCCTGGGTCCACTTGTTCACTCAGTTTTAGTTTGTGTTTGACTGTGAGCTTGTACGCAAGTAGCATGGGTTCTTACGAACAGGAAGAAAAACGGCTAGAAATGCTTTGGCAAGAAGTTTTATGTCAGATGAAGAAGATCCGTTTCATGATGACATTCCGTCAGACGATTATCAACCTAGTGAAAATTTTACTTCGTCGTCTTCGGACGATGCGCCTTATACACATTCCAAAAGGCCTTCACAAAATCAAGGTGGTTCATCCAGGGTACGACATGAGAAAAATAAAACCGAATTATCGGCGAGAGCGGGTACCTCTAAAAAAAATTATGAATAGAAAGATAAATAGGCCAATGAAAAAAACATCTGTTGTACAAGAAAATATGGAACTTGATAGTTCCAGTAATGAGAATGACTCTTCCCTAAGTCAGATATTTACGGGAGAAGCAGAAACAGGAAACGTAAGTATTTATTCATTTTTGTTTCATTCATCCAAATATCGATAATTGTATTTTGAGTTTTGGCCGAACTTATATGTACATTATATTTTCCTGACTGAAAAAATTGTTGCAGATCGACCCATCAATGGCAGATGTGGTCACCAGATTTACTATGGAATCAAGTAGTGACGAAAAAGACGATAATCCAAATGGAAATATAAAATGAGGCCCTGTTGATGGAAATTCTCTGAAAATGGATCTGCATCTGCGAATGTTGTAATGTCCCCTATGAGAAATCTTTTAAATTCTGGAAGAACACTTTATACGACAACTATTATACAAGCCTAAGTCTTGCGTCGGAATTATTCCATTGCAAGACTCATCTTGTTGGAACTTTGCGATCGAATCGCAAATTCAACCCAAAAGAAGCAATTATGACTGCCCCCGTTGTTCATTTTGGTATATGATATGATGTGTATATCCATTTGCGTTTCTTTATCCTCAATTGTAGCATTATTCAACATGTTTTCGTTGCAATAAATATTTCAGCCCAGAGAAGACCATTTTTCAAATCAATACGTGTAAAATATCATTATTTCAAAAGTTACCAATGAAATTACCAACCCGCTAACTTCACCTAGTCCCCCGGACCGCTTTTCAACACATCCTATCCTTTTAACACTGTGCCGTGTACTCTACGGAAGGTCACAGCCGTCGATATTATAAATATGTTGTGACACCATTTGATCTCACGTGGTCCTGGAGGCACATATACCCGTGACACCACTTAGATCTCACCCGGTCGTTAACGTGTTAAGGCAATGATGTAGCAATCAAAATAACCAGAGTACCTACTAACTAGGTATAAATGGTCTCTTTGTCTTTTCTTGCTCTGTAAATCAACACATAGCAAACTTTTTCCTACACCCCGCATGAATTAAAAATTTATGTTAGGTTTGTTCTGGTTCGAATATCCAGAACTATTTCAAACCTGCGCAGGACATGATGCGTAGAAGCAAAAAATCCCAGACAGTCCAGGACAGTCTCGAACACTTGGTTGAACCAGAACGCTCTTTTTGAGTGACCACTGCGCCATCTTTCGTATACAGGGAGCTTTTATTTGACAAGTGGGCAGCTTGGAAATTAATGGTTTCAACACAGTAGGTTTGAGTTTTGAGTTCGCTGTTCGCTGCCATTAAAAAGTATTTTGGGATTTTGGGCATATATATTTGGGAGTTCACTCAGTTCATTGTTTGTTCGTCATTCGTAATCGCAGTTTGAAACGTTCCTTAGTATAATTTCATTATTTTTCTTTAACATTTTTGGTACCATGTCAGGTAAACATTGAGTGAAAAAGTGCATGCTCCCGATATAACTGAAAAATAAATATTTTTCAGAAGACGCTATAAGGTAGACAGGATTAAATTTCCACAAAATTTATTGTCTTCGCGACATGTTTCGATACACTGTATCTTTATCAAGCGAATGTTTCTAAACACTGCCGCACATTGTCGCGAAGACAATAAATTTTGTGGAAATTTAATCGTGTCTACCTTATATTGCTTATAGCGTAATAACTATGGATTTCCATCAAGTAAAGGCCACCTCAATCCAAAATTTTTCAGAAGAATATCAATTGTCAGAGTTTCTAATACAAAATGAAAAAAATGACGATAGGGATGGAGATACCCAGTAAACACCAAAGGTGTCTGAAACATGTCAACGGAACCGTAATAGGTAGCATCTGAAACATTCGAAAGATACGTTCCAGAAATATATCTTGAACATTTCATGAGAGGAGCAGCGTGTCTGCAATGTTTCAAATGCACAGATAAAACATGTAAACAAATGACATATCTGAATAATCCATTGCCTATATAATAAAAAAAAAGAAAGTTATTGATTATATTTCTGACAGAATACAAATATACTTCGAGTGAATAAATATAGATTTAGGAGTGTGCATGACTACTAAATTATTGAGAAATATTCAAGAATGGGACCAAATGCCATTATGATGCACATCAAAAATTTTCAATAGTCAATACCTATTTTTCGAAACTTTTTTTGGGAATTGAATATTATATCATGTCGAAAAACTAATACCTACAAGATGTTTCAGAAATCTCCATAGTTCATCGAATATTCTTCTATAACAGTTATCGATTATTTTCAATAACCAATATTCAATATTGAAAGTTATTGAAGATTCACCAGAATAGACCTGATTGTGGGCCGTGGATTTGCTTTCGTGGAAGGTTCTCGCATTCGCTTCTGTGAGCGCAAATATCTTAACAATCCTCATCGTAATAAAAGTTCCGCTCAAAGCAGTATTCAAATAACCCGCGTATTTGTTTCGCCGGGTCACAGAATCGATCGATCAGTCTTAGTTGTGACTTGTGACCACTAGCCAATCAGGACATTCGAAATTCCGACATTCGTCATCGGTCATCGCTCGCCGCCAAAACAACCAACGCCAACTGACACTGGACTGAGTTGAGTAGTGGAGTGGCCATTTTGTGATTTTGTGTCTTGCAGATGATTTTACTGTTTTGTATTGTCGAATGTGCTTGGTCCTGAACCTGAAGTTGAATTTGCGGTATAATTCAATTGCAGCTTTCTTTTTGGAAGTTTCAAGCCCCGGGGCAGCTAATTTCAGCTTTACCATTGGTTGGAAAATGACATGTGTCAAATTCCACCAATAGTGAAGCTAGAATTAAGAGCCCCGGGGCTTGAAACACTCAAAAAGAAAGCAGCAATTGTCTCATGATTATGAGTACTTTACAGAAATATCAAAAGGTATGTAAATAATTGATATGATCGAACGATACCTGTTGTTATACTTAGGTTACAGAATTTGGGGATTGAATTACATGTGGTGGGATTCATGAACATACTTGTTATTTTGTGCATGTGCATCATGTAATATAATATCTAGTTTGCATGATGTTGATTCCATAGAGAAGCTTGTGCATCATTTTGAAGGTGGCAATTCAATAATGTTTGTTTTATACACAAGAACATGATATATCCCTAGACAGTGCAACTAATTTGTTGTATCAAATTGTTGTTGAAGGCTCAGGCATTTTATTGTGGAATCAATTCGAGACAATTGTTCACTGCCATACTTTTGTGGATTGAAATTTTCATGAACCAATCTTGGACCGATATCTATCTATCTGTTATTCTAATCATTATATTTTCATGAATTGCATTTTTATTTACAGCTATTTCACTGATGTTACACATATGGATAGACAAAGACTTTTTAAAACAACTACAAAGCAAAGCTCAGACAAAGAAGACTCGAGTAGTAATGGCAACGAAACTTCAAGCACATCAAGCACACGTGAGTGAAATATTCGTTATGAAAAATGATGCTTTTGAACGATCTCTTCAACAAAAAAGACTTATGAAAATGTTCATCAACTTCTAAAATGATAACCAAGAAAATGATGCCATTAACAATTAACACAAATGTATGAGTTTTTTATCATTTACAGTATCCTTGAATGGGGAAATTGATAAAATCATAATGCCTCCGCCATCAACAACCAAAATACTCAAAAAGCTGACAGAGACAGAAAAACTTCACTTAAATAATACTGATGATGAACCAGGTGAGTAAGACACTACTTTATTGAATATAAATTTGTGATTGACTGAATATTGAAATATTTCAGATTGTTGCTGCGTTTATGTGAGAAGAATGAATGAGCATGTGGTTGCTCTGAGAACACTTCTGGATGGGCACATCATAAACTTGAAGAAAATTATCCCATCTCAGGCAGCTGAACCCATAACAGCATTTGACACAATTCCACAAAATGCATTCGTGAAACACAAGAAATCGATGCAATATGAGGAAAACTTGAAAAACTCATCAGAAGCAAGAAAACAGTTGGTTAGTTTTTTGAATCTTCTAAAAATCATCATTATGTAAAAATTATTTTAGGAAACTCTCTATTACATGTGGAGGGGACTGTCTCAATGAGATGATTAAACGAGGGTTGATCAGGATATTCTCAAATAAATTGGCAAGAAAACGTTCATGGTATGGCCGAAAAGAAAAATATCCATTGAATCAGTTGGTAGTTATATCCACTTTGAGAGGTGAGCATGTAAATTATGTCAGTCTGAAATGAACTGAGAAAAAATTCAAAATAGTTCAATTATTTTTTAAATATGTAAAAAAGTGCAGTAATGACAATTTTATTGAGACTATGTAGAGAGGGGATTCTTGGAATTTGGATCAATTAAAATCAATAATTTTTCTACCAACCGTATTTCTATAGGAATAAATCACACTTTGATTTCATAATACTTCTTTGGACTAAATACCATCTTTTTGCACATCTAGTGCAAAAAATACTCATTTTGCAACTTTTAATATGAAATGATTCAATAGTCTTTTTTGCACTAGTATCACATAACTATATTTTTCAGAGTCATGATAAAATTTAACATATTTTTTAGATGCTGCCCGAAAAAGGTTTTCTTCAATGACGGATAGTGACTTCGAGAGATTTACCTCAACATGGTTCCGCCAAGCAGCCCTTTGTTTCAAAAGAGAAAATGATAAATAGCGAGCCAGTTGTATATATTTAATCATCGCAGTTATTATATTATAATAACAATTATCAATAATAAAGAATGATGAAATGCTACCTGTTTTTTTTTTCATTTCACATAACCTTCTCACATCCTTTCTATAAATTAATTGCTATACTGAGAGTCGATTTAGAAATTGGCAAAATTAATTTTGAGCTCTTTTTTTCTCTTGCATCATACATTTAAAACTTTTGTGTCTACTATGTTTCAGATACGTGTCAGATGACACTTAAAATGATTTGTTCAAGCAACGTTTCAGATATGTGTTTTGATATATACATGTGCAGTTATGTTATGTATCAGGAATGTTTCATATGAAACATTCTTTGTGAAATGTTTCATACCTAGGACATTTCTGGTGTCTGCCATGTCTCAGGAACGTGTCTGAGTCAAAAGATGAAACGTTTCGAATGGAAAATGATTGGTCTCAGAAATGTTTCAGACACATATTTTGGTTATCTGGGTAACTTTTTTAGCAGGGAGAGAATCCTAATACTTTTGGATTTGTATAGATCATACAAACCAAAAGTAGGTAGAGAAGCTTACGCTTACAGCTTAATAAACTATAAACAAACACCTACCCTACCTGCGACTTGAACTTGACTGCGCATGCGCATCGAGAACAGTTTTCATCAGTTCTCGCTCAAGAGCAAAAACAAGTCGTGATAGTTCAGGACTGTCCGAGATCATTTTAAATGCGAAACCAGAACAGAGGATTCATCAATCCGAACTTGTCCTCGACAAACCAGAACGCTCTTTATTAACTGCGCATGATCCTGACGTCCGAGAACCACAATTTTTCAGAACCAGAACAAACCTGTTGGCAACTCTTAGAGTACACCCTGCCTCTATCCTTTAGGGATGAAGGAAAATAAAGGGTACTGTAGTCGGGGTAGTTTGATTTTAGGACTTGGCTGCACTGGGGTGTTACTGAAAGCTGAGTTTGACATTTTATCATATAAGGTGTATCATCCAACATCATTCAAAAAACTATAAAATTAAATCTGAACATTGTATACCTTCTCAAGAAACAGAATAGTTTTTCCAACAGGTCCATACACAATTAACAGTCCCATATGAGATTTTACCCATTTAATTTTTCAGCTGCTAACATGTCGCAGATTACCATTCGAAAAACCTTATTTTACTCCTTCACAGCTTCTTTACTGTTCACCTCGATCGTTCTCATTCTGTATCACTTACTGACTGGAAAAGGAGAAAGAATAAGTGTAGGATGGTTCTTGGAAGAAACCTCACCTCATATGTGGTGTTGTCTGGGGATAGGACTGGCTGTTTCCCTTTCGATTGTGGGGGCTGCAGTCGGCATTCATACTACCGGAGTCAGCATTGTCGGAGGAGGGGTGAAGGCACCTCGAATTAAGACAAAAAACTTGGTTTCAGTCATTTTTTGTGAGGCAGTTGCAATTTATGGTTTAATTATAGCTATAGTTCTCTCAGGCTACATGGAGGATTTCACTTGGAATCTGGTGGTGAATGATGAAGCTCTGAAATCTAAAAATTGGTTGGCAGGTATGTACATCGCCACTTTGAGTATTATACCTTTGATTTTCTCAATTTTTTCAGGATATCTTATGTTTGGCTCAGGTCTCTCAACTGGAATGGTTAATTTATTCTGTGGGATGGCTGTGGGAATTGTTGGCTCGGGAGCAGCATTAGCTGATGCTGCCAATTCTGCTTTATTCATGAAAATACTTGTCATAGAGATTTTTGGTAGTGCTATTGGTCTTTTTGGTCTAATTGTTGGAATATATATGGTTTCCAAAGTTCAAATGGGGGACAAAATTCACTAAACGCATGTGAATTGCATAAAGCTTGACTCATATATAAAAAAACGTATTCACTTGATGTTTTCAATTTATAGGGCTTGTGGTAAAATCTGTGTTATTTAAAAACTCTGTTACAAACCCATATCAGCACAACCTTATTGTGTATCACAAGGGTAAGTTCTTAAAAAAAGTATTTGAGATTGTTGACATGTAAATATTGGGGTTTAGTCTGAGATGCATTGACTGATGTTAGTTACTGGTTAGAGGAAAAGTTTCATGGTCTACATGCCCTCTATTTCCATTGATCAACAAGAGCTGTCTTGCTTTCGATATAATATTAATTATTAACTGTCTTGTTTGTGTTAGGTTTAGAATGTATGTGTCAGTGTTCATTGTCAGTTTGACTTATGAAAATATAACTGAAGAAGCTATTGTGTAGCGATTTGGAAACCCTGATTTGAATGAAAATCACAGGGAATTCCTAATGAATTAGTATATTCGAGTATCAGCTACTTCCATTCCATTGATTTGACTTGCCATTACTGATTTTATGAAATGGCCGTGATATTTTTTTTGTTTGAAAATTTTATATTTAAGACACCTTTTGAGTATTTAAAACAATGTGATTGTTTTGTTAGACTACTTATATGTTAGTATGTTTCGGAACTTCAAATTGGAAGAAAAGTGATGAAAATGCGATAAGTTAGTGTAAGATCATCCTTTTTGTCTAGTCAGAGTGAGTCTAATCATAATGAGTTCAAAAATAAGATAATTACTTTGATTAGATTTGAGTATGCAGTGGATACAAAGCTCAGGGCCCATTACAAAAATAATTTCCAATATTGACAATGCAAAATTATTCCCTGATGTAGTTATTTCTGAATTTGACTTTCGCAGATTGAGACTTGGCACTTAGGAAATATTCTGAGGGCTTTGTTCTTGTCCATAGACATTTTCTTCTTGAAAGAACTGTATATCTCGAATTTGAAATATGAATGATCTGTATGAAAAGCAGACTCAGCTGCAGCTGAATAGTATTTGTTTCATGTATTCATTGAAATCAAAGATTTCCCAACTTTCAGAAATATATGTCTGTACATAGTAAATCTTGTTTCATTTTTGATAATGAACCAATCATTTTGAAGTTAAATTTCACTTGCAGAGAAATGTTGTGGAGATTTACCCACCTTCCAGAGATGTTGCTCTTTACCTGAAAACAAAACCATGAATTTTGAAATTTGGTGCTGTGATATATTCTGATAGAATGGGCATAGAAATATGTTCATCTATGTGAAAATATCTCTTACGAGTGCGCCAAATAGACAGCCTTTTGCAGACATAAGACTATAGTGGCATACTTGAAATTAGGTAGTTGTAAATGTCACTATGTCCGATTTTTGTGATAAATCTATTAGTTGAAAAGACGGTACAAATATTTACATAATCATCCATCTATAATATGCTAAAAATGCTCTTGAAATTTGATCGCCTTTTTTTATGTAGAACCCAAAAATATCAAGTTGCCCTTTTCTTACAAAGAATATGTTCAGAAGAATTTGAAATATTCAATGAAACGAATTATAGTATCTTCAATTGAAAGTTTTTTAAATTATTACACTTGGTGGAATGAAACAGATTTTCAGGAGATTTTTTTATTGAACAAGTTTTTTAACAAAAGCTAACATTCTAATGTGCAAAATATATAAATAAGCCAAAAATCGAACTGGGTTATGCACTAATTCTAACCAGATATACCCTTTGTTTACAAAAAGAAAATACCTTTTATATTCTCATTATACAATTGTTTATCTACTATATTATGTTTGTAATCCCAGGTAGATTATCTTTTGACTTGTTCAGGAGTTAGCATGATCTCACGAAGAAACTACAGCTGGAGTATTTGTTATATTCAGGGTAATAACAGCACCACTGAAAAGCAGGTCCAAACGCTGGCCTGTATATTCACAAGGTTTATAAGATCTCAAATATTTTAGTGAAAATTATTAATATGGCTAAGCCCAGGAGTTTTTAAAATACCCGTTGAGGTTCCTGCACGAAGATATCAATCGAAAAGCAGAAGATCCCAATCTAATTTTATCCATTCTTTCAAGGGCCTCTCTCCTGATTAAGAACAGAATTTACCAGCTCAGATTGTTAGGGTTCTACAGGATACAAAAACAAAAATAAGTGTACAAAGTAATTTTTGATAGATGAATTTCCCAAGCTTTTAATACATCTGAAACGATTCCTTCTGACAGAAATGTTCAGAATGGAAATGGATGTAGTCATACATTTTTCTCTTATTGTCGATATAAGAAGCAAACACCTGTAGCTATAACAAAGCAATGCTCGATCATAGTGAGAATTGTCATGATTCTTGAATGATGCTAATTGCTTCCAAAGATTTTATTTTCAAGGCTGTGAACAAAACCATTGTCATATTCACCCACAGACAGGTGGCAATTAGTCAACAAATTAGTGGTATGTTTGCTCCAAAACTAAACAGCTACTACTTAATAGTGGACTATTCTTCAAGTCTGATTAAACTATTGGAATGGCCCTTCCTCACCCCTATAAGCTCCGCCTGTTGAAAAATTGTATAGGCATTCTACAACAAAAGAGTATTTTCATTGAGAAAGTTTGATTTCAGTTGCATATAGCTCTTGGTTTCTACTACCCCCTCTTGCACAGATGAGGAGCATTTTTACTTTGTGATATGACTTTCCAATTCAAAGGGGCACCTTGAATTATTTTTTCTAGTTATAGAAAGATGAAGATAAAACCACTGGAAGAACTCAAGATTATTTGGGTTTCAATGTTCCTTTAGTAAGCTCTTTTTTCACAGGTGTTATTGTTGTATTGAATTGGAGAGGAAGTCAAAAATTTTTCTCAAAACTTCATTCCCTCTACAAAAATCATCACCCGTTTCGATAACAGAGATTCTTCTATACTGTTCAATTCAAAACTGCCAGTGTGTGCATGAGTCTTCTAAAACCCTACATATGACTGAGAGTGCAACACTCAATTACTATCTTTGCAACTAACAATAAATAATACTTCGAAATTGGGATATTTTTGTGGTTAGTGAGTTCACCCAATTATACTTCAATTATATTGCTGCCTCCTCCTAGCTCTCTGCTTATCAAACCTCAATTCCATTTCTTCCAAAACCTTTGGTGTATAACGTACAACCAGCTTGACAGAACCATGTGCTTGCTTCAGAAGCTCAACAGCTTTCTCGTGATTCTCACCATCCACAGACTGGAAGAATTATAGTATCAATAAGAATATTTCAATAATCAGACTCGTATTATACCTACCACTCCATTTACACTCAAAAGCTGATCTCCTCTCTTCAGTCCTCCATGTCTATCTGCCACTCCCCCTGGAATTATTCTAGAAATATAGATTGGAGAGTTTTGTTCCTTTCCACCCATGACGTTGAATCCCAGGCCTTCATCTGTCTTTGGAAGTTCTACAACCCTGGGATGAGCGTGCCCCTCACTAGCTGCAAATGCTGCCACAGTTGCTTTGGCAGTGGCAGAAGCTCGAACATCTTGTGAGCCCTGAATATCAACTGTTTCATACACATGTTCATATACCTCTCGAACAGCATTGAGGAAATCGCTTTGGAGAACTTTCTGAAGCGCTGCTAGTTTGGTTGCAGGTACCTCTCCACTTTTCTGTAATTTTTCTAAGAGCTCTATGGATCTCTTTATATCTGTAATGTTCAGAATGATGATAGGCTACCTGTGATATTAGTAGTTTACCTCTTGATAACGTCAAAGGTTCTCCTATTTGTGCCATTTTATAAAAGGTTCTTTCAGACGTACAAACCTACGCCTCACACTAGTTTTATTGTAATTATATTAACAAACAACAGGAACAATCGAGCATGAATTTAATTTAGGGCGTTTGACGTTTCAATTTCAATTCTTGTTTTAAAATATTTTCCTTTTACCCTCACGCCCTCTAGTGTATGACATATGACGTTGCTCGTTTCCGAATTGGCTGTGTCTAACAGCTCACAGCGCTTAAAGCTGCTTCACGAAATTTGTCATTTCACTATAGAAAACAGTCAAATTTTGCGCAGCGGCCTCGAGAGTTGTAAGCTGCTACTGCTGCACAAATTTGGACAGTTTTTTATGGTTATATGTCAAATTTTGGTCAGCAGCTTTAACCGCTGTAATCTGTTAGACGCAGCCTTTGTTTCGCTCAGGGATAAGGGATACCAGCGTTGCCACAGCTACTCCGTTCGGAGTAGATCTACTCCCATTGCATGTGTTTTACTCCGCTACTCCAAATTATCGAAATCTACTCCGCTTTGTGAGTTTGTCTTTTTTGTTAAGATTTTCTTCATTTTATTAGAGTTTTATTTATTTTTTGATCTCAGATTTTTTTGACATATAGCGCCGCGGGGTTATAAGTATTAGTGTTGATTTTATATCTAATAATTTATATTTCCTGATATATTTTTATTTTGTTTTAAAAACGAACACCAAATGTGGTTTCATACCACGAAGAGCTAAGACTGTATTTATATAATACTCAATAATTATATATTATTGTTTTTTATTTTCTATTTATTTTATGATGGAGCTTAATTTTTTCTCTCGAAAGTTGTGATATGTAATATTGCTGTCTCCTGTTCATTTGTTTGTAGTCTTCATTATTTTGGTAAGACTTTTTGTGATATTTGAATAAAAAGAATGGGAATTGTGAGGTGAGATAAAACAATATTTTACTTTCATATTGTTTAAAGTTTTGATAATAATTTGTTCTCTTTTTGGTCTGATATGTTTTGTGAGCTGAGATTTTGATGTGTTTATACACACATATTTATAAATTTTGTTCTTCTCATGTACAAACTATTTATTACATTGTAATACAGTTCTATTTATTCTTTCTTCCACGTTTTGTTTAGGATATAGAGTATTGAGAATCTGCATTATTCAATTTTGATATTACCTCTATGAATATTTCGAATTTTTTTTGAAAAATATATGAAATATGTAAGTAACTACTTCACTACTCGACTTCAAAACCTTTTTGGTTTTTTGTTTCACCGCCAAATTTCAACCAGCTGTCTGTCAGTTACCTGTCAAGTGTCAAATTTATGAAACAAAAAAGGATATGTTCCGTAAATCGTTTCGGTTAACCAGAGCGGTTGACAGCGGTTTTGGCCGGTTGACAGCGGTTACTGAAATTTTCGATATACGGAACGCTTGTCACTTGTCATACAGAATCATAATAATAAAAGGAAAAAGACTTTATTGAAAATTAGAAGAAGTAATTTACCTATCTGATTCATTTGACCTTAATTAATTATTAATTGTATTCTTTGGCACTTTATAAATCCAATGTCTTTCTCTCTCTCTATATTGGGATGGTCTTTGCTTCCGAGTGGTCGACTGCGCCTGCTCGGAAGCAAAGACCATCCCAATACAGAGAGAGAGAGACAATGTCTTTCTGTGCCTCATTATAGTTTTACTTGTGAGTTTTTCGTGTACAAAACTAGAATTATAAACCTGGTATTTGCTTAAATTGTTTTATATTTTCATAACGCAACGCAACGCTGAGGGATACGTTCATAAAATCACTTTGTAGTTTGTAGATTCGTATTTCCAATTCCCATTCCCAGTACAACTCAAAAGTCAGCGAAAGTCTCTTATACACTTGAATCTGCAATACGGATTTCGCCATCAACGATCAACCAGTGATGACTTATTGGCTTATTATGTTTCTCATATTTGGCAGCATTCAATCGAGCAATTCCCGGAGAAACGATGGCTCTGTTGCACTCGATATTTCAAAAGCGTTTGATCGAGTTTGGCATCGGGTTCTCCTTTCTAAGCTGCCGTCTTATGGTTTGCCTCCTCAGTTGTGGGCTTTGTTGAAGAGTTTCTTGTCTGATAGGTTTCTGTATGCGGTTGATGGAGTATCATCTGATATTCTCCCAATGAATGCAGGTGTTCCACAGGGTTTAGTTCTGGCGCCCACTTTGTTTCTGCTTCATATCAATGATTTGCTCGAGAAAACATCTTGTTCAACACATAGTTTTGCGGACGACAGTACTCTTCATACCAGTTTCTCTTCCAGAGTCCCCATACCAGCTCTTGAAACAAAAACTCAAAGAAACATTCACGTTAATAAAATTAACGACGACTTGGTAAAAATAATAGACTTGGGTGACATGAACTTTGGTGGAATTTAATGCTACGAAAACCCAGGCATGTCTCTTCTCAAGAAAAGCCGATCTATCATCATCAAATATTCATCAGATGTCGCAGGAGTAACTATTCCTACAAAATCCAGCATCTCGATGCTAGGAATTACGATCGGTGATAATCTCTCATGGAAAAACCATGTGAGATCGATCGCTAAAAGTGCTCCCCAGAAACTTGGATTTCTATTTTGTGCGAAGAAATACTTCACTTCTCGTCAGCTTCTAATGATCTACAAGGCTCAGATACGACCTGTTCATGGAATACAGTTCTCATGCATGGAGCCCAGCACCAAAACATTCATTGAGGCTTTTCGATACTATTCAGAGAAGAGCAATTCGTCTTGTTGGTGATTCTTCGCTCACAGACTCGCTCACTTCATTGGAACATCGTGTAGAAGAGTCGGAGACTTGTCTCTCTTCTATAGATACTTTCACGGTCGATGCTCTTCCGAATTGTTATCAATCGTTCCCCCCTTGGCAATATCCACACGGATGACGTTACTCGACGAGTACAGAATTCCCACCCCTTTGTTGTGAATTTGGAAACCTGTCGAACCTCTCTTGTCCAGGGATCTTTTTTCAATAGAACAGCTGAGCTTTAGAACTCCTTGCCA
This sequence comes from Zygogramma bicolorata, assembly GCA_032362365.1. Classification (NCBI taxonomy): domain Eukaryota; kingdom Metazoa; phylum Arthropoda; class Insecta; order Coleoptera; family Chrysomelidae; genus Zygogramma; species Zygogramma bicolorata. The sequence goes on from JAVJAQ010001667.1 coordinate 969,252, forward strand.
AAAGCGGTTTTTCCTGGCTTACAAAAGTTCAGAAATTCAAAGTAAATGTTATCTCCTGTCCCTTGATTCAAGCGGTGTTATTTGAACATTACAGGGCTCCCCTTCCGTGTGAAAATCTGCATATAAAAAAAATTGATGGTTACCTTCCAAACCAAGTAACATATTTTTGATTTTTTGGTGGATCTAGTGAAGGAGTCCATAATTTATCGATTTGCTGATGGGGGTTGTATGGAAGAACGCATTATATTTAGCATTTTTTTCCGATAACTCCAAAATTTTGTCAGGTGTTAAAATCAGTGGTGCATATCTTCGCTATTCACGTTTGGGAATTGTTGCATGAATGCCCCTTCTTTAATACAACTATTTGAGATAAGTTGAACACAAGTGAAGTTGGTTTGCATGAATTCACCGTATATGAAGTTCTTCCAGATGAAAAATAAAGAAACATATTATCATTTGCCCACCAAGAAACTGAAGAGTGAATTTTCTTTGAGCAAAACGAGATCTTGTCTGGGCATGATCATAATCAATTCTAAAAACTGCTATATATTTCTGCTGCGTGGAAATGTCCCAAATACTATTTGCTTCAAGATTTGTATGCTTATGCTTCACAAAGGTCCATGGATAATATTCACGTACCTTTCAAGTGCTTGTAAAATATTATTTTATTTCTTTGATACAACTTTATATTTACTTTTTTGGTTTCTTGCAAAATGAAAGTTAATCAAACTTTATTCCATAAAACACCATTTTCTAAAACACCCTTGCGAGTCAACCGACCAGAAAACAGCACTATATACCACTTTCCATACTTTTGGTACATTGTAACGAACGGTAGCAGGGTTTGTAATTGTTGTTTTCCTTTCATTTCTCTTCCATGTACCCACAATAATCCCTCAATATTTTCTTTCTAAATCTGTACCTCTATTTCAACCTATCTGTATCAGTTTATGTTTACAGAATAGACAACTTTACAATTTATAATCCCACCGGCTCTGTGTGGTAATTGCTGAAAGGGCATTATTTTCGTATTATTTTAACATTAGCACTTGCTTTTCAACACTTCTCAACTAGTTCGCACTTCAGCAAAAACAAATCCCAACGCTAGATCACCAGATGTAACGGCTGCGAGAGTTATTGTAATTCTGCATGAAAGCTTCTAGTATCTTATTTCTCTCTATGTAAATCATTCATCAACAATTACTTTATGCTTGCCTCAAAAAAAATCATATATCAGATTACAATCCCTCTGCACGTTATCAGAAGGAACAATTGGCTAAAGGCGTTTGAATTCATTAAGGTAGCGACTGTCACCAGACGTAGATTTCTCCACGTCAAATTTTTGGATGTTAAGGCAATTCCCGAAAGGAACATGAATTCGGCCCTTTGCACGAAGAAAGGGTATTTAGTGTGAAACCTAGGGTTTAATTTCTGCTTCCTCGTATGCTCTGAAATCTCAAAATAGGGCGGCTTGTAAGGAAATGAAATGCTCTGATAACATCAAGTAATATATTAGCAACGAAATGAAAATAGGAACTTACAAAATAGATTCAAAGAAATATGTATATCAAAAGAAATATGCATTGAAAACAATTTATAACAAAAAATACATTTACCGTACTATTTAGTTTAATGGTCTTCTCTATTCATAAGAATAATGAAAATTCCACAAACAGAAAAATGTGTACTGAGGACACAAAAATCTGATGTACTTATCTATAAATGCCTCTAAATTTGCGATGCTGGCTAAATGTATATTATAGGCCGCCCTACGGCCCATCTCAATTAGTACTCGATGTCATTCAGAGAGAGTCAGAAATATTTCTCAACTTGTGATTCAAACAACGGATATAAAATCATAGATGGTTTCTCTTCCCAAAAATGAATGAAATGGTTATTTACGTTAACACACAGCAAAAATTGACATACCAATTGGTCTTCTGTCTACCTTGTATGGCGGTTTCTTGGCGACTCCCATTCCATATTTTTTTCTGGGTTTCCAAATACGAACATATTCAAAGCCAAACGACACTTATGCACACGAATTACTAATATTCTTATTTTTCCTGATTGTAATTAACTTCTACCTCCGTGACTTGAGACGCGACCCCATAATTCAGAGAGGGACTACGAATCCCTCCCGCGCCCAACGCGCGATTCCCGCTCGCGGAGATCTCTCGATCTTCTTTCTAGCGCGACCTACGTTCAACTACATATGAGCGACCTTTTCTCGTCCACTCTCATTTTTGCATATTTTGCAAAAATCGCAATTCTTTATAGCTGGATGAATGTAACCATTCGTCGGACTGATCCCACGCGAAGGCAATGTTTTGTCTATCCAAAAGTTTACACATTGAAATCTCATATCTCGTCTAGACTGAAACAAAGACTTCTTTCATTGGGTGTTTCGTGAGAGGAATTCTCAAATGAATTTTGATACATTGTATACGAAGCTTTCATATACAGGGTGCGAATACTAATATTGAGTTTACTTAAAAATGCTCAGCATTACATCATGCTGTCATCATTTTATAATTTCTTATTAATGAAGTGATTTTCTGGCACTTACAAAGTTTCACAAGAATTCGCATATTCTCAATCTTTTATAGAAATTATCAATGTAAATATGTAACCATTGTTTGAGAGAATGGTCATTGTTAAATGAAGTCTGAACCAGGAAAATATTTCAAATGAAAAAACAAAAATTTTATGAAACTGACATTTTATTTTCGTTCATAAAATGTTGATAACAGACCACTCAGAAGTCTATGTTGTTTTCAGACACACCTAAAATAATACCAATACAAAAACAGAGAGGAATGTGAAACATACAAACATTTTGATCCTCATTGACCAATTTTATGCTTAAAGGCAACAGTGGAATGTTATTCGATACAAATTTGTAAAAAAATAAATTAAATTTTATGAATAGGTTATTTTTATAACAGAGCTTTAACTTCATCGTAAAATACTAGTACAAGAGCAGCTCCTGTACCACGTAGAACGTTGGATAGAGCACCCTTGAAGAATGCTCCTGGTCCCTCATTTTTGGCAATCTTCACCCAACAGTCCAGAGTATTCTTGTACATGATATCACCCTTGGCACGTCCAGATTGCATCATCATTCGCCTTCTCACAGTGTCGAATGGATAGGAAATGATACCAGAGGTAGTTGTAACAGCCTATAATGAAATCGGCCATATCAATTGCAAATCTAGGATAATTCATCATATGAAAAGCTGAATCAGAATCAATCAGTAAATGGGTAGTGGTAATCTAGAGTCATCAAATAAGGCTCAGCCAAGACTATAACATCATTTGTAGAAACTGTTATCAAGAGCATATGCATTTTATACTGCTGTGTTAGACATGTACTTACTTGGGCAATAGCAAAGGAAATGAGGAACGGTGTGCTCTTAGGATCTGGCAACATTCCTTTGGCGGTATCGAAGAAGCCAAAGTATGCAGCACGGTATATGATGATTCCCTGCACGGACACCGAGAAGCCTCTGTACAAGCCAATGAGTCCATCAGATTTAAAAGTCTTGGCGATACAGTCAACCAAACCTGTGTATTGCCTTTCACCTGTGGTCTTTCCTACATCAGCTCCTAGACTGGAAATAAAAATTGGATCAACATCCACTCCGAACACAGGATTGGCTTTTTGAATAGGTTTGATTGGCATCAGTAAATGGGTAGTGGTAATCTAGAGTCATCAAATGAGGCTCAGTTGAATAATGAAGCATCATGTGTAATTTCAAATTAATGGGTCAAGCTAAACTTGTTTATGATTTTCAGATTTTCAATAATTCAGATGCCATGGTGGCTGGAAGGATATTTTTAATAGAATGCCTAGGAAAACTTTAAAGAAATTATCTTTGCAGCTACAATGATTACTTGATTTTCAGATACTACTGCATTATTGGAGAATCTGAACAAATCCTATTCCTTCAAATTGTAAGTCACTTTTTTCAATGTTATAGAAAAAGGCCTGTTATTGTTAACTATCTACCAACAACTCATTATGTTAGGTATAAACGATGAGATTGGAACCTTTGGTGTAATTGATCTCTAGGAAAAGTTTCATTATGTTCAGGTATGACTTATTACTTAATCTAGAACCATACTCGACAGCTGATTATTTAGAAATGTAATATTATAGATATTTTCATGTCTCACGCTCTAGTTCTAACATTATCAACTTTCTGTTGTGTATACAATAACATTGTAACACGACTGACTAGCAGTAAAGATTTGATTATTATTATTATAACAACCGACCCAGAAAGTTGGATTCAGAAAAAATGATAGGATTTGCATATTTCTCACCATTTATGATTGAGGATGTGTTATCTCAACGGTAAAATCCCTTAATTGTTTTTTTACAAAAATATTGGGAGGAGAATTGAACAAGTACAATATTAGCTAATATGCAATAAAACTTACCGAGTCCTAGCATAATCAAGAGGGTAAACAAAACACAGAGAAGTGGCTCCGGCAGCACCACCAGAGGCCAAGTTTCCAGCGAAGTACCTCCAGAATTGTGTTTTTTTGTCAACTCCTCCCAAGAATACTGTTTTGTAGACATCCTTGAAGGCAAAATTCAAAGCTTGTGTGGGAAAATATCTGATAACATTGGCTAAATTTCCTCTCCAGTAACTCAAGACACCTTGTTCTTTTGGGATGCGAACGAAGCAATCGATCATACCTATAAAAATACCAAGTGACAAAATCTTTCCACAGTAAGAATCATTTATATATGCAGTTTAAGAATGTCAGTAAATGGGTAGTGGTAATGTGATAGTCATCAAACTAGGCTCAGCCACTCAAGAAACATCATGTGAAAAAAATTATAGTAATGATAATCCCATGCTGAATAACTCTTTTTGTCATTAGGAAATTAGAATCAGTCCAGTGACTCCTAGCAGTGATTCGCACATGTGATTGTATTTGAGGTATGTAACCTTAATACTTAAAGGCTCTCTAGATTATAACAAACTTCCCGACCAATTGAAAAAAATGGAATACTTTGCATAACTTCATATACAATATATATATACAAAAACGCTATTATTATCAAGTTGTAAAACTAGTACCATTTATTAACATCAATAATCTATATCTGACTTTGTAAATAATTACCATGTACCTATTTGAAATAAAGATATTATGCTTATAACTAATGTATTCACGGTTTACTACAAAACGTGTCCAGTTCTTGCTTTTTTTTTGTATAAAAATAGTCAAATACAAATTTCAAATGGTTACTAGAAGATAGACAATTCAAATCTGAGAAAACTAAAACAAATAGAAAGATTTGTGACCAGTTGATTCTGCACATACTCAAACTATATCCACAATAGGTAGTCAGTAGTTGGTCGCCAGCAGTCGCTGACCAAAGACAAGCCCTATGCGTTGCTTAGGCTACCGACTGCCAGTTAACAGATATGCAACATAAGCTATTAATGGTATATGTAATGCAAACCTGAGCATTTTTTTATGTTATTATCATCATATTGAAATAGGTATAGGTATAATGGACTTAAGATCTAATGTTGAGGTGGATTCATGCAGCTTCAATTATCCAGTAACAATTATTGCCAAGTTGGATGCTGACTGGTGAGAAATATTTCTTCAGCCATTCAAGATTCAAATTTCCGATAATTGACTTGATTGAATCTGTATGAATCCAGCTTCAATGGAAAATAAAAATGGCGGGTTCGTAGTCACTACCAACACGTGGAATAAATTCACATATTGAATTTTCATTTCAAAATTGAGGTGATTTTCCCTTCATGCAAAAGTATAAACAAGAAATATATAAGTATTTCAGCTGGAATACGTACAATTTTGAAACGAGAGTTTCCAGAATGAACATGAAAAATACCTTTGTATGCATTTTCTGCAGAAATTTGTTTGCTGGCTGCTTGTACCTGTAGAAGCAATTTTACTCGTTCAATTGGAGCTACCGCAGTTTTGGCTACAGCGGCAGAAATTCCACCAGCGAAAAAATCTTTAACAAAGGACTTGGTATCGGAAGTCATTTTTACGACTTCACTTTTCACTTGAACACGTCAACACGACAAGCGATCAGCGAGTAAAAGAAGGATTTTTGATTTTGACAGAAATTTTTCTATTTCACCCCTCTATGTCAATGCCAGTGTCAAATGTCGTGAGTGTTGCCAACAAATAGATGACGCAATGCGCAATAGATGCTCTCAGGATTGCCATTTTCCGGGTAATTAACCCGTATTGCGAATTTTCAGTAAAGATAGCAGGTAATTTTCTTCTGATACTCTTCGATTACGGGTAGTCATCGGATAACTTAACGATTTGAAAATTCTGCATTGTAGTTTGAATTAGAGATGAGCGATATCGTGATTTTTGAATCACACTGATATCTGTTACTGTGATTTTTTAATATCAGTGATTTTTAAACGTGATGTGATCACAGTTTTGAGGTGAGGCGTTTGGGGTTACTTTGGTATTCGATGAGCCCGTTCACTGGTTTACTGTTATCAGGTTAAGATAGATTTATCAGTATATACTAATATATATTACCAGGTAAAAAGGTGTATCGAATCAAATAAAACTAGTTTGTGATGATGACGACCAACATTTAATTTATTATATATTCATAAAACAAAGAATAAGAACTATTTTGTTACTATTCGATTCGCACCAAATCAAATGAAAGAAAACACTATCAACGTAAGTAAATATTAAATAGGACGGAATATGGGTCGCTAACAGAAAAATAATAATATCAATCCATTAATTTTTGGTTTGCTTCACTAAACAAAAGCCTTTTGGCTTTTTTTGTACTTAAACGACTACGTCTTTCCGAAATTACGAGACCAGCTTTTGAGAACTGGCGCATGCATACCGTGTATATTTATGTACAGCTTATTCAATCCATTTTGGCACAGAATTAATAACAATAACGTATAATATTGATGGATAAGCCCTACTTCAGTTACCGAAGTTAATAACATAAATAGTTCAAAGTCCAAACTTCTGTTAAATGCAATGTTACCCAGTGCTGCCGTTTTGTGAGTTACTATACACTATACTACCACTTATTACTCCATTTATGAGCATTTTCATCGCTGCGAAATTACCGTGGATTAACAGGAAATAATCGAGAACTGTTATGGAAGAATATGAATATGCACCATAAATATTTCTGAAATATCTTCGAGAAATAATGTCTATTGAAAAAAAATTAAAATTGTACCATAATTGCATTATTGGTCTTGAATATTTTTCAATAATCTAATGATTTTCAAGAATAAATAGGTCACCAGTCACCACAGAATAGTCCTAATTGGGAATATAATCGGCTCTTAGCCAAACAATGTAATAATTGGGTTTTTGCATAGTTTCCGGCATTCCGGAAATCGTAATCAAATACCAATAAATATTCAACTATTCATTCCTAATCACTAATTATTCAGCCTAAGCTGAATGTTTCTTCACCAAATTTTAAACCATCTCCTTTGAGAATTCTAATCCTGACACTTTTTCTCGTAATTTGGATCACGTTGATCTGAATATAATTTATGTACAGCTTATCCAATCCATTTTGGCACAGAACTAATAACGTTATAACGTATAAGATTGATGAATAAGCTGTACTTCAGTTACCGAAGTTAATAACGTTACCCAGTGCTGCCGTACCGATATCAAGAAATCACAGTAACAAATATAAATATCAGTGTGATTCAAAAATCACGATATCGCTCATCTCTAGATAACTGATCACGTGATCAGTGCGGTGGGTGGAGACTAGAGATATTCGAGAAAGTGTATCCAATCGCATACCGTGTCTATAATTATTATGTACAGCTTATCCAATATTGATATAATATAATACGCAACGGGAACGGATAAGAAAATCACGTTCACGTAAATCACGTATCACGCTTTATTTGCAAAAAGAGGAACGATCGTTTTTATGAACAGATGACACAGAACACTTAGGAATATGAGGTGTTTTGAGCCATATGCCATAAAATGTGTAACAATTAGTTAAGTTTTCCATGGTAAAATGTCAAATTTTGTGAAGCGGCTTTAAGCGATGTGAGCTGTTAGACGCAGCCAATATAACTCATTTGATTGCCATCAAATGATCATTTTTTAGCTGTTATTTTTTTCGGAATCTCATCCATGAGATCCGATTTGTGATATGACTCCACGGCATCCGCAGTAGTGATTAATGATTCTAGTGAATTCAACAATAACCATACTGGTTACTTACAGAACACGGTCAATTGATTTATCGTGGCGTCTTGTTTATAAAAATTTCGAGTCTTTTTTGGTCATCCAGCAGATGGCGTTTTGCCTTGGTTGGAGGTTTACATCTGTACCAGATTCAGACGGTGAATATGTTTGAACGACGAAAATAATAATAAAAAATGAATACAATTCGAGATTTTTCATTTCATTCAGCAAAAACATGTGATTTTATTTAATAAATTATAGCCACCCTTCAAACTACAAAATGAAAACATAAAAAGATTTTTGACTATCAATTCCCATATCACACTCAACTGATAATCAACTAAAATTCACATTAAAAACATGAATTTTAGAAACATAAATACAGATGCCCACAGATCATAGGGAAATATATATAATATAGTAATTTTTAAAAATTTAACTCGACGAGTGTTGAATATTTTTTTACACCAAATGGGGTTTGGTTGAGAGCTAGCAAGGTACAATATTTATTGCCAGAAATCTATTAGCTTTATCAAATCTCCAGACTTTGTGAAGGGCATTTCGAAAATAAAATAAATTCGACAATGGAGCACTAATGAGATATAAGAGGACATATATTACCGTCTGATGCAAATAACCACAATATTTTTACATATTTCAAAAACCGGATGATAATATCCTCCCAAAAAATGATTATTTCGTTGGGTGTATGCAGAATTTTTCCCGAAACAATGATACATATTTACCTATATTTCTTTCAGATATATTATACAATTGATCCTCCCTCAAAATCTTCAATATAGTTATGATATAATTCAAAAACAACATATCCTATGAAAATACAATAGTATAAAAAATAGCCTACTTCTGCAGAAGTGGGCTATTTTTTAAAATATCAGATTCATGAATCTGATTTAAATTTGAGCTCAACAAAAATACAGTATATTTTATTCTCAAAATATAAAAATATAACAAATAAAATATTAAACAATTAATGAGTGTAAAAAAAGATTAAAAAAAAAACAAGGAATCAAAAGTGCCTTACTATTCATAAAAAAGAATGGGTATATATATATATATATATATATATATATATATATATATATATATATACTGTATATATATATATATATATATATATATATATACAGTATTCACTGTCGAAATATCGGAAATATAGTGTTGAAAGAGTACACGTTTTGCTTGCTGCTTTACCCAAGAACTTCCTTTTTGTTTCCTAACAAGTCAGCAAAGACTTCCTATCTACTATATATATATATATATGCCTCGCCATATACCATGGATTTGGATGGAATAGCTAGGTGACACGTGAGAATCATTCAAACTATTCATTCGTGTGAGGATGACGGCAATAAGCCGTGTAATGACCGAAGTATACATGGTACCACTGTGATTTGATAGTGCATATAAATTATAAAGAGGGGCTTCATTTTCTTGCGTCGAAATACTTATATATATCTAAGTAGTCGGTAAGTGTTTCTTTCTCATATTTTCTGTAAAAGAAAATTGTTGTGAAATGAATCACCATTAGAATTATTGGGAAACTTATGGAACTATAAAATGAATTTTGTGCACTTCCGTCGTTCTTTACATTTATTGAAACACGTTATTATAGTTTATCATTTCCATTCAATGTTTTTTCTCTTGTGAATAAATATAAGCATTGACAAATAATTAGTTGCCTAAAGTTCTTCATGGGAAGGCAGAGAAAGGTCCCAGAACGTATTGAAAGTAACGGAACAGTGACCGCAATATGTGCATTTTAGCGGAGATTTTAGAAGACCCACAAAATTGTCCGCTATTATGGAACCGTCTTTCATCAGATATCTAGGCATAGAATCTTGGACTTTCTCGTTGTCGGTCAATTCCTAAACAACTCTCTTCAAAATTTTCTTGGGCTTTCCGGCGCGGTAGCTCGGTTGATATATATTCGTGCAGCGCTTCTAGGAGGTTTCTCAAGAATTCTTGGGCATCTTTGCTGTTCATACCCCATGAAGCGAGAGGCATATCTAGCAATTCGATTTTTTTAAAGAAAACTGAATTAATCACTCTAATATTTGTATATATTATAGCAGAACCTTGAGTCATTTTTCTGTTACATTTGCTACTACTATTAACCTCAGATTCGTCAATTGCCAATTGCATATATGATGACTATATGCAAATGGAATAGAGTAGAGTTTATTCTCGTGTGTGAAAATATAAAATTGTTTACAGTCGTCGAGTTCATACTATACTATATACATATAATAAATAAGTGCTTAGCATATTACAAATATGTAAAATATATAAAATGTGACTGATAAAATATATTTGGACAATATAAAATTGTTTAAACTCTCTATCAATAAAGTAATATAAGACATGCACCTCAAGACATTTATGGGTGAAAATGGACGAACAAATTTCAATGAAGGATCACAGTCATCAAGAAAAGAAGTTTGTGAACTCTTCAGTTTTATAAAATACATTTTCTTTCAAAAAACCCTTTATCTGCTTAGAAAACTTTAGTGGTTAGTTCCTTCCACTCCTTTGGAATCAAATTGTAAAATTTAATAGATAGATATCTAAATGAGTTGTGATTCTTGGACAAGCGAAAGTAATGGCATTATGACTGATTTGTGTCTAGTATTACCTATATTTATTTTGAGCCAGATGATTGGAGGAATCATTTCTTGCAAAAAGTAAACATTCATAAATGAATTGGTTTGTTACTGTCAATATACCCAATTTTTTGAAAAGTGGGCGAAAACTCATCAAATTTTGAGTTTGTAATTATATTCTTATTGCCCTTTTTTGCATTGTATTTTGTCAACGTGTGCAGATCCATCCCACAATATGATTCCGTAGGACATGGTACTGTGAAAAATAGCATGGTAGGCCATCAGGACAACACCCTCATTCGTAATATCCTTAATATTCCTCAGAATAAGATATCTCAATTTTTTTCGAAGATTTGCGTATATATGATTTTCCCATGTCAATCTACAGTCAAATGTTACTCCTAGGCATTTCACCGTTGAATTGTTTTCTGGAAATATATTGTTATTCAGTGTAAAAATTAGTGTTTGTGTTTTATCTCGGTTAAGACATAGTCTTATGTTATTAAAATAATTCTGAGCACTTATTTGAGAGTGTCAGTTTTTATAGTTTGAATCTGATATTTCCATTCATGGAGGTACACTGATATCTCCCTGTCAGACAGCTTTGAATGAAAGAGAGAGCGTTCCCTCGGACACCATAACTTTCCAATTTAGTTAGAAGAATCACGTGTGATGCGCAATCAAAAGCGCATCACATGTGATGGTGAGGAACTTGTATTCAAACTATTATAGGTATCAATGAGTGAAACTTTGGAGAATATCTATCGGTGGTGTTGCTCAAATTTTCTCAAAATTAATATAAAAAAAACAAAATTTATGATTATCAGTAGTGAAAAAGATTACAAAGAGTTCTGTGAAATTTGTGACAACAAGAATGAAATAAAGATTGGCATTGATATCATTGAGAGAGTTGAGCAGATCAAATATTTAGGTGTTATAGTTGACCGGAATTTGAAGTTCAAGGAACATGCAAATTATGTTATAGGGATTATATCATTATCAAGATCAACTATCTCTATAGATGTGCTAAATTTCTTACCCAGTGGTCGTTGACGGTGGTATATAATACTCTCATCCTGCCGCATTTTAATTACTGTGCAACAGTCTTATTTTTATTGAACCAGAATGAAATCAATCGATTTCAAAAATTGCAAAATCGTGCAATGCGCATAATTTTGAAATGTTCCAAACAAACTCCAATAAAGAATATGTTGATTACATTGAACTGGTTACCAATTAAAATATATTGGCAATATCAAACATTGATATTTATTTTCAAAATAAAATCTGGCGATGCTCCTTCATACCTACGAGATATCGTAAATTACAAGTATGAAGTTCATAATTACTCCACAAGATCCAGAAATGATTTTTCGATTCCGATGGTATCAAAGAAAGCAACAGAGACATCGGTATTTTTTAAAGGACTGAGAATATTCAATCAACTTCCCCTAGCCATAAAACAATGTTCTACACTTGTGGCCTTCAAGAATAATCTAAAGCGATATCTGAGTGACAACCTCTAACTATTTAAATATGTGTGAGTCTCTTATGTGCTAATGTTATTTTTTTTATATATTTATATGTTATTAGTGTTTCACGTTATTTTTATTTATTGACTGTATGGGTCACCATATTTTAACATATTTTATTAATTAGTTTTTAAGTCATTTATTGTATCACTGATGTATTAGTCATTGACTAAATAAAGGATCTATATATGTCTCTTTGTCATTGATCAATCTTTTACCTAGACTTTAAGGTAACTGATTTGGTGCATAATATGTTTTTATATGATTCGAAAGCAAACTCATTAAATGATTTCGAAGAGATGGTACCAAGTAGAGAAGTATTTCACCCTTGAACAGTGATGCTGATACCCTGAATAAGGAATGAAGTAGATTAAGATATCACATGATGTTTGATCAATTTTCTACCAACATCGTGAAGAGATAATCTGGTCCAAAAACGCCTAGATAATCTACTGCTACTTGATAGAAGATAAAACTATTGCCTAGGGAACGATAATTTTGAATATTTCAATTTCTCACTTGAAATGTCAGTTGTACAAGGTTTTTTTCTGGTTTCGGTTAGTTTTAGGCTGCAAGTGCAATTGAATTCTAACAATAAAGGCTTGCTACATTTCCATAGTACAAGGGTCATACCAGCAATTCTGAGACAACTCGACCCATGAGCTCCTTTTTTGTCAACCAAAGATCCACAAATGCATATTTGAGAACAAACCAGTAGACTTAATCTAAAACTTATTCTGAAGCTATCATGTCAATCCAGATGATATATGATTCACATCATCTAGTATATTCTGATTTGTTTAATTTTATACTCATCTCATAACCCAACAAAGGTCAAATCTTGAGGAAGCTGTATAATAAGATTAGAATGTTCTTAGAATCAGTTGAGTTTTTATAATGCCTACTTTACCATAATAAACCTTTTGTACTCCACCCATTAAAAATCCACATATATATATATATATATATGTATATTATCTTCACTCATACAATATGTTCTGTTTCAATATATTATTACAACTTAATCTTACTAATTTAACATAGTGTGTCGATCATATATATTACGACGCTGTTCTTTAACTTGCCTTTTCCATTTGTCTTGTTGATGCCCAACTCTATTCAGAACATTACCTCTCACACTCATATTATGTGACATTGGACCAGCAGATAGATCATCCTGAAAAATTTCAACTGTTGAATGGAGTCAATGTAATATTCAAAATACTACGTCTTCATTTGTATGCTCCTGGTAGTTTCCTTTTATTCGTTTGTTCAAAAGAGGGTCCAATATTATAAGGAATGCCATGTAAATCACTAATATGGAAATGACCCAAATGACAATAATTACTACAACTTTGATGATTGTTGTATTTCGATTCTCATATTTGCACTCACACCTTGGGCAAAATTCACGTTCCTTGCCAAATATGTCTTGGCCTATCCTGGGTAATATAACTCCATCACAATTACTGTAAAATAACACATATTTAAACTAACACCTATGGATCAAATCTATGTGCATAAATACCACTTATTTGGAGGATCATTTGTTATATATAGAATTCTAGAAGTAAGATTCTTTGTTTCAGTTTTGCTTGAAACAGATGCTATACTTGGACAAATACATTTACATCTTTTATCCTCGTATGATTGAGCCTGCAATCATTCATTATGAAATAAGGAATTTCAAATTATCCACCTGGACATCTTACTGTACCTCTGATCCAGGTAGCGCCCACAAAGATATTAAAATTATATAGAAACTAGGCTGCATTGTTCTGGTTCTGATCAGCACGAATAGTAAAACTGGTTCACTTATGCATCAGATTTGCACAAATCTTTCCTTTACTTCATATATTGTTTCTGGATATTTGCTTCTACTTTCTAAACATTTTTATCAATAAACATTGGCTGCGTCTAACAGCAATCAGTGGTTCTTCTTCTTCATGTGTTTTTTGGCCGTTGTTTCCCTTAGTACATTTGGCCAGCTCAATTGCAATCAGTGGTTGAAGCCACCACACGAAATTTGACATTTTTTCATGGTGAAATGTCAAACTTTGTGCGCTGTGAGGCCACAGAACTCATAATGTGTGTGAGGCTGTTAGGCTGGATTTCAAATTTCAATTTAGAGCAATCAGAAAGCTGTCGGATCGTCGTACCATCGGATTTCGGATCTGTCTGAATCCAACCTTTAGACGTGGCCATTATATTGAGCCAAGAATTCGTGGTTGTTAGGTTCAACGATAATTTTGATGGAAGACTTTCTACAAGCTAAGGCTGTTAAGGCAAGTTTACTCATCGAATAGGGTATAACTTTATGAAGAGTGCATATTTCTTGTAACGGAATATTACTCCCTCTCGATTCTCATTCGATATAACACAGCTAAAATAAAATACTGGGAGTGACAGTCCTCTGAAAAAACTGTCAAGTTCCCTGCAGTGGCTTCAATTTGCTGTAAGCTCTCAGACGCAGCCAAAACTTGACATTCCACCAGCTTTGAGCATCAAATGGCTGCGTCTAACAGCTCAAAGCGCTCAAAGCTGCTGTTCAAAATTTTATAGTTTTCCATGGTGAAATATCAAATTTTGTGAAGCGGCTCTAAGCACTCTAAGCGCTATGAGCAGTTAGACGCAGCCATTTTCTGTGATGGTTTTATTGTAAATAAATATGGGATTTCAATAAATGAATACGCTGAATATTGAATGGCCACGTAGATATATATTCTAAAAACATTAATGCTCGATGAAAAATGACTTCAAGTGAAAGGAAGGAAGACAGGAAAGTTGCTCTTATTACAGGAATTAGCGGACAGGTATTGTTGTTTGTTGAATCTGAATACCAAACTCGATAGATTAATGTACTGTATTTTCTCTATGCATTCTAATCTAGGAGTCCTTGTGTTAAAACTGTCAAAAGTCAAGAGAATAAATAACTTGAACATGAGCAAATAATGTTTCTACTCATGTATCATCCCTTTTTCTTTAAGCTCTATAAAACATATACCCATATCTTATTCAGAAAAAGTCAAGAAAAAGCATTCTTTCGCGTTTGCTTACATCAGATTTATATAGCAGTTTTAAGTAATAAGCTTTTAGAAATAAGAGATGGAAATTATTCATCTGATGACAAGTGCATAAATGTTTCCATCGGAATTTGAAGGTTGAACATCTTGTAGCTTATTCCTTATTACTAACAACTGCTGCATAAATCCGATGTTATGCATGCCACACATAGACTCTTTTTTCTAGACTCAGATTTTGAAAACACTTGAAATCCTAGTAATATAACATCTTATATTCAATTGAGTGATTTTTTGTCTGCAGGATGGCTCATATCTTTCAGAATTCCTACTTGATAAAGGTTATGAAGTACATGGAATCATTCGTAGGGCAAGCAGTTTCAACACCAGCCGAATAGTCCATCTCTATTCAAACCCATACTCCCACAAAGGTGGAAAATTCCATCTGCATTATGGCGACATGACAGATTCCAGCTGTTTGGTGAAAATCATCAGCAAAATCAAACCCACCGAAATATATAATCTGGCAGCTCAGAGTCACGTGAAAGTATCATTTGATCTCAGTGAGTATACTGCAGAGGTTGACGCTGTAGGCACTCTGAGGCTTTTAGATGCCATCAGGACCTGCGGACTCGAAAACTCAACCAAGTTTTACCAAGCTTCTACTTCGGAATTGTACGGCAAAGTTGCAGAAATCCCGCAGACAGAGAAAACACCTTTTTATCCAAGGTCTCCATATGGTAGGTTCCACTCAATTGATATCAACTTGAAGAGACCCCCTAGTAAAGACATACTCCTTTGTGATGTTATATTTGGGTATCATTGAGGTAACAAAAAGAATCTGTATGAACTTGAACCACAGTTCATTGGAGTTTATACAAATGACTTCTCATAGCTTGAATGCTACTGGTTTGTCAGGTCTGTGAATATACAGAATTTACAAGGAAAAGTGGGGCTTTTGAAGTTTTTCAATAAATTTTGCCTAAGGAATTTTTTGATTGAGCTAAAGGTGTACACTTGGTCCCCAGCTTCATATATTGCAATATTTGAATCCAGTAAACTATCACAGATGAAGCTGACTTGCGCAAGTTGGACCAAAATTGCAAAATCAAAAACTCATATTACACAAGAAAATATGAATAATTATCATCAAATCCATAAATATTTTTGGAGAATACAAAATATTTCTGAGAGGATATTAAACAAATGAAACAGTTGATGCTCTCTTCACTTTCAAATTGCTTTGAAATATCCTTTAAAAGAGGGCAACATAAAGGCCCATTTAGACAATATGAATATTTATCATCAAATCCATAAATATTTTTGGAGAATACAAAATATTTCTGAGAGGATATCAAACAAATGAAACAGTTGATGCTCTCTTCACTTTCAAATTGCTTTGAAATATCCTTTAAAGGAGGGCAACATAAAGGCCCATTTAGACAATATGAATATTTATTATCAAATCCATAAATATTTTTGGAGAATACAAAATATTTCTGAGAGGATATTGAACAAATGAAACAGTTGATGTTCCCTTCACTTTCAAATTGCTTTGAAATATCCTTTAAAAGAGGGCAACATAAAGGCCCATTTAGACAATATGAATATTTATCATCAAATCCATAAATATTTTTGGAGAATACAAAATATTTCTGAGAGGATATCAAACAAATGAAACAGTTGATGCTCTCTTCACTTTCAAATTGCTTTGAAATATCCTTTAAAAGAGGGCAACATAAAGGCCCATTTAGACAATATGAATATTTATCATCAAATCCATAAATATTTTTGGAGAATACAAAATATTTCTGAGAGGATATCAAACAAATGAAACAGTTGATGCTCTCTTCACTTTCAAATTGCTTTGAAATATCCTTTAAAGGAGGGCAACATAAAGGCCCATTTAGACAATATGAATATTTATTATCAAATCCATAAATATTTTTGGAGAATACAAAATATTTCTGAGAGGATATTGAACAAATGAAACAGTTGATGTTCCCTTCACTTTCAAATTGCTTTGAAATATCCTTTAAAAGAGGGCAACATAAAGGCCCATTTAGACAATATGAATATTTATCATCAAATCCATAAATATTTTTGGAGAATACAAAATATTTCTGAGAGGATATTAAACAAATAAAACAGTTGATGCTCTCTTTATTTTCAAAATGCTTTGAAATATCCTATAAAAGAGGGCAACATAAAGGTCCATTTAGACGTCTACATTTCACCTCGAATCCACCCACTATACTAGGTATGAAACTTTATAACAGGTTGCCACAAAAATATAAAAATCGTTCATGCAGCGAATTTTTTATTGAAGAAAATATTTTCATACATATGTTATGTTACATGATTTTCAAACTGTAAATTTACTGTTCTCAACCCTTATATGTGATAATACTTTCCATGGTTGTTGGATTGGCCATCGAGGTCCTACGGAATATGGCCAGCCTGCTTGCCAGATTTGACACCTTTAGACTTTTTTAATGGGGCTATTTGAAGCAAAAGGAGAACGAAAGTTAACTTGCTTCAATAATGAATATTCGGCAGAGAATAATAAATATTTGTAGAAATATCGACGTTGCTATGTTCGAAAATGTTCGACGTGAAATATTGGATAGGCTGTTCTTATGTCAAGACTTTTAAGGCAACCATTTCGAGCATCTTCTGAACTGAACTCAGCTCATTTCCCCAAAGTATGAAGTTTAACGTCGATGTATTCAGGCAATTATTAAATATTCCACCATTTTGTAGTAGGTAAAGATATTGACTGCATATTCTATGGTTGTAAAGTATTCGGCAGGAGCTACGAAGTGATGTATCACAAGACCCCTCTTTCCATTTTTTTTTCCAGATGGCTTCCAATCACCATATTGAAATTTTCATCTGTCAATTTTACTCCAGAATATAGGGTACATGCATCAATTTTATTATCCCAAGTTTCAATTTTTTGAGTTTACCCGTTAAAAAAATAAAAGGGGGGGCATTGAAGAATATCACTGTATAAACAACTAACCCTAGTCTCTAGATTTAGTACCAATTTCTTCTGAAGGTGCTAACTTTGTTAGCAAAACGCGCGTTGAGTGCAAAAGAATCAGTTTAATGTTAGGGTAATCAATCTCTATGACTATTATCTCTGTTTTCAGCGTGTGCCAAATTATATGCCTACTGGATAGTAGTGAACTATCGAGAAGCCTACAAAATGTTCGCGTGCAATGGTATCCTGTTCAACCATGAAAGTCCGAGAAGGGGAGAAACGTTCGTTACTAGGAAGATAACCAGAGAAGTAGCCAAAATCCACTTGGGCATATCTGATTGCTTGGAACTTGGTAATTTAGATTCAAAAAGAGA
Source organism: Zygogramma bicolorata (assembly GCA_032362365.1). Lineage (NCBI taxonomy): Eukaryota > Metazoa > Arthropoda > Insecta > Coleoptera > Chrysomelidae > Zygogramma > Zygogramma bicolorata. The sequence continues at coordinate 988,011 of JAVJAQ010001667.1, forward strand.
TTGGGGGCATGCCAAAGATTACGTTGAGGTGAAATTCGTTTATTATTGTACAGCAATGTTTATGGAGATATAGTTAGTCAACCTTATGGAAATATCATTTGAAGGGATGGATACTATGGGTAGATGGCACTAGTGATTTCGTTTCCAAGTCAGGTCTCTTCTTTTGTTTTTTTTACGGATGTCGTAGCTTGAATCACATATTTTCTTGATTACTTACACATAATACAAAAGATGGCAAATTCGAAAACAAAAGTGGAATTTTTGGTCAATGTCGTTGATCATTCATGTTTTGAAGATTATTTTATTGCCTAAACTTTCATTCACTTCATAAACATTTATCGTCCAATTTTATTCTGAAGTTTAATTATCTTTTTTTCAACATTTCAGTCAAACTGACGGACAAACCTCTGCGCCTATTTTTACCTTCAGAGTAGGGAACTTTGTCGTGCATTGTCAAGTGAACGGAAATATCGACATTTTACTGAAGATGGCGTATCAAAAATGCTTCAAATGCTTTTTACACAGGCATTGACTAACTATATATCTCTATAAACAATGGCGTTAGAATATAAAGAAACTAATACTGAGATTACTTGTACTTGAAAGACTTGACAAAAAAGCAACCCCTTGTAGTAACCCAAACTAATATTACATGAGAGAATATACCGTATTAAATGGTAAAATCAAGATGAATAAGAACCCTGGTGCGTTGACCGATATGCTTTTGTTTAGCCAATTCCTCACGACCTGAGAAATCGAAGAGTAAACTTACATTTTTTGACGGTAGGTGGTGTTCAGGTGGTGATACAAATGCAATTTTCTAAGGGTACATTTTCATTGAGGCGGCAGCTTACAAGTGATTTTCGATACCGGCGGTCTCATTGGATAAACTCTTGCGGGATCTTTCGTTCACCAATAGAATTATCAGTATACAAAATACGTAAGGTCAAGTTCGTCAAATGAAAAGCTATTGATTTTTTTGGAATGTTTGACAGTTTGATTTGAATTTGAATATTCAAAATCTTGAACCTAGTTCTTGTTTCTTTTCACATTTTTTTTGTTTATATTCTTTTTGAGTGTTTATCGTTGCTGTTCTTGTATTTGTTTGATTTCATAGGTAGTGATAGTAAGATTTATTATCAACCGATTTACAAAGCTCAAAATAAAACTCTCGTGTAACGTGTAGGTATTACTTATCCCTCATATCATCTGCTCGTAATCACATTAAAATTGCATTTTTTTAAAACTATGAACAAAAAATACTTACCTATCTTCGGTTCCTCAGAAAGTAGAAAGATAAGATAGCAATACTTTCCAGTTTCACTAACAACTATTGTTTCGGAAGATTCAAAATCACATCACAATCACTGAGTTTTTGATTTATTTTTCATCAAATTTAAAGCAAGAGGAATACCTAATAATGAATCAAATTGTGATGACTACATAATTTTTAGCATTTCGCGGGAAAGCAAGAAATTGCATAACCTATAAATCTATAAATAATCAAATGGCCGTCGAGCAGACGGATATCATGGCATCACAGATTAAATTAAAATCACGTAAGGTGCGCCTCTGCTGGCAAACTCTCGAAGACATCTCTTCAGTTAAAATTGATCAAAATCAAGTTAGTGAAGAGTCGATAAAATTTGCTTACAATCTATTAGGTATAAGTCAAGACACCAGGGTTTTTATTCATCTTGGGTAAAATAGTACTGTGGTATACTGCAATTGGTGAAAAATCATGAATTTGTAGATGTAGATATTTCAAGAGTATTTTTTATAGCTCGCGTTATAATAACGGAATATTTGGTTTAATGCGATAAATTGAAACTATATTTCAAATATAATTGAAGCTTCTCCTGAAGAGTTCCACAGGGTCTATTTCTTTTCAACATTTTTGTCAATGACAACTCAGATTAACAAGAACTCACAGTTTGAATTATTTGCTGATAATCTGAAAATTTTTCAGGTCATAAAAAATTTAGCTGATTTGTCTAGAGTAACAAAGTGATACCTGTTATGTTGTGGAGTTGTGTAACCTTTTGTGATCACAGTGTCAACATATCCTCCAGATCACGTAAAGACCATCATCTAGCAATCTTTCGATAGACGCCCTTAAAGTTCTTTAATGTACTTTTGTGCGATACAACATGGAACATGCATAATTGGTTTGGTGTCAAAGACAATTCAACATAGATTTCTCAGATGTTGTGCATATATATATGGGGTACTCCTGCTGAAAATTACCGTTACGATTATCAAACATTAGCTCACAGAATAGGAATTACTTTACAACACAGAAGTCTGAATTTTTTTTCTGTTCAAATTATTGTCTGGTATTATCTATTCTCACTAATTATTGTCTTGAATCCTTAAGAGTAAACTTGCTGGTACCAGGGTGGGTGACACATTTTTTGTGAGGCATCACAATCAAAATTATGGTTGCCATAGTACAATCACTAGATGCCTGAGAAGTGCAATCTTCATTTTGTTAACTTTGGCTCTTCCTTTACTTTTTTCAAAAACAGTACCACCAAACATTCCTCATTGATACTTGATGAGTATTTCAGTTTGAACTGTAGATCGGTAGATATGTACTACTCATTTTTATTCTATTATTTTCAAAATGGGGTTACCCCGTGGCTAAATACATTAAATGCATTTTCACTTTTCAGGCGATGTGGTTGATGCTACAGCAAGAAACCCCTGAAGATTATGTCGTGGCATCCGGGGTCACTCATAGTGTCAGAGAATTTGTGGAAGCTTCATTCAGACACGTCGGCAAGGAGATAGTTTGGGAAGGTGAAGGTACCGGTGAAGTGGGAAAAGAAAAAGATACGGGTATTATCAGGGTGAAGATCAATCCTAAATACTTTCGACCTACCGAAGTGGTGAGTCCATTGTTATTTTGAAAAATAGATTTAGGCGAAAATAAGGTTTTGATTTGATTCATTGAAAGGTCATTGCACTATATTTTGAAGTGTTTATGGATAGTTTTTTGTACTATACAGCTTTTTTGATTACTTATGGTATCTGTTTTCGATAAGGTGAATCTTGTTTACTGGATTTTAGGTCAAAGGCGTCTTTAAGTAATTCACTTATCGACACCTAAATTACTTATTATTGTCTTCATATTGAGCGAGCGGTCAGATAACAATTGAAATTGATTATTTCCATCATTGTCTGCGAAAAACTTCCTTAAGATTTTTTTTTTTCGTATGAGTGTTAATTTATTATCCATAAAAAAATTGTAGAATTAAACAATATCAAATGACTTCACTTCCTCAACATTTTTTTTGAAAAACACACTACTTAGGAGATATAAGCGATTGAAGGTAGGAGATATAAGCGATTGAAGGTCAAAAATAGCCATAATTTACCAATAAAAAAAGCATATCTCCACTACTTAGTATTATTAATATTTTTTCGAAAAAGCACCCTTTTTAGTTGAGGTGACTGAATATCAGAGAATCTTTAAAAAAAAATACAAAAATCGTATCTTCACTTTTACTAGATATTTTCAATCATTGAAAAATATGACGATCAAGTAATCCGAGATTATTTTGCATGTAAGAATGGTGAAAGTGAAGATATGATTTTTTTGAAATGATTCTTATCATGCCTCTTTCGATATTTAATCATTTTTAACTAAACGGGGTACAATTTTGAGGAAAAAAGGCGAAAAATGAAAAGTGTTTATTTTCTACTCAAAATATATTCAAGTTGTTTGCAGATCGATTATTTGTCAATTATTATGACCCCCTATCAGCATTTGCAATATATTATAAAAATTCGGTTGCAAAATTCATATGATATGCAACTTTGCTCAGTTCACCTACATAAATCATTTTTATGTTACCAGGCTTTGTTTTATCTTTAATTTTTTTTATTAACAAATTGACGATAAACATATTTAAGATTTTCGTAGCCAATTACAGGAAGGATCAATTCCAATATGTTTTCTAACAGCCTCTCATTTTGGATCTGTTACTTTCTATTTTAATGTCTTTTTAGAGGTGGATCGCTTCTAATATTATAATATAGTCTAGTTCCTAAATTGTAGGTAGTGACTCATAGGTTGTACGGTTCGTAATTTATATAAAGCAGGTCGAGATATAGAATATAAATTACCTAGTTACATAGGTTTCACACCAAATTTCACTTTGCCAATTTTTTACAACTTCCGTTCTTTCAAATACCCTAAGAACCTGAAAATGTATGATGGGTCACTATCTACAATTTAGTAACTAGAATATAGAAGATATGTAAATACTTTGATATAGTCATTGACAAATTTACATTCGAGTTTACTACAGTGATTTTGAAACATCTATAATGTCTAATCTAAAATACGCAGAATAGTCAAACACTTGAAATTAATCATTTCAACAACTGATTATGTTTGTCCATGAAATCAAATGAGGTCATGGAAACTTCTCTGAGAGTCAACTTGATAATAAATATGATTTGGACAGCAGGAAATGGTGGAAAATTAGTTAATTATTGTAAAAGATGATAAAAGAAACGCGTGATAGGGTTAAGTCCACAAGCGACGTGAGCATTTTATCGTCGAGTATAATATCATATTTTCTTCTCTGGGACACGTTTTGTAGAAAAAATGGGAATAACCATTCATAAACTTTTGCCAACTTCCCAATCATTTCAATAATACGGTCTGCTATGTGTTGTTATGGGATTGTTTATCAGGAGTTATTACACAAGTGCTTCAAAATTACCGATAATTTTCCATGCAAGCATGTTGTCTAAAAACTGCATGAGTAAATTTTCATATTTTGTCGAAAGAGCCCTCTTCCTTCGGGGTTTGAGCAAAATATGGAAATAACCGAATGCAGTTTTTTTACTGACAACATGCTTGAATGGAAAATTATCTGGTTCATTTTGATGTACGAGTGTAATTCGGTAGAATATTTCCGGAGTTAAAACAACGACGTTTAAAATTCAGTATTTGTGCCTGTCAAGATGACAAATGTACATTTTAACAATCGTTACTATAGATACACGGACCGAGCGGGTATATTTCGATACCTACCGGGTATTTACCAGCCCGAAAATGTCCCGCCGGGAATTTATCGCTGTAATTGATCGAAAATGTCCCGCTTCATATGGGATTTTTAACATACGATGGAAATATTCATAAAAATTAATTAATTAATTTTTGCTTTAAAAAAACTGTACGAAACGTTGTTGATGATCTGCAAGTTAGAAAAGTAAATTATGAGAGAGAATATGAGGCTTTTGAAACATGGAGAAAGGTGAAGAAAGTCGATGGGGTCAGTGACGTTTCCGGTATTGTGAATTGCAAATTGAATTTTTTCTGAACAGTAAAGAGCAAACATAGGAGTGTAAAGAGTTCATGGTTGAATTATTCATCCCTAGAGTGTAAATCAGTGTTCCATAAACAATTTGAAAATTGAATGTTTTTCTATATGAAATGTAGTTTAATGAAAATAAAAAAAATTAAGTACAGTATCAATGCTTGCGGATAACGTGATACTTCATCTACCCTTGTGGATGAAGTGAAATTTAGTCTACTCTTTTGGGTGAAAAAACCTCTAACATGATCTATAGAAAAAATATATTACTTTCGACTTTTCAGTAATTAGTTGGAAATGCTAGGACCATGCAAAAACACTATAACCGTCACGAAAGTTAAGCACTAACGATCTCAAACAATAATAGAGGACTTCGATCCAAGTTGCCAACCTGTAATATTCGTGAGAATGTCTACAATCAGAGAAATGAAATATTGCAGTGAACAGCTTTTGAATGGGTTCGTTTTGATCAACACTAACTCAAAAATTATACTAGATCTATTTTTTCTGAAATTTATATGTAATTGGCTAGAAGCACGTGGGTTTTGACATAGTACTCTTGGTTAGCACATTTTGCTCGGATTCTTTCGTCACTGGGTAGTTGGGTATACTGTTATTTTCAGCCAATCAGATATCAGCTTCAAGAAATTTCTGGTTTGAAAGAAGCGAGTATGATTTTTCAGTAAAGGAAGAGTCATCGAGCCCCTGGTCTGCACCTGTTGTGTTGGTTTCCAAGAAGGATGGATCTACGAGATTCTGTGTCGATTACAGAAAATTAAATGATGTCACCAAGAAGGACAGCTACCCTCTACCAAGAATAGATGACACATTAACAACTTTGGCAGGTTCCCGTTGGTTCTCAACATTAGATCTGAAGAGCGGATACTGGCAAGTGGGCATACATGAAGACGATAAGGAGAAGACTGCATTCTCGACTGGGAGTGGGCTTTACCAGTTTACTGTTATGCCGTTTGGATTGTGCAATGCTCCAGCAACGTTTGAGAGACTAATGGAGCTGGTCCTTCGGGGGCTCACTTGGAAAACTTGTCTTGTATACCTCGACGACGTTTTGGTCATGGGAAAGACATTCGAAGAACATCTGCACAACCTGCAAGAAGTCTTTCAACGATTCAGGGAAGCCAACCTCAAACTGAATCTTCAGAAATGTTCATTGTTCCAGAAAGAAGTGGATTTTCTAGGTCACACAGTTTCATCAGACGGTATCCGAACAGACCAAAAGAAGATACAGGGGATAAAAGACTGGCCGAGACCAAGAGACAAACATGAAGTGAGGAGTTTCCTAGGTCTCTGCACCTACTACCGTCGTTTCGTAAGAGGATTTGCTGATATTGCGGTACCCCTACATAAGTTGACAGAAGATCGAGTCAAATTCGTCTGGTCCAACGAAAGTGAACAAGCATTTGGGAAACTGAAAGTTGCTCTATGTCCCAGCCCCATTTTGAGTTTCCCACGTCAACGAGGCCTGTTTGTTTTGGACACAGATGCCAGTAATAATGGTATTGGAGCCGTACTATCACAAGAGCAAGATGGCCAGGAAAAAGTAATCGAGTTCTACAGCAAAGTACTCACCAAGCCAGAAAGAAATTATTGCGTAACGAACTTGGAACGAAGTCCTCTATTGGATTTGTCCCAACGCCCTTCAAAAAATTATTGCTTTCGTTCGATAAAATGTTCTCACTGTTCTTGACTATAATTTTCATATGGTAGTACTGGAAATCTTATTCAATTACTTAATAATTCATAGCGACGTTATTTCGTTTCAGGATCTTCTGTTAGGGGACGCTTCGAAAGCAAAAGCCAAATTCGGCTGGTCTCCAAAAGTTACTTTTCCCGAGCTCGTTAAAGATATGATGGACTCTGATATTGAACTGATGAAAAAGAATCCTATGGCTTGAAAATACGATTGTGAATATGAGAAATTTTATACATTCCACTTGAGAAATTGCCTCTATCCTTTCATGACATGCATAAAGATACAATAAACAATACCAAAGAACAGGTTTTTTATTATTTTAGTCATGCATTTAACTCATGATGATAATTTTTGAAATACTTTTCTATGAATTGTTTCATTTGATTTCCAGCTCATTTTCCATTCAGAAATAAATAATGTCTTCATAACGATTTGAAAATGAATATCCTTGAATTAAATAGCATTTCTGATGAAAATAAACGCTATATTTTCAGAAAGCTAATGGTATGTGCTTCTCTGATAGAGTGTAATATACAGGGTGTTTCATTAAAAAAAATAGAAACATTATGATTCCGAGTTTGGATTTCTCTTGTATGGAAAAAGCATCATTAGGTAGAATTCTGAATAGAAAGTGAAAAGTAGAAAGATCGTTTTATCACGAATGGTGGAGTGGTATATTGGTTCGGACCTCTAGTTTCTATGAATTTGAACTCGAAATCTGTTGCAAACATTTAAAAGATTGAAAGAACGTGAATCCAAACAGTGAATCACAAATGATGGAATTGGATTTCACAGTAAAATGTCAAAACTTGTCAAACTTTTTGAATGAATGGCTAGAAGTTGATCAAGAAGCAATAATAAGAATAAAAACTCGTCAAATAATTAGATCAACAACTTAATAAAAAAAAAGGCACTCAAGAAAAAACAGGACAATTCACATGATTTTGGTAAGTTGATGAACTGATAAAAAAAATTATTGAACAAATAGTTAATTTTGCGATAAGTTTAATAGTAAAATAAAACAAAACTCTACATGTTGAAATATTTATCGATATAAACAATTCTTGAAAACAAGTTTCAACTTGAGTGTACACGAAATTTAGATTGCTGGTATCCATAATTGTCTTACGGTGATGACTGTTTTGTTTTACCGAATGATTCAGTTCAATTATTGCTAATTTTCTTTTTGAATCTAGATTCCTTTGATCTTATAACTTTTTATAATAGGTTTTGAAAGAGTTAATTATGTAGACAATTGAATTCTGAACAATACCATGAGTGAATTGATGAACTTTTCTGTATGAAGCGGAAAACTATCAAATAAGCCGCCGTAGCGTCATCTGCCGACAATCGAGACAACCAAAAAATATGGTATGCTCCATTTCTCATACAGTGGAAAGAAAAAAGTTTTCGCCATAGTCGATGAATCAGTCAAGAGAAATCAAGATAAAAAAATAGTAAGAATATTTACAGCCATCCTTTCCTGCTGAATGTTTGGACAGTAAACCAAACCTTTTCCTTGGCCTTGGGATGTGTATTTTTCCTTATTTCATCTCTAAGTTTTGGATCAGTCATATCCGGGTGATTTTCACCATCAAGTGGTAATGGATGTACTTTATTTTTTTCACCAAAAACAACCATAGGGAGGAATATCAAAATGTGAGTGAGTGCAGCTTTTGACTCTAGAACCAATTCCTTTTTGAATTCAGACATGACAAAAGGACTGGTATCGCATCCAAGCATGCTCAGATTCTTGATGAATTCAGAATGGTAGAAATTGATCAAGGTGTCTAGGTCTTTCTGTAAAACATCCTGTTGAACGCTTGTGAACAGAAAAAATAGAAGATCCAAGGCCGGGGATTTATAGTTATACACTTGGAAATCTACAAATTTATTTTCGATGGGTTTTCCATTAACCACTTTGATCATGGCGTTATTTACCCATAGGTCTTCGTGTGCGAAGGTAGCAAAGGGCTCTCTGGGGACCGGTTTGGTTGCTTTCTGTGCTCGAAATTCGGTTTCCATTATTTCTTTTACTTTCGGAATGAAGGGACTGCATTTATCGGATTCCCACAATATGTCTTGGATGATGAGAGAGATAAAATTACTGGGATCCATCTCAGCCGGCCCATCAAGATTCAACGTATTCACGCAGTATGATCTGACATTCTTTTCGAAGTTTTCGGGTTCCCTCAGTTTCACAGCCACTGGAACAGCATGCAATGCCGCCAAATCACGAAGAAGCAGTACAGCTGATTCAAAATCATAGCCAACGTGGCGATCCAAATTCGAGAATCCTGGAAAAATAACGACACTTGAGAGCTTTATACCGAGAAAAGTGTGCTCATAGAAAATAGTCCAATCAAGAAAAGTACGCTTAGAGAAAATGTTCCTTTCGGGAATGAATTCGTGTGTAAAATGTTGAAATATTCAACGTTTCGTCTCCCATGCATAATATATAATGACTCGTCTTGGTTACTTTCTGAAATTCTGATGCGAAGTGATCCACCCTCTAACAATAATTCCACAATGACAATAATTATGCGTTCTTCGGTTCTCTGAACAGTACAGAACATATTTCTCTGGTGAACTAAAAAAGGAAGGCTCAATACTGTTTTCAACAGAAAATTCCGGCCCAAGAGCGTGGAGAAATTTATAATATGAATTGTCGATTAGGTATCCTAGAAGATCTCTCAATTTGATATCTGAAATATCACGAGTTATTTATTCTGAAAGCGAGATAGGTGTCAACACTCGATGCATTTCAACATTTTTCGTCTTATCTAATAGATTTCCATTTCAATATAAAATTGTTAATTATACACTTCATCTTACGTGTACGTCATTATCGAACATTTGGATCATTCTTTTATGCCAGAAATATGAAATGAAGTAGCCATTATTTGATTTCAATGAGATTTCAATGACGTGAAAAGAGCCGTATACCACAAAATAAAACGTTTTGGTTTTATTTGTGGTCAAAACAAAATACTCATTCCATGATAGCTTACGAAAAAACACAGTCATGTAACATAAAAAAATCAGAATCAGAATAATTGAAGAACAAATCTATTCAGATATCACAACACTTTTTCTTCGAATATATTGAGACAGTTGCAAGGAATCACTTACCAATAAATACGACCACGATAATCTTAAGTTCATTAGTTTCTACGGTGAAGGTTTGTTCGCCGGCTTGACCTAGTTTCGAATAAATTTTGGAATCAACTCACCTATATTGTGCCACAGAATGAGAAACTCCCTTTGTTCCGAAGATATGGTCCTTTGAAGTCCGGAAGAAGGGAGTCCTCATCGCAATTGTTATTTACCGATTTCTCAGATGTGAATACAATGAGATATATATATATATATATATACAATGTTATATATGATATTTATTAGAAGCTCCCTGATCGGGAGGAGATATTGCATGGTATTGACATTCTTGTATAAACTTGATATATACTCAATAATGAAATCGATTGTGGTTATCTGCTTTGCAAAACACAATATTTCTGGTCCCTTAATTGTAGACAACCTAGACAAGCTGTATCATTTTATAACATTTACTAGAACCAATATCTTACAAAAGTCCCCAATATATTTCATGTGTCTTTTCAATAGTATTTCTCATTTTTCATGTGATATACTTACATTATAATAGCATGACAATTATTAACATTTATGAATAATAACTAGCACGTGCATTTATATTATATTTTCTCTGTAATTGGGTGAAATCCTGTTGAGAATGAAGTATTGAATTAAAATTGCATCAGAAATTTTTTCTTACCTGTTTCATATTGAAAAACGGAAAGCGCCGTATTTTAACTTCGAATTCGTATTCAGCAACACGCAATCTGAACTTTTTTTTCGAAACTAGGTACCGCCCGATAAACGAACCTTTACCATTTAGAAAAGTAACCGGTTGATTGTAAAGTGAAGTTGTTTTTCAGGCATAGGGAGTCTCTATTTTCATCATCTTAGGGATCGATATAAATAATATCAGTATTATGGTCAAGCAGAGATGTCTATTTAATTATATTCCTGTTTTATACTTGAATAAAAGAAATTTTCGCAGTACCAACCTGATATATGTAAATTCTCCATTACAATGACAGCATTTTCATCAACCACATCACTCTCGTTCAAATTTATCCTGGCTCCAAATAGTTTCGGAAAACAGTTCAAAACCTCCTGAACCCCATTTCTACGTTGGAAGTCTTGGAGAGTTGGTACGAGTTTATCGTAGAAGATTATCTCACCCTTGAAAGTTTGTTGTATATTAAAAATCTTTTGGGCCTTTTCGTCGACAGGAATTTTTTTAACAACTGCATGGAATGTCTCTTCTGCTCCAGATTTCTCATCGCGCGATGTTATTTCTAATTTGAGGAGTTCACCACCATAATTTTCTCCAAGCGCTACCAAGTTCTCACTCTTTATGTCCACTATGGTTTTATCTTCCCCTATATTCTTTTTTAATAATTCTTTAATGTTTTCTAATCCAGCCATTGTGGAGTGATGCAATTGAATGACTTTTATCATTTATTGAAATTTCAATCTTATAGTCTTCTACGTAATATGCATTCCAAACAAATCTTATCTACTTTAACAGGCAAATCTAAATCATAATATTGGAGTACTTACTCCAATTAATGCTACTGATGATGAACGACTAATCAACTAGTTATTTCAAGTTTCAGATACAAAAGTAGGCCAAAGGTTTCTTTGAGCAAAATATAAAAGCTGGTAATTGCAGTTAAATGTTCCAGTAATGAGATCTTTCTATTGGTACTGTTTTATTTAATATCAAACTCTAAACAACATACATAATTGTGTGTATTACAATCTTACTAATACTGCTGTTGGACATAACATAACAACATTGACAACTGTTGCATTGACGTAATATAACATATACTATTAGTTCAATGCAACTGTTGCCACTCTCTATTTTTGGTATTTTTATAGGTATAAGCAGGGTTCTGTACAGAGGTGCCAACGTGTATGCGACCAACATGTAAAAATGCATATACAGTTGCCTAACTTATAACACCTTCCGCTCATAAGAACCAATAACATACTAATTAATATTGAGATTGAATTGTGGACATCACTTCTAGTATTCGGGCAAATGTATCAATACTTCGACTCCGTATATCGACCGGCGACTCATCAACAAAGGGAGAAGGGATATCTGTAGGAGAGAACGGCACCGTTCCTTTCCGGGATAGACACTTATACTTTTAACTCTGAATTAATAACTTCATTCGTGCTAGTTAAAGTAGTTGATCTCGGAATATAATAAGTATTCAGTGAACAGTAAAGCGTTTCATTAAAAACTGCACCCCCTGCCTACATCAGAAGTGGTTGTGAACGTTGAAAAGTGTTATGTGCAAATAAATCAGTCAATTGGATTCCTGAATATGGGACGAAAAAGCAAGAAGCCACGTGATTGGTCGTCTCCATCATAGGCAAATTAGAGATCGCCATCTTAGGCAAAATAGAGATCGCCATCTTAGGCAAATCAGAGATCGCCATCTTAGGTAAACTATAGATCGCCATCTTAGGCAAATTATAGATCGCCATCTTAGGCAAATTATAGATCGCCATCTTAGGCAAATTATAGATCGCCATCTTAGGCAAAAGAGATCGCCATCTTGGGCGAATTGGAGATCGCCATCTTAGGCAATTTAGAGATCGCCATCTTAGGCAAATCAGAGATCGCCATCTTAGGCAAATTAGAGATCGCCATCTTAGGCAAATTAGAGATCGCCATCTTAGGCAATTTAGAGATCGCCATTTTAGGCAATTTAGAGATCGCCATCGTAGCAAACGAGATCGCCGTCTTAAACACAATAATGGTTATCACTATACAAATATTGATACTAAAATTCTCCCCTCGTTTCAGGATACCTTTCGAGGACGAAAGTTTCACAGGATGGCCGTGTGGACATCACTTCAAGTATTCGGGCAAATGAATCAATACTTCGACTCCGTATATCAGCCGGCGACTCATCAACCAAGGAAGAAGGGATATCTGTAGGAGAGAACGGCACCGTTCCTTTCCGGGATAGACACTTATACTTTTAACTCTGAATTAATAACTTCATTCGTGCTAGTTAAAGTAGTTGATCTCGGAATATAATAAGTATTCAGTGAATAGAGAAGTATCAGACTTTACAAGAGTAGAACTATTCCTAAGCCTTTCACTTTCATTTTGTAGATCACAAGGAGTGTGGTCCATTTGACGTTTTGCCAAAGATTTTCTCAAGTGAAAACTATTTCTTCTCAACACATTCGTTCCAGTATTTATTAAATATGAGCGTGGAGACTCATATTTGGCTACTACAGAGGCAGGCTGCCATTCTCTGGCTTCATTTCTTAATACAACTTCATCACCATTATAAAACCCTATAACCTTTCCCTTGCCTGCCTATCATAATACATTTTCGACAGTGAATTTTTGTGGTCTAAGTCCTTCTTAAACTCTTTTACGAAGGTTTTTGGTTTATCAACTAACGGCAGTTTAGTCTTTAGTTTTCCTGAGAACAATAATTCAGCAGGGGATCTTTTAAGGCCAGTAAGGGGTGTATTACGGTACTCCATTAAGGCAACATCTGAGTTACAAACCTTCTTTAGCATATTTTTAGCGGTCTGAACACACCATTTGGCTAGGCCATTTGACCTGGGGTAACGTGGGCTACTAGTTTTGAACTCGAAATCAAAATCTTTCGCAAACTGCTTACAATCATATGAGGAGTAGGGCATATTATCAGAAACAACAACATCTGGTACACTGTATGTGGTGAAAACTTTTTTAAATACATTTATAATATCACTGCTTCGTTTGTGGTTTATTGGGATTACTTCCAAACACTTTGTAAGATAATCTACAATAACTAAGTATGACTTTCATCCATAATCAAATATGTCGGAAGCCAGTTTTTGGAAAGGTACTTCTGGTATTTCATGCATAATCAAAGGTTCTTTGACGTTTGCAAACTTGTATTTTTCGCACTGAGCACAGCCTTTGATCATGTTTTCGATATCTCTGATCATTCTAGGCCAGTATAAGATTTCTCGAGCTCTATCTACTGTACGACTTATCCCAAAATGTCCCTCATGCAATAATTACAACATATCTTGCCTCGATACTTTCGGTACACAAACTCTATCATTGAAAAATATAATATCATTATATTCGTAAATATCATTCCGAATTTGATAATGTGCCTTTAATTCTCCTTCATATGATCTGTCGGTCAACCCATTCAAAGTATACTACTGATTTCCTCTAAACTAAGGATTTAAAAAAATCTCTCTCGATACATTTATTCAATTCTTGAGGGTCTAAACATAAACGTAATGTTTCGTTGGGCTTTTCAACAATAACTAGTGGATTAACCCATCACTGGCACTATTGACTTAGGCAATTATTTTCTGTTCCTCCAAGCTTTTGAGTTTGATTCGTAATCTCTCTTTTATTACTAACAGCACTCGTCTGCACGGCCTAGCCACAAAAATGCTACCTTTTTTCAAGGATATATTACACTTTTCCGGAAAAGAGCCCATACCTTCAAAAACAACTCGATTCTCATTTATAAATTCTTTCCTATTTTTTATATATTCGATACTACTCGTTTTCTTTATGAAACCTAAAGAATAACAACTAGGCAATCCAATTATCGGTTTTACATTTGAATCTAGCACCAGAAAATCCAACTCTACAGATTCATCTTCAATTCTAGTTTAATTTTACTTTACCCATAGGATTCAATTTGGTGCCACCATAAGATTCCAAGACTACACTAGACTTCATTAATTTACCCATGGGTAGCTGATTATATACTTGTCTTGGAATAATGTTCACTTCTGAATCTGTTTCAACTTTACAGTTGATTTCTCTTCCATTGAGATTTACAGTTTCCATCCATACTGAGATATTATCTTTTTCAACTTCTCTCACTTTTGCAATGCTGTAGACAAATAGCTGATCATCATCCTCGTCTTGTCTCGTTGCTTGTTGCGACACCTCCCTAACCTACCTCACGTAGGACCTGCATGCCACTATAAAATGGTTCAGCTTACCACATCTATGACACTTTTGTCCAAATGCTGGGCACATTCCATTTTGGTGTGTTTTATTGCACTTCATGCACTTAATTTTTTTTTCAGTATTCCTTCCACCCTGCTTGTCCTCTCTGTTTGATATGATTCTTCCTTGTAGGAGATATTCATTCTTTTTAATAGCATCTACATTTGTTTCTTCTTCATGCCTTACATTTTCTATATGCTTTTTGGTTACTTCTGTATTTCTAGCAATGTCTATGGCCACATCTAATTCCAAGTTTTGAATATTGAGTAACTTCTCTTGGACTCTAGGATCATTCGATAATTCTATCAACAAGAATTGACTCTTCTTGAGTGTCATATTCACGACTGTATGGGTTTTATTAGCTCACCGAAAAAATGGTCAAATGGGTCATCCAGTGCTTGAATACGATTATTGAAAACAAACCTCTCATAAGTTCTATTTTTCCGAGGCGCACAGTATTTCTTGAACTCTGACACAACCTTGTCATACCCTTTTGTTTACAAATTTGAAGGTATTTGTTTCCACACGTTCACTGCCTATTGTATTCAATAATAGAGCAACCTTTATTTTGTCTGATTTTCCATCTTTTTTAGTGGCAATCAAATACGTTTCAAAATTTTGAAGAAATCTTTTGAAATTTTCGTTGAGATTCCCTTCAAATTTCATGGGCTCTGGTAGTCTTTCTTCCATTTCTTGAATTGTGTTTCCAACCTTATTCAACGATAACTGATGTCTCTGCTTTTGGTACTTCCTCCTGTACACGGTATTTCTTCTTTTGTGATTGAAGGTTCTTTCTCGACTGCGCCATATTATATGTTCCAGTAATGAGATCTTTCCATTGGTACCTACTGTTTTATTTAATATCAAACTCTAAACAACATAGATAATTGTGTTTATTACAATCTTACTAAAACTAAAACTGCTGTTCGATGTTCGACTGTTCGACATGACATGACAGCTGTTGCCACCCTCTATTTTTATAAGGGTTCTGTACAGAGGTGCCAACGTGCATGAGACCAACATGTAAAAATGCATATATATCCTACCTTAAAACAATTGCTAATGTGCAACATTCATCGAGAATTCAGTTGATGGAATCACCAGAAATAAACACTCAATTTGAGCGGAATGCGTGGATCTATTAAATAAAAATTTTCTGTATCACTACTTTGGTTCGGATTCGAAGGCCGTCGTTTTTTGGAATTTCTTCCTGACGTTTCGCTGGCACGAGTGGCTAGCTTCTTCAGAGGCTCATATACCTTGAGTTAGACTCCGATAACTGGCTTTTACGACGTAGAGCGTATTTATATGGATCCAGGAGACTGGAGTGAATATATCCCTCATATATAAAATGTCCCATAAGAGCAATGCAATTATCGAAAACTTATAGCGGTAATTGCATTGTATCAAGTCACCATAACAACACATTTGAAACCGTATCGCTAGACGCCAGTAAACAACACAAATAAATGTCAGATAGACTTCAAAAATAGAAAAACATTTCGCGTTTTGGTGAGTGCTCCATACAATCTATAGAGGAAAGTATAAATGAACAAAAAATAACATTTCCTTGAGAATTTCTTTATTCGTGAAACATTCCAATGAATTACATTCGTGCATAAAAATGACCAGATAATTTTGCATTCGAGCGTGATATCTTATACAAATTGCATTCGGTTATTTTCATATTTTGTAAAAAAGCCCTCGTCCTTCGGAGTCGGGCTCTTTCGATAAAATATGAAAATAAACTCATGCAGTTTTTAGACAACATGCCCTCTTGGAAAATTATCGGTAATTTTGAAGCAGAAAAAGTAATTATCACCCCAAACTACCTGAATCTACATAAATACGCTTTACGAAGTCGTAATACCCAGTCATCGGAGTCTAACTCAAGATGTATGAGCCTCTGAAGACGCTAGCCACTCGCGCCAGCGAAAAGTCAGGAAGAAATTCCAAAAAACGATGGCCTTCAAACCCGATCCAAAGTAGTGATACTGAAAACCTCGGTCGCGAAAGCCTCAACCATTTTGACAAATTTTCTAATCATTCAAATGAGAAAATATTTGTCTTGCCACTGTTCTGGTCTCAGATTATGGATCAACAGACAGTTCATAAACAGGTTGAATAAACCTGATTATTTTCCTCAATGCAGATTTTCGATGGAAAAGCTTAAGGCTAAACAGCTTTTACAGAGTTTCACAACCATTTACTGCACTAGACCTGTTTGACCGATTGAACTGAAATTTTGGCTCACTTTTCTGGTTTGACATCGATTTTGAAATTTTTTGAGTTGACATTTTCCTAGGAATAATCTGAAATTGTATGTCTCCTACAACAAGCTCAAACGACCAAAATGCGCGCTTTTCCATACTTTTCAAAATTTTGCGGTCTCGGCATTTTATAAAATTATCAATACACTCAAATCATTTGCTAAGCAAAATTTGGAAATTCATGGATCTGTACATATTTCTCGAACAAAGGAAAGGAAAAGTTTCAAGCCTCAGTAGATGTATCAGTGAAGTGAAATTAAGACACAAAAGAGTATGAATACGTTTATCTCAAGCAATGCCATTGTCACATAATAATTCGAAATTTTCACAGCCACCCTTTCCTGCCGAATGTTTGGACTGTAAACCAAACTTTTTCCTTGGCCTTGGGATGTGTATTTTTCCTTATTTCATCTCTAAGTTTTGGATCAGTCATATCCGGGCCATTTTTACCATCAAGTGGTCCTTGAGGTACCTTATTTTTTTCACCAAAAACAACCATAGGGAGGAATATCATAATGTGAGTGAGTGCAGCTTTTGACTCTAGAACCAACTCTTTCTTGAATTCAGACATGACAAAAGGACTGGTATCGCATCCAAGCATGCTCAGATTCTTGATGAATTCAGAATGGTAGAAATTGATCAAGGTGTCTAGGTCTTTTTGCAGAACATCCTGTCGAACGCTTGTGAACAGAAAAAATAGAAGATCCGAGGCCGGGGATTTATAGTTATACATTTGGAAATCTACAAACTTGTTTACGATGGGTTTTCCATTGATCATTTTGATCATGGCGTTATTTACCCATAGGTCTTCGTGTGCGAAGGAAGCAAAAGGCTCTCTGGGGACCGGTTTGGTTGCCCTCTGTGCTCGCAATTCTGTTTCCAATATTTCCTTTACTTTTGGAATGAAGGGACTACATTTATCGGACTCCCACAATGTGTCTTGGATGATGAGAGAGATAAAATTACTGGGATCCATCTCAGCCGGCCCATCAAGATTCAACGTATTCACGCAGTATGATCTGACATTCTTCTCGAAGTTTTCGGGTTCCCTCAGTTTCATAGCCAATGGAACAGCATGCAATGCCGCCAGATCACGAAGAAGCAGTTCAGCTGACTCGAAATCATAGCCAACATGGCGATCCACATTCGAGAATCCTGAAAAAATAACGAAATTTGAGAGCTTCCAATCAAGAAAATTACGCTCAGAGAAAATAGTCCTTTCGGGGATAGAATCGTGTATAAAATGTTGAAATGTTCGACGTTTCATCTCCCATGCATAATAAAAGGACTCTTCTTGGTTACTTTCTGGAATTCTGCTGCGAAGTGTATCCTGATGATTCACCCTCTAACAATATAATTCTACAATGACAATAATTGTATGTTCTTCGGTTGTCTGAACAGTCCAGAACACATTTCTCTGGTGAACGAAAAAAGGTAGGCTCAATACTGTGTTCAACAGAAAATTCCGGTCCAAGAGCGTGGAGAAATTCATAATCTGAATTGTCGATTAGGTATCCTAAAAGATCTCTCAATTTGATGTCTGAAATATCACGAGTTATTTATTCTGAAAGCGAGATAGGTATCAACATTTTTCGTCTTATCTAATAGGTTTTCATTTCAATATCAAATTGTATATACACTTTCATCTTACGTGTACGTCATTATCGGAGATTTGGATCATTCTTTTGTGTCAGAGATATGAAATGAATTGATTTCAATGAGATTTCAATGACGTGAAAAGAACCGTATACCACAAAATAAAACGTTTTGGTTTTATTTGTGGTCAAAACAAAATACTCATTTCATAAAAGCTTACGAAAAAACACAGTCATGTAACATAAAAAAATCAGAATCAGAATAATTAAAGAACAAATCTATTCAGATATCACATCACTTTTTTTTCGAATATTCTGTGAGAGTTGCAAGGAATCACTTACCAATAAATACGACCACGATAATCTTAAGTTCGTTAGTTTCTACGGTGAAGGTTTGTTTAACGGCATGACCTAGTTTCGAATAAATTTTGGACTCAACTTACCTATTTAGTGCCACAGAATGGGAATCTCCCTTCGTTCCGAAGAAATGGTCCTTTGATGTCCGAAAGAAGGGAGTCTTCAGCTTTCTTTTTTGCATCTAAAAGTGATCGGTTACACACAGTCCGGTGTACCTCAAGGGTCCCATTTGGGTCCGTTACTTTTTCTCTCATTCATTTATGACATTTCCCGTAAAATAACCTCACCGCAATTGTTATTCGCTGATGATTTGAAATTTTTTTTGAATATGAAAAATCTAACAGATTGTACAACTCCCCAGAACTTCCTTATCGAAGTTTATAACTGGTGCAAACATAATAATAGGTTCATATCATAGAAAAAATATGCCTATTATTTACAACTATACAATTGATAATGTTTCTCTTGATTGATACAAGGATTCAGGAGTGACTTTCGACAGAAATTCAACATTTGACAATCACTTATGCAACATTTCATTATCTGCGCTCAGACTGGGTTATTTCTCCAGAAATTGGGAAAATTTCTCAGATGTGTATACAATGCGATTATTATATATGACCTTTATGAGAAGCGAACTTCAGTATGCAGCAATTACCTGGTCACCAGTTCATCAAAATTCAAAGATTGGAAAAATTTCAAAGGAAATTTTGCAAGCTTTTTTCAAATGCAATGGCTACTATACTTCAAGAGGTTATGATCACAAAAATCTGCTCAGCTCTCGCAACTCACAATCCCTAATCGGGAGGAGATATTGCATGGTATCGACATTCTTGTATAAACTACTCAATAATGAAATCGATTGTGGTTATCTGCTTTGCAAAATACAATTTCTGGTCCCTCGTGGACAATCTAGACAAGCTGTATCATTTTATAACACATTTACTATAACCAGTATCTTACAAAAGTCCCCAATATATTTCATGTGTCATCTTTTCAATAGTACTTCTCATTTATGTGATATACATTATGATAATTTTCCTAGAGATCAATTACCCTAACACAAAACTGATATTTTTGCACTCGACGCGCGTTTCGCTAACAAGGTTAGCATCTTCAGGAGAAGAAAATTGATACTGAGTTGAGAGAGAATTAAGTATCAATTTTCTTCTCCTGAAGATGCTTGCTTACCTTGTTAGCGAAACGCGCGTCGAGTGCAAAAATATCAGTTTGGTAATTGATCTCTAGAAAAAGATTCAACTTTCACACCAAAGGTCCCAAACTCATCGTTCATACATTATGATAGCCTAGAAATGATTAACATTTATTAATAATAATTAGCATGTACATTTATTATATTTTCTCTGTAATTGGGTGAAGGCCTGTTGAGATTGAAGTATTGAAATAAAATTGCATCAGGAATTTTTTCTTCCCTATTTCATAATGAAAAACGGTAAAAAATTGAAGAAGGTGTGTACTAGTCACCTCAGGAATAAAATCGTTCGATTGCTTTCTATGGTGCCCTTCTTCCGAAATTTGAAGGGCCATATAACTTCAGAACAATAGCAAAGCGCCGTATTTTAACTTCGAATTCGTATTCAGCAACACAAAATACGATTTTTTTTTTAAACTAGGTACTGCCGATAAACGAACCTTTACTATTTAGAAAAGTAACAGGTTGATTGCAAAGTGAAGTTGTTGTTCAGGCATCTTAAGAAGCGATATCAATGATATCATTATCAAGGTCAAGCAGCGTTGTCTATTGAATTATATTCCTGTTTTATACTTGGATGAATGAAATTTTCGCAGTACCAACCTGATGTATGTAAATTCTCCAGTACAATGACAGCATTTCCATCAACCACATCACTCTCGTTCAAATTTATCCTGGCTCCAAATAGTTTCGGAAAACAACTCAAAACCTCCTGAACCCCATTTCTACGTTGGAAGTCTTGGAGAGCTGGTACGAGTTTATCGTAGAAGATTATCTCACCCTTGAATGTTTGTTGTATGTTAAACATCTTTTGGGCCATTTCGTTGACAGGAATTTTTTTAACAACTGCATGGAATGTTTCTTCTGATCCAGATTTCTCATCGCGCGATGTTATTTCTAATTTGAGGAGTTCACCACCAAAATTTTCTCCAGGCGCTACCAAGTTTTCACTCTTTATGTCCACTATGGTTTTATCTTCCCCTATATTCTTTTTTAATAATTCTTCAATTTTTTCTATTCCAGCCATTGTGGAGTGATGCAATGGAATGACTTATCATTTATTGAAATTTCAATCTTATAGTCTTCTTCGTAATATGCATTCCAAACAAATCTTATCTACTTTATCAGGCAATTCGAAATGATAATATTGGAATACTTACTCCAATTGTTGCTACTGACGACGAAAGACTAATCAACTAGGTACTTCAAGTTTCTGATACAGAAGTAGGCCAAAGATTTTTTCGAATGCTTCAGCAAAATATTGAAGCTGGTAATTGCTAATGTGCAACATTCATCCGAGAATGGAGATCATAAAATTGTCAGAAATGAACATTCATTTTGAGCTCACTACTTTGGTTCGAGTTTGAAGGCCGTCGTTTTTTGGAATTTCTTCCTGACGTTTCGCTGGCGCCAGTGGCTAGCTTCTTCAGAGGCTTATACATCTGAAGTTTGACTCCGATGACTGGGTGTTAAGACTTCGTAAAAGCTATTTATGTGAATTCAGGTAGCCTGGAGTGATCATTTGTCTGGCTACTACAGAGGCAGGCTACCATTCTCTGGCTTCATTTCTGAATACAACTTCATGACCATTATAAAACCCTAACCTTTCCCTTGCCTGCCTATCATAATACATTTTCGACAGTGAATTTTTGTGATCTAAGTCCCTCTTAAACTCTTTTAAGAAGGTTTTTGGTTTATCAACTAACGGCAGTTTAGTCTTTAGTTTTCGTGAGAACAATAATTCAGCAGGGAATCTTTCAAGGCCAGTAAGGGGTGTATTACGGTAGTCCATTAAAGCAACATCTGAGTTGAAACCCTTCTTTAAAATATTTTTAGCGGTCTGAACACACCTTTCGGCTAGGCCATTTGACTTGGGGTAATGTGGGCTACTAGTTTTGAATGGTCTTTCGAACAATTCGTTCAGGCCAGTCTCAAATTTACCTACACAGTAGGTTTTGGCTGGCACCTGTCAGAAAACAACTACTCCCCTGGCTAATACCACGACGGGCAATGAATTATATCCAACCGGTGCCAGTGCAGGTTTCTTCACAGAAAAAAAACCTGCATTTGCTTGCAATTTGATAATGTGCCTTTAATTCTCCTTCATATGATTTGTCGGTCAACCCATTCAAAGTATACCCAATCACTTGTTTCAAAATTGCATCACTAGCACTTGGCTTTCTGAATTCTTCTTTTTTGGACTAACTCATTCTTAAATGTCTCTCAACAGAATCATCTTCACAACTCTCACTACTAAAATTTCTAGATGAGTAATCAGCCACATGCAGGAATTTACCAGGTAGTTACCTGGTAAATTAAGATTTAAGAAGTGAATACTTAAGTATTCAATTCTTGAATCATATTTTAGAAATTTTAGCCTGGGTCTCTTTAATTGTGGTGAATGTACTTGACAAATTTGTTTATTCATAACACTGACATTAGATTTGTGGTCTGTGATTATTTTTATAGGGCGTCCGTATATATAATTATGAAATTTTTGGGTCGCATATAAAATAGCAAGCATTTCTTTTTCTATTATGGCATATTTCTATTTGGTATCACTCTAGAGGTCTCTAGAGGCATATGCTACAGGTTTTCCACACTGCATCAAACAACAGCCAATGCCATTTTGTGACGCAACAGTGTGTATAACAATTTATAGATAGATAGACTTTCATTCCCAACAGATGAACAAACACCCAATTACAGGAAATGTAAACACTACATATTAAGTAAGATTATAGCAGAATCGCAGAAACAGACGTAAATATATATACAAATGTACATTGTACACACATAAGCACGTACTCCATACATACACATAATGAGCGGAGAATGATCATTTGTGAAATCACACCACGAAAAATATTAATTAACAAAAATATACTAGAGATAATAGTATCATTGTAATCACATATTAGACGTTGATCTCAAAATAGATCTATTGATATTTCTGAATGATGAAAAAAATATATCACAGTCCTAGCATAAATTGTTATAATTTTGGCACATGGTTTGAACTGGCGATTTCCGCAAAACATTTGTTCTGTAACTACTACCGTAGAATGTACGATGATATCGCGATTCGAACTGAGGTACCAAAAAATTTATTAAATGTAATAGATCACCACACTCTATAGAATCATGTAACAAAGCGTAAAGAAATTTAATGCTCAATATTAGTCGACGAGTATTCAGAGATATGAAATGGAACTCACTTAGTGAAACCGAATACTCAGTTCCTCTCATGGGATAATTTCCTGTAGTTTTGAAGGAGAGATACTCTAGAAATCTTTTTTGTACACGTTCAACATTGGCTATATGAACATCATAAACAGGATCCCAAATTATTGATCCATATTCAAGCTCACTTCGAACATAACAACATCAATATAGAGAAATTATTGTTTTAATTTCGCGAAAATCTCTACCTTGTCTCAACATTCTATTAGCTGAGTAGACAGTTTTATTTATGTGTTGAACAAATGTTAGTCTTTGATCAAATATGATACCAAGATCTTTCATCCCAGTTTGTCTTGTTAGAGGGGACGCCCCAATGTTATAATTGTATTCAATAATGACATGCTTTTTGGAGTAGGAAACTACAGAACATTTGGAAATATTCAATTTGAGTCTATTTGCCGAGCACCAGCTATAAATTGCAATGATATCTTCTTGTAATTTCAAACAATCTTCATATTTTGCAATATTGTTGAAAATCTTCAGATCGTCAGCATAAAATAATTTTGGAGATTGAATTTTTTGTGGAAGGTCATTGAGAAACAATAAAAACAAAAGTGGGCCAAGGTTCGATCCTTGCGGAACTCCCGATGGTGATGAATAACATTTTGATTGATAACCTTCAATTTCAACATACTGCTTTCGGTTGTATAAATATGTTCGATCCTTGCGGAACTCCCGATGGTGATGAATAACATTTTGATTGATAACCTTCAATTTCAACATACTGCTTTCGGTTGTATAAATATGTTTCGAAAAGTTGGAGTAAATTCGAAGAGAAACCGAATCGATCGAGTTTGATCATAAGTAATCTCAAATCAATTTGATCAAATGCCTTCTGCATGTATATCACGTCTACCTGAGATTGTCTATCAAGTGCATCCGGAATGAACTGTGAAATACATGAGATGTTAGTGACACATGATCTCTTCTCCATGAAGCCATGCTGATGAACTGAGATTACATTCTTGAGAGAATCGTATATAAAGGTATACAAAATTATCTCAAAGAGCTTTGAAAAATTGCATAATATTGATATGGGTCGATAATTCGATATAAGCGCAGAGTCTCCTTTTTTCAACACAGGACACACCCTAGCAATTTTCCAACTATTAGGGAATGTTTTTTTGGTATATATCAAATTGAACAAATATAACAGAGGTTCCATTAGTGCCATTATACAATCTTTTACTATAAAACTTGGAATTTCATCTGGCCCAACGATCAATTTGTTTTTTAATTTTCTAGATGCTTCAAAAATGTCTTTCTCAAGTATTTTGTTGAAAGTATTGCAATCTGAGTTCACAGCTAAGTTTTTCAAGTCATTATTAGTTGAGTTGTTAGGATAATTGTAAACACTTTCAAAATATGTACTGAATGCATTTACATAATATCTTGAGGCTTGTTATGAACGCCATCACAGCTCCTCATCAGGCCAGGGATTTTTGAATTACCTTTTTTACAATTGATAAAATTCCAAAATTTACCTGGGTCACCCGATATATCGTTCTCTATGGTCTCAATGAAGGACCGATACTCATTATTGATTTGTCTTTTTGTCTCTCTACGCAGAGATATGAATTTTTCATGATAAAAAATAGTTTTATATTTCTTATAATTGAAATGGGCTCTTTCTTTTTGTTTGATCTTTTTAATGAGATTTGACGAAAACCAAGGCGGGTACTTTCGTTTTCGGTTCAATTTGAGGGGTACTGTGGCATCAAAAACAGTATACAACTTATTGTTTTCTTTGTCTATTTCTTTATATATTTCTTTATTTTATTCAAAATTTATTAATGTAATGTTTTTACCGAGGTTTTTACCAATTTCATTTTTAATTGCCTGAATCCAGAACAGAAAAATACTGCTTGCCGGGCAATTTTCTACTGATTTCCTCTATACTAAGGATTTGAAAAAATTATCTCCCGATACATTTGTTTAATTCTTGAGGGTCTAAACATAAACGTACTGTTTTGTTGGGCTTTTCAACAATAACTAGTGGATTAACCTATCACTGACACTATTGACTTTGGCAATTATTTTCTGTTCCTCCAAGCTTTTGAGTTTGGTTCGTAATTTCTCTTTCATTACTAACGGCACTCGTCTGCACGGCCTAGCCACAGGAATGCTACCTTTTTTCAAGGATATATTAGACTTTTTCGGAAAAGAGCCCATAATTTCAAAAACAGCTCGATTCCAATTGATAAATTCTTCCCTATATTTTATATAGGTATATTAAATAATACTCGTTTTCTTTATAAAATCTGAAGAATAACAACTAGGCAATCCAATTATCGGTATTACATTTAAATCTAGCACCAAAATGTCCAACTCTACAGATTTATCTTCAATTCTAGTTTAATTTTACTATAAAAACACTTGACATAGTCAGTGGGCATACTTGAAGACTGGCGTTAAATCAAATCATCTTTCGAACAATCTGTTCAGGCCAGTCTCAAATTACCTACACAGTAGGTTTCGGCTGGCACCTGTCAGAAAACAACTACTCCCTGGCTAATACCACGAAGGGCATTGAATTATATCCGACCAGGTGCCAGTGCAGGTTTCTTCACAGAAGTGAATCCTGCATTTGCTTTCGTCGATACAAATGAAGGAATTGATTTTCAGTTATAGGGACGGACACACTTGCAGACCGGTTTCGGGCTATTTGGCCACTCGTCAGTGCAAGGCTGTGCCATCATCAACATAAAGTCGATGATTTCCCATAATTAAAAATCAAAATCCTTCACGAGTATCAAGCCCCGGCCAAAGCTGATGTGAACAACGAATTTATTACGCCATCTACCAATGGACGAGGTATTCCAAAAACAAACCGAATTCGCCCATTTCTCCTGCGAGGAGAATGTAAAAACACTTGACATAGTCAGTGGGCATACTTGAAGACTGGCGTTAAATCAAATCATCTTTCGAACAATCTGTTCAGGCCAGTCTCAAATTAGCTACACAGTAGTAGTTCCTAGAGGATTCAATTTGGTGCCACCATAAGCTTCCAAGACACTACACTCGACTTCATTAATTTACCCATGGGTAGCTGATTATATACTTGTCTTGGAATAATGTTCACTTCTGAACCTGTGTCAGCTTGATTTGAAACTAGTTGAGAGCCCCAAAAATTTCATTTGAATATTTTGTTCAGGAGGCCAAAATACGTAAGTTCCACCAAAAATTTTTTATTTTTGAGGCGGAGTCCGATTAACGGAATTTTACCCAATTGCTAATGTGCAATATTCATCGAGAATTCAGTTGATGGAATCATCAGAAATAAACCCTCATTTTGAGCGGAATGCGTGGATCAATTGAATACAAATTTTCTGTAATACTACTTTGGTTCGGATTCGAAGGCCGTCGTTTTTTGAGATTTCTTTCTGACGTTTCGCTGGCGCGAGTGGCTAGCTTCTTCAGAGGCTCATATATCTTGAGTTAGACTCCGATGACTGGGTATTACGACTTCGTAAAGCGTTTTTATATGGATTTAGGTAGACTGGAGTGATGAATACTTATTCAATTACAGTTGCAGACTTGTCAACTGCAGACTAGGACAAACTGACAAGTCAGCTGTGGCGGAACACGCACTCAGTGAGGGAAACCAAAAGGATTCTGTTTGAAAACGCCAAACTCATTGCCCCCAACCAGAGATACCATAATCGACTGACACGGGAGGCAATAGAGATCCACAAACCCACAGATAATTTCAACAGAAAAGAAGAAGCTGTGAACCTCAACCGAATATGCGGAATCCAATTTCAAGAAGATCAAAAATAACAAATATTGTGACGGCAGATAATGCGGCAATTAATGCTGATGATACTCCTCCGAATCCAGTAATTACGGCAATTAATATTAATGAAAATTCTCCGAATCAAGAAAAAGTAATTATCACTCCAAACTACCTGAATCTATATAAATACGCTTTACGAAGTCGTAATAGGTACCCAGTCATCGTAGTCTAAACCAAGATCTATGAGCCTCTGAAGAAGCTAGCCACTCGCACCAGCGAAACGCCAGGAGGAAATTCCAAAAAACGACGGCCTTCAAACCCGATCCAAAGTAGTGATACTGAAAAATTCGGCCACGAAAGCCTTAGCCATTTTGACAAATTTTCTAATCATTCAAATGCCACTGTTCTGGTCTCAGATTATGGATCAACAGTTCATGAACAGGTTAAATGAACCTGATTATTTTCCCTAATGCAGATGTTCGATGGAAAAGCTTGAGGCTAAACTGCTTTCACAGACTTTCACAACCATTTATTGCACTAGACCTGTTCGACCGAAATTAAGACACAAAAAGAGTACGAATACGTATATCTCAAGCAATGCCAATGTCACATAACAATTTGAAATTTTCACAGCCACCCTTTCCTGCTGAATGTTTGGACAGTAAACCAAACTTTTTCCTTGGCCTTGGGATGTGTATTTTTCCTTAGTTCATCTCTAAGTTTTGGATCAGTCATATCCGGACCATTTTTACCATCAGGTGGTCCTAGAGGTACCTTATTTTTTCAAAAAAAACAACCAAAGGGAGGAATATCATAATGTGAGTGAGTGCAGCTTTTGGACTCTAGAGCCAACTCCTTTTTGAATTCAGACATGACAAAAGAACTGGTATCGCATCCAAGCAAACGACATAACAGTGGATTCATTGGCATCAATATTCATATTGTGCTAGTGTTGAAATATTTCACACCTGTATTCCTATGACGATATCTAGTAAATCTAGATTTGTAGTGAATCTAGAACGATGACAAATGAGTGAAAGCTGATAGGCAATCAAACATTGATATATTTCGGTATATCATAGATTGGTATTTATAAATGCCCACATCAGAGATTTATACTAAAAACAGTGTAGTCCGAATTAGGTTAGGAATTAGTTTCCTGTGAAATTTTTCATTTGATTTCCAGCTCATTTTTGATACAGAAATAAATGTCTTCATAACGATTTGAAAATGAATATCCTTGAAATAAATAGCATTTCTGATGAAAATAAACGCTATATTTTCAGAAAGCTAATGTTATGTGCTTCTCTGATAGAGTGTAATATACAGGGTGTTTCATTAAAAAAAATATGAGAAACATTATGATTCCGAGTTTGAATTTCTCCTGTATGGAAAGAGCATCATTAGATAGAATTATAAATAAAAAGTGAAAAGTAGAAAGATTGTTTCATCACGAATGGTGGAGTGGTATTGGTTCGGACTTGCAAACATTTAACAGATTGAAAGAACATGAATCCAAACAGTGAATCACAAATAATGATGGAATTGGATTTCAGAGTAAAACAGTCAAAACTTGTCAAACTTCATTAATGAATGGCCAGAAGTTGATCAAGAAGCAATAATAAGAATCGAAACTCGTCATATACAACTGAATAAAAAAAAAGGAACTCAAGACAAAACAGGACAATTCACATGATTTTGATAAATGAATGAAATGATGAAACAAAAAATTATTAAACAAATAAATAATTTTGCGATGAAAATTTGATAGTAAAACAAAACTCTACATGTTGAAATATTTATCGATTTGAGCAATTCTTGAAAACAAGTTTCAAGTTGAGTGTACACGACATTTAGATTGCTGGTATCCGTAATTGTATTACGGTGATGACTGTTTTGTTTTACCGAATGATTCAGTTCAATTATCGCTAATTTAATTTTCGAATCTAGATTCCCTTGATCTCATAACTTTTTATAATAGGTTTCGAAAGAGTTAATTATGTAGACAATGGAATTCTGAACAATACCATGAGTGAATTGATGAACTTTCCTGTATGAAGCGGACAACTAGCCAATGAGCCACCGCGCCGTAGCGTCATCTGCCGACAAACGAGACAACCAAAAAACATGGTATGCTATATTTCTCATACAGTGGAAAGAAATAAGTTTTCGCCATAGTCGATTTATCAGTCAAGAGAAATCAAGATACAAAATTAGTAGGAATACGTGTATCAACATTGCCACATCACAATTCTGAATTTTTACAGCCACCCTTTCCTGCTGAATGTTTGGACCGTAAACCAAACTTTTTCCTTGGCCTTGGGATGTGTATTGATGGAAATTCTCGGAATCCAGAAACAGTAATTATCACTCCACATTGCCACATCACAATTCTGAATTTTTACAGCCACCCTTTCCTGCTGAATGTTTGGACCGTGAACCAAACTTTTTCCTTGGCCTTGGGATGTGTATTGATGAAAATTCTCCGAATCCAGAAAAAGTAATTATCACTCCAGGCTACCTGAATCCATATAAATATGCTTTACGAAGTCGTAATACCCAGTCATCGGAGTCTAACTCAAGATGTATGAGCCTCTGAAGACGCTAGCCACTCGCGCCAGCGAAACCTCAGGAAGATTACGAAAAACGACGACCTTCGAACCAGAACAAAAGTAATGATATCCAGTATCTCGGCCGCAAAAGCCTTAAGTATTTTGACAAATTTTCTGATCATTCAAATGAGAAAATATTTGTCTTGCCACTGTTCTGGTCTCAGATTATGGATCACCAGACATTTCATAAGCAGGTTGAATGAACCTGATTATTTTCCTCATTGCAGATGTTCGATGGAAAAGCTTAAGGCTAGACCACTTTTACAGAACTTCACAGCGAATTATTGCACTAGACCTGTTCAATCGATTGAACCGAAATTTTGGCTCACTTCTCAGGTTTTATTCTTGTGTTCGATTTTGATATTTTCATACTTTAAGATAAAATCCCCCAACTTGCGGTCTCGGCATTTTATCAAAATATTCAAAATTCATGGATGTCGTACAAAGGAAAGGAAAAGTTTCAAGCCTCACTCGATGTATCAATGAAGAGAAATAAAAACATAAAAAGAGTATGGATACGTTTATCTGCAATGCCAATGTCACAATGTCACATAACGATTCGAAATATTCACAGCCACCCCTTCCTGCTGAATGTTTGGACCGTAAACCATACTTTTTCCTTGGCCTTGGGATGTATATTTTTCCTTATTTCATCTCTAAGTTTTGGATCAGTCATATCCGGACCATTTTTACCATCAGGTGGTCCTAGAGGTACCTTATTTTTTTCTGCAAAAACAACCATAGGGAGGAATATCATAATGTGAGTGAGTTCAGCTTTTGACTCTAGAACCAATTCCTTTTTGAATTCAGACATGACAAAAGGACTGGTATCGCATCCAAGCATGCTCAGATTCTTGATGAATTCAGAATGGTAGAAATTGATCAAGGTGTCTAGGTCTTTCTGCAGAACATCCTGTCGAACGCTTGTGAATAGAAAAAATAAAAGATCTGAAGCCGGGGATTTATAGTTATACACTTGGAAATCTACAAACTTGTTTTCGATGGGTTTTCCATTGATCATTCTGATCATGGCATTATTTACCCATAGGTCTTCGTGTGCGAAGGTAGCAAAGGGCTCTCTGGGGACCGGTTTGGTTGCTCTCTGTGCTCGAAATTCGGTTTCCATTATCTCCTTTACTTTTGGAATGAAGGGACTACATTTATCGGACTCCCACAATATGTCTTGGATGATGAGAGAGAAAAAATTATTGTGACCCATCTCAGCCGGCCCATCAAAATTCAAAGTATTCACGCAGTATGATCTGACATTCTTTTCGAAGTTTTCGGGTTCCCTCAGTTTCATAGCTAATGGAACAGCATGCAATGCCGCCAAATCACGAAGAAGCAGTTCAGCTGACTCGAAATCATAGCCAACGTGGCGATCCACATTCGAGAATCCTGAAAAAATAACGAAATTTGAGAGCTTCCAATCAAGAAAAGTACGCTAAGAGAAAAAAGTCCTTTCGGGGATAAAATCGTGTGCAGAATGTTTAAATGTTCGACGTTTCGTCTCCCATGCATAATATAATGACTTTTATTGGTTACTTTCTGGAATTCTGCTGCGAAGTTTATCCTGATGATTCACCCTCTATCAATATGATTCCACAATGACAATAATTATATTTTCTTCGGTTGTCTGAACAGTACAGAACACACTTCTCTGGTGAACTAAAAAAGGAAGGCTCAATATTGTTTTCAACAGAAAATTCCGGCCCAAGAGCGTAGAAAAACTATAATATGACTTGTCGAGTAGGTATCCTGAAAAATCTCTCAATTTGATGTCTGAAATATCACGAGTTATTTATTCTGAAAGCGAGATAGGTATCAACATTTTTCGTCTTATCTAATGGGTTTTCATTTCAATGTCAAGTTGTTAATTATACACTTTCATCTTACGTGTACGTCATTATCGAAGATTTGGATCATTCTTTTGCGCCAGAGATATGAAATGAAGTAGGTAGCCATATTGTTTGATTTCAATGAGATTTCGATGATGTGAACAGAACCGTATACCGCAATATAAAAGGTTTTGGTTTTATTCGTGGTCAAAACAAAATACTCATTCCACAAAAGCTTACGAAAAAACACAGTCATGTAACATAAAAAAATCAGAATGAGAATAATTGAAGAACAAATCTATTCAGATATCACAACACTTTTTTTCGAATATTCTGACACAGTTGCAAGGAATCACTTACCAATAAATACGACTCCCTTCGTTCCGAAGATATGGTCCTTTGAAGTCCGGAAGAAGGGAGCTTTTTTTTGCATCAAAAAGTGATCGGTTACACACAGTCCGGTGTACCTCATAAGGGTCCCATTTGGGTCCGCTACTTTTTCTCTCATTCATTTATGACATTTCCAGTAGAATAACCCCACTGCAATTGTTATTGCTGATGATTTGAAAATATTTTTGAATATAAAAAATCTAACAGATTGTACAACTCTCCAAAACTTCCTTAGCGGAGTTTATAACTGGCGCAAACATAATTATCTTAATCTCAACCTGGGAAAATGTAAAATAGGTTCATATCATAGAAAAAATACGCATATTATTTACAACTATACAATTGATAATGTTTCTCTTGATAGATACAAGGATTTAGGAGTGACTTTTGATATAAATTCAATATTTGACAATCACTTATGTTACATTTCATCATCTGCGCTCAGACTGGGTTATCTCTCCGGAAATTGGGGAAATTTCTCAGTTGTGTATACAATGAGATTATTATATATGACCTTTATGAGAAGCAAACTTCAGTATGATCACAAATATCTGCTCTCGCAACTCACAATCCCTAATCAGGAGGAAAAATTGCATGGTATTGGCATTCTTGTATAAACTACTCAGTAATGAAATCTATTCTGGCTATCTGCTTTGCAAAATACAATTTCTGGTCCCTCGTAGACAATCTAGGCAGACTGCATCATTTTATAACACATTCATTATAACCAATATCTCACAAAAGTCCCCAATATATTTAATGAGTCATCTTTTCAATAGTACCTATTTCTCATTTATGTGATAGTACATTATAATAGCCTAGCAATCATTAACATTCATTAATAATAATTAGCATGTACATTTATTATTTTTTCTCTGTAATTTGGTGAAAACCTGTTGAGAAGGAATTATTAAATTGAAATTCCATCAGAAATTTTTTCTTTCCTGTTCCATATTGAGAATCGGTAAAAAATAGAGGGTGAATAGTCACCTGACGAATAAAATCGTCCTATTGCTTTTTGGTGCCCTTCTTCCGAACTTTGAAGGGCCATATAACTTCAGGTCAAAGGCAAAGCGCCGCATTTTAACTTTGAATTCGTATTCAGCAACACAAAATACGAACTTTTTTTTTTGAAACTAGGAACTGCCGATAAACGAATCTTCACTATTTAGAGAAGTAACCGGTTGATTGTAAAGTGAAGTTGTCATTATCATATGGTCAAGCAGCGTTGTCTATTGGATTATATTCCTATTTTATACTGGATGAATGAAATTTCCGTAGTACCAACCTGATATATGTAAATTCTCCAGTACAATGACAGCATTTCCATCAACCACATCACTCTCGTTCAAATTGATCCTGGCTCCAAATAGTTTCGGAAAACAACTCAAAACCTCCTGAACCCCATTTCTACGTTGGAAGTCTTGGAGAGCTGGTATGAGTTTATCGTAGAAGATTATCTCACCCTTGAAGGTTTGTTGTATGTTGAACATCTTTTGGGCCATTTCGTTGACAGGAATTTTTTTAACAACTGCATGGAATGTTTCTTCTGATCCAGATTTCCCATCGCGCGATGTTATTTCTAATTTGAGGAGTTCACCACCAAAATTTTCTCCAGGCCCTACCAAGTTTTCACTCTTTATGTCCACTATGGTTTTATCTTCCCCTATATTCTTTTTCAATAATTCTTCAATTTTTTCTATTCCAGCCATTGTGGAGTGATGCAATGAAATGACTTATGATTTATTGAAATTTCAATCTTATAGTCTTCTTCGTAATATGCATTCCAAACAAATCTTATCTACTTTATCAGGCAATTCGAAATGATAATATATTGGAGTACGTACTCCAATTGTTGTTACTGATGACGAAAGACTAATCAACTATGTACTTCAAGTTTCTGATACAGAAGTAGGCCAAAGATTTTTTCGAATGCTTCAGAAAAATATTGAAGCTGGTAATTGCTAATGTGCAACATTCATCCGAGAATTGAGATCATGGAATCATCAGAAGTAACACTCATTTCAAGCTCATTATTTTGGTTCGGGTTTGAAGGCCGTCGTTTTTTGGAATTTCTTCCTGACGTTTCGCTGGCACGAGTGGCTAGCTTCTTCAGAGGCTCATATATCTTGAGTTAGACTCTGATAACTGGGTTTTACGACTTCGTAAAGCGTATTTATATGGATTCAGGTAGACTGGAGTGATAATTACTTATTCACTAACAATTGCAGACTTGCCAACCGCAGACTAGTGCGTACTGACAAGTCAGCTGTGGCGGGACACGCACTCAGTGAGGGAAACCAAAGGATTCTGTTTGAAACACAAAGCCACGGATAATTTCAACAGAAAAGAGGAAGCTGTGAACTTCAACCGAATATGGAATCCCATGTAAAGAAGATCAAAAATAACGAATATCATGCGACGGCAGATAGTGCGGCAATCAATGCTGATGATACTCCTCCGAATCCAGTAATTACGGCAATTAATATTAATGAAAATTCTCCGAATCCAGAAAAAGTAATTATCACTCCAGGCTACTTGAATCCACATAAATACGCTTTACGAAGTCGTAAAACCCAGTCGTCGAAGTCAAACTCAAGATGTATGAGCCTCTGAAGAAGCTAGCCACTCGCGCCAGCGAAACCTCAGGAAGAAATTACAAAAAACGACGACCTTCAAACCAGAACAAAAGTAATGATACTGAAATCTCGGCCACGAAAGCCTTCTATTTCGACAAATTTTCTAATCATTCAAATGAGAAAATATTTGTCTTGCCACTGTTCTGGTCTCAGATTATGGATCAACAGACATTTCCTAAACAGGTTGAATAAACCTGATTATTTTCCTCATTGCAGATGTTCGATGGAAAAGCTTAAGGCTAGACCACTTTTACAGAGTTTCACAGCGAATTATTGCACTAGACCTGTTTAATCGATTGAACCAATATTTTGGCTCACTTTTCTGGTTTTACATTGTTCTTGTGTTCGATTCTGAAATTTTTATACTTTAAGATAAAATCCCTCGACTTGCGGTCTCGGCATTTCATCAAATTATTATTACACTCAAGTCATTTGGTAGGCAAAATTTCAAAATTCATGGATGTCGTACAAAGGAAAGGAAAAGTTTCAAGCCTTACTCGATGTATCAGTGAAGAGAAATAAAAACACAAAAAGAGTATGAATACGTTTATCTCAAGCAATGCCAATGTCACATAACGATTCGAAATATTCACAGCCACCCCTTCCTGCCGAATGTTTGGACTGTAAACCAAAGTTTCTCTTTGGCCTTGGGATTTGTATTTCTCCTTAATTCATCTCTTATTGTTGGATCAGTCATATCCGGGCGATTTTTACCATTAAGTGGTAATGGAGTTGCTTGATTTTTTTCACCAAAAACAATCCACGGGAGGAATATCATAATGTGAGTGAGTGCAGCTTTCGACTCTAGAACCAACTCCTTTTTGAATTCAGACATGACAAAAGGACTGGTATCGCATCCAAGCATGTTCAGATTCTTGATGAATTCGGAATGGTAGAAATTGATCAAGGTGTCTAGGTCTTTCTGTAGAACATCCTGTCTAACGCTTGTGAACAAAAAGAATAGAAGATCCGAGGCCGGGGATTTATAGTTATACATTTGAAAATCTACAAACTTGTTTTCGATGGGTTTTCCATTGATCATTTTAATCATGACGTTATTAACCCATAGGTCTTCGTGTGCGAAGGTAGCAAACGGCTCTCTGGGGTCCGGTTTGATTGTTCTATGTGCTCGCATTTCTGTTTTCATTACTTCCTTTACTTTTGAAATGAAGGGACTGCATTTATCGGATTCCCACAATATTTCTTGGGTAATGAGCGGGACAAATTCACTGGGATCCCTACCATCGGATCTATCTAAATTCATCGTATTCACGCAGTGTGATCTGACATTCTTCTCGAAGTTTTCGGGTTCCCTCAGTTTCATAGCCAATGGAACAGCATGCAATGCCGCCAGATCACGAAGAAGCAGTTCAGCTGACTCGAAATCATAGCCAACGTGGCGATCCACATTCGAGAATCCTGAAAAAATAACGAAATTTGGAGCTTCCAATCAAGAAAAGTACACTTAGGGAAAATAGTCTTTTCGGGGATAAATTCGTGTGCGAAATGTCAGACGTCTTGACTCCCATGTGGGAGTCATTGTCCTGGAAATGACTCCACTTCAATTGAAATCAGTTACTTGCTGGAATTCTGCTGCAAAGTGTATCTTGATGATTAAACCTCTAACAATAATTCAACAATAATTATATGCTATTCGGTTCTCTGAGTAGTATGGAAAACATTTCTCTAGGGAACGAAAAAATGAAAGCTGAGCAATTCATGATATGAATTGCCGATTATTGCTAGGGTTTCTGAAATATCACCAGTCATTTATTCTATACTTATCAGGCAGACATTGGTATCAATATATACTATCGATGATGAATTCCAACATTGTTCCTCTTATCTGATAGGTTTTTATTTGAATATCTCATTCTATCAAAAGTTTTGAGTATTCTTTTGTGCCAGAGATTCGAAATGAAGTAACGATATTATTTGATTACATTGATGGAAATAGGCCAACAAATACCACAAAATGAGATGTTTCGGCTTCATTTGAGATGAAAAAACAAAATAATCATCCCATAATAACTCACTAAAAAACACATTCTTGCATCGTGAAAGAATCAGATTCAGAGTAATCAATGAACAAATCAATTCTGATATTACAACTACAACTTAATTTAATTAATAGTCCACTGAAGTTTTTTACGGCGAAGGTTCGTTCATCAGCAGAACCTAGTCTCGAACAAATTTTGGAATATACTCACCTATTTTGTGCCACAGAATGAGAATCCGAAGTAAAATAGTGGCAATCTCCCTTCGTTCCGAAGTTATGGCCTTCAAAGTTCGGATGAAGAGACTTATTGACTTTTTTATTTACGACTATTACATAATGTAAGTATTATATAATTATGGTTTCTGCAGTATGATGCCTTATATTATTTCCTCAGGGAGTATTGGCGAAGGATAATAGTAATAGTCTTCATTCCCTCTTGTTGTCCTAGCACAAAATGTCTCGGACTGAATATTACCATGGAACCGATATAACCAAACTCCTTAGTGTCAGTGTCAGACGCGTAGTTAGTGTTCGTGTATTTGTTTTGTGATGAATGAAGGTGAAGAATCATATATTTTGTACAAATAATTAAAGTAGGAGTATAGTATTTTTTACAGTAAATGGTATTGGCTCATTAACTGCAATAAACTACCCGATTTAATCCCATTGTGTAGAAAATCATCTGGTAAAAGATGCAAATATGCTACAGGGTCGAACTCAAGAAATTTGAATTTTGCATTATGTAGGAGATATACAAGTAATTTATTTAAATGTTACAGTTCTATTCTATATTTAGTTCAGTGTCGCTATCGCTATCCTCATCTAAATTAATTATAATTGGCGCAATTGATTTTACAGCAAGGTACGAATTTTCAACATTTATAACATGACTAACAGAACTTTTTCAACTCTCGGTAGGGATGTCATTCATACAGTTCCTAATTAATTGTACCACACTACCAATTAAAGTCGGAGAAGTATTTTTTCCGCGCACGCTCGATTTAAGTTGGTGCCACATAAGCTCTATGGGATTGAACACGCAGTAGTAGGGAGGTAGTCGTAACACTGTATGTCCCAATTCTTCTGCAATTGTATCACAAACATACGTTTTTTTAAAAGAAAATGACTGCAGCACTTGTAAAAGTTCTTTTTTTGTATACTTTTCCTCAAAATATATGTCATTTGCATCCATGAAGTTTTG
Source organism: Zygogramma bicolorata (assembly GCA_032362365.1). Classification (NCBI taxonomy): domain Eukaryota; kingdom Metazoa; phylum Arthropoda; class Insecta; order Coleoptera; family Chrysomelidae; genus Zygogramma; species Zygogramma bicolorata. The sequence continues at coordinate 1,026,249 of JAVJAQ010001667.1, forward strand.
AATCTCCAATTTCGTATTCTTTGAGCCAGGAATTTTTTGCAATTGTCGACTATGATAGCTTGCGTTGTCCATTACTATAACGCTGTTTGGCGGAATGTTGGGTAACAGACAATTTTTAAACCAATTTTCAAAAAGCTCTGCTGTCGTATCTTCGTGATAATCAACACAAGAGTCCTTAATATTTTTGGCAGAAAGCCACATAGCGTTTGGGATCCAACCATTTTCTGATCCTGCGTATAATATTGTGATTCTCTTCCCTTTATTTGATGGTGCTTCTGTTTTACACTTATCAGAGGAATCAGACCATCCTTTGGAAGGGGTGTCATGCGTGTCAAACCACGTCTCGTCGAGGTAGAGTATTGGCCGATTTTCAGACCGGTATTTTCTTATTGACGTTATAGATTCAGAACGCCAGTTTATTAAACGTGTGGATTCCATTATTACTTGTCTCTTGTCAATTTTGCGATATTTAAAGCCCATTGCAGACAGAGCTCGCCAAAGAGTAGTGAGGCCACAGTTGATGTGAGTTTCGTCATTGATGAGCCGCTGTTTCAGACTTTTGATTGTAGGGACACGCTGGTCATCGTACATAGTGTAGATTTTTCGCCTTATCAAATCTTTTTCCCAGTCCACTTTTTGTGACACCGGAATCTTCACGCTTTTTTCTTGATTCCATGAAATTTTCAACAATTCGTCTAACTGAAGTAAGAGGCACCTTCGTCAAATTACTGGTTACTTTTGCTGCAGCACCAGCGTTATATCCTTGCTGAAGTATGGAACTATACACATTTTTTATAATGATTTTCGCGTCACAAGATAAGTGATTCTTCTTTAACGAACCACTGGAAGAAGCACTATTACTTTTTATCCACGGACGCCACATACTGCCTATTCTGTACGTTGGGGTATAAAATCTTTGCTATTAATGTCTGTAATAACAAATAAATGTTATAAAATTATTGCACTCCGTAACACAAGTGAACACTTCCAATGAAATACAAAGACTAACATGAACAAGAAGTGTAAGCTGTAATCCTCTACAATCCCTCTCCGAGAAACAAAATTACCTGAATCCGATCCTTTTACATTTATGATGTGCATCTCGGATTTTACAACTTAAGGGTCTAATCGGTTTTATTATAATCCTTTAGTCAATACCATTTATTATGAAAACTACTATAAATAGAGTATACTACTCGCAATAATGACCCTTATTATTGACTCGAGGTATAATCTATTATCATTGCACCAAAAAGTATTCGTTTATACTCGGTTTCGTTTTCTACAGGTACTCGATCCACATCATTCCAATGACTTCATATCTTTTTTCCCGTTTTTCAATATAAAACTCGAGAAAAAATCCAAAAACGATTTTGAGGGTAGATCTCGATGCGTCTGCTGTTTTTTATAAAACCCTCATTATTGTTTTAGGTTTTTTTTCGGGCTTTATATATTAAAAACGATAGAGAGATATGAAGAAGATGTGGACGAAATTTGAAGGGCCATTAGTTCGGAACGAAGGGAGAGCGCCTCCTTTTGACTTTGAATTTGTAATCAGCAGCAAAAAATAAGTTTTTTTTCGAAACCAAGTGCTTCTTGATAATAAACCTTCATCATTCAAAAATGTAAGCGGTTGATGGTAAAGTGAAATTGTTTTTCAGACACATGAAGTGATGCATATTTCGCCCCTATTATTATCATCTCAAGAATCGATAAATCAAAAATATCCTAATCTTGATCAAGCACAGTTGTCTATTGAATCATATTCCTGTTGTATACTTGGATGAATGAAATTTTCACAGTACCAACCTGATATATGTAAATTCTCCAGTACAATAACAGCGTCTCTATCAACCACATCACTTCCATTCAGATTAATCCTAGCTCCAAATAGTTTCGGGAAACAATTCACAACTTCCTGAACCCCATTTCTACGTTGGAAGTCTTGGAGAGCTGGTACGAGTTTATCGTAGAAGTTCATCTCACCCCTGAAGGTTTGTTGTACATTGAACAAGTTCTGGAGCATTTCGTTGGCAGGAATTTTTTTGACAACTGCATGAAATTTTTCCTCTGATCCAGATTTTTCATCGCGCGATGTTATTTCTAATTTGAGGAGTTCACCACCATGATTTTCTCCAGGCGCTACCAAGCTTTCACTCTGTATGTCCACTATGGTTTTATCTTCCCCTATAGTCGTTTTCAATAATTCTTCAATTTTTTCTATTCCAGTCATTGTGGAGTAATGTGAAGGAATGTTCAATCATTTACTGAAAAACCATTCTTATAGTATTCTTCACAATAGTCATTTAAAACTTATCTCACCTACCTAATCGGTCGATTCAAAATGATAAGCATTGGAGTACTCACTCCAATTTTTGATACTGATGAAACTTTTCTGGAGTTCAATAACCCCAACGCGAAATTGATATTTTTGCACTCGACGCCCGTTTCGCTAAGAAGGGTAGCATCTTCAGGAGAATAAAATCGGTACTTAGGAGAGTATTGTCGGATATATTTCTTTCAAACAAAATTTTAATTACAATGGCAACATTGAAAATGCAAGAAAACATTTCAATATTGTATCCCTATCAAGTGGAAGAGTGATTTCAGATATTCTATTTTTACATAAAATTATCTCAAATACAGTAGAAAATGCACATATATTGAATCAAATTGAATTCAACGTCCCTATTCGGCCACTTAGAACAAACCACTTATTTCACATACCTTTTCGGAGAACTAATTCGTCTCAAAATTCTCCATTATGCTGAATTGTTCGCAATACTAATAAGTACAACGATCAAATTGATATTCTCTCCACGACCCATAAAAAATTAAAGACCATTTTGAAACGTCTCATGTCAGTTAATATGATATCGACTATTGAACTATTATGTTATTATTTTTTAACTGCCTCTCTGATTTGGTTTAAGTCAAAATAAACTTATGTATAGCTTATAGTTTTATACCTACCACTAAGAAGATATACCAATCTTTTGTAAGAATGTAGATACTTTAGTGGACTTTTGTCTGTTTGTATCTTTTATGACCATTAAATAAATAAAAAAAAAAATAATTTGTTACGATATTTCCTTGTCTTCGTTTATTAAAACTCCAAACAACACTACATTTCATTACAACTCTTTATCACAACACAATACAATACATTCACTTAAATTGCTCAGCTAAACTATCCAATGCTCTGTACTAAAACCCTCTCTACTAGAAACTCTGCCTAGCGATGAATTGCTTACGCCTATGGAGAATCTTCCAGTTAAATCTCGATGATCGAATTTTCTACTCCAGACGAGATACCGCAGGTGAACAATCTTTTTCGACCCCTCATATTATTCTGCTTTTACGAGCGACAGGGCCGGTGGTAGGAGATTCCGTAACATTATCCCTCTCTCAATTTTGATCGTCTCGAAGAAACAATATGTCATTATTCCCATTGTAACGGTTGGGTCTTACTAGGTGAACGACCTTCATTTTAGCTCTGGAGCTACGTTGAATCCTGTACACCACGTCATGTATTCTCTTGACTATCGTACAGGGTCCTTCCCAGGATGGTGAAGGGTTGTACAGCCACACTCGATTTTCTCCTTTGAATCCACTAGTATTTGCTTTGATATCGTATCGAGCCTTCATCCTGTCCGCATAGTATTGTCGAACGATCTTTTTTTCTGAAATGCTTTCCAAATCAATGTTCGTGAAACATATCGAGAAGTTACTCTGTATGCACTGGAGCTAAAGAGAAGAAGAATTTCCAACTGTGAGTTGATTTGTAGACTCCAATCCTGGCAATAATATTCCAGACATTCAGCCGTCTGCATATGAATTGTATAATACATAAATCATGAATCTGATACGTTGCAGATTCAATGTATCAACATAACCTATCCAATGTTGTAATATTGTTATGAAACCTAGCCATACAACTATACATCTCTGTAACATACATGTTGAGGTAACATATTACAATAATGTAACATATAATATTGTGATGTAACTGTTGCATTGAGATTTTAACGAAATGTTCAGTGGGAAACTGAGTCTTCAAATAATAATCCTCCACTGACTTACAACTGTGAGTTAGTTTGTAGATTCCAATCTGGCAATATTCCAGACATTCAGCCGTCTTCATCTGTATTGTAGACTTAGGACCTCTCTTATTCTCTATTTACATCAACAATCTTTCCAAGGTTGAAAGCTCGGGTACAATCATCAGTTTCGCTGACGATACAGCCATTATATACAGTGACGAGAGATGGGAAGATTTGGAAGAAAAAATTGAGATGGATCTGACAAAAATTATAGACTGGTTCAACCACAAGCAGATGACTATAAATTTTAGTAAAACATATATCATACCCTTTTCTAGTTACAAAAATAAGCTACCAACCTATCGTTCATTAGAACTACAAAACGGAAATGAAACTATTGAAATTAACATGGCGACAAACATCAAATACTTGGGGGTGACAATTGATTCCCATTTGAAATGGGACTCTCATATTGAAGACATCGCAAAAACACTGAGATATTTACTGTCAAAATTCAGATACTTACGTACGATCCTAGACATACCCTACCTCAGAATAATTTACTATGCATTGGTAGAATCACGCTTGAGCTATGGAATCCTCAGTTGGGGTGGAGTGCTACCGACTCACCTGAGAAGAATTGACACCCTTCAAAAAAAAATTATCAAAATAATGCACAACAAAATATATACTTACCCATCTGACTTACTATTCGTTGAAACGAACATCCTGGATATCAGAAAATTATACATGTACAGTATAATAGTATACATATATAAAAATAAAAAAGTCCTTAAAACTATAAATCACTCTTACCAAACCCGAAGTAAAACAAATATGTTTGTACAGAGCAATGTTGCGAAAAAATCTATTGGGAAACGTTGTTTCAGCCACCTAGGAAGTAGAATATACAACTTTCTACCGGAGATGTATAAAATATATTTAACCACACTAAACTCTTATACAATGTTCAGAAGTATTTTCAAACTTTACATAAGAAAACTTGATAGAAGAATAGTTCATAAAATTATAGAAAGCGAACTTTGATAAGGCAATCCAGACTTTGAATTTATATTTAATAACATTTCAATTTGTACCCTTCAGTTATATTATTTCATTTATTGTTACTCTAATTTTATTCTCTTTTTACCTATACTCAAATTAGGAAGTACAGGAACATTATTGTTAGTATATATATATTAACCATCACATGAATTATGATATGAACTAATACTAACCTAATTTAATAATCAGTTACCAGTATTTATATTCACGTGTTACAATTTGGCTTGAATCCGATATAAGATTCTCACAAGAAAAGCAAAATATTTATGTGAAATAATGAATTATGTACATTAAAAAGGATTGAGACAAGTACCCAATTGGTTTTAATGGGTTATCTCTGTGTATTAATTACTCTCTCTCTCTCTGTAAAAAAAATCACACACAAGCTGTGACTACTACAGCTTCAGAGATTATTTTTGTTTATTCTTGCTATATATTGTAGTTTTTCATATAAGTTATTCTGGTGAATAAACGTTATTATTATTATTATTATTATTATTATTATTATTGTATGATACATAAATCATGAATCCGGTACGTTGCAGATTCAATGTATCAACATAACCTATCCAATATTAGGCATTCCAGATCACGTGATGTCTGGGTGGCTAACACAATTTTCAACCAATCACACACTCGTTTGCAAAAAACAAACGATAGTTTCTGGGGGGCAGATGGCCCCGTATTGGTTCATTTCGATACATTTGACATTTTTGACAAGTATCTGGAATGCATAATAGTAACATTGTTATGTAACCTAGCCGTACATTTCACTATACATCTCTGTAACATACTTGTTGAGGTAACATATTTCGATAATGTAACATATAATATTGTGATGTAACTGTTGCATTGAGGTTATATCACAATGTTCAGTGGGAAACTGATTCTTCAGATGATAATCCCCCACTGACTTGCAACTGTGAGTTGGTGTGTAGATTCCATTCTTGGCAATAATATTCCAGACATTCAGCCGTCTTCATCTGTATTGTATAATACATAAATCATGAATCTGATACGTTGCAGATTCAATGTATCAACATAACCTATCCAATGTTGTAATATTGTTATGAAACCTAGCCATACATTTCACTATACATCTCTGTAACATACATGTTGAGGTAACATATTACAATAATGTAACATATAATATTGTGATGTAACTGTTGCATTGAGATTTTAACGAAATGTTCAGTGGGAAACTGAGTCTTCAAATAATAATCCTCCACTGACTTACAACTGTGAGTTAGTTTGTAGATTCCAATCTGGCAATATTCCAGACATTCAGCCGTCTTCCTCTGTATTGTATGATACATAAATCATGAATCCGGTACGTTGCAGATTCAATGTATCAACATAACCTATCCAATATTAGGCATTCCAGATCACGTGATGTCTGGGTGGCTAACACAATTTTCAACCAATCACACACTCGTTTGCAAAAAACAAACGATAGTTTCTGGGGGCAGATGGCGCCGTATTAGTTCATTTCGATACATTTGACATTTTTGACAAGTATCTGGAATGCATAATAGTAACATTGTTATGTAACCTAGCCGTACATTTCACTATACATCTCTGTAACATACTTGTTGAGGTAACATATTACGATAATGTAACATATAATATTGTGATGTAACTGTTGCATTGAGGTTATATCACAATGTTCAGTGGGAAACTGATTCTTCAGATGATAATCCCCCACTGACTTGCAACTGTGAGTTGGTGTGTAGATTCCATTCTTGGCAATAATATTCCAGACATTCAGCCGTCTTCATCTGTATTGTATAATACATAAATCATGAATCTGATACGTTGCAGATTCAATGTATCAACATAACCAACCCAATGTTGTAACATTGTTATGTAACCTAGCCGTACATTTCACTATAAATCTCTGTAACATACATGTTGAGGTAACATATTACGATGATGTAACATATAATATTTTGATGTAACTGTTGCATTGAGGTTATATCACAATGTTTAGTGGGAAACTAATTCTTCAGATAATAATCCCCCACTGACTTGCAACTGTGAGTTGGTTTGTAGATTCCAATCTGGTAATATTCCAGACATTCAGCCGTCTTCATCTGTATTTTATGATACATAAATCATGAATCCGGTACGTTGCAGATTCAATGTATCAACATAACCTATCCAATATTAGGCATTCCAGATCACGTGATGTCTGGGTGGCTAACACAAGTTTCAACCAATCACACACTCGTTTGCAAAAAACAAACGATAGTTTCTGGGGGGCAGATGGCGCCGTATTGGTTCATTTCGATACATTTGACATTTTTGACAAGTATCTGGAATGCATAATAGTAACATTGTTATGTAACCTAGCCGTACATTTCACTATACATCTCTGTAACATACTTGTTGAGGTAACATATTTCGATAATGTAACATATAATATTGTGATGTAACTGTTGCATTGAGGTTATATCACAATGTTCAGTGGGAAACTGATTCTTCAGATGATAATCCCCCACTGACTTGCAACTGTGAGTTGGTTTGTAGACTCCAATCCTGGCAATATTATTCCAGACATTCAGCCTTCTTCATCTGTATTGTATAATACATAAATCAGGAATCTGATACGTTGCAGATTCAATGTATCAACATAACCTATCCAATATTGTAACATTGTTATGTAGCCTAGCCGTACATTTTACTATAATGTCATACTTAACAAACAGGCCACAAACCGTGACTGTCAATAATAATAAAAGCGATACACGCATTATGAAACGGGGAGTTCCACAAGGGTCTATCCTTGGATCTCTCCTCTTTCTTCTTTACATAAATGATCTATCAAATCACATGAAAGCCTTTGATAACATCTCACAAATAACCACAATTATGTATGCAGACGACACTAATTTTACTTTTAATCTAAAACATGAGGAATCCAAAGGAAAAGACTTAATAATTAATCAAATTCTAAATCATGCTTTGGGATGGTTCAGTCCCAATGAACTATATTTAAATGAAAATAAAACTGACAAATGCGTTTTTTCACATGTCGGTTCATCAGAAAACTCTGATATAAAATTTCTTGGAATTTTCTTTGACTCCGCCCTATCGTGGATCCCTCAAATTAATTTCATGTGTGGCAAATTATCCAAAGCAGTATTTGCAATACGCAGAATAACAAATCTAGTGAATAAAGAAGCTGCTCTTACTACTTACTATGGTCTATTCCATGCCGTATTAATGTATGGAATTCTGGGTTGGTGTAATGCCTCCCAAACACATTTGCAGAGAATTTTCGTTCTACAAAAAGCTGCAGTCCGCAGCATATCGAAAGCAAATTTTGAGGAACACTGTCGGCCCATCTTTCAGGAATTGGGAATAATGTCACTATTCTCCATGACTGTCTTGGAGAATCTTATGTATATAAAATGCAACATAAATAAATTCTCTTCACATAGGGACATCCACTCCCATAATACGCCAGGTCAGGACAAGCTACTACACTCTCGCAAAAGGGTAAATAAATCAAGAGTCTTAGGCATAGACCTGTACAATGCAGTACCACATGCCATATTACCTTACACAAGGAAAACTTTAAATCAAAGATGAAAAATATCCTGAAAAACATGTGTGTGTAGTATTGAGGAGTTCTACACAAACACAGTAGGAGAAGGTTGACTCACCTTTATGTATAATTTGTCTATTTTAATTGTTGTTCTGTCTTATATGTAATTTGTCACTTATGTATATGTCTTTTTTTTACCCTGTTTCCGTTCTACATGTAATTCTGACGTTTCCACAAATGTAAATTCAAAGGATGAATAAATATTGTATTGTATTGTATACATCGCTGTAACATACATGTTAAAGTAACATATCACGATAATGTACCATATAATATGGCAATGTAACTGTTGCATTGAGGCTATATCACAATGTTCAGTGGGAAACTAATTCTTCAGATACCTAATAATCCCCACTGAGGACTCTGCAAATGTTTTCTGAACCATGACTCAACATTGTTGATTGGTCGCCAGAAAATTCCGTATGAAATCGACCGAATCGCCATTCAAATATCCCCGAACTAATAATACTAATAATAAACACGGCGTGCCATCCCAGTCGGCGGCGCAGCGGCCATCCGTCAAAAAGTCGGATTGAAGTGACAGTCATTATGTTATTACAGGCGCGTTACATTTGATCTACGACGGGATTATGACGATTCTTCGAAAAAGAGCCCACTGTTTTATCTGGTTTCATTTCGGATTTGCTTAGAAACAACAAACATCGTTTGCTTTCAACATAATTACTCCGCCACCACATGTAGTTTACGTGTTTACCGAGCTTTGAGCCGACCGTTCCGCTAGTAGTGTGCGGTCCGAGAAGATGGCGCATAAATCATTGACCGTTGTTTGTCTCACGGCGATAATCTCGCAGTTGGCCGCGGTGCGATCGTGGCAACAAATGAACAAATATTTGACAATACCGTAGATATCGAATGCATCTGCAGATTTTTCCTATTTGAATGGTAGGTATCCAGGGTTAAGACAGTAGAAATGCCATTAATCATGAAATTTCGATTTGACCTGCGAAAGTATCTGGGTTAACCAGTGGCGGATCCAGGATCAGGCTAAGGGGGGGGTCTATAACTCAAAATTTACATATATATATATATATATATATATATATATATATATATATATATATATATATATATATATATATATATATATATACTCCACGAGATGGCGCTGAGCTCACACTCATCGTAAGATCGTGGAGGAATGAGCCAAGTGGCGTTCCCAGTATTCGTCATGGTGCATTCGAACATTAGTCGTTGTTCGAATGCGGTCATCGCTGTGCTGATGAGTCCCAAAGGACGAAACTGCAGTCCACAGATAGACCACACCATGACGTCTGTTGGTAATTAAATCAGCTTTTGGCGACATGCATAGGATTGCAGATTTGTGGTTCCAAATGGAACCTTCTGCACGGAGGCTCTCGGATGGAAATTCCGAGAGCATCCGCTGGGCTTGTTGTCAACAAAAGTGACAACATCACACGAGTGTAATGGCGGAAAACTTCGGTTATCAGACGTTCCTCGTGAATCTCGCACTTTGTTGCATATATATATATATATATATATATATATAAAACAGAAAATTATGAGCTACCGTATAGCAACAACTAGTCAAGATCAAAAAAAAAAGTGAAAGAGATTGACATGAGCAAAATTTGAAGGTGTAGCCAGGAGGTAAAGCAGGTTCGAAACTTTGATAAAATTTTGCGAATCTTGGCAGTATTACCTGTAACTACAGCAACTCCAGAACGATCATTTTCGACTTTAAGGAGGATCAGAAATTACCTGAGAAGTACGATGGGACAGGAACGACTGAATGGTCCTGCTTCTTTGAATATCCATATTGAACTCACCGAGGACGAAATTCTAGTAGAATTTTTCAAAAAACCTCGAAAATTCACTAATGTTTAAATAATGCCTGTTCTTTAGTTTTCAATGGAATGTAATGATAATTATTAAAGTTCTTCAATTTTAAAGCAAAAATAATTATTCTATTTTATTTTTGTCTTGCTCGTGTGACATTTTTTCGTTCCCTAACAAAATTTGGAAATTAGGAGCAGATAAAAATTGAAAAAAAAATCTCTTATTTTCCCAATGGGGGGGTCGGGACCCGAAACCCCCCCCCCCCCGTGGATCCGCCACTGGGGTTAACATAATATTGCTGAATAGTTGACGAAAGAATTTGAAAACCTCCCTATCGATCCAACTGATGCGAGTGTTGAAATTCATGGGAATTCATAGAAAAAATAATAGACCAAAAGCTTTATAGTCATAGGGGCTGCTTAAAACGAACTTGGCAAATGACACTGTTGAAGAATACTCAGCTTTGCATGGATCATAATTGTTTTCGATACAATGGCACCTATTATGAACAGCACGAAGGAACAGCCATAGGTAATCCATTGTCTCCATATATAGCGAACCTGTTATATATGTTGATGTCTTTTTCTTTGTGGTGGATAAGAATAATGAACGACATCGAAAATGTCCTTTCAACACTAAACAACAGGTGTGGGAGTATAAAATTAACGTACGAAGTAGAACAACAGTTGCCATATTTTTAGATTTATTGGTCATAAGGAACGAACAGAATTATATAGAATTCGACATTTACAGGAAAGATACGAACACTTTCAGGTACATTCCTAACAACTCGAATCATTGTCCACAACATAAAATGGTAGCACTTCAATTTCTTGTTCGTAGGTTGATAACTCTTCCTTTAAAGGAAGATTAGTACGACAATGAAAAGAGAGTGATTAGTTATGTAGCTGAAATAAATGGTTTTGACCCAGAGATAGTTGAGAAGATAATTAGAAAAAGTAAATTTAGGGAAACACTTTGAAATCTTCGGCTTATCAAAAAGATGAGAGTAATAAAAAGTTTATAGTAATCCCATATGAACCTGAATAAACTAGAAGACTTCGAAAATATTCGATAAAGTAAATGTGAAAGTTGCATATGAAACTTCTCATCAATTACAACAGCTTGTTGGTAATCCAAAAGATAAATTATAAAATACAGAAAATTCTGGAATTTTCGAAAACAGTTGCCAAGATTGCAACAATAAATACATCGGCCATAGCCGACGAGCTATTAAAACCCGTTTCAAGGAGAATTTCGCACACATGAAATAAGGAAGGGTAGAAAAATCCAGTGTCGTCCAGCACGCTCTAGACAATGACCACAAAATTGGTGATAGCAATCTGAAACTGATTAGGCATGTGCATGACACAAGTCTACTCGATGCATGTGAGCGTCTGGAAATAGCAAAATGTAAAAACAGCATGAATGTAACAGGAAACCTATCACTTTCAGCCTGCTTTTTAATCTTTTGTTGGAAAATTTATCAGAATAATCAATATCAACAGACGAGGTGCTATTTTATTTTCGAAAAATTTATCATAATAATCAGCAGTAACAAACCAAGCCCATATTGGACCAAAAAACTTAAGGTATAAAAACAGCTACATCGAAATTATATCTCGGAAGTGTTTTACTGAAACGGCTTGCTTCAAATATACTAAGATAAATTGTTTACGTGTTGATCATGTCCATATGTTTTTTCTGTTCACAAAATTTTCTCAACAAGTTTCGTATCTACTTAGTTCATGGGGAGCTTGTAATATTGAAAATTGTTTTAATTCATGAAGTCGATATGAATTATATTCAACTCTTCCATCCTTCATAATGAAATTAAAAACTATATAATATGAATATACACTATTTTTCTTTTGATAACGATAATCCCGCAGTTAGTCACTGTGAAATCGTGGCAGCAAATGAACAAATATTTGACAATGCCGTAGATATCGAACCTATGTCCAAATTTTTCTGATTTAAAGATTATCCTGGGTTAAGATGATCAAAATGCCCTCAATCACGAAATTTCTATTTGACCTGCGAATGATGACTGAAGAACTTTCACCGTTATTTTTTTCCTCCCATTTCTTCCCCCTCTGATGGAGGAGAAATTATATTTTTCTCGTTTTACTTTTTTCTCGAAATCTAGGTTCCGAAAAATATTGAAAATTTCACGTATATAGAAGAGTCTTCAAAATAATAATTTTTGGGCCCCAACCCCCCATGAAGGTCTAAAACTAGTAATTTCTGTTTCAAGTAATAATTACTAGACAAGTAGGTTGTTTCAATAAAATCACAGGTCCACAAGAACTGGTACTTTTCGTTTCAGAAAGCTATTAAGCGGCAAGGAAATATACATATTACCACTGTAGAGATAACTAGTAACAAGTGCTTATATTTATTGTTTCAGGGAAAAATTTTGTACAGTGTAGAAGTTTTGATATATATGAGTGAAAAAATTCATACATATACAGAGCTATGAATGTAAAGCTATTCAAGGTCGGTCCATTTCTCGTATGAAAAATATGTGTGAATTCAAAGATAAACGTAAAAATAATGAAGTATCTTTTATCTCAACGAATATGGTGGTAATACGAAAAACTGTACTGAAGGAAAATGTAAATGTAGTTTAAATTGTCCTTCTATCAGTGAAGTCAAATCATCCACACCATGTCCACGATGCTTTTTCCATTACCGTCGTAGAACAAGTTGATTCTTTTTCTACCGGCAGCAGTAAAAGTGATTATTTATCGTATCAATTGAATTTTATATAGATTTCCATTATTCACCTTTGGGTCGGTCGCCACTATCCGTGCTCGTCACACATCTATTTCGAACACATTTTGATTATTATCTATATCTGTTTTATTACGCCGAACGATTTTTGTATGTTCCAAATTATAATATTGAGTGCCATTACCTAACCAATGATATGCTATTTCAAATGGTTTTTGTGGTGTAAGAAGCCTGTCCACGACTTGTTTTATGTTATCTCTGTTTACAACAATCGCTCAAATGTCTCTGGAGACAGTCTGGACCATGCTTGGTATATTGGTCGAATTAGACTTGTGAAATACGAGTAAATCAGTATCAGTAATCAGTATTTGTGGAAACAGAAACGATTTTATCACTTGAAAAAACACTTGTAGGATGAAGCAAGTAGACATGTTAGTCCCAATCTACTGGTATTGGGATTTCAAATTAAATTGCCAGCGTCAAAGTGGCGATTATGGTACTAAAGTTGTCTATTCAAGATCACTCGTTGTTTGTCTACTTTATTCAATTTCGTTGCTATGAAGGTCGAGATTAAATGGATGAAGATGAAAGTATTGTTTATTAACTGATGAGGAAAGAGAAAAATATGTTTAAATTTTATTCGGAATTTTGATGAATTTTCTGAAATAAGAGTTTGTTGATCCGTGTACCCACCAGAAAAATTGGATTCCAGACAATATTCAGTAAATTCATACTATTGGCTGTGAGGTAAAAAGCTGTTGTAATTCGATTTCATCAGAAGATATTTTCAAAAGTTTGTGTTGGATATCAATGTATATCGCTTCATTTTGAAGAGCCTACCTATGTATACTGCGGAAATTTAGATGTTTTCTTATACCGCGGCGAAACATTCTTTCACCTTGTCCATACGAATATGCTTCTATATGCTTGTACATGGAAGTAATCCGTACATGTGTTCTCTTCAAGAAGTTGTAAATAAGAATCACCGGTTAAATTTCCATCAATGAAAAATGTACTTATAATATGATTGCCTAATATTCCGGCCCAGACATTCAACTTTTGGGGATGTTGGGTATGTATTTCTGCGTATTGTCTTGGGTTTTCATCCGACCAATAACGGCAATTGTGACTGTTCACGCAACCATTTTAATAAAATTAGTTTTCGTCCGAAAAAACAGATGTTATAAAGCAGCTCGAGATTTTGCATCAATCTCTCACTCATGCCCTCACAAAACTCCTGTCTTCTATCAAAATAATCCTCATTGGGTTCAAGAACAAGTTTAATTTTGTAAGGATGGAATTTGTGGTTTTTAAGGATTCTCCATGCGCTCATATGGCTTATTTCTGCCATTGCTGATAAACCTCTGGTTAAGTACCAGTACCTGGGATTGGCGATGACTTGACCAATCACTCCAATCGCATTATCGTCATTCACTACCCGTCTCTGAACATTTCTTTTTTTATTTGAAACCGAACCTGTCTCCCTGAATTTTGTGACCAAATCCAGAACGTGATTTCTGCTTAGGTGTTTTCCGGGGTTTTGCTCGTTGAATAAAATCGATGTTTTATCAGCATTTTGGTCGTTGCCAAAAAATAAAGCAATAACTGAAACCCTTTCAGCAGTAGTGTAAGGCATTTTCAAACAAATAACAATACACGACCCGTTTCAACAAAACAATCTAACGATGTACTAATGAACACTGGAAGAAGAGGAGTGGGTATTGATTCCAAAAAAGGGATTTTATTTAACAGAAAGATGATAAGAAGAACTGCTCATATTTTTTTTTTATTTAGGCATACAAATTACCGAGTGGTCTGTCTAATGTATAATTAACATGGCAATTTTAACTTCAAATTATCTCGAAAACTAATAGTCACAAATTTTTTTTTTCATCAGAGTTGTAAAGGTATTCGAAAGATCTTTAAAACAAGGTGCCACTCGACCTACTTTCCCTATCTAAATAAAGGACGTCGGACGCACCCCTCCGAGGAGGTGCGTACTTCAAAAAATCTGAGTAATCTGGAAGGTGTCCCCCTTCAATTAGAAATCGACGTGTCCGAGCTTTTTTAAAGATCTTACTTTTTATATTCAACAAAGGCTCTGTTGAGTGTTCGTTGTTACACACTATATACTATACTGGATGTGTTGTATCGTGAACCCTCACCCAAAATCGGCCACTCTCAAGTCAGCATCGGCGTCGTAAAGCGAACCGACACAAATCCTCAAACACAGGGGCAGCTTTATTCAACTACCAGTGTTTGTGTAACGTTTAATGCTCACGCCGATTCACAAATAAACACTCGATTTCTAGAACATTAGTATTTACTTATTTATGTATCTCTTTACTGCCCGAAAGCGAGAGTTTTCTAATTCTATGATGGGTCGGGCTTTTCGCCGATTGGCGGTCTCATCGACGCGGGTGGTCCTTCACACCTCCTCGAGTTCTGATCTGGAGCGGACACGCGAAACCGACATTTATCTCGACACCGATCGGCGGATGTTTTTCTGTTTCGTGAGCAGGTGACGATTCGTTTTCGGAAATAGTAAATTCAACATTTTTTTTAATTTACATATTTATACGAATGGAAAGCCCTGTAATGTTCAAACAGGTCTCCAATCCAACGACAAAAGGGTAGGAATTCTGCAGTGGGATTCCGTCCGTGTCCTATAGAATTCTATTCTGTGCTCCAAAATATTCGCTAACTTGCGATATGTCTAGTCGTTTTCTAACATTAACCCAAAAAAAGTGAATTACGCTTCTGTCATTTAGATATGATTTCTGTCTTTCGGTTTTGTGTTTTTTATATCAATCACATGAACAAACAGAACGAGTAGTGTTTTCTTTCTTTTTCGAATTTCAAACTAATGATACATGACGTTTCTACAAATGTTTGAAATAAATCCGGATCTCGAAGGTCATTAAGCTCTTCCCTGATGTTTGAAGCTCATAACAACATTTTCATATGTTGATTTTTATTGTACTCAAATTCAATATAACATAATTCTAATTCTGCCCGGGCTAATGAGTTCCTGCATATATAAAAATCGTAAGTGGCTCCGCCGTATTGATCATATTTGTTACAAATCCTCAAATCATGATCAGAAATCCAGAAAGAAAATCTAACCGAATGTTGACAATGGTTTTGTTTGGACTGACATACGATTCGAAGATTTGAGTGGTACTCCTTCAGATTCATGTATGTTCTTTCACTGTAGGCCGCAGTATTTCCAAATGAGTACAATCAATAGCCCCAGTACGACTAGGAAAATTTCCCTCTTCCATGAATCGAGCTTTTATATCGATTTTTTCCTGTTCTGTTCTTAAAAAACGTATTCAGCGCTCAGAGAAAACATCAATTATTGCATTGGTAATTTCTTCCACTGTCCCAGAAACAGCAGGTTGAGACAGAGATATCGAAACTTCTCCCTATGATTAGTTGATAGATTCTTGTGGCATAAAATGTTAGAACCCCAAAAAATTTTATGGTGGGATCAATGGCGACTGGGTTATGGCAGTGTTGGAGCTGTGGAAGAATCCTGTTCAATAAATGTTGCGCCATATCTTTATTTATTCTGAAAGGTTCGATAAACCTTGTCTCTTCAATTGCAAAGGGGTCACTTGCTTCTCGCATTCTTCTCCTTTCCAGGTTTTCGACACGAAGGTCTTCCAACCTTTCTTTCTCATCAGCCAGCAAAGAAAGAATACTAAGTGTACCTCTCTATAATACTCGAAAATGCTGTACTCGTCGGGTCATGCGCGTTGATACTTCCAAGGGTGGAACGATTGATAACAATTCGGAAGAGCATCGACCGTGAAAATATCTATAGAAGAAAGTCAAGTCTCCGACCCTTCTACGATGCTCCAATGAAGTGCGCGAGTCTGTGAGCGAAGAATCATCGACAAGACTCATTGCCTTTCTCTGAATGGAACCAAGAAGCTTCAATCTTCAATGAATGTTTTGGTGTCGAGTCCCATACATGAGAACTATTTCCGAAGACAGGCTGTATCTGTGCCTTGTAGATCATTAGAAGCTGGCGAGAATGAAAGTATTTCTCAGCACGAAATTTCATCTAAGCTTCTGGGAAGCACCTTGAGCAATCGATCTCACATGGTTTTCCCATGATAAATTATTACTGATCGTAATTCCTAGCATCGTGATACTTGACCTTGTAGGAACAGTAACACCTCTGACATCTGAATTCTAGATAAATATAGATCGGCTTTCTTCGAGAAGAGACATGCCTAGGTTTTCCCATCATCAAATTTCACCGAGTTGATGTTACCCCATTCCAATACTTTTGCCAAGTCATCGTTAATTCTATTTACGTTAATGCTCCCCTGATTTTTTTTCTCATGCTGGTATGGTGACTCTGGAAGAGTACTGTCGTCCACAAAACGCTTTTGAAATGTCGAATGCAACAGCCGACGTTTCTCCGAATTTTTCTATGGAATGCTACCAAATATGTGAACCATACGCCAATATGACACTGGTTGATCTTTGATCCGTATTGCCGATCATTAATTATTCCAGATTTCTCCAGATATTTGATAATCTTCATATCGATTGCTTTTCCCATGACTTTGGAAATGATAGAAAGCAATGCAATTGGTCTATATTCACAAGGTGAAGTTTTCTTTCCCTTTTCAGGAACTGCCTGAACAAGACTTAGGAGCCCAAGTCAAAGGAAAGGTTGCATAATTCGCAAGGTACTGGTGTCAATTCGGGGTACACACTTTCAGAATAATTGCTGATATTCCATCAGATATGCATGCCTTGTTCGAATTCGGGTCCACTAAAATATTTCTTACATTCAGTTGCCTGTGAGATTTTCATTTATAAGGGGTTTACCGAACCGTGACACGTGGTTCGCTATACAGCAGCCCACCCAAGCAGGAATGAAACTTATTTCTGAAACTATTACATTCCAAGTTTATACAACAAATTGTTGATACGACGTTCAATAGAATATGGTTCGACACATCTGAATTTCCTGGAAATAACATTTTCAACAGAGGCGAATTCTTCAGCTCAGTTTGATAATTCATCAGATACCTACTGTGAAATGTTTACACTTATTCACTTCCGAATTTTCCAAGAGATTGAGTTTCGAACCCTACTGCTGGAAAAGAAGGAATCTAAATTCATGGTTGAACTCGTAACCTCCTGTAGGAGGTGCATTGCATACGTAGAATTTGTTGTATCATTTTCACATTCGATTCCCTGCCGGGCCACCGTGCTGAGTAATCGCACGTTAAAAGGTAAGGCCTCGTTGATCCATTGCTCGCACAAGTTTCGACTTCTGAGGGTTGACGTTCGTCAGCTGGTTAACGGAAACGAACTTTTAGAACAACAATTTTGGAAACTAATTTATGTTCTATCACGCGTATATGAACTGTTCTTTTCGTTTGACCGATAGAGAACATAGGAAACGAACCACACAACAATATATAACCACCTAACCTATTTAACAGCGATCTTTCATATTTATTGTTTTCATCATGTCAGCCTGAATTATTATTTGTTTAATATGCAATATTCAAATCTTTCTGGTTCGTGATATTCGAAATTTTCCTACTGGGTTGGCGTGAATAGGCCAACGTTCTGTAATTCTTATCATCATTTGTTGTACAGCTTATCCAATCCAACTTGGCGCTGTAATTGGTTCCACATCCGGTTGCGCCCTAAACTTACAATAGATTTCTTATGGCTGCTTGTAGCGCACCACGCAATACGTCATAAGTTTCGTGCCATGATGAAATGGACAAGCTGTAACTGAGTATATTCTTTTCAGGGCTTGAGTATTATAATCGTTGTTAGACATCGTTCATGCACCATACTGTTGAATGCTGCCGCTTTCTGTTCATATCAATGAGTCGAGGAACTGTGGATTACAATATCGGTATGCGAAGGTTTCTGAAAAAATTGTATTTATCAAATTCCTTGCTAGTACGGTTGGAAAATATCGGAGAAATGACAAGAACTCTTGAGGTGCGAAAGAGAGAGCACAAAATGTACATCAAAAACAGACAGATAGGTCGTTCGAAATCATCACACCACATTCTCACTGCCGATGGAGATCACACAGTAGAATAAGTGGCACTCAAATGATAGCAAGAGAGAGGAATCGAAAATTAAATGGATCTGTTTTTATCATGCTGTCTGGGATATTTGCACAATCTCAGATCTTGATAGATTGTGATTGTGAATATTGGAGAAAATAATTTTTCAGGGAGTTTGGGGAACGGAAACAGAATGCTTTGTCAAATCTCATATCTTTGACAGACTTTCCCCTCATATTAGAGAAATATGTGTGATAAGTTTTGAAAATAGAAGCAGATTTTTTCCAAACGTCAAAAAAGCCAAGTATTTTTGTGATAGTTGATTTTACGTTATACGATAAGTTGCTGACTACAGGCAGGTTTTCCATGTTGGATATTAAATTTACTAAAGATGTGCACAATTATTTAAGTCGCCACTTTTTTGAACTGGTACTATTCAATCTAAGTAGAATTATTTGTCTTGATATTGGTGACAAATTAACAAACCGATATTGTATAAAGATTACACCCAACAATATTCAGTTTTTGAATATAGTTAGAATTGAACCAATATCAATAATGAAATATTGTTCTCCAAATATTGATCAATTAGTTCGACATCAATTTCTCAACTCTCATATTGGCCCAACCTGGATTTGAGTTCAGCCGTTATGTGCTACATGGGTGATGAAATTTCCTCATTCATATAATGCAGAATAAAACTACCTATGTACCCAATTGAAGTTTGTCCAAAGATTGTTAGTATGCTTTTATTGCAATAAAAACGATACCTATAATTCATTTCTCAAACTTCCACCAGAGGGAATATATTACATCTAATATATTCCAACAAAACACCGCCTTTATTTTTGTTAAACTGTGCTCCCATAAATTCCAAGGAATATTTCGGAAACATGTGTTGTGCATTTGAAACAGAAGTGCTAACAACCGTGTGATATAAATTTGCTCATGAAATGACAAATTTATATATTCACCTCTTTGAAACCAAAAAACCGTATAAATAATTCATCTCAACATTTTTCCTTTCCTTGGACCACACGCGCATATATTATGTGCAGACAGCCATAATGTACAATTTATTTTCAAATACCTACCTGAAAGTGATGCTGGAAAAAGTGTATACGGTTCAGATGCAGGAAAGAAGAGCGGAACGGAAACTGATGATTTTCATACAGTGTCATCCCCAATGTTTGCACCATGTGGAAAACTTTTTTATTAAGGGTTTTTCGATAGAAGTTTATTTCTGAAAAAAAGTTTGTGCATCTACTGAAATATGCACCAACAATTTTTTTATATGCAGATTCAAACGAAAGAGAAGCCCTGTAATGTTCAAAGAACACTACGTGAATCAAGGGACAGAAGATACGAATTAACATTCACTTTGAATTTCTGCAAGTTCTAAAGCTCAGCTGTTCTATTAAAAAAAGATCCCTGAGCAAGAGAGGTTTGACAGGTCTCCAAGTTCACATCAAAGGGGTGGGGATTCTGTACTCGTCGAGTCATCCGTGTAGATATTGCCAAGGGTGGGAACGATTGATAACAATTCAGAAGAGCACCGACCGTGAAAATATCTATAGAACAGAGAAAACTCTCCGACCCGCTTTTACGATGTTCCAATGAAGTGAGCGGGTCTGTGAGCGAAGAATCACCAACAATACGGATTACCATTCTCTGAATAAAGTCCAGAAGCTCTAATGTTTTGGTGCCGAACTCCATACATGAGAACTACATTCCAAGACATGTCGTATCTGAGCAATAATTTGCAAAGAACTGGTGTCAATTCTGGGGCACATGCTCTCAGAAGAATTTTAGGCGATAGCTTTAGCAAATGACCGAAACGAACGAGAATCGTTTGGACATTCAACAAGTTTTGGACGAATTTTATGATTATTTGTTTCTTAAGCAGCTTCAATTGTTGCACTACACCTATTTCTTGCGTTAACATATTCAGATCTCGTCTCCAAACTGGGGTCTTACAAAACACTCGTTATTTATGCGAAGCCTTCGAAAATTTGATTTTGAGTCAGGAGTAAAGTACCCTTATTTAGAAAAGTTGTTTAGCATTGAGAAATACATCTATATTCGAGGTCATGTCTATCTGTGTAAAGTTCCATTTTATTCCCATACATGAAGGTAGAAAGAGATTACGAAAGAGAATCTCTGAAACGATAAATATAAAACATCCTGTAAACAACGGTTTATTTGAGAAGCCTATGATATTACAAATTACATAAGTATTAAAATTTTCGAAGAGCAAAATAATTTCCAAAATTTTTGGTGCAGTCATTTTTATCTTTTTAAATTGTTCGAAATTATGAAGTAATTCAAAAAGAATGGTATAAAATCACAAAATATCAAATTGAAATAAGTATTTTGACACACACTGAGAAATAATTTGCGAAAAAAATCTCCACAAAATATCACATGTAGTGAGTTTGTGCCAAAATTCATTTATTTTGATGTATTGTGATTTGGCATCAATATCAAGTTCCTATAACAACACTTGATATATATTGAGCAGTTTTCGGCAACAAAAAAAAATGCACCAAAAATTTTGCAAATTATTTTTGAAGAAATTGACCGTGATCAACAAAATAGATGTGTTATTTTTATTATCATAGTCACTCCAAATAAACAGTCGTATACAGGATGTTGTCTGTTCATTGTTTACAAATTTCTTTTCGTAGTCTCCATTAAAAAAGGGTAAAACGATAAAACTCCCGAGATTTATCAAAACAAGGGTACTTTACCTTTTTGAGGGCTCGTCGTATATTGCGTGTGTTTTAAAATATTTTATTGGTGCATATTCATTTTCATCAATAATAACTTTTTATCGAAAAACCCTTAATATATGAGTTTCCCATATGGTCCAAACTTTGATGATACTCTATATATAGATCGATGTTAGATATGCTTTCTTATCTCAGACTCAAATCATTTACGGAGCGATTCCCAAGGAAAACTTAATTTGAAGAGTGTTTTATTCGATATTCCATACAAAAAAAAAATCGTGGCCTTACGTCAAGCCAATTAAACATTACAGAATTTCATCTTGCTTTGGTTGTCGTTGGCATGAGGGATATTGGGTTTTTTGCTAGTCTTCAGATCTTGAGTATTTTGTGGAGGAAAATATATTTTGTGGGACTATTTCTTGGGTTTTTATCTCCTAATGGTTATCTCCAAGAGGTAGTATCACTTACCTTATTGGACATGTCGAAGGCTTTTGATACAGTTAACCTAGATTGCTTAGTAGCCAAACTTCATCATTATGGATTTAACGGTCGAATCCTGGACTGGTTCAGAGGATACCTCTACAATCGTTCCCAATTTGTTTGTGTAAATGACCATCAGACAGTGCTCACTTCTGATACACGAATTGTCAAAAATGGCGTTCCGCAGGGTTCGGTACTCGCTCCCACTCTTTTTTCCATATTTACTTCTGACTTGCAGCGCCAAGTGAAACATTGTGATTTACACATGTTCGCGGACGACTTCTCTTTGTACCTGAACTTTCAGCTTTGTCGAAAACCTGATTCCCTGATAAAAATAAACAATGATTTGTTATGTATTAAGATGTGGTCTGACAAAAATTCCTTACTTGTCAATCCCTCAAAAAGTCAGAATATTCTTATAGGTTCTTCCTTCAACCTGAATCGCCTGGGTGAATTTCCTGTACATATTGACAACGAGCCTATTCCCTATGTTGATGAAGCAAAATGTCTCGGCGTCATTTTTGACCAGCAGCTCAAATTCTCGAAACAATTAGGCGTCGTTGCAAGGAGAACCTATATGTGCCTAAAAAAACTATCTCCCTTCAAACGGGATCTGGACACCACTACCAAAAAAATGCTCTGCAATTCCCTCGTCCTTTCCCACACTAATTATGCTGACATAGTGTATGGTCCTTGTCTATCACATGAAGGGCGTGCAAGGCTGCAAAAAATGCAAAATCATTGCATACGTTTCATAACAGAAGTTTCCCCTCTAGCCCACATCACCCCGTACATCAGAGATCTACAACTCTTGAAACTCGATGAAACGCGCTTCGTCCACTTTGCCTGCTTCCTCAACAAGATCTTAGCTACTGAAGTACCTAGATACCTAGCATCAAAGATAATTCGTAGAGAGAAAACCCACAACAGATCGCTGAGGAACATACATCTTAGATTCACTATTCCTATCCATCGTTCTTCTCTTTTTGAAGGATCATTCTCCTACTTGGTGGCTTATTTGCTCAATAACTTGCCCGCAGAATTCCTGAATCTATCTGCTTTCACTTTGAAGAAGAATCTCAAACAGGTTATCTTGAATGGGCAGCTAAATATTGATTTTAGTAAATTTTAATTCTGTAAGTTTTGTCTGCATAATAGCCGTATTCGGGTTCGCAATAAATACTGTTCTAGGACAGTCAAAAATAGTCACCCACCCAATTAATGTAGATATATTCGCGACAAACCCTTCACGCCTCAACAGTCCAACTATTTCGAACCGTTCCTGAACTGTTTTTGTTGTGAACCCGAATACAACCAATATGTTCTTACTTGTTCATTGGGCTCAGTTTGTATCATTTTAAATGTTCTTAGTCCATTTGTGTGTAATTTTCAATTTTATGTATATTATGACACAATAAATGCTTTATTATTATTATTATTATTATAATGATAAAAAACATTCATTAGTTCTTCGCAATTTCACAAACAATCTGTGTTGATAGTTGCGTGTAAATCATCAAAGTACGTTCGACTCATTCACAAAAAACAATATGTTTCAGATGGACTCTTATTTTTTTGAAGGTGAATGAAACGTATTTGAATGATCAATGTCAATCGTTCCACCTTTGGCAGTATCAACACGGATAATCCAACGAGTGCGTGATTTCCACCCCTCTTTTGTGAGCTTAGAGAGCTCTAGAACCTCTCTTCCTCAGGGATTTTTTCAATTGAACAGCCAAACTGTAAAGCTCCTTACCGAAGGAGGTTTTTCTGGAGGCTTACAAATTTAAAAAACTTGTCGATTCTTATCTCCTGTCCCTTGATTCAAGCGTGGTTCTTAGAACATTACATTTTCCTTTCATCAGAAGATAGTGTTTGTGAAATGTTTTGAATTTACACTTATCATATCATTCCAATGCCAACCCCTTTCCTCTCTCACACACACACATACACTTATCTCATAGTAGTAATGTATACCTTTTTTTTTCTTGGAAGAAAAAGTCAACAAATAGTTTGTTTTCTCTATTCGTAGAACTAATCATCGATGATCAATCAATAAATATGGAACTTCTTCAACTTGGAGGATGTCAGAGTATTCTTTTATCGACCATCTTGTTTTTTCAAAATCGTGAACAATATGTTTCGTTACAGTATTGTAATAATGGAAGAATATCAAAGATAGACTCAGAGTCAGTGTCTATCAATGTGGGTGTTCCACAGGGATCTATTTTGGGACCAATTTCATTTGTATTATATGTTAACCAAATCGAAACTTTTCTTGGAAAAATAAACCACACCGCATATGCAGATGACTTCTCTCTGATTGTGTCAGCTTCGGGCTCTCACTCTGTGGCTGAGGAATGTAGCAATTCAATCACGTTGGCATCTGATTATTTTAATAACAATGATCTATTTTTCAATGTTAACAAAACACAAATCATTCAATTCCACCATCGCCAGAAAGTTATTCCTCAACTACAGTTAGATTTTGAAAATTATACTCTCAAGAACACTCATGAACCATACGATTTTTAGGTGTTTATTTTGAAGAGTTTCTAGATTGGAAAAATCACTGTAAAGAATTAACTTCAAAATTGAATTCCTTGATATACCTCTTTGCGAATCTACGTTTCGTGCTAGAAACAGCTCAATTATTGAGTTTGTATCATGCTCAGGTGGACTCAAGACTGAGGTACGGTGTGAGTCTCTGGGGCGTTTCTACAATGTCCAAGAATGTGTTTATTGCGCAGAAACGTATTGTTCGATGCATAGCTAGAGTACCAAAGACGTTCTCATGTAGAGATATTTTCTCAAATACCATATTTTGCCATTACCTTGCGTCTTCATATGTGAAACATATATATGTATTCCATAACAAAAACAATTTTTTACTGAATGGCGATGTTCATAATGTCAACACTAGAAACCAAGGTTTGTTTCATATCCCATATGCAAGATTCAAAATAACTTCTGACTCTCCAAACTATCTTGGGTCCAAAATGTTTAATCATTTACCTGATTTGATCATAAACTGTAATAATATCTTTATGTTCAAAAGTAGACTTAGAACTTTTTTACTAGAGAAATGTTTTTATAGTGTGGGAGAATTTTTCTCGTAATACATTCTATAATTGACTATTCCTATTTGATTTTATAAATTATCTAATGGAAAATAAATTATTATTATTATTATCTGTTCACAATACGGAAATATCAAATTATTTCACCGGAACCAACCTCACGAAAAAAAATGTTGAAATTCCTGAATAATATTTGTCTTCCTAATGAGGAAATACCCACCTATTCAAATTCTCTCTCTAAAGTTTTCGGTATTTAACGAATATGTTGATCCCGACACTATAACGTGTTTGCCGAAACCGAGGAATAACAGTGGCTGCTTCATTATGATAATTTATGAACGCCAAGAAAAATACGACGGCGCTCGAGAAAGAGATCAGGTGAAAAAACATATTATTCAATAAATTTAGGAACGAATACCTTTGGCCGGAATCAAAAAAGCTTTCAAAATAGATTGAGTCGAACCCCCATGCAAAAGAAAGTGAAAAACGTCTCATCCAGAGGCGTCGAAAATGGGAATTTATTTTTGGTTGTGAAACTCACCCAAAGCAAATTGGCAGTGAAATTCGAAATACTTTCGCAGCGAAATTATCTGGAAGTTTCATGGCCATTTATCCAGCGACGAATAGACGGTAACCAAGTATTTTTCGGTAATGGTAATTGATATTTATTGAAATTAACTCCACAAAATTACTAGTATATTATTCATTATTTCAATATTCGTGTTTACAATGAAAGAATATTTTGGAGAGCAATAGGGATGTCATAATCATCGTGGGGTCCTACAAAAGAGAAATCTATGTGAAATACCCAGCAAAACCAAATACATCGCCACGATATCGCGACGATGTCACGATGTGAGTTGCGATGTCACATTTCAAGTCGCAAGGATATCGCAGTTACATCGCAGCAATGGAATTTTGTCACAATCGTTTTACGAGGTTTTTCAATGTCTCTGCAATATGTACTAATGCAATAATAAATGTCTACTACAGTTTAGTATACTCGCACTTATGCTATAATGTTATGGGGAAACTCCGTAGATGCCAGTAAAATATTTGTAACATAAAAAAAAATCATATGAAAAATTTTCGGCCTAGACTTCAAAGGAACCTGTGAGCCCACATTTAACAAATACAAAGTTATGCCTTTTTACAGCATTTACATGTACCACTGCATTTTATGTGTGACGAAAGACATCGAAAATTTTCAACTCAACTCATCGAATCATAATTATAATACCAGGAATTCTGATCACCTTATGTGTTCCCAGACACAAAACTACTAACTGCGAAAATAGTTTAAGATATATGGGGATGAAGTGTTACAATAAACTTCCATCAACCATCAAAAGTATAGAATCCTTCACTATTTTCAAAAAAACGATAAAATGTTTGATGATGGATAAATGTTATTATAGTGAAAAAGATTACCTCCATGACAGCTTTTAAAAATTCCAGTGTTTTTATTGTGTCGACTGTTTTTTGTTGTATAATATTTGTTTTATTTTTATGCCACATTTATAAGACGATTTTAAACACATTCCTTTCTATTTGGCGATGTCGCTGCGATATGTTTTTCTTGATGTAACGACGATACGATCTTTGCGTTATCGTTGTAGCATGAAATATGCGAAAAACTGTCCATTGTCCTTGATGAATGAAGATAAAAAATAATAGTAGTAATCCTAACACTAAGATCGCTAAGTCGAGGCGCAACACAGAGTCCAGGAATGTGGCTTCATCTACGAGGTAAACATACTATTTTTCCGAAAATCGTTTGAAATTCGACAAATATTAATTAATTTTGAAAAAATGGCGAATCATTCTATTTAGAAACTGATGGTGCTTTTAATTTCGTGATAAAATTGCTTGGGTTACTATGGAAACTGTTTTCATACATTGATGTAGAACATCAACAACTGTAAGGATATATAATTTCCTCACAGTGAGGAAATCTTGACTTTCTCTTTAAGCAATGGAATGTCAAAATCTCCTAGCGATTTGCGGAAAACAAATTTGTACTCACTCGGTTTGGAAAAAAAAAATGAAGAGCACGATATATATAGCCCATAAAAAAATTGAGAAAGTTAGGTTGAGAATTAAGATTTGTTTTCTCCTTGTCAGATTAGCCAGCTGATACCTATTTGAATATTTATTCGACAAAATTCTCTATTTCAATCAATGAATATAATGCGTGGACTAACTTGAGTTAGTCTAGTGTAATCAACTCACTGAATGACAATAAACAGTTATCGATTTGATTTCGACATATTCGTAATTTTACGTATTTAATGTCCCCAAGACATCTCGGATAGAATGTCCCCTTGATATCTCAATTGTTACGTATAAATGATATTACAAGTGTGACCTCATTATTACATCTCAGAGATGTCAATGTCACAGATGTGTTTGCTGGGATAGATGAAGTGCCAACTTTTTACCGTGTTTTGGAGAAGTGAGAATAACACCAATGCAACGGTAGGGGGTTGAACTGCATTGAATCAAATAGTATTGTAAGACGAGTCGTATTCACGTGTTATAAATCTCTACTACTACTATGAGTGAAGTATCTCTTGGTACTCAAATGGGGTCCAAATAAACTTGGTTTTTCGCTCAATTGAAGGTGAGGAATAGTGTCTAGCTTGTGAGTGGATTTTGGTAGGAACCCTCCCTTCTAGCAAGACTAACTTGGAATCATACAGAATCGGGTAAACTTCTACACCAAGAGAAAAATTCAATCTCTCCCTTTTTTGGAAACAAAACCATCTAAAATAGA
The DNA here is from genome assembly GCA_032362365.1 of Zygogramma bicolorata. Taxonomy (NCBI): domain Eukaryota; kingdom Metazoa; phylum Arthropoda; class Insecta; order Coleoptera; family Chrysomelidae; genus Zygogramma; species Zygogramma bicolorata. The sequence goes on from JAVJAQ010001667.1 coordinate 1,054,651, forward strand.
GTGAGATACTCGATTCCCGCAAGTTTTTTTCTTCCCGAAGATTCAAAATATCCACCTCAGTGTTTCGGAACACAAAATTACCGTTGCCCAAAAATCTTAGCAATATCATGAAAATAATGACTTTTCTCTCTACAGTGCGGCTTTTATCATCGATTATTTTCCTCAATGCGAATAAACGATGAAACAGTTGAAGGCTAGACTGCTTTTACAGAGTTTTACAGCGATTAAATGCACTAGTCCTTTTAACCGATTAAAATGTTCGAAATAAACCGGGCGTTTGGATCACTTTTCAGGTACTATCTCTGGTACTATATTGTTCCTGTGTTCGATTTTGATGTTTCCTGAGTTTACATGTTTTCTGGAAATAATCTAAACATATATTCCTCCTTCACCAAGTTCAATCGACCAAAATGCGTGCATTTCCATGATTTACAAAATTTTGCTTTCAAGCAAATGCTTTCGTGTATAATAATTTAAAATAAAATCCCTCTACCTGCGGTCTCGGGATTTTATCAAATTATCATACACTCAAGTCATTTGCTAAGCAAAATTTCGAGAATCATGGAAGTGCAGCTCACATTTTAACCGAATAAACTCGGGATATATCCCCCGAAAATATCATGTATTTTATAGTTTGGTTTCTTAAAGGATTGGGCTTGATGATAGATTTCATTCTTACAGAAAATATTAATATTACATATCTCTTCTTCTCCTAGGAATATTCTGCTAGATATTTCTGAGGAAATAACCAATAACTCTGCGAGTCACACGATGAAAGGTGAGACCACGTCAATCCTTAGCTCAAGTCTCGGCTTTCAAGAGTAGAAATTCTTAGGCTGACGTCAGCTAGTTGCTACCAAAACAGAATCAATTTTTTCAATGTTCCATTTTTCAGTGTGCGCACAGAAATCTGCTACAAACTCACACCAGCAATGGATTCTATGTATCAAAAATGAATATGATAGTTCCACGAATAGTATTTTAAACTGACTTCATGATGATCAGTACTTTCGACAGATGTTAAAGGTCAGGCACAGCTTCATGAAATGAATTCCTTCTTATGAATAATCATTACGTTTGAACTTGGACTTGGTTGCAGGTATTCAATTTGAAAACTCACGAACTGACAATTTGAATATGAATTTTGATTTTTTGAGGAATGACAATATTGACACAAGACTTTCTTCGCCAAATATGAAGATAATTCCACAGCACGAAAATGGTATATTGTGCAACTAGTGCAGAAAAGTGCTAATTCAATGTCACTACTTTGGTTCGGGTTTGAACCTGAACTAAAGTACTGACACTGAAAACCTCGACCGCGAAAGCCTTAACCATTTTGTCAAAGTGCTAATTTATCATGAGTTTGAAAATGTTGCGGAACGAGCGCAAGTCGAACAACTGAGAAGTTTCATTTCTGCTCTTGTTACACACTATTCTTCTGTCTACAACACACTTTTTGCTAAAAACAGTACTATACTTTGAAACGGAATTGAGTATCAGTGACTCATTTTTACTTTATGGTGCCCAAAAGACGCATATAGTCGATTTTAGCATTGAATGTATTGACCATACAATAGAGGCTTTTCTTGATTTGTATAGTCCTTCGAAATATGCCAAAATTATATTTTCAGGAACACTTTTGGTTTTGTATATTCTGTTTTAATCCGTAAACAACAAACAAAAATATTTTATGAGGCATTAGTGGGGATGTCGCCTTGTTTGAAAGAAAAACTCGATACTTCTTCAATGTTAGGTATATCTTTTTCTCTATCGATGAAGTCTGGATACCGCGCTGTAGAAAGGAAAATACAGCGCGGTATTCTGAGACCCCACTTCATCGATAGAGATAAAGGTATACCTAACATTGAAGAAGTATCAAGAATATTTTAAAAATATTTTATTCTTGACGTTTGTTGACATTTGAATGATTCGATAGTTGTTGCAGGTTTCAATTATTGTAAGAAATAATCATGTTTACCAATAAAATATCTGAAAATAATTTATTATTCATTATTGTTTTCCCAACTCCAGTATTTGGTTTCTCTTTGAGGACTGGCAAAAAAATGTGATCAGACCGTTGAAAACACTACAAAACAAAATTGTCAAGTGTATACTCAAATTAGACTTTGAGGAACCTACAGTCAACTTATACAAACCAAAACGACTTCTAGATATTTCTCTCTTCATAAACTCAAAATTTTTACTCTCATTCACCAGATTAAAAATAACTTCAAACACACTTATTTGGTTTCAAAACCTGTCAGTAACCACCATAACCATTCTATGAGGCATTCGAACAATTTGTCAGTTATGAAAATGAAAACAAGTTTGGGCCAACAATCTACTTTTTTGCATAGGATATTACAACGAATTACCAAATGATTTAATATCTCGTAGCAAAATGAAATTCAAAAACGATTTGAAATAGTAATTTACGCAACAAGCCTGGAAAAAACTGTTTTCTGTTGTGTTGCGTACACAATTTTTTTGGCAACCGTGTAGAATAACAAATCAATGTGACACGTAAGCCAAAATTACATCCTCTGTAATAGTTTTGCATTTCTTCATATCCATCCATTTCGTGAACAAATCATAAACGCTTTCGTAGCTGGACTTTGATTTTTCAGGCAATAATTGTGCTGTAGCAGCAGCTGCTGCATTGGAAATTTCCTAAAGCACATTTGCAAACTCACTATCGCTGCTGCTTTCCATAGTTTATTGCGACCAAAAACCATGCAAACTTTCGAAAATCAAAACGTCAACTAATTTCATGTCAGTCGTTATTTCGTTGCTATGGTAATGTTCAACTGCATTTATCAAAATCATAGATACCAAGATTTTCATATTCACAATGACAACAACGATGTAATTCTTTCCGGCCTAGTCCGGGAAGTACGTACTTCCCGGACTAGGCCGGAAAAATGCTACTTTCTTAAAGAAAAAGCGTCCGGGAAGTGGGTACTTTTCTGTTGCCGAAAATAATATTCATCATCGTAAGTTGGAGTTTTCTGTTTCACAGTTACTTTTTTACTGTTTTAATTTATTTATTTTTAATATTTTATTTTTATTTATTTTACTATTATAATGCATGTTTCTTGGAAAATGAATAAATGAATGAATGAAACTATGCAGACAAGCGTGTTCTGGAGTGTGGTTGTGGAAAATGAGCTTTCTTCGTTTGTCTGCAATTTGCCATTCCTTTTCGACAATATTTCAATAGGGATAACTATTGTCACGCCACTGAACATATAAGCCTTTAATGATGACACATTACTTATTTACATAGTATTCGATGACAAACTAAGTCTATTTATTGCCAGAAATGTTTACAGATTGTCACAGTTACTATATCCTGGTAGACCAATGTATTGCCGAGGCACCGCCTTAAACCACCAGACTTTTGGGCGGCCTCCCATTGTGGAGGGGATGGATTCAGCTCAAACTCTAAAGTCACGTCCTTCGATGAGATTTTTCGCAGTTTCAACTGTTTATCACAAGTGAAGTTGCCAGTGATGATTGTACGTGATGTAGGTTTTGAAAACCAGATCGTTAACCTGGAAAAGTAAATTTGATGTCGGAGAAAAAATAGTGAGTTGAAGTGCTTGTTTCTGCAGTGGTTATTTATGGTTATCCGATGACTCCATGTTATTGATTTCTATGAGAAAATCGCATCAATCGAAGGATAAAAGTATTCATTTTGAAGTTACAGAAACCGAATCCACCATTCATGTGTGACTTTTCCTACATTTTTGTAATAGACTAACACGGTGTGAATATATTGATAATCAATATAGAGTCCATACAGATGTAGACAAGGGGTAGATAATATGGGCGATTGCCTTCCTTGAACAATTTAATCTTAGAATTTCCTTGCAGGAATTTTGAATATTTTGGCAGAAAATTGTGGTATTAGATGTTCGACAGTGAAATAATAGAAAATCCCCCAGCCCCGAAAAAGTGACTCATTGAGTTGTAGATGAGTTCGATAATAAAGTATAACAAAAAGGTAATACACTATTCAGAATATACCCTCTGAAGGGAGAATTGAAAAAATGGCAAGTCGATTAATTGTCTTTCTTACCCTATTTGCCAAATTGAATATATTTATGCGAATTTAGCACAATACAGAGGCCGCCAAACAGTGAAAGAATCAGTAAGAATCTTCCAAACTGCATTTCATTCTTCTAGCTTCCATTTCCAGCTTCAAATTCGTTTGTTTTCCTCTTTGAATCAGTTCATTCCGAAATTTAAAAATATTTTCATATTTAATAGTATGATATACAAGTGAAAGCTATTACATGATCAAATAGAAATAACGAAAACTTCAAGAATTATATTCCATCTACTAATGGTTACCACGTTCGATAAAGTCAGTGAAAACCAACAAAACCAGATTTTTCTTTTACTTTCTTACTTGGAAAATGCACTCTGTAAATCTTCACAAGTTAACAGTAATTTATGTATGTAGATTTTAATTCCACCCAGAAAAGTTAAAAAATTTGCGTTCCGTTATTCGGCTCGCCCTGTATCAAAACCACTTTTTGTGGCACTTCCTTTTACACAGAGAATTAGCCTAACTTCGGAAATTTGAAAGGAACACACAGTATAAATAATGTGACTTCACGATGAGGTCTTAATCTGCCTACTCCTCAGTTGTTCTATAGGGAAAGGATTGAGAAGTTCAGTTCGATCTAAGGAGTAGGCAGATTGGGACCTTAGATAGAACTCGTGAAGAAACCTAGGGAATAGGCAGATTGGAGGCCCGGCGTCAAGTCACAGATCCTTCCCCATGTGACAACACCTGAGCAGTAGCGGCAGTAGGCAGATTGAGACCTAAGCGTGAAATCACATTATCCTTGAAAATGGCTACAAAATCGAAGCCAAAACTTCGAACACTGAACTCTATAGACGCGGTTCAACCCGAACTCTACCATTACATAACAACAACACACACATATTTATAAAAATCCATTTTTTGTGAGAAAATAGTGCCGAATTACTTCCATTGACAAATAAATTAATATTTCGTCTAGGAAGCTATGAACAGTAAATATAATTCCTTTTTCTTCCCTTAATAACTATTTAGCAGATATTTTCATTTTACGCCATGATTTTTTCAAATTGCAACGTCATTCAGGAAGATTACTTCCATCAATATTTTAAAGAGATGAATCCCTCAATAACTTTCACAAAATCATGAAGATCGTGATACAAATAAAGTGGTCCCCAAGATCACCAGATTCAACACCGGAGTATCTGAAAAAATGATTTGTCTTTGATGTTTTTATTGATGTTGAATAGCTGTTTACGGATCAGAAGATTTATAACAACTCAGAGTGTTCCATTCGATATTTCAAAGCTGTAATTTTCTGATTCACCAAAAACATACGCAGGCATGTCTACTGTGAACAACCCATCACTCCACCAGTTGGATAAAATTCAAAGCCCTTCGTGGTATCAGTCAGGGAGCTAGTTGTTTTTTGATAGGTGATAGTCCATCAATCTACTGTGTAAATATCCGCGACTGCCTTGGATATATCATCGGTCAGAATTTTCTTAACTTGTTGATGGTTCAAGTCTTCAAGTAATCTCAGAGTCCTGTACTTTTCTACTCGCCCTTGGCTTAGATCTGACCCCTTGTTGAGTATACTTTCGTTTTTTTTTCAGCAGATGGCTGACGAAATTTGATATGGGTGCAGGATTGCTTTTTGATAATAGGGAACCAACTAAGTACTGTGTGAGAGTCATCATTATGTGGTGGGAAATCTTTTCTTGGTAGTTTTCTGGGTTTCTCACCTACCACAATCTGTAAGAATTAGAATTCATATCGGAATCTATAGAATTGTAGAAGGATACACTTTTATTCATAAGTTACTGCGTTAATAAAAAAACAGTTTTTTCGGATAGAGCAAGCCCAATTAGTCAGCAACTTCTCGTATAACTCGAAATTTGCCTATCAAAAAAAATACAAGAACTGATTTTGAATTTTCGCACTTGTATCATTGACAACGTGTGCAAGAAATATTTCTGTGAAGAAGAAGAGCACAGGCTCCTGTCAGACATATTTCAACACCTTTCGTAGTATTAACAAGAGGATAAGTTCTCTGACGGTTGTTAGCTCACGAACCCAGTATGTAAGTTATCCGAATCTGGTTGGAAAGTATCATTCCATATTTTTTCATTAGTTGAGCTTTCTGTAGAACTAGAAATGCTCTAAAAAATTATTTTGAACCAATACATCCGGTAAACGGGTTCAAATCTGTTGCGATTATTAAGATACTTCCATAAACAGCTTTCGCTTAAAAAAATTTGTCATATATAAAAGTTTGAAGGACATTGATTTCCACATTTTCAGAAAAAATAGTCATGTTTAATCCAAGTCCACTGGATTTGTATACAAAATACGTTTATTACTAAACAATAAATGGGCAGAATCAATCGGTTTCAGTTTCCATCAGTGGATGGCCATTCTATTGGAAACCAATTGTAACTACATATTTGTTCTGTATGTCATCTGCTCTTGTATGCACATAATTTGTCAACATCTCATTGCTGAAATTATGTATTCCTGTTACTACAAGGTATCTAATTGGAGTACACAGACACTAATCTCCATTGGCTAACCATCGATTGAATTCAATCAGACTCGGACCCAAAATATGCATTCACATACGTGAGATAATACAGTGTGACCCATTCAATGAACACCCTGATGAAACATAATTTTCAACTAATTTAAAGTGATTTTTTTTATGAGCTGAACATTTCAGAAGTCCATTTGATCACCAAAATCCGTGAATGAGTTCTCATTTTCAGGACTCCTTTAAGTAAACGGGCGAATTCAATTTAAGAAGTTTAATCAGTATTCTAACTATTCTGCGGGATTTATCAGGATTTGGTTTATCACTGTCCACAATTCAATCAATAATTCACCATTTGAAACGAAATTATCTGCCTAATCAGAATGTTGCTAATTTTTCCATAAGGGGACATATCAAACAAGTTTTTTACTTATAACCTTTTTTACAAAGAACATATTCCTATGAAATTTTAGGCGGTGACAAATTTCGATGAAAGAATGGCTTGATTTTCAAATTCCTTGTCTGATAGGTCTCTGTATGTGGTTATTGATGGAGTATCGTCTGATATTCTCCCAATGAATGCAAGTATTCCTCAAGGTTCAGTTCTGGTGCCCATTTTGTTTCTGCTTCATATCAATGATTTGGTAGATAGAACATCTTGTTCAATGTATAGTTGTGCGGGCGACAGTACTCTTCATACAAGCTTCTCTTCCGCACAGTCTTCATACCAAAACGAAAAACAAAAATTTAGAAAAGCATTAGCGTCAATAGAATCAACGAAGACCTGGCGAAAATGATACACTGGGGTAACATCAACTTTGTGGAATTCAATTCTGAGAAAACCCAGGCGTGTCTCTTCACAGAGAAAGCCTATCTATCTTTATCTTGTATCTAAATGTCAGGAGTAGCTATTCCTACAAAATGAAGTATGTCGATGCTAGAAACTACGATCAGTAATAATCTCTCATGGAAAAACCATGTGGGATCGATCGCTAAGGTTGCTTTCCAAAAGCTTTCTATTTCGTGCGAAGACATCCTTCACTTCTCGTCAGCTTGTAATGATCTTTAAGGCACAGATACGAGCCTGTCTTGAAATAAAGTTTTCATGTATGGGGATCAGCACCAACACATTCATCGAAGCTTCTTGACTCTATTCCGAGAAAGAAAATCCGTCTTGTGCAATATTGAGCAATGTTTAGTTCTGAGTTTTGAAATGAGGAATCGATAACGAGTGTCCTTTGGAATTTTGTAGTGTTTGACATATAGCTGAAACTATACCAAATGGTTTGATAGGTTGACGATTTATCGAGTCATCATAACTGAAGTTATTAACCTCCTTTTTTTTTGGTCACATGTACAAACTTTCCAAACAAAGAGGTAAGCGGAAGTGATGTTCTCAAACTGACATTCTTTGATATTATGCAACAAATAACATATCGAAACTAAATCTGACATCTACTAAGTAGGTACTACCGCGACCGATAATACAGTACAGTAAAAGAGGTTTTTGGAGAATAATATCATGAAACTATAAAACTTTCAACGTCTTATAGTTCCATTCGGGAAAAAGGCCCAACGCTATCCTTGAAGGAACTCAAATGGTGTTGATGATCTTGGCAATAAAAAAAAGTTTCTGTTGATATTATGCAGCTAATACCTCAGAAATAAGTGATGTCCTCTTTTTTTCATTTGAAAAACTGAATACTGAAATGTATGTTGATAAATACATACCTCATTGAGAGTGCTGATATCTCCCACTTGCATATTTCGACTGTTTCAAGTCAATGGGTACCTCGTCAATTTTTGAATTATTCCAGATTACTGGAAAACATCTCAGAAGCTTGTGGAAGCAAGGGTATCACGTTCATTGCTCTCTACGTTTACCCATTATACATAAATTTCTTGGTGGTGATAAAACCACCAACACTTGATTGGACTTGTAAATCGTTGTCGATATTGTGATATTCCTTGGGAAATAGCCAATCTCTGATGGGGAACTGTAACGAAAAAATGTATAATTTTATCTACGATTTCCAAAAACTATATTTCCGCCTGAGACTCTTTTCCACCTGTTCACACCATACTATGAAATCTTCTCTCGGTATTGTAAAATCAAAATTGATTACCTATTCTTTTGAGAATTCTCTGGTAGAATTGAAATAAAATACCATGAAAGACTACTGCAGAACCTGATCATATACTCATTTCCATAACTCCCTGTTCTTTCTACACAGATCGGCTTCGATTTGAAAGGAAACAACAATTGGATGCAGATTCAAGGAATACCACCAGTGCCAACAATGTTTCCTCTACATCAGCTGGACTCTTGTTACTGTCTGGACCATTTCAGTGACTGTGTTACCCAAAACCCCTTTTTAGCCCAGAGACTCTTCAATCCATATTACCACCAATTGTGGTTCCCCCTACCCATAAAAATACCCCAACCCCGCCCGGAAAAACCACCCTACTCCTACATAGCCCTCATAGCGATGGCCATTTCCTCATCGCCCAAACAGAGACTAACCCTCAGTGGAATATACAGGTTCATCATGGACAATTTCCCTTACTACAGGGAGAACAAACAAGGCTGGCAGAATTCCATAAGACATAATCTGAGTTTGAATGACTGTTTCGTGAAAGTGCCGAGAGATAAAGTGTCACCTGGGGGTAGCGAACAATCCGGTGGTAAGGGTAGTTATTGGATGCTGGATCCGAAGGCGGCGAATATGTTCGAGAAGGGCAATTATAGGAGGAGGAAAACGAGGAGGCAAAGGATTGCTGAGTGTACGTCCGGTATATATCAGGTGAGTGGAGCTGTCCTAAGCGAAAACACAGAGTAGCCAACATTTTTCACATATTTGAGATTATAGCGTTAGCGAACTTACTGTGTTTTACTACGCATTTCTGTATTTGGAAAATAATAATCGATTCATGAATAGCGAAGTTATTACCTGATTCTAACACAGTAACTACTCCGACTTCGATGGAGAACCCATAACAATACATAGTGTATGCAACTTCTTCCAAAAAAAAAAACACAGTAAGTTCATGTTTATGTTTTACAATGGGACATGTAATTACTGTGTTTGTGAATGGTTATACAGATAATTTTCTGACCAGAGCAGAATTATTTTCCCTTCCTCCAATCAAGTAACTGCAGCATGCCCCGTGATTTCTATCTTAAATCGATCAGTCTTGGTTGATGAAAAAGATGATTGATTGCAGTATAACCTGTGTATTGAAGTTCAAAAACATCACAATAAACGATCGATTGAGTTTTCTAAATAATCCTCCATGGAGAACCAAAGGAATTTTTTTTGTTCACTTTTGGAAATGTTTTTCGTTCATTCATTACAGTTGAAAGCTTTCAATATCTTTTATAAAAAGGAATTTATTTCAATGAGGTTTCAATCTTAGTTCTCTGTTCATTTGTCAGAAGTTAAAAAATGGGGCGTCGTCAATAACTCTTTCCTAGCACAAATCATGTTCGCAGGGAGACGCTGGTTGACTGAAAAACTAATATAATTAAATTTATTCTATTAACTTCTCTGAAAATTATCATTTTGATCATTTAATATCATTTTCATTCCACTCTGTCTTGTCAACATTCATTGAAATTTCTATTCTATTCAGAGAAAAGCAATCCGTCTTATTTGTTATCCTTCGCTCACGGACTCGCTCACATCCTTGGAACATCGTAGAAGGGTCGGAAACTTGTCTCTCTTCTGAAGGTATTTCCACGGTCGGTGCTCTTCTGAATAATCGTCAATTGTTCCACCTTTAGCAGTAACAACACGGATGACCCGACGAATTCAGAATTCCCACCCCTTTGTTGTGGGCTTTGATACCTGTCGAACCTCTCTTGCTCAGGGATCTTTTCTCAGAAGAACAGCTGAACATTGGAACTCCTTACCGAGGAAGGTTTTTCCTGAGGTTTACAAACTTCAAAAATTTTAAGTTAATGTTAATTCTAATAAATCTCGTGTCCTTTGATTCACTCGGTGTTCTTTGAACATTACAGGACTTCCCTTTCATGAGAATCTGTATATATAAAAAAATACTCTGATCAACTGTGTATTCGTTTTTTGTGTTTGAATCCATTAATTTCTTGTTTACCTTACGAGCTTTAAACGGGTTTCATTAGAGTACATCATCGGCATCATTTTTTTATATGAATCATTACGAATCGGCATCATTTTTTTATATGAATCATTACTAATGAAATACGTTTTTCTAACTGCATTCTACACTATCATTATTCCTTCTGTCACATATGGACAGAATTGATTGATTTGAGGCCCTTTTGAATCTTACCGGTGACATTAACAAGGAACAAAAAATGCCATAATTCTTTCCTTCGTTCATATAAATTATATAATATGTTCATTCGTTGCGTCGATCACTTTCAATTAGCTAACAGAACATACTCAAGTTAGAATTGTCAAATTCGGATTTGCTTTTTATGTTGCAATGTTAATTGGAGTGATTTTTACCCGATATATCAATTATATACTGGATTCATTTTGATTCCCATGATCATTGTACCTCTGTTCTGAAGGTTCAGTGAAGAAGGGTATTGATATTCATCCAATTGAATACCATTGTATGCAGGTAATACATATACAACCCTTTGTTCCCTTCGTAAAATTCTTGGATTATTAACCTACAACATTCTGAAAAAAATCAGATTCAATTTATATATTGGAGTAAGAATATCTTTGTTTATTTCTACTGTTTTTTTCACATCCTGCTTCTTTTTCAAAATAACACATGATCACTTACTAATGAATATCATTTCATTCAATCCTGCCAGGATCATAAACTTTTTCTGGTAGACAAAACTTCTATCACGAACATTTCCTAATAAACACTACTTTATTCAGTGGAGAAAATGTGGAACAAAAGTCTGACGCTTATCAAAGTTTTAATTTGAACAGGAAACATTTATAATTGGCTTTGTTTCCCAGAATTTTCTGAGCTTTTCCCGGACAATTAAAAGCAATAAGAACAACGGTTTTTTGTATGAGAGATTCTTATTCAGTATTTAGTCCATACCGGTGGTTCTAGGCTGTTTTATTACTGTGAAATGAATGTACATGAGAAATAATATAATGCACTTATTCGAAATTAGAAGCAAGTTATAAGTAATTATGAATTTTTTTGAAACTGCGTCATATAATGTAAGTCGTCCTAGGTTACGTGATGCCATATATTCCGAAGGAAACTGTTTCTCGCACAGAAGATGCGTTGTTATATAATTGATATTTTATAATAGTTAGTCAATGCCTGTATTGGAAGGATCTGAAGAGTTTTTGTTACGCATACACAACATATGACGAAGTTTCCTCCTCTAAAAGGAAAAATAAATGCATTGTTCTGTCTGTCAGTTTGACTGAAATGTTGGAAGAAAGATAATGGAACTCTATGAATTGTCGTTAGAAGTTCATAACGGAAATGAAAGTTTAGGCATTAAAATAATGTTCAAAATATGATTGATCTACTACATTGACGAAAAATTCCACTTCTGTTTTTGAATCTTTCGAACATTATGTATAAGTAAACAAGACAATGTGTGATTCAAGCTACGACGTCCTTAGGAAAAATTAAAGAAAATTCATGACTTGGAAACGAAATAATCTACCAGTGTCATCTACCCGTAGTATCCCATCCCTTCAAACTATATTTTCATAAGTTAGTTATTTCAGTACTATTCATTTGATTTTGAAATTCAAAAAGATCATGACTTGATGTCTTGCTAAGTCATTGGATATTCAAGAAATGAATCCTGTAAAGCTACGACGTCTTTGGGAAAAATTAAAGAAAAGTCATGACTTGGAAACGAAATAGTCTACCAGTGTCATCTACCCGTAGTATCCCATCCCTTCAAACTATATTTTCATAAATTAGTTATTTCAGTACTATTCATTTGATTTTGAAATTCAAAAAGATCATGACTTGATGTCTTGCTAAGTCATTGGATATTCAAGAAATGAATCCTGTAAAGCTACGACGTCTTTAGGAAAAATTGAAGAAAAGTCATGACTTGGAAACGAAATAATCTACCAGTGTCATCTACCCGTAGTATCCCATCCCTTCAAACTATATTTTCATAAGTTAGTTATTTCAGTACTATTCATTTGATTTTGAAATTCAAAAAGATCATGACTTGATGTCTTGCTAAGTCATTGGATATTCAAGAAATGAATCCTGTAAAGCTACGACGTCTTTAGGAAAAATTAAAGAAAAGTCATGACTTGGAAACGAAATAATCTACCAGTGTCATCTACCCGTAGTATCCCATCCCTTCAAACTATATATTCATAAGTTAGTTATTTCAGTACTATTCATTTTATTTTGAAATCCAAAAAGATCATGACTTGATGTCTTGCTAAGTCATTGGATATTCAAGAAATGAATCCTGTAAAGCTACGACGTCTTTAGGAAAAATTAAAGAAAAGTCATGACTTGGAAACGAAATAATCTACCAGTGTCATCTACCCGTAGTATCCCATCCCTTCAAACTATATATTCATAAGTTAGTTATTTCAGTACTATTCATTTGATTTTGAAATTCAAAAAGATCATGACTTGATGTCTTGCCAAGTCATTGGATATTCAAGAAATGAATCCTGTAAAGCTACGAAGTCTTTAGGAAAAATTAAAGAAAAGTCATGACTTGGAAACGAAATAATCTACCAGTGTCATCTACCCGTAGTATCCCATCCCTTCAAACTATATTTTCATAAGTTAGTTATTTCAGTACTATTCATTTGATTTTGAAATTCAAAAAGATCATGACTTGATGTCTTGCTAAGTCATTGGATATTCAAGAAATGAATCCTGTAAAGCTACGACGTCTTTAGGAAAAATTAAAGAAAAGTCATGACTTGGAAACGAAATAATCTACCAGTGTCATCTACCCGTAGTATCCCATCCCTTCAAACTATATTTTCATAAGTTAGTTATTTCAGTACTATTCATTTGATTTTGAAATTCAAAAAGATCATGACTTGATGTCTTGCTAAGTCATTGGATATTCAAGAAATGAATCCTGTAAAGCTACGACGTCTTTAGGAAAAATTAAAGAAAAGTCATGACTTGGAAACGAAATAATCTACCAGTGTCATCTACCCGTAGTATCCCATCCCTTCAAACTATATTTTCATAAGTTAGTTATTTCAGTACTATTCATTTGATTTTGAAATTCAAAAAGATCATGACTTGATGTCTTGCTAAGTCATTGGATATTCAAGAAATGAATCCTGTAAAGCTACGACGTCTTTAGGAAAAATTAAAGAAAAGTCATGACTTGGAAACGAAATAATCTACCAGTGTCATCTACCCGTAGTATCCCATCCCTTCAAACTATATTTTCATAAGTTAGTTATTTCAGTACTATTCATTTGATTTTGAAATTCAAAAAGATCATGACTTGATGTCTTGCTAAGTCATTGGATATTCAAGTAATGAATCCTGTAAAGGTACGACGTCTTTAGGAAAAATTAAAGAAAAGTCATGACTTGGAAACGAAATAATCTACCAGTGTCATCTACCCGTAGTATCCCATCCCTTCAAACTATATTTTCATAAGTTAGTTATTTCAGTACTATTCATTTGATTTTGAAATTCAAAAAGATCATGACTTGATGTCTTGCTAAGTCATTGGATATTCAAGAAATGAATCCTGTAAAGCTACGACGTCTTTAGGAAAAATTAAAGAAAAGTCATGACTTGGAAACGAAATAATCTACCAGTGTCATCTACCCGTAGTATCCCATCCCTTCAAACTATATTTTCATAAGTTAGTTATTTCAGTACTATTCATTTGATTTTGAAATTCAAAAAGATCATGACTTGATGTCTTGCTAAGTCATTGGATATTCAAGAAATGAATCCTGTAAAGCTACGACGTCTTTAGGAAAAATTAAAGAAAAGTCATGACTTGGAAACGAAATAATCTACCAGTGTCATCTACCCGTAGTATCCCATCCCTTCAAACTATATTTTCATAAGTTAGTTATTTCAGTACTATTCATTTGATTTTGAAATTCAAAAAGATCATGACTTGATGTCTTACTAAGTCATTGGATATTCAAGAAATGAATCCTGTAAAGCTACGACGTCTTTAGGAAAAATTAAAGAAAAGTCATGACTTGGAAACGAAATAATCTACCAGTGTCATCTACCCGTAGTATCCCATCCCTTCAAACTATATTTTCATAAGTTAGTTATTTCAGTACTATTCATTTGATTTTGAAATTCAAAAAGATCATGACTTGATGTCTTGCTAAGTCATTGGATATTCAAGAAATGAATCCTGTAAAGCTACGACGTCTTTAGGAAAAATTAAAGAAAAGTCATGACTTGGAAACGAAATAATCTACCAGTGTCATCTACCCGTAGTATCCCATCCCTTCAAACTATATTTTCATAAGTTAGTTATTTCAGTACTATTCATTTGATTTTGAAATTCAAAAAGATCATGACTTGATGTCTTGCTAAGTCATTGGATATTCTAGAAATGAATCCTGTACAGACTGAAGAAGGAAGTATGTTCAAATAACTACACTAAAATTACTGTTCGAACTTCTTAATTTCGTGGTGGATCGATATTTGTTCGTAGTTTTCTGGATTTGTAACCTACCACAATCTGAAAAAATGAGAATTAATATTGGAATCTATACAAGTGTAGAAGGGCAGATTCTCAATCCAACCCAAAAAGTTTCTGTGTCTATTGAAAAACAGTTCTTCCTGGATAGAACAAGTCCAGTAATCAACAAGAAATATTTGGATTTGTACAGGAATTTACGTATAAGTTTTGAGAACGGAAGCGGATTTATTTTCCGAATCGCTAACGATCAGAATTTGCATATATATATAAGTTCTTATTATTTTTTTGATAGGCAAAATTTGAGTTATTCAAGAAATTGCTAACTAATTGGACTTGTTCTATCCAGAAAGAACTCTTTCGCAATAGACGCAGCAACTTTTCGGGGTAGATTGAAAATCTGCCCTTCTACAATTGTATAGATTCCAATATTAATTCTTATTTTTTCAGATTGTGGTAGGTTACAAACCCAGAAAACTACGGAACAAATACATTGAAATTCTAGAGATATAGTTAGTCAACAGAATGTTGAATGTCATTTGAAGGCATGGATACTACGGGCAGATGGTACTGTAGTGTAGCCGCTGAAAAGATAGAATGATCACGTGAACGGCACGCACTCTTTGAATGTTCCTCTCCCCAATGTTACAAATCCGATTCACACCACTCAACAAAAACGTCGCCGCGTCGTCCTCCCATCAACTCTTGGGATGCTCTTTTATAAGTGTTCATTATTACACCTTTTTCCTCTACAGTTAAATGTCTTTTTTTTAATCTTTTTCTTGGAGGTGAAAGAGTGTTTCCATCCATATTATTTAATCAACGTAACACACGTAAATACAAAGCACAAATGAGTACAGTACAGTGTAAACAGTTCTTTATCTATTTCAGTTTAGAAGGCGTGGCTATGCAGGATGCAGGCATTTACTGTTCACGCGTCCTTGAATTCTATTTTTTGAACAGCCCGACTATAGTGCTTTAGTTTCCAAGTCATGTCTTTTTTTTCACTTTTCTTAGGGACGTCGCAGCCCGATTCACACATCTTCTTGATTACTTATTACATAATTGCAAAAAAATAGCAATCAATTCAGAAACATAGGAAGAATTTTCAGTCAAGGTCGTGAATCATTCATGTTTTGAAGATTGTTTTGATGTCTACTGTCATTTCCTACATAAACTTCTATCGTCAACTCTATTTTGAAGCTTCATAATATTACTCTCAATATTTCAGCTAAACTGGCAAAAAAGACTTTGCACCTATTTTTCCTTCAGAAGTAGAAAACTTTTTAGTGCATTGTCGAGTAGAGGAAAATATCGACATTATACTGTGAGTAGATGGCGTAACAAAAACGCTTCAAATGCTTTTTACACAGGCATCGACTACTGTATCTCTATAAACAATACGAAAACTGAACTTGAATACATGAAAATCAAATTGAATTCAATGGAGTTCAGTGTAACAGAATGTTGCTTACTTTCTTTCTTCAATTCTCAATTATATCGGAAACTCAAATTTTGCAATCGAAATGCGTTTTCATTATTTCTCAAATATTTGCGCAGCATTAAAATATAAAGAGATGCTTGAATAGCGAGATTGCAGCTGCAATTATAAAAGGAAAACGTTTACTTCCCCTAATAGTTCAAAGAAACCTCTCGAAAATGAATAAATGATGTGAAGTAATTGCTGGAAGGGATATTTACATTGCTTATAATTTCTTTCGAATACTGGTTTGATTTGAAGTGTATTTGATGCTGACTAGACTACTTCTCGTAGGGAGCTATAGAAAGGTGGTCTCCATTACAGGTTGATAATATACAGTGAGTCTAGCTCCAGGTCTGGCCACTTCTGTTTTTTTTGTCATATTCGAACAGTGTTTTTCATGTGATTGAAACAGACTCACTTACTCATTTGAAAAATGTATAGCTTATCGACGATGAAAAATCGACAAGACTTTGTAGAAAAGCACTTTCGGATAGATCACTTCAATTTCACCACTGTTGATTTTTTATAGATATATAACATTATCTTTGTTCAGTCGATATTCTGATAATCGTCAAACAATTTGGAAATGAAATGATTCTTTGTCTCAAAAAAATTGTCATATTTTCTTCTGCGGAATAACTCTACAATCTTTCTGTGACTTCTGATAAACATTTCTTTTCATAGAAAATCTGATATACATTCCTTTATCTTCAGATTCAAAAGTAAACTCTGCAGTGCTATATGTTCGTCCTACGACAACTCCAAACTGTACCCAATTGAAATTCACTCAGAACAACATATTTTTCATTATTTCATTCGCACATAAATTACGCTACTAATCTTTGGAGTGGTTCATAAGATTCTCCCTTAATTTTTTCGTTTACAAAGAAAATCTGTCAGGATCTTATCCACTGTAAGCTATCTGGAACATTGCCAACTTTTGTTTGTTAAACACAGAATAATGCCTTTGCCGTATTTGTACATGTTTCAAGTTCTGATAGAGATTTACAAAAACTTATCGATGCTCACTAAGCAATCTGACATACACGGCTATGTTACCAAACAAGCAGATAACCTGAGATCAAACAGGTTCCGTCTAAATCCACGAAAAATTCACTGAATTATTATCTCTGCGATATACCCCAAAAAAATTGAATTCATCAGGTATAAATTTATTCAAAGTATCAACAACTTACTTTTGACTTTCGATTTCTTTCATTCCTCAGAAGAATACATTGGACATATCAGACTTTGCAAGGAATAGGATTCGTCTCACCCAATTTTCCATTTTTATATTACCTTCCATGCTTTTCATGTTTTAATGATTTTTTTCCAAAAAATACCATGTTTTCAAACAATGTGTGATTTATTATATACTTTTAACAATCACTAGTCGATAGTACTGTCGTTTTCTCATGAAATGCTACAAACAAACGTGTAATGTAGTCAAATAAATATACTCTACTCATAACAACTTTTTTATTTCTCCTGATATAAAATATCAAACATAGTTTGTTGAGAATCGCATTTTTTCAATCCCAGTAAGCTTGTTCGAAAAAGGTGATTGTTTTATCAGTAATCATGACTTTTGAAGCTTCACATAATGGAAACTATTTTTGCTATTACTCCAAGCTTTCAAGATATAAGGGTGGTAGGATACAAAATGCATTTGAACTAGCCTAACATTTGGTCTTATTCTTCTGAATATCTAATCAATATAATAAATACCATTAGTGAAATGATTGCACATAGTAGCTGCTTTGGGAATCATTAGGGGTTGAGTCCTGAGTGAGGAAGTTGGTAATAAGGCCAACCAACACACGTCTCTAGGAATTCCTCGTAGATGATGCTTTGAGATTTTTTGAAAACGCCGGATATTCAAAGTGCACCTGCACTTCCCAGTAACAAAATAATATACCAATTTATCGAAAATGGTTTTGTTCACTAGAATTTTTCTGCACAAGTCATACGATTTCCTGTTTACACTCTATTTTATCACCTATTTATATTTGCAAGAGACCATTTTACGTTTTCGAATCATTATTCTGAACATTATTTGGTCATGAAACCACTGAAAGATTTATTGAAGTTGGTAAACAGTGCTTAATAGTTGTCACATGCTAGTTGAGTTTCAGAGCTATTTGAGTGTTATTTAAAATAAATTAGTAGAATTGAATCATTGTAAATGCTCGGTTTGTTTGGAAACAGGCGCGGTTATCTTTGGAAGTGTGATGGTTTCATTTTTAGTGGGTTTCCAGATATTCACAGATGTTCGGATCAGTTTTATGATAACCCAAGTTGTTTTGAATGCCATAAAATTGAATTAGACGATCTTCCAAACTGGGTGGCAAGAGTTTTTTTCCCGAAAGTGGAGCTGATTGATATATTACGTAATGATTATTATTATATCATGAGACATTTACACCATTTTTTGTGAGGAATAGGAAAGGAAATGAAGTGAAAACAATGATGTTCCGATAATTATTGGAGGAGTCTGAAAGGTGTTCTTCAATAGAGTTTTTTAAAATTGTTCTTGGCGTTAAATCAACTTTTGAACAATTCGTTCAGGACAGTCCCAACTTTGGTCGGGGCTTGATACTATGAAAGTTTTTGATTTTAAATTATGGAAAGTCATGGACTTAATGTTGATGATGGCACTGCCTTGTACCGACAAGTGGCCAAATAGGCCGAAACCGGTCTACAAGTGTGTCCGTCACAATAATTGAAAATAAATTCCTTCATTTGTATCGCTAAGCGCAAATGTAGAATTTTCTTCTGTGGAGAAACCTGCACTGACACCGCTTGGATATAATGCAATGCCCTTGTGGTATTAGGAAAGTAGTTCTTTTCTGACATGTGCGAGCCAAAATCTACTGTGATCTTCAGATTTCCTTTCCAACAGACAGTTTCATGTTTCGTTCATTATACGTTTCGGCCCAAAAACCTGCGGACCACGGCTCAGAAGCCCGGAAACTTCTAACAATTCATCAGTTGCCGGCCGTGAAAGTCTACAATCTTTAATGAATTAGTAATCGTTTGATATTCATTGAAATGATTCAGAGTGAATAAAAAAACAGAATCATGCCATTCATCATTTGTTTGGGATTCATTGAACTCACAATGAAATCGCCATCTACTCAGTGACCTATCTCTCCAAGACTTCCTAATCATGTTTCGATAGCGCCTTTGCTATTTAAAGAGATCTTACAAATATCTGATATAGGTGGTGATCACCTCATAGGCGAGGCGCCGTCTATTGGATGACCAGATACTCAAACTCCTTGAATACCAAGTACAGGAGAGCTCTAACAACAGGCAAATCCCACGGTGAAGCCGAAACAAATGACCTGCCACAAAGATGATCGTCTTCGGTCTACTTGCAGAGAAGGCTGAAGCCCCCGAAAAAAAATCAGAATATCCATGCTCACAAATCCAATGCCAGACAGCTGTTTAGACCCGCCATAGGTCTCATTAGTAACATTTGGCATTTGTGAACACAAAAGACGATTCTCGTTCTTGGCGGGACATCTGTAATGGCTTCGCCATACGATATGCCCGCTCTTAGAGGTCTCCTTACTTGGTGTATTAGGAATATGAGTCCTTGGTCGTGATCCAGCAGATGGCGTTCCGCCTTAGAAGTTTACACCATCTGCACCAGCATGCCACTCATGTGACTTACGGCTGGTCGAAATAACTGCCCAGCCTTGGGCTTGTGACTGAAATCATTTCGAGCATCTAAACTTTGGGATCTTACCTAGTAGAACTGATATATAAGCAACCCATAATTACCTAATGCACAGATTCGTTAGTCAAATTTCTGCCGTGACCAGGGATCGAACCCGCAAGCCATTCGGTACGGAGAAGTGTGCACCACAGGCTTGCCTACTGATTAGAATTTCAGAAGGAAACTATGTTGAAATGGTGGTCGAAAGACTTTCTTGATAACTCATCATTCACATGCATTTCTTTCGATCTTGCAACGGGGGGGGAGCATTTCACGACCACATTCTCTGGTGTACTATTAATATTTTTTATGATCATATACATTTTATGAAGTTGATTAATTTTTGATCATTACCAACAAATAACAATTTTCAAATATTTTGCAGTTTGTTCATTTCAAAAAATTAATCCTGATTCTGTCCAGGCTAACAAAATACGTTTCATATTCATCAATAATCAATAAAAAATACATATTATCCTGTAAACTAACAATCATCAGAATTATAAAACTTCAAAAACATTAAACCAAACTAGAAAACAAGTGAAAACAATAAACCCAACTAGGAAACTCCGTAAAAATGAAAAACTGAACTGGAACACAGTGAAAGCAGTAGAATAAACTTGAAAATCTATATATAAGCTCTAGCAATAACTTTTTTTTATTGTTAATGGAGAGCAGTTATTTCATAGCATAATCTATTTTCAATTTTTCAAAAGAGACTCCCATGAGAGTGAAAAGAAGAAAACTGTTACTGTAATCGACTATGGAGTTTTTGAACTCAGTTCCTATTCTTCAGTAAAAAAATAGTTGTTTATGATTGGTTACAACCTTTGTCAACATTATTCGCAAACCTCTCTGACGTTCAAGAATACCGACTTCTCGTTTTGAAACGAGGGAGATAGCTCCCTAGGGAAGTTTCTATTCTATTGCCGTCGATATTCCGGACCCAGATGGTTTTAGCAAGGGACATGCATTTGAATGTGTGGGCTCAATGATAGATCAGCTCCATTACGATTTGGACTGAAGATGTGTCTACAAATAATTGTGTTCATTATAGATCTACCAGAATTTCCACTTATGAAGTAATGAATTGTTCTTCTAATATCATAAGCGTGAAAAATTCGATTGAAAAATTTCATTTCGATAGAATCAAATTACCTTGGGATAATTCGTTCAGACCAGTCTCAAGTTACTGTTGACACCTGTCTAAAAATAACTTCTCCTTTGGCTTGAAGCCAGTCTTCTAGTGTGCTTACCAACTATGCGAGCTTGCTTTGGTTTCTTCGTCTATCAGCAGATAGCGTGATGGCTCTTTGTCAGCCCCATCCAGTTTCAGGGTATGATGTTCTCGAAGGAAGATTAAATATTCAGAAAACCATCGACTTTCGAGTTGATGGTGGAAACTACTTTGCACTGACGAAAGACAACTGGTCTGCAAGTGTGTCCGTCCCGATAATTGAAAATCGATTTCAGCAGTTAACTCACCAAAAACATATGAAGAGCACACGGGAAAACGATGAATGTCCAAAAACAATAAATCTTCAGGAGAGCGTTTTTTAATCAAAATTCGAGTTATCAGCAAGTCGGTTATGTATTTTTATCAAGTGAAAAAAAAACAGCCCCTCCGTATATGTTATCCTATTTATGTAAATGCGTTTTTTCGGTTACCAGACCTGTCAATCTAAAGATATCCCTCGAAATACATTATGATTACATATTATGTCTGGGAAAAATGATGAAAGTCCAATTTTTGTAAGATATTTATTGGCAGTTCTTATAATAATAATATTCTGGCCACCTTATCCCAACTCAACCTATGAATACTATTCTTGTTTGGGCGGTAAATGAAGAACTTGAAGAACTTTGTAGTGTCAAATTTTGCCATAGACAAGGTACCAAACCTAAAAGTGATGCAACAATTAATACAATTTTTTAATTTTATTTTTTTAGACATCACATACCCTGATTAATAAATCTAGAAGTCTGAATTTTTCATCTCTGCATGCTCAAAATAAATTATTTGTGGGGTAAATTCAAGAGGAACTGCTGTGACTGCTCGCTGCAATATTTTGATAACTTCCTGATATCTCCATATTTTTCTTTAGACAACGGCAGTAAGTCTAGGAAAATAAAAATATTTATACAAACTTGGTTGAACTATAAAAATAACGTACCTTTATACAGCTTCTCCGGTAGACTAAATTCGCCACTTTGGTTGGATGTGAAAGGCTTTCCAACAATATCAGCTGATTCCCATGCACCATTGTATGAAACGCGATAATATACTAGTCTAGGATGGTCAACAGAAACTTTTATTTCCCTTATAGGCCTGGAACGAAAAGGACATTTTTTATTTTTGTAGAGCGGCCCTAGGTGTGTCCTCCAAGAACGAAAATAGTCTTGGTTTGTGTCTTCCACGTCAAACGGGGCAGGTTTTACTCTAGATGATCGTAATACATCAATCCAGTCGGACGGAGTTTCTGTTTTTGATTTCTGGTTAACCAAACCAAAATCTTTGTCACACTCCATGTATGAGTGGCCACGTATGGGGAACGTTATCTGAATCTCTTCTAACCTTCTCTCATAGTGTACGACATGGTGCAAAAATCGAAAAACTGTGTAATTCTTGTTCTGCCCTCCGCAAGAATCACAGAATATCCGAAGGCGTTTGATATTGGCTGGTAAATAGTTGTAGATGTAATGATGTAGAAGAGAACAGACGTTGTCACTTCCTTTTTTCCCTATTATTTCACTGTATGCATAAAAAACACTTTGCTGATCAGAGAGGACATGCAAATTGAACAAATACAATGATAGTTGACGGCTATAATAGACATCATTAGTTGAAATATTAGGAATAGGCAAATTTTTTGAGAAATCCATACAAATTGATTCCAAGTCTACTTGTTGTCTTGAGGATCTTTTGGATGCCTTTTTTCTGTCATAAAATGCAGTAGCTCTGGCAATGTGTACTTTTTTTTCTGTTTCAAGTTTCTTAAGATCACTCAAATATCCTTATCGTTTGCTTTGGACAACTTTGATTCTAGATTTTTCACCTTCACAGTTATTTCATCACATTGAGAGCAAGTATCTGAGCGTGGATAACCGAAACTAATGTTAAATTTTTCATTAAAAATTTCTCTGTAGCGGTTGTATGATATTTTGGTTTCTGGGTGCTTAATTTTGAATAAGTCGTACATTTTAGAAACACTAAGTTCTTCAGAAAGGTATGTTTTGTTACTCTTAGCCAGGGTATAATGGCTAGATCTGCCTTTAAACGATGAAATATACTCACATACTTTAGTGATTGTAGCCTTCGTAAGTTTATGAGGTCTGCTTTCGTGACTTCCCCTGCCATCTCTGGGGGCACTTCCATCGTGTTTCAAACTAGTCTGTATGGTTTGAATTCTGCGGGGAGTTATTCCATGCAAGGATATAAATGCTTTGTAACAGACCTGAATGTCCATCATATTATCATTGTCTGGTGCCCTGCATCTTACTCTGTAGGTATATGAAGCGTCGTTGAACTTAGGTACTTGGGCTTCAACAAGTCTAGGTCTTCGCCTTTGAACAGGCAGGACGGTTATAAGACCAGCTAGGTAGGAGTTCTGTTCGTCGAAGGTTTCAAAGTTATTAAACATTTTAAGAATTTCGTTTTTGTCACTATAACTAATCACCGAGAAACACTTGTGGCGTTTGCACTGACAATCAGGTCCAGTTTCATGACTATGTACTCTTAGTTTCTTGGCAACATCCACCATTCTTCCATGTCGTTTACGTTTTTTTTGTTTTTTCTTCCATAGCACCAACAAAATTACTGACGACACTAATTTAATAAATAATATTCACACGATGTAAATATAACCTCAAAATACCACGTGGATGCAACAACAACTACTGATTTAGAAATAAGCAGTCACCGAGTCCGTTGTGTTTCTAAGGACTGATAGGCGGACCCTCATCATTTTTTCAAATTACGGATGGACTTTCATCGTTTTTCCCGAGTGTGTATTGTTTTCATGCATTTTTCTACGTGACTGTTATCGATATTCCCGTTTATTTCGGTACCAGAAGATGCAGCTTTTTACAAGGAATAATATTATGCATTGAAATGAATTTGGCAAAAAAATGGACTTTCATCGTTTTTCCCGTGTACTCTTCATATGTAGAGAATTCTTCTGTGGGGAATCCTATTTTGGCACCATTTGCATATACTCCAACGCCTGGTATGAGCCAGAGAGTATTATTTTCTGACATGGGTCACTCGATTAAGCTACTGTGTAGGTAAGTTAAGACTGGCCACAACGAATTTTTCCGAATTTATTTGCTTCAACTGAAAAGATTGGGCTTCCCAAGGTCAAAGTGTTCCAATAGCTCTTTCCAACAACAACAAAGTCCTTGTATCGGCATGCAACACAAAAATGGTCATGTGTGATTTTCATTCATCTAAACAACCAGCCTATTTTCGAATACCGTCTTTGATCCACTTCTCATCTTTATATTTCACTTTCCAGGAACAGGCACTCTCCCTAGTCACGAGATCAACGGAAGCTACATCGGAAAGCGAAGAACACGTGTTCGATTCGTCGAGAAAGAACAAAAATTCCAGTTTATTTACCATAGAAAATTTAATTAAAAGTAACGAGTCTAGCAATGAGGTTGTTTAAATAAATACGATGTTTCATCTTTTCTTTGAAGTTACCATGTTTCCGAGATTCGAATTATTTGTAGTAGTCTTGAGGATTTCTCAACAAACAAAACTTTCATTGCTGGATTCGTGGAATCACCGTGGATCTCTTAGAATTCGGAATTTAAATAAATATTCCAGGTATATGATGTCTCGATTGAAATGTGTTTGTTTACTGGGAAATAAAAGTTTTTGTATTTCTTCGCATTTTATTTAAGATGCATCGAGAGAAAGCATACCAATGATGTCTGTGTAGAACTGCTGTGTATTCATTTCTGGATTTAACACATCAAACAGCATTCGTATGATTTTTCCAACATAAAATAAAGGAAAATAGAAGGCAGCAATTAGTAGAACCCTTCATAATTTATCATGGAAATTGAGAAGCATAATCATCCTTCTCTTCTTGACTCTCCATGTGAAAAAACTTTTGAAACTAGTATTTTCAGGCAGAAAACTCACACAAATCGTCACTTACATGTCAATTCAAAGGATCGAATCAGTGTGAAAAGGAGTATAAACAGAAGTCTCTTTGACAGAGCACAAATCATATCATCAAATCAGAAATTCGAGATAGGGAAGTAAATAAAAACAAAATGTTGTCAGAAAAAATTCTTATTCTCATGATTTTGTCACTGGAACCATTCAAAAGTCGAATTCCTCAGATATAAAAAATCATTCCTTGTATTCATAGATTATAGGAACAAATTAGAAGTAAAGGTAATGGATTCAATATAAGAACCGGAAGAGAGAAACGGACCTAAAGAAACGGAACGGAATTCAAAAAATATTTTTTATAGTATTCCATGTGTAATAATAATAATAATAATAATAATAATATTTATTTTCCCACAAGACATATAAAATGTATAGGAATGGTCAATATTTAATGCAAGAGCACTAAAACAAAGTACAGTAATTTAAGAATGAAGAAATATAAAACATAAACCCGATAAATAACGAGTAACTACGAATATCATATTTAGATTTGTATTGAACACAATAACAGTAATTTCTTTAAAAAATTCTACAAAATTGTAATTGTGATGTATATAATGGTATTATTTCGGGTATTGCCATGGATAAAGGAAAACTACAAACATTCTATTTATATTTATAGTGAACATGAAAATTTTAATAACTACCAATTTCAAGATTATTGGCCAGTTTGTAAAGTTTATTCCATGGCCGATTGGACAATGGCGCCGGCAGTGATCAGAAACGTCCGAGTTCAATTCCTGACCTCGGCAGAGATTTTTTATAATTTTTTCCCTTCTTATTTCTCATTATTGTATTTTCCGTGGTTATAACATTAATTACAGATTTGTAGACTTTTACAAAGAAATACGATTTATTACCTACTATTATTGTGTTCAATATAAATACCAAAAAATATGATATTTTTAGTTCTTCATTATTTATTGGGTGTAGATAAAATTGCGAATGCAACTCTCATGTAATGGTTATTAATACACTCGCATAAACCATACGAAACTGAGCTTCGGCTCGTTTCGTATCCCGGTTTATCCTCATGTATTAATAACCATCATTACACGATCGTTGCATAATATACTATATTATTATAGTACCGATGTAGAAAAAATAATTATCGATATATTTATGGGGGATTTCTGGTAAAACGATCTCGTATGTTTTTTCCCGTGGAACTTTTCATTATAATAATAATAATAATAATAAATGCTTTTATTTGAGAGGTTACAAACTCAGTACAGAGAACCCAACAAAAGGCAGGATTCAATATCTGCGCATGAAAAATTCATGGCAGAGCTTGCTCTTCCATCCAACCGTAATTGTTATTATTATCCATTTTCGGAAATAATATGAAATTTTGAAAGAATTCAGAATCGGTGATGATCGTCATCAACTTTACATATTTGAGTTATACTTTCAATCTCCTGTTCAAGTTCACTTATGCAGTGGGTAAACTAATTAGCACCCGTCAGAAAACAATTATTTCAATTGATACGTCAATCGATATAATTTGGCGAAATAAGGACCAGTCATGTGAGGCTGTATGTCCCCACCCAAACTAGAATTGGTTGGGTTCTTGTGATGCAAAATTCTTCCAGCACAAGCGTCATATCTCGAAACTTGGTTTCAACATTTATTCATACTATTTCATTAATTATTATTTTTTTACTAATATTTCACATTCGATATCTCCATTTTTTTGTCACAATATATTCCCAAATAGCACAAGTACGTCCAGTGGACGTACTGCATATGTACGGTGAGGATGCATTGTACGTATTTAGGACGTACTTTTGTCTCCGACAGACGTACATAAGACCTCCCTGCGACTTACCGTTTCCGCATAGTCGGTAATCCCAGGCACGTACTTTTCTAGTCCACACAGGACCTGAAATGTACAGAAAGGGGAACTGTTTGGGACATTCCGAAAACGTACATTTTCCATTCTGTATGCGCTATCCCAAGTAGAACAAACATATTTGACCAAAATTGGTTCAATATTACGGGAATATTAACCTTATATTGTAGATGATATCAATAGTGGCCACAAAAAAATGTGAACATTCGGCGACATTAGATCAATATTCGAAAACAATGTAATGATACATCATTTGATATCACTTAATGAATCTAAGTTTTCATATTCGGGATTATTCATTTATTTTTTACCTAATAGTCAAGTTGGAAATTTTACTCATTCACGTGTACTAACCTTCTAACCGAATACTTACCTGGAAAAAGACCTGGCTGCTGCGGGGCTTGAACTCTCGACCTTTTCTATGGAGATATTATTGTCGACCACTGTTACGCTCTACGGCACGGAGAGACTTGTATTTAAGAAGGAGTTGGGTGCTATAGATGTGATGACTTCAAGTTATTTTCGTTCGAGATAATATTAAAATTTCAGAAAGTTCAGTAACAATGAAAATATATTCGAAAAAACACTGAAGGATCACTTTCTCATGTGATGGCGGTTTTGGAATATCAAACTTGCTGTGCAAAAAAATATGTATGTAATTTTCTGGTATTTAAATTCACCACATGTCGATGTTTCAATTTTTCCAATTTTTTTTAGAAATAATTCATTATGAATATTGCATTACCAATATTGATATATGTTTGAATACACTACGTGATCACTCTCAAAATCCCAATACCCCTTGAGCCGAAAGGGACCCAATATGTACGTACACGGGAGGTCCAAACAGTACGTACATACTAACAGAAATGTAGAAAATGAAAGGAACCCAATCCGTACGTACTTGGGAGGTCCAAACAGTATGTACAAAAAAGTACGTCAACGAGACGTCCAGATAGTATGTACATACGATTTCCAAAATTGTACGTCATTACTATTATATCCCGCAAACGTTTCGAAATATACGTATCTGAAAGGGACTCAATATGTATGCACCTGGAAGGTCCAAATAGTACGAACATAGTTCTTCCAAACATGTACGTAAATGATACGTCTGAGCAGTACGTACATGGGATTCACAAAAAAACACGTCATTGGTATGTCCCTAATTCATCCCGAAAAGTACGTACCTGAAGAGGAGTTAATGTGAACGTATCAAGGACACTTAATAAAGTACGTACATAGTACTTCCAAGCATGTACGTTTTTATTACATTCCGATTGGAACGGGACCAAGTATGTACCTACATGGGACGTCTAACCAGTACATACATGGTGTATCCGGTAATGTACGTTCTTCGAATGTCTCCTATACGTCCCGGGACGTATCGACGTAACTGGGACATAAATGGTTCGTCTTCAGGACGTCGTGTGCTATTTGGGCTATTCCATTGATTTCCATATTCGATTTTTAAAAATAGTATTCCGCATTCGATATCTCTATTTTTTTGTCACAATAATAATTCATTGATTTTTATATTTGAATTTTGTTTGGATTTCATTCCCTTACTTGATTTGAATTCTCAATATTTCGTTCTCAGGTTTAAATAGAGTTAATAATAGAGACAATGGAAGTCCGACCATTCCCATTCAATTTGAATGAATTGTTGATCGGAATAATGTGGAATAGGAATAGTCCAGAAGTACAAGTTCATGTTGATTGGAAATATTATTATAATACTGATTTTCACTACCATCATCATCACTATGTCCACTATAAATTTGTTGAAGCAATACGTTTTAATTTTATTCTGAAGATGTAAAAACGTGGGTCGGTCTTGAACATTGTGCAGTTTTCCACAAACTAGCCTTCTCTTTATTCTCAGAGGAATAAGAGATCGTTTCAAATATTCCAAAACTTCATCCACCGAAACAGAGATGTCGCAAGCTACACTGAGACAGAAGTCCAATAGAGCTGCTTTTGCACACTCTTTCTTTTCCATCGAGGGGTGTTATTCGACTGAAAGAGATTACATCAAGGAACAAATCTGGAAGCGAATGATTATAAAAATTTGTTTTTCCATTTCCCTTCCAATAAAGCATTAACTATTGTTGATCTACCTTCTTTGGGAAGTTTCTGAAAATAACAATTGACTTCAGCTTTTGACTGGCTTAAGTAACTCATTTTATTATTTTTATGTGATGAATAGTGTATTGAGTGTTGAGTGACTTCAATTATTGTCTGGCGGTAGTGCCTACGTTCGTGATGAAAAAATAAGAATTAATATTGGAATCTACACAGCTGTAGAAGGGCAGTTTTTAATCTTCCCCGAAAAGTTGCTGCGTCTATTGAAAAACAGTTCTTTCTTGATAGAACGAGCCCAATTAGTCAGCAACATCTCGTATAACTCTTTTTTTGCTTATCAAAAATATAATAAGAACTGAGTAATATATATATATATATATATATATATATATATATATATATATATATATATATATATATATTTATACATATATATATATATATATATATTATATATATATATATATATATATATATATATATATATATATATATATATATATTCAATTTTTCCAATTTATATATATATATATATATATATACATATATGAAAATACTCACTTATCGTTAACGTTTCGGAAACTAAACTTAATCCGCTACCGTTCTCAAAACTCATACAATTGCAAATATCTCTTTTTGGCAATCTTCGTAATTGACATTTGTCAAAGTATACTCTTTTCATGCCTTTTTAATACACATATGTCACTACCAGAAGGCAGTAAAAAAAATCTGGCTGAAAATCTGGGTCACCAGAATTGACAGTATCCAAATGGTTCAAAACAGTGTTGAAAACCTTTTCCAAAACCTATTTGAATAGTGTTTTGTTTCCTTCAATAAGTTCAATTTCACCTTCTGCTCATGATCTTTATAAAAAATGGTATATCACATTTTTCAGTCATAATATTATCCTTAGGTGCCATACAGTTTGATTCACTTCATACCATTCACTATAATATAATAACACCATCCCAAACGTTTGAATTGTAATTTCTCCAACAGTTTTTTCGAGGCTTCGTTGTCTACTGAAACAATACCAGTGGGATCTTCGCCATCTTCAGCTACTTCTTTACTTATCTTCTTGAGAACGATAGATGCTAATCCCTTTTTCATTTGATGCTCTACTGTTTGGAGTAATCCTACTTCCCCTAATTTCTTTTTCAGCACCCATGAAACTAATTCATTGGTGGATTCTAGAAACAAACCATATCCGCCACAAGTTTGTATCAAAGTTGAAACATAATTTTCGGAGCCGGGAGATTTGTGTGGCCATAGAGAGTTTATGAAATGGGAGTGCGATTCTTCTAGTTTCGCGAGCTTCATATGGGAAGGACATCTGCAAAACACAAGTAAATTATTAGTGGTAATTTCCTCCGTTCTCAGGAAAAATCGGAAAAGTGGGTTTTTGTTCAAGAA
The DNA here is from genome assembly GCA_032362365.1 of Zygogramma bicolorata. NCBI lineage: Eukaryota > Metazoa > Arthropoda > Insecta > Coleoptera > Chrysomelidae > Zygogramma > Zygogramma bicolorata. The sequence continues at coordinate 1,085,585 of JAVJAQ010001667.1, forward strand.
AAATAAATATATTTTTGGTAAATACACTTGCAGACTGTCCGGAAAGTGTTCAAAAGCCTACAGTTTCATAACTTACAGATTATCTCACTCCACAACTGATCATGATAATACGAAACCAAGTCACTTGTCTTCATGAAATTATGAAATTAATAAATCTTATATAACTTCACTCACTCAATCTGATAACCGATGGCATCCTTTTTTGGAACTGTATAGATGAAACATTGATTATTCTCCTCGATTTTAAGATTTTTCTCTTCGATGACTCGCATAACTGTAGAATAAACATTATGTGGTATCGCTTCGAATTCCAATTTTTTCCTGAAATCGATCCTTTTCGTCTCCATCAGACCTTGGTATACATTTTTGCCACTGTCGTCCATGGTGAAAACAGCAAGTTGATATAATGGGGGGAACTGGAAAAAAGTGTGTTCGATGATTTGGCGGTAGGATAAATTGTGTACCTTTGAAATAGGGGTATCTATGTGATTCAGAAAATAAGTATATCGGAGTGCAATTTACAAGTATGTTCAATGATATACTGGAAAAGTATGGAATAGAATGGCAATACAAGAAATATCATAACTAGATCGATGTAAATTGATTTACGAGATACAAGTACATATCTCTGATATCGTTAATTCAAATCTTCATTACCTCAGTTGATAGAGTATCCGGTGAGATAATAACAAAGTTGTGGGTTCTGTTTTCGTCACAACAACAACAATTTTTAGTCCGGTTTTTAGGTAGATAGTATCAATAAGGAAAAGCAATTAATGAATATACCTGTGAACCTTACTTGTGCGAAAAAAAAAGCGTTAATTTTAAAGTATTGAAACATTTTGATGCAGTGAACTGATGTTTTTTTTATATTTATGTTTTAGTTTAAAATTTTTACTCATTCAATTTACTGAAACTGAAGCAAAAATTGCACCCGGCAATAAATAATTCTCAATGTAAGACCTTCAGTATTTCCGAAGGTCGATTCCAGTCAATTCATTAGAAAGATTGAACTAGTCTAGAGAATTGAAATAGCAAGTTGTTTTTCTTGTAGGATGATGCTACAGTATGTGTCACATCGAAATTCCATCAGAAACCTGAGGTGGAGTTGTGATTTTTGAATGAAAGTTTAATATGTCAACGAGTTTTGCTTTTTCATCTCCATGGCTCATGTTCTTATGATAAATTTCGTGTTTCAGAAAGGGTGGAGATATAGAAAATGGTCTTTCTGTATTATTTTCAATACCCATACATCTCTATATTTTCAGAAAGCACTCTTCAAGGATAATCCACCCATATAAAAGATATCTCACTGGGACAATCACAGATGAAACTGTGTCAGTCGACAACGAATAAACTGAAATTTTATCCTGATGATTTCAGCTCTCGGAAGCTAAATTCCTCATCCCAACGCATTGTATCACTCAAGTGTGGTTTAATAGTTTGTGTGATAAATAGGCATCAGGTAGAATGGAACTAGTATTATGCTGAGTGACATCTTCTCAAGGCATTGAAATTATGAATAGCAATGAGAACAACTTTATTATTTAGTCGCTCATTTTTTCTGAAGATGTCAGTACAGTGGGTGAAATGCTGGTTGAATGCAAAAGTTCAAAGTTTAGTGTTTTTGAACTGAACTTTTCTGCAGAGTTACAATTTCGCAAATTATATCAATGACCAGCTTTTTTGCTGTTTCTTCATTTTTTCAAATTATTCAATGTGATTTTTTTCTCAGCCTCATACTCTCTGAATTATTATCATAACTTTTATTTTGGAGGCAGCAATCATACAACGTTTTCGAATCAGGATTTTTGAATTGGAAATTTCTTTCTTTGAAACGACTTCTCTGAAACGTATTTTCGATACTCACTTTTTATATTATAGCCTTATTAGTGTATGAAGCAGGTAGTTTCAAACTATTTCATACCTCCATCAAAGCAAAAAAAGTGCCATCCTCCCTCCAACAGTTCCGGGGAGAAAAAAATTTGATGAAAGAGTAACCTTCGTTTCTCAACCTGCGTCCATTCTTCAAAAGACTGCTAGCATGTGGCATATAGTAACGGGTTCTGTATATATCGGCCAGTTCTTCAAGGTCTTCATCTGCAACGTCTAGCAAAATATCGGTAGAATTCAACTTTTCACACATTTTTACCGTGTGGATTTAGTTTCTAATATGAATATGAGTACGTCCAGGCTACACATACATTTGATAATCCTATTGGTTATTTTCGTATTTGTATAGAGGATACACTGCACACTGAGATAAGATTACTTTGATAGTGAACAGATCGAGTGCTGTGACGTTATTATGTCATTAGCTGCCTCGTAGTCCAGTGAGAATGGACCAAAATGTGATATGAGTAGTTAGAATGTAGTGTAGTTTCCATTCATAAATCATTAGACTAACGCATAAATTTTTTTTGTATCACACAATCTCGAAGTGAATGTATATGAAGCACAGTGGAAAAAGTTGTTGAGTACAGATCTAGAAAACAAGAAAAAGTAAATATGCGCTCACAATAAATGAAAAAGAAACGAATCTTCCAATCATTTCACTGGAATATTTCCATTCTTGATTCATTCATTGTTTTAATGTTGGTAAGTTATTCATTGGTTAAGTTGGCTTGCTTGAATCCGTCTTTATTCTTGGAATAAATGATGAATTATTCGCGCATTTTCTAGAAAACATGGTCTTCTACTATTGAAAAAAAAAACAGCTTCGCAAAAAATAATAAATTTGAAAGTTATGCTTCTGAGTATTCAAAATTTCAAAAACACATTACATGGCAGATAGAAGTCAAAGTTGATTGACACCATCATAGAAGTCTGCGATTCAATATCTTCACTCCAAACTGGATCAAAATTACCGCCATCAGAGCCTTTGGTGCTCGTTTACCCTGATAGTCCAAGAGACGAAATAGAAGTCGAACTTCACCCATCTGTTTAGCGGATGAAACATACTTTTTATAGGTTTTCATAAATAGCCGAATATGCCTATGATGGCTTGCCTATCAAATGTGGTTCAGACTATATACAGTGAGATCCAAAAATTTCCGCCACATGGAAAACTTTTTTATTATCGATTTGTCAGAAAACTCTATTCGTCAAAAAAATTGATGTATTGCAAAATACTTCAATTTCAAATTTCCGAACAGTGTACAGGGGAGAACGAAAAATAGAATTTTGATCAAGAGTGAACTACCTTGGATGTGATTCCAATTTTTAATTTTGATTTCAATCCTCAACAACTCCTTTGAATGAACTTTTTGATAATGTCAAAAATGAATTGTGTTCAAAATTCCCATTTTTCGTTCTCACTGTCTGGAAATCTGAAATTTTGACAACTCAGAGTGGCCGATCACATCCAAATCGAAAACAACGCACCTCTGGAAGTGTTGGATCTACGCAAGGCTTGACATATCCACTTTTACATTTTTTTTTATTATTTATAGATATATAGATAAGATTTTATTTTTACATAATTCATTATTATTTTTTATTTATTCTTATATAATTTTTGTAACCGAACTTACCCCAGTCTTATATGAATGGTTAAAATACTGCCACTTTGAATCGTCATGCTTATCTGCGTCTTGATCACGATGTCGGCTTCCCGCAGGAAACTGTCACCCAGCCTGTTATCAGAAAGAAACCCCATCGCATCACCTTAAGAAGCTGAGAGTTTTATTTCTATAAATTCTTGACCTAGTTTTCCCACGTTGTGTTTTTTTTTTATTGTGCTCGTTCAGGATACAAAGTTCTGCCAGCTGTAGAGAAATGAAATGCAAAAAATTGATCAACAGATTTATTGACTTCCATGAAACAACTAAACAATGCATGTGAGCTAGAAACTTCTGATATAACATTTACTGTGATCTCATTTCTAAATACGAAAGTCCATCTGATTTGGAGGAGCAAATATCAGGAAAATATCCATTGTAGAAATAATTGATAATGAAGATCTCCAAAATGTAAAAGTTTGAGTAATTATCAGAGTTTGTTGAAAGATGTTTCGTCGCCAATTGTGTAAATGGGCATCTAGTACACCTATATCCCCACAACCACGGAGTTGGCCAGGTTCTGTCTCGGCGAGATTCATCTTTTTGGGTGCACACCATCTGGCAATCAACCCGATACCGCCCTCCCCATCTTTTTGACTTATTCGTGCACAGCAAAATGTTGGGAGTTCATTTCATACTCTTTTTGATTTCCTATAGTGGGGGAGGAACCATATCTAGCGTATGAGTAACATTGCAGTGAATATAAACGCACTCAGTTCAACCATTTCACCATTTAGCGGCAATATAAACGTACTCAGTTCAACCATTTCACCATTTAGCGGCAGTTCATTAACATAACCCTCATACTAATTTTTGTAATCATTTTCAAATCTTATACACTGGAGACGTTACTGTAACATCGTTCTCTATTACTTAGCTTTTGGATATTTTCCCATTGACAATCTCTATGTTTGAAGGACTAGTTTTGAAATTCTGAAAGAAGTTAATGTGTGAGACTTCTGGATACTTGGTTCCCATTTCTTACGGACCTGTGCTTCTTTGTTCCAATTCTAACGGTGTTTCATCCGATCTTGTTGGCGACTCCATCCTGACAGAGCCTGGTACCGGGGAAGAGTTCAGGTCCAATGGAAGAGTTGTTGCCTGGTTGAAGGTCCAAGACGAACTGACTTACCCTGGAAATCGGTCTGGTATTTATAGGAGAAAGGTTGTTTCCATAGATACCGTCTTTTCCCATAGAATTCGATGTATTTGCCGAAAAATCCAATCTAGCTTCTATCTCACGCGAACCAAGGATCTGAAACTCATGCAATATGTTCTGAGGTAACCTGTCTTTCAGCATGCCCATCCCGAAAAAACAAGTGTTGCCCCATTTTTTCACAAAACCTCCCGAAAGTTGAAATTGTTTGGGTTGTTGACAGCTGACGCTACAGGACATGTGTTCGGAAAAAGCCCCTGGGTGCTCTTTTGGGCACCGGAGAGTGGCTGATTATGGTGTCAGTTTTGTGAGAAAAGAATCTACTACAACTCTCACAGAGAATTTTGCATGTCCAGCTGATCACAAATACACAATATCCCTACGAAGTTAAGGTGCTGTACCAACAGCACTCAGAATAGCCAAAACTTGCTCATTGTCCGGAAACTTTATTATGGACGTATTCGTCCATTTATGAAACCCTATGAAAAGTATGATCAATTTATCTCTGGGTAGAGTGAATACATCAAATGTACATTTGTTCACAATACAAATAATTTGGACCAGAAAAATTCCTGTCGATTGAAAATATCCCTCATGTACGGTTCAGCTCTTCGAACATGCTGTCAACAATTGAAGAAAAGCAGCAATGGCAAAGCAAACATTAGCACCAAATTTCAGTTGCAACAAAGTCGGTAATATTTCCCCTACTGAATTCCAAATTTCACGTGACCATATAGCCGCATTGCATGCATGCAAGTCCCATGTTACAAGTGTCAGAAAATCGCATATTTCACCAACAAACAGGCGTCTGCCCCCAACAGCAAGCGTGGTACGGTTACGTGTCATTGGGGCCGAGTGTCTAAGAAACCCCGTACCAACCTGTACAAATGTTTGGCCTGTAATTAACTTCGGAAGGTGCTTAATACTTTTGTTTCGCTTGCTGTTGATTCACTGAATTCGGAATTTATGCCGGTCTTTAAAGTGGATATCACGCTCTCCTTACATGACGGAAAACTTCACCGAACAGACAGTGGCGTAGTGTCAGCCTTAACAGGGTTTTGGACAACTTACTTCACAATGAAATATATGCAGCGATCGTTGAATGATAGCTTTGAAAGATTGAGATTCGAAAAAACTCCTTTCTTGAACCAGTAAAGCCACTGTGATGGCATTGATGACATTAACGAACAAGAACCAATAAATCAATTAAAATAAAGTTCACAAGAGGTCTCCTCTGCCTTGGGTAGTGGGAGTTTGAGACTTCGGTCATCACCCAGCAGATGGCGTTGCTCCTTGGAGGTTTACACCATCTGCACCACGTAGACACAAGTATATATCGAAAGATAACACCTATCAACAGATATCTTCAAATTATCTCAAACCACCTTACAAGTGTCAAAAAAGGGTTAGTAGAATGTCTTTTCGATAGAACGAACAAAAATAGTATGCAATTCATTAGAAAAATTGATGAACACATCCTGTAACAAACATTATACCTCAAGTCCCTCGACTACCTGAAAAGATAAAACTGATCGGCAGCAGGTAGTATGTTAAAACAACATTCAAAACAACAAATACTTTTCTTTTAATACTGACACACACTGAACCACTAACATAACAGAAAACACAGAATTGTTTTTATCAAATCCCTTGTTCATGCGGTTTATATCGGTGAAACATCCAGATCTCTAGAAGCTAATTATCAGAACACATACTCACTGCCGATAGAGATCATACAGTAGAATAGAATGACACTCAAATCATAGCAAGAGAGAGCAATAGCAGCAGACGAGAGATACATCGGATCACAAATTCTTGATTTTCACAAGAGAACAAACCGAAAAGAGAATATTTGTGAAAGAAGGTGGTTATTCTGAACATCTGTGTCATTAATTACGTACGTTTTGTATTACATTTCATAAATAAACGCTGAGATTGGAACGTTTCATCATTAGTATTTTGTTAGTCCAACAATCAGATAAAAAAATTGATTGAAAAATTAAATTATATCTCTGACCGAATTTCACGAATAAGATGTGATTTGAAAGAGAATTGAATGCCTTTTCGAAAAATGGTCACTCAACCCAAAAATCTCCCTCTTGACTAATGCTAATACGTGTACGGCCGTTTTTTCCCATAAATGTGGATTAGATACTTCGTCTATTTGGTTTTGAATGGTGTCCCCTGTAATCACTTAGTGGGCTACGCTCACCTTCCAGATCTATAACTAAATTTATTCATTTCTTCTGTCTATATTCCAAGAAAGTGGAGGCATGAAATAATTACTTGAAAAGTTGAATTTATTTTGAATAACCCGTCTATGAAATTACGGCACTACGCTCGTGGTAACCTCTGGAAAATGTATATCGTGAAAGTGAAGAATCAGTTGCCACTTCTATCTCTCAGGGAATTCGTGTAAAGTTTCGCTCAAGTATTTAAATTTCCGGGTTTTACAGGTATCGTATAAATTTTACATACTCATTTCATTTTATGACTTGTATGAAAATATTTATAGGGCGAATAGGGAAACTGACAAAGTTCGAGAAAATTTCTTATACATACCAAAGTTATAACATAGTTATACGGCGAGGTCGAATGATGAAAGAGCTTGTGGAATAATATTCTGAAGAGACGTTAAGAGCGTCAATTATTTTAACTTGTGCTGCTGAAATGCAATTTGGTTCGCATGGGAACTGACGTCGTCTTTTTAGACGATAGAGATGTGCTCAGCTACGCTATTCAATCAACTGTATCTTTTTGTTTTTATATTGCAACATTCATTTGAAGTGTGACAGTGAAATAACTGAGCATTGAATATTGAAGTAGCGCTTCTAGAACTTCTTTTTTTTCATCGATAACATTCTTTCCGATCATGTGTTATCATTTCAGGAATTGAGTTTTTTTATAGTTCATTTTACATGACAAATGGCATCTGATCATTATTGACTATCCGTGGGTGGTGCTTGCTCTCTGATAGGTAATATCATGAACCATTCGGGATTCATGGAATTCAAAAGATTTTCTAGTGGAGTAGGAGAGATTCTTACTGATAAATTACACAGTAAACGGTTTGTGTTGAATCACAGCAAAATGTGATTGTTGAATGTGAATGCCATTCAATTCCATATTTCAGAATATAAAGTGGAAAGACCGAAGAAGTGGAAAGCTGTATTTATGCCTATGAAGAAATCTTCTGGGATGACTGAGATTAATTGTGAGTTTTCATTTTGTTGAGTAAATAGGAGTTATAATAAACTCATATATAGGTCAGGATGCGAACTATCAGATTGATTTATGTAGTTTGATAGGATTTCCTTTTGGTTCTACTTTATTATCTTCGATTATCATTGCCTGAAAAGGAACAAATGCACTTGGTTTCATTTTGAGAGCAACATAACAATCAGAAACGATGTAACTCATTGAAAACTTCGTTTACAAAAAGGAACCAAGTCATATTAAAAAGGAACCAAGAGCTATATTCTCAAATTTTTGGTTTACGGATAAGGAACCACATGATGAAATTTTCAGTTCAGGTACTCAACTCTAATCATACATCACAAGCGTACCAGAAGCGGAGTGGTTTTTCCCAGCAGAGTTGATATTTTTATCTTTTGTCTCCTAGATAATATTTTGCACTGATATGATTTCATGTTAATAGCACAAATTGAAGAAACGTAGCAGCTACTCACAGTAACACATATCGGCTGTGGTTCTTCCTTTCAAAATGAATAGTTTGTTAAATGCAAGCAACGAAGCAACCTTTCATCAATAGATGGAGTGGTGTGTACCGAAAAAGATTGGACATTTGTATGATGGTGCAAATTGAAATTTTTAAAACCTTGGCCCATTGAACCATAACGGAATCCATTTTTAGGAAATTCATTTCATCTGGTTATATTATATGAAATTATAGCGGCTTTCAGACGAATTAGAATTGAAAAAAAATTCCTCAAGCGGTATTCGAACCCACGTCATCCATTCCCTAGGCGGATACTATAACCACTGATCTATCGAGAACACTGAGTTCATCATCGCATATTTCGGGAGTCATTCCCCTAAGATTCTATTGTTAGTTGTTATCATTCAATCGAGAACTTTCGGCGGTTTTCGATTGACGAAGGTATCAGATGGGAAGAAAACTCATTCATTAGCCCTATTCGGGTTCGCAATAAATACTTATCAAGGACGGTTCAAAATAGTCACCCACCTAATTAAAAAAAAATACATTCGAGAAAAAACCCTTCACGCCTCAGCAGTCCAACTATTTCGAACCGACCTGGACTGTTTTTGTTGTGAATCCGAACACACGTATTATCAAATGGTTTTAGTACCAAATTGTACCTTTCAACCAATGCATCGTCCACTTCAGCGAGTATCAGGTGTAGATACTAACCAGTTGAATTCAAGCCGGAAAATAGAAACGATAGAAGTATTAGTGCCTGTACGATTAACAAATTAATGAAATGATCGCGCCATTCAGCCAAATTAGAATTCGAAAAAAAAAAAACCTTCCTCAAGCGGGATTTGAATTTGAGAGGAATGAGTTCCGAAATATGCGGTGGAGAACTCAGTGTCCTCGATAGCTCAGTGGTTAGAACATCCGCCTAGAGAATGGACGACGTGAGTTCGATTTCCTCTTGGGAAAGTTTATTTTTCTGAAATTCTAATTTGTCTGAATTCCGCTATAATTACATTAATTCGTTAATTATACAGACACTATTACATCTATCGTTTATATTTTTGGCTTGAAATCATCTGGTTGATATCTTCTCCAAGATACTTGATGAAATCGGCAATAAAACGCCGACGCATCAGTTGAAAGGTACAATTTGGTACTAAGACCATATGATATAATGAATGAGTATCCCTTCCATTGAGTATCCTTCTTGGATTCTAATTTGTGTGAATGCCGCTATAATTACATCGATTTGTCAATTATACAGACGCTATCACATCTATATTATGAATACGTGGTCTCGGTAGTGTAGTGGTTAGCATATCTGCCTATCAAGCGGAAGGCCGGGGTTCGAATCCTCGCCGGGCCACCGTGATGGGCAATCGCACATTAAAAGGTGAGGCCTCGTTGATCCATTGCTCGCACAAGTTTCGACTTCTGAGGGTTGACGTTCGTCAGCTGGTTAACGGAACGAACACTTTTAGAACAATAGAATGTCTAAGGTTTTCCTATATTCGTGGTAATAACCGAGGTAATACATTAATAACAATTTCGTAGAAATTTTTGAAGAAACACGAGTAATAACTATTATTGTTTTCGCGGCCGAGGTTTTCAGTATCGCTACTTTTGTTCGGGTTTGAAGGCCGTCGTTTTTTGGAATTTTTTCCTGACGTTTCGATGGCGCGAGTGTCTAGCTTCTTCAAAGGCACACACATCTTGAGTTAGACTCCGATGACTGGGTATAACGACTTCGTAAAGCGTATTCATGTAGATTCAGGTAGCCTGGAATGATGATCACTTTTCAGGATTCGGAGAATTCTCATGAATTTTAATGAAAATATTCCGAATCTAGAAAAAGTAATCATCACTCCACATAAATACGCTTCACGAAGTCGAAATACCCAGTCAACGGAGTCTTACTCAAGATTATGAGCCTATGAAGAAGCTAGCCACTCACGCCATCGAAACTTCAGGAAGACATTCCAAAACACGACGGCCTTCCAACCCGAACGAAAGTAGCGATATAATACTTCATTATTCATCGGGCGTAGAAAAAATAGCGCATGCGACTCTCATGTAATGGTTATCAATACACGAGCATTAACTGGGATACGAAAAGAGCTGAAGTCTAGCAATATACTATTATTTACAACCATATATGTAATGCTGTCATTACTAACGTAATTGAAGGTTGGGAAGTGTCACATTACACGCCTCTACTTTCCCCCTCTCACTTTCCCCCCACTTTCCGCCCTCACTTCCCGCCCTCATTTCATCTATTCTAGACTTTACCCGTCACTTATCGAATTTGTCTGACATTTATTTTTATTGGTGACAATTGTATACCCCGTTGTCACGGTAACAATATATCTACTTGATTATTCTGTGGAAACCGCTTTTTTGGCAATTTGTCGTTAAATGTAATATTTTAGATATGTTCAGAACATAACAGATTTATTAGTTTTAAACGAAATATGGTGATTGTAAATAAAATAGTATACCCACTTGGTAGGAAGGAGATCATAGCTAACCTCGACGCTTCGCGTCTAGGTTAACTAACTGATCTCACGACGTGAACGAGTCACTTCCCACTTCACTGTAATATACTATTTCAATGCCGTTTGATACTCTCACAACTGGAATGCCATCCTCGTCGCCATGTTGTATTTCCCTATTGGATAATCAAATGTTAGATGCATCGGTGTGCGAATATGTGAGGACTGAAATGCTGGCGTCGCGTCGCTCTGTTCGCTTGCTTTCCTCCAAATGCATGGTTTAACCCGTCAGGTTAGCCTCACGCGGGTCGCTGCACACCCTGACATCTTTATGGGCTCATAAAACGGACTCAACTTCATGACTTTTCGGCTTTAAATAATTACATTAGGATCGCAGCAACAGGACGCGACAGCGCTTCACCGGGAATATAACTACAACAAAGTTGGCCGCGTCGTATGTAGCGGATCGGAAAATTTGGCTGATGAGAAGAGGGATTCTCGTTTACGATTGGGGTCAGGCGTAATCCTACTGCGAGGGGATGTGTGCGACGTTTGATTGACTTGGGTGGGTTGAACAGTGGCGTAGGTGATATAACGGAAGGTTGACTTGTGAAATGCGTTCTTTAGGATTTATAATATATTTTGGTGGATGCGCAGGGACAGGTTCAAGAAAAGGAGGCCCCACAAAATGGTGGCATGGATTTTGTGGGGCAAAATGGGAACTTAAAACGTGTGTATGACGATTAAAAAATGAAATTGAAAGACAAATGGGGCAAAATTCCGTTATATCAAAAAATACACTTCTGAATGACCTTCATGGGGACTTGACTATATCGGTTCCATGCTTGTTTGGAATTATTAGTATAAAGTTAAAGGTACTCTGGGCCACAACTGATTTCCGGATTCCTTAAGGCTCAAAACACAATACAGAAATGAATTCAGAACTGTAACAGCCACGTTTTTTCGGTTCTTAACCTACCATAATCCGAAAATTTTGAATTGATATTGGAATTCATACCAGTGTAGAATTACATATTTTTTAATCTACCCCTGGAAGTGGCTGCGCTAATTCAAAACAATTCCTTCTGAACGTTAGGATAAAATGTTTTCATGATAAGACTACGGCAGTATGCAATTCACTGGAAAACACCGATGAAGTAATATACATGAAAAAATCAATATTGCAAGACAATGTTCATCCAGAGAGTTATATAGAGAATACATTGACTGAAATTGAAAAGCGTAATACACCCCACAGTGAAGACATATAACCTACACGAACTACATATCTTGTAAAACATTATATATGTCCATCGACTGTCTGAAAATATAAAACGAATCGGAACAGGTATAATGTTAGAACCACATTGAAAACAACAAATACTTCACGTTCATCACTAACACACACACACTAAACCAACCAACATAGCAGAAAAAAACGAATTGTATTCACCAAATTCGTTTTTCGTGCGGTCAGAAATATATCGGTAAAACGTCACGACCTTCGAAAGTGCGAAAGAGTGAACACAAGATGTACATAACGAACAGACAGGTAGGTGGTTCTGATTTATCGAAACTCATTCTCACTGCCGATGGAGATCACACAGTAGAATGGAATGATACTCAAATGATGGCAAGAGAAATGGAAGGAAACGAAAGTTGAAGGAGTCTGCTTCTATCATGCTAATTGAGAATACTTGCATCTTAACCACTTCAGTTGATATTAATCTCACCTAGCTACCCTTTTGAAAGACAAAAAGATTTTAAATCTCAGATTTCTGGCAGATGTTCGAAAACGAACCAAAAAGTGGAATATTCGTGAGTTATTGTAAAATATGTATGTATAAATATGTATTTCTATGAATATTATTTCTTGTATTTTTTCGAAAGGCAAATTTGAGTTATACAAAAAGTTTCTGACTGATAAAACGTGTCCCATTCAGAAGGATATGATTTTGATTAAAGCAACAGCTTTCCGGGGTAGATTTGACTTGTAGATATTCCAATATTATCTCTATTTTTTTTCAGATTGTGGTTGAGAACTCAAAAACTCCGAAGGTTACTGTCATTTATATAATTCATAAGCTGTATTTGGTTTGATAAATGGATGACGACTAGATGTTTATTGCACGGAAAAATCATGGGTTTCTCCAAGAATAAATTATTTTTCGTCTTCGAATCAAGTGAATTTAACCACGAAATTAGAGAAATCTCTCTCAAGGCCAAATTTCCAAGCCATATTCTTTATATGAAGTGATTTTTTTTTTCGGAATTTTTGGTGCCGCGTTCTGAGAGGAAACTTCTTTTGCTCGAAATTCCAGGTGAGTTATAAAGAATGATGCATCCACATGAACTGTGTCATAATGTGAGCTATATTGAGGCACATGACGCCAGATATTTCATGAGAGCTGTTTTTTGCCCATGAGATTGCTGTAATTTTGGTGGCGATATAGAATTTCATTAGTTTTTGATTCGATTCCATCGACACTATAAAATTTTGCAGATGTGATTTATACAGCTTCCTACAATTCATCCAATTTTGTTGGGAGGTTGTGGTCAACAACTGCTTCAGGGATCTGGCAGCATAATTTTTTGTATACATAAGTATGATGTTTCATTCTGTTATATCTGCTCCAGGACAGTTCACATTCATGAAGAGGGCTCGGAAAATCATTACTTTCGCCTTCTATGATAAATTAAAAGATGCTCTCAAATAGCTCCGGTTCGTGAAATTTCACAGGGAACATTGTGTGAAAATAATATTTTGGTTCGTGATGTATCGATAGAACTCGTTTCCCATTTTGACCATAGGTTTCTGGATATTGAACAATTATTATATTCAACTCTGCCTCGCTGTAAGTTCAATAACTATAATTCTTCAGTGGGTGTCTGAGTTGGAAAATAAAAGAAAAATGGTACCGTATTCTTCATTAAAACGTTACTGAGTTATCTCAATATGTCCCTTCGGCATAACGTGGTCAAAAATTGTGCTACGCCTATGTCCCACCCATTAGCCTCAGGGGCAAACTGGTCCACTAGCCAGGCTCAGATTGATACAACAGTAAAAGAGTTGACTTATTTAAAAAACTCTCCGACATTTCGGCCTATCAGTTCAATAAAACTTAGACTTTTCCCATTTTCGACCCTCTTCAGTTCCCGTATTTTCTTCAGCTTCAGAGTGTGCTCGTTCGAGGGTTTCTCAACATCGATAATTTTTTTTTAATAACTTTCTTCTGCTCGATATCACTCCAATACTCAACTAGGCTTCTGAATGACTAGTTTTCAGATAAAAAAAATATCATTTGATCCGTACCGCCCTATGCGAGAAATGTACGGCATGAGGTGGTACAGGTAAAATATTTCCCTTACATTCTTTGTCTAGAAGATCAGCAATCGATGATGAGTATTCCACTGTAAAAACACTTTTTCATTGTGGAAACTAGGGAAAATATAGCCTCAACTCCGAATGAAATTTTAAGGAATTTTCATGCCGCAAAAAAGTTCAATGAAGCTCATATACATCGTACTAGGTGGAAGTATTAACCGCCACTAAGAATGTGTCTTTCAGCATATATGTATCCATTGTCGTGTGCTGAGTAGTGTATTGAAAATTTGGCGGAGGCGACGGAAGATATTTAAATATTTGGTGGACGCTCTCTTTCGAATAATCAAGATTTCACAGTAATAATGATAAAGAATGAAATGAGCAAAGAAGTTGACCCAAGTGGTCGTTAGCCTGGCTCAAGATCGATAGATCGTGGGTTCGATTTATCAAATGACAGATATTATTCTTCTCTCTATCTTACTGGAAAAAAGTATTTACTACTTTTCAGTAGTGCGAATAACACTACTGCTTCCTAGTAATATTCCAGGGAGTTAGTACCAAGGCAACATTTTTGGGGAATTCGGGTGAGGGAAGTCGTTGCTGTTTGGCAAAACATAAATAACATCTATTACTTCTTCTGAAGAAAATAATTATCAAGTCATTCCAAAACATCTCCTTAGGTTTTGAAAAGTTTTGATGCGCATATTGTCAGTTCCTTGTGTCACTTGTCACCTATGTGAGCATGAAGGTAAGAAAAGTTAGAGTCGATGAAATACCAACAGTGCCACATTCACAGAATTCATTATCAAGTATTTACATAGGGCTGAAAATGAATCATTTGGAGTTTTCGGATATGGCTGCATAAAAGGAAAAGAGACCTCCAAATGAAGTATCACACAGGTGACCTGCTGAATAGATCGGACTAACATGCATATGTAATTGAATATGTACTCTCACTAGGATTCTTTTTTATAGAACCAGATACAAGGTATTGAATGGTAGCTTTCACTTGCATTATACTGTACCAGGGTTTTGCTGAAATTTTGGATATAATCGGGGGTTATATCCCGAGTGCACCAAGTTTATTCGGTTAAAATGTGTGCTGCACTTCCATGATTCTCGAAATTTTGCTTAGCAAATGACTTGAGTGTATGATAATTTGATAAAATCCCGAGACCGCAGGTCGAGGGATTTCATTTTAAATTATTATACACGAAAGCATTTGCTTGAAAGCAAAATTTTGAAAATCATGGAAATGCACGCATTTTGGTCGATTGAACTTGGTGAAGGAGGGATATATTTTTAGATTATTTCCAGAAAACGTGTAAACTCAGGAAACATCAAAATCGAACACAGGAACAATATAGTACCCGAGATAGTACCTGAAAAGTGATCCAAACGCCCGGTTTATTTCGAACATTTCAATCGGTTAAAAGGTCTAGTGCATTTAATCGCTGTTAAACTCTGTAAAAGCAGTCTAGCCTTCAACTGTTCCATCGTTTATTCGCATTGAGGGAGATAATCGAAAGAAAAAACTTGTGATGATTGATATATAAGTTCATTATGTCAGAGAGCAATATGAAGAAGAGTTTTGATTTGAATTGTGCGAATCATTTTTAGAACAAAACACGACAGTCACATTCCTAAATGACAAAATTGCTCGATTTACTGGAATGTAATAGTCGAAAGAGAAAAAATGATTTTTCTGACAGCCCTATATCAATTACTGATCAGGGCGTACCTCATGTGAACCACCCCGAAAGTTGAAACAAGATAAAAGAAGTGATGAGAATAGCTCCTCGTATTGGCGATGTGAAATTGTGTATAAAACCGTCTGAATCTCATCTTCGTCAATATGGCTGATGTACGGTCATAAAGTGGGATTTCATACCAGAAAGACACACATTCTAGCGGCTTTGATGAAAATGTCGGACCACTTTATGCTCGGTATGTGTATTCTTGATGAAAACCGCAATATGTTTCGAGTGGAGGTACAGAACAGTCGATGTATACAAAGCACGTATTCCAGAGTTTAATACTGAGTTTTATATCATGATGAACTGGATGAGTATATAACACAAAAAAATATTGATGCATATCCACTTCCATTCAAATCGTAGAATGGTCCAAAGTTAACGCATCTCTGCCTTATCGCCCTTATAACCAATAGATATTTTGAAACAATTTTAGGCAATTTATCCTTACAGTTTTAGCTGAGGTTCAATATTTAGAAGGGCAATATTGTACTGAATAGTCGATTTCACCTATGAAGATCACCATGTGCAAGTGAAAAATGATTATCAATAATATGTATTTTCCAAAAAGCAACAGTAACTTCGAATACATTCGGAACCTCCTGGGTCTATTTGTTTACGAATCAACCGAAAGAGGAGACCCATTGAAATTTTTTCTGACTTTGACTGGTCATCTTCATCAGTAGTGAAAAGAGAGGTATCATGATCAGTTCCCATACTGCTAGTTGAGAGTTCTAGTTCTGTTTCATTATCGGTTATAATTGCACGAGTGCATAAAAATTACCGATAATTCAGAATTAGATCAACTGGTATTTGGTGAATGGAAATAAATAAACAAGCGAAGGGAAAAAAATTGGTTAGGAAGATTCAATTCGATTTTGATTGTCAAATTCAACACCTTGTACAACTAATGACATTAGTGTACACGCAGTGTCACGCAGTGTCACATCCAGAGCTGGGCAGTACTCGAGTAAATTGTACTCAAAATTGTACTCGAGTACTCAAAGTACTCAGTAATTGGTACTTGTGAGTATCTTTATTCTGACGTACTCAGTACTCGAAAAATTTTGAGTACTTTACATTTTAGAGTACTGAGTACTTCTGATTCATACATCTGACGAGTAACGAGTACGGACGCGCGCACACCCGCACATACAAGTATGAGCTTGTCTTGAATGTTGTGCCTTAGAGCCGTCAGCTTAACTATCATTTCACATTTCATATTTTGTTCAGTGATCAGTGGATAGGTCTAGGTGTGAGTTCTTGTTGTCGGCAAATTACGGAACGTTATTTGTTAAGTTGGTGCTTTTTCTTTCATACAAAAGTCAACTTTACTTCTGTGAACTGTTGGTTTTTCAAATTTGTATTAGCTGAAAAAACAGATCATAAATACGGATACATTTTCGTAATTCTTTTAAATATTGAAAGATTCATTATTCACCGTATCGACTAGTTGATGTGAATTAGAAATATCAAATTCTGCATGGAAGAGTGTACATTTCAATCAGAATGAGCGCCTGTAAGTTATTGAGTGGAACTAGTTCGGACAGTTCATATACACATGAAATATACCTATACGTAACTCTGTAACTGTTCTTTCGACTATCCTCTACCTGTGGCTGTACCTCTCTACCTGATACCTTTATTAGCTGCTATCCTGCTTATATGGAAATCATAATGCGAAAATTGGGTGTACACATTAATGGTAAGTGCAAATCGATAGATTTTTTATCTGTCGCTCTCATACTGACTGTATCTGACAGTCTGACGAGGCGGATACATTCAACGTTCATTATAATTCCATATTCACTATATTGTCTTCTTTTTTTTTAAAATACTCATACTCGTTACTCATTTTTCACGAGTACTCTGTGAATTTTGTAAAAGTACTCATTTGCCTTGAGTACTTCTTATATAAGTACTCATACTCGAACACTTATGAGTACTATTTGAAGTTACTCATAGTGAAGTACTCATGACTACTTAATTGCAGTACTCTGCCCAGCTCTGGTCACATCTTGGTACGAAAGCATTTGAAAACGTTTATCAACAAAATTTTCGTAGGTATCAAAGGTAGAAATGAGGTATTTACTGTCCTTGATGCAATACATTCATTCTCACTTATCAATCAAACAATTATTACTATTTTCATAATAATCATTAGATCTTGAAACGTTGCCATGAGAATTCATTTTGTACTCATTGTTCATGCTGGGGAGTATCGGACTGCCTGACCTAAGTAGTATAAAGCACACATAAAAACGTTTCTAGGAAGACATGTCTGTCATTGCAATGACACTATTTCTGTTTTGAATTATGATTACTTCGAATATTTCCCTCATATATAAAATGACCCATAAGAGCAATGCAATTATCTAAAACTTTCAGCGGTAATTGCATTGTATCAATTCACCATAACAACACATTTGAATCCGTATCGCTATACGTCAGTTAACAACACAAATAAATGTCAGACTTCAAAAATAGAAGAACATTTCGCGTTTTGGTGAGTGCTCCATACAGTCTATAGAGGAAAGTATAAATGAACAGAAAATAACATTTCCTCGAGAATTTCTTTATTCGTGAAATATTCCAAAGAATTACATTCGTGCATAAAAATGACCAGATAATTTTGCATTCAAGCGTGATATCTTATACAAATTGCATTCGGTTATTTTCATATTTTGTAAAAGAGCCCTCGTCCTTCGGGCACTTTCGCCAAAATATGAAAATAAACTCTTGCAATTTTTAGATATCACGCTTTCTTGCAAAATTATCGGTAATTTTTATGCACTCGTACAATTATAACCGAAGATTTCCCTCATATATAAGATGTCCCATAAGAGCAATGCATTTATCGAAAACTTACGACAAAAAATAACATTTCCCTGAGAATTTCTTCACATCATGTGAAAAAGTACAACATTATCTTTCCTTATAATCCCCTATTCATTGAAAACCACTCAAAGAATGAATATGAAAATGGCGTTGAGAACATTAACAATATTACAAAGTTTTGGGCATTAGGAATGATACATTTTCAATTAGTAGTAGGTTCCAATGTTTGTTATTTGTAACGATGTTTTGTGAAGAAAGTGAACTTGTCAATAGTGTGAAATGATTGGATATTGCGCCATCTGCCCCCAGAAAATTTCATTTGTTCCTCAGAGAATTATAATTTCCATGCTAAAACTGATGTTTTTCCCCAGACATCACGTGATCTTGAATGCCTGATTTGTGAAAGTTTCGAAAACGAAAGTGGATTTGGTTTTCGAAACGTCAACGATAAGTATTTTGATGAATATAAGTTCATATTTTTCGATGGGGAAGTTTGAGATATACGAAAAGTTGCCGACTAACTGAAAGAAAGAACTATTATTAAATTATCGCAGCAACTTTTCGGGGTAGATTGAAAATCTGCCCTTCTACAATCGTATAGATCTCAATATTAACACTTATTTATTTTTAGCCATGCATTTTGCATATGATTATTATTACGCATGAGTAATGAGTGCTGCTTCATCTTCCACTATACATCCCTTCGGAGACTAGAATTTGTAACGGCTTATCATCCTCCGACTATCATTATCTCGCGCCTTGCACGTCATTCAATATTCCAATGTCTGATATCCGCTCAAAGATAATTTTCCACAATGAACCGACTGCTCTGTGCACATCGGGATTTCCTCTAATTCGAGAACAAACACGGCTTGTGTATTATGCAAACAAACATATCTTTCGATTCGCCTCAATGATTTCCGAATCAGATTCGACGTCTGTTTCGGTACTCGCTTCTTGCAATATATATCGGCTTATGCGGTATCACAGTCCCAGGAATGAGCAACAACGTGTTCCGTGATGATATTCAGTGGATTCTTCGGGATGTTCGTCTCAGTGTTGTTGAATAGGTGACAAATAATATTACCTCTATGTTCGAGATAGAAAATAAGATCGCAACGCTGGCGCGGAGAAACGCGGAACTGTCCATGGTTAGATTGTCATGTTTACATTTGCATGTGTATATATGGAGCTTCGATGTTCTCGTGCTCCTTTTGTTCGTGAGATTTTCAATTTCTCATTAATAACTGTGTGAGAAGTGACTCAATCGACAGTTGAATACTCCAAGAACATTTCATTGAACAATTCCGAAGGTTTTTCATTATCAAAACATTGAAATTCGAAAGACTTGAGGTTGTTTCCAGATAAGACTTGGATTTATGAGTTTCTGCTATCAAATCGTGCGAACGAATATTGCATAATTCAATGATCAATCAATTTAAGCAATAATTAGGTATCAAAAGTGGTAGTTTTCAGCTGGTTGATGTGATTTTCCTTATTAGAAATATGCATTACACATTGAATCAAAGATTAACTAGTTTATATCTATAACTGGAAAACAAAAAAAAGTAAATATCACGCTAGAAGGTATAACACGATTGAATTTCCACAAAATTTATTGTCTTCGCGACATGTTTCGATACACTGTATCTTTATCAAGCGAATGTATTTAAACACTAAATTATTCTTTGTTAACAGCTCCTCAAATACATCAGGGCCTACTCTAATTATCCCTGATTCCTAGAATAATACAACTGATACTGATGATGATTCCTAAACTCATGAACTGATGCTGATTCCTAGAATCATACAACTGGTACTGATTCCTAGAATTACAACTGATAATGATTATGATATCTGAACATAGTTACTACTACTTTTTAATTGAATGAGTTCAACAAAGGGAAACTATTGAGATCCAATTGATCATTTAGCAAACAATTTGAATTTGTCAGTTTATTGATTTCCAAAAATTCTAAATAATTAAGTCTTATGCCCTTATTTTCAACATGCAGAATTTCGAAATTTTTATCGAAGTCATGGCCTTCCTCCAAAATGTGATTGGCATATGATGAATGAGTTGTTTTCTTTTCATAATTCATACGATGTTCACGTATGCGGATTTTGAATGGTCTACCTGTTTCGAACAAAGCCGTGATACTCACGAGTACCATGTTCGACAACGTAATGATTTCTGGTTGGATCAAGATGCATCTAACAGCTGAAGTTCCTCTTACAAACCTGGTCAGATTTGAATCCATATCAGAAAAAACATCTCACTTCCAAGATATTTCACTATATATTTCACCTTCGGATTTAGGTTCATCCCAATAATCGGTCCAAACCACTTCCTACTCATGACCCATTTATACTTAGTACTGATGAGACCCGGAGAATGACAAGTCTTCGACCAAGGTACCATGTCACACCATCACGATAATTCTGAATTATTTGAATATTTCTGCTTGTGAAAATAATGATCTTCAAATTAACGATGGATGATTGTTCGAAATATTCATGGAATTTTAATACCTTCCACATAATCGGTTTTTCATGCAATTTATAAATATTTCACATAGGTGTGTTCTTAATGATACCCTTATCTATGCTAATTTGAAGCCCATGTATTTGAACGATATTGCCAAGGGTTTGCACTGGAAGACTGATTTCAAAGAAGTAGAATTGAGTTTACTCGTAGTTGAAGTTTCCTGTTCTCAGTGAACCTTTTGAAGTCAGTAAGTTTGGACCATATTTCGGTATTTTGCTACAGGTATAGTTAAGGCATTGTTTATAGATGGGAAAGTTTGCTAATGCCGCTATACAGAGGATTTCAAGCGATTTTGTTACGCCATCTACACCATAATACCTATATTTATGTTCAATTGACAATGCACGACAAAGTTTCCTTCTGTGGGGAGTGAACAGGTGCAGGCTTCTGTTTGTAGGTCGACTGGAATGCTGACGCATTGTTTATAATAGTATATTATGCAACGATCATGTAATAACCATTACATGAGAGTTGCATATGCTATTTTATCTACACCCGATAAATAGTGAAGAAATACAAATATTATATTTATATTTGTATTGCACACAATAATACTAATCAAACTAATTTCTTTGAAAAATTCTACAAAATTGTAATTGATGGTATCACTCCGAGAAACGAAGAGAAGATCAAAAATTAAAGAAAAAAGTAACTCGAGGCCGGAATCGAACCCATGTCACTTCCAACAAGCAAATCTAATTTCAGCGCCTTAGACCGCTCGGCTACGGGGAGCTTAGAGGTTTTATTGAAAAAAATAAATAAATAAAACCGTGCATTTGTCAAATGAAAAATTCAGTCATTCTACCTGTATTCCTGCCGGTGAAGGTGTCGAAGGTAATTCTCCCATATCGCTGGTATCAGACATTTTGTTTTGGTTATAGAAGTTTGGCTGTATTCTTCAAAAATTCATTACCTATACCGATTTTGATTTGACAAACGGGCACGGGTGTAGATGAAGATATAGTTAGTCAACTTTATGGAGATATAATTAATTTCCTTTCCAAGTCATGTCTTTTCTTTCGCTTTTCTTACGACGTCGTAGCCTGAATCAAACATTTTGTGGAAAACTTATACATAATACTGGAAGATGGCAATCAATTCACTAACAGAAGTGGTCAATATACTCATACTGCAGGTAGCGTAACAAAAACGCGTCAAACCCGTTTCCCACAGGCATTTACTAACTATATTTCTTTAAACAATGGCTGAAGAAAGTTGGTGGAGCTTCGAAGTAGAATTGACAATAGAAGTTCATACAGGAAATGAAAGTTCAAGCATTCGAATGATCTTCAAAATATGAGTGATCTACGACATTGACAAAAAAGTCCACGAGATAAGTCCACTTATTTCTGAATTGATTTCCATCATTTGGTAGTATGTTTCGACATTGTTCATAGAGAAATAGTTGGTTAATATTATGGAAATATCATTTGAAGGAATGGATACTACGGATAAATGGCACTAGTGATTTCGTTTCGTGAGTCATGCCTTTTCTATCGTTATTCCTACGGATTTCGTAGCCTCTATCACACGTTTTCTTTATTATTTATACATAATATCAAAATATGGAAATCATTTCAGGAACAATAGTGCAATTTTCTCTCATGTTTTGGAGATTATTTCAATGCCTGGACTGTCATTTTTTCCATAAACTCCTATCGTCGAATATATTTTAATGTTTTATTATTTTTCTTTCAACATCTCAGTCAAACCGATAGACAAAACTCTGCACCTATTTATTCCATAATAGGATAGATGGCGTAACAAAAACGCTTCAAATCTTTTTCACATAGACATTGCCAGCAAACTATCGAATATTAATATAGGCGATAAACCCTGTAGTGACAAGTGTTAAACAAGTATTGCCAAAGTGGTGAACTTGTCCTTGTCATCGGAATAATAGTCAGGATGAGTGAGCCTCTGAAGAAGCTAACCACTCGCGCTAGCGAAACGTCAGGAAGAAATTCCAACGAACAACGACCTTCAAACCCGAAGAATAGTAGTAATACTGAAAACCTCGGCCGCGAAAGCCTTAACCATTTTGGTGCTCATTAGTTCGAAGTATTGGTTGAAGTGGCGCTGCGATTTTATTTCTAAATTTTGGAATATGATTAAAATTACTACTGATGTGTATCAAGCACAACTCATGGTTATCATTTACATGAAGAGTGAGAAGAAAACAAAACACTGAAACATGTAGTGGACGCTCACGAAATTTTAAGGTTCGGAATTCTCAAACAACGTCAGAGTTCTAACCATAATTAGCAATCGTTGTCAAAGTGGTGCTTATTAGTAGAAATGTGGCGTTGTGATCTCAGTTTGAAATACCAATATCTCTACAAACAATGGTTTGAATAATCAAAAAAATAATTGATTTAAGCTACGACATCCGCAAAAAATGCATGTGCGCATCAGAAATCCAAGAAATCTTGGATTTCTGATGCGCACATGCAAGGAATTCAACTCTTTCAAATCTTGAATTACGATATACAATTCACTTGTTCGTAGTTCTCTTGAATATGCAAGTATCATATGGAATCCATTTTATCAAAAACATATAAACAGGCTGGAACGGATACAGAAAAAATTCATCAGATTTTTGAACTTTATTTCATCGAGGTAGGACCTTTTCTACGTATGAAGTGAATTTGAAAGTTTATAACCTTTGTTCATTGGAAAATAGAAGAAAAATTTCATCTGTAGTTTTTTTACACAAAATTATTAATAATCATCAAGAAAGTACCTACTGCACAAATAACATAAGTTATAAAATCAATAGTTACTCAGTGAGGAATAAATATTTATTCTATCTTGATCACCCAAACACAAATAAACTCAATGCACCCTTGACCAGAATTCAATACATTTATAACATCAACTTTTCTGAAATTAATTTGTTCCACTTACCTTTAAAAATAGTAAGAAAATTGTGTCATATTCATCTGAATCCTTAAATTAGATAAATTTTTCACAATATTTTTCCATACAATTTCGTTGTTAATTATTAATTTGATGTCTACTATTATTGTTTGTCTATATACGTTAGCTATCATTCATTTATTATTTTTATAAGCAGTACGTATTATCAAACTGTGCAGCCCTATCATTGGAAATTATTTTCTGTTGGGCAGCCAAATGTGTAAATAAATAAATAAATAAAGAAATGACATGACCTGGAAAGAACCAGTACCATCTACAGTTGCTTCGAATGATATTGTAAGGGCAATTTGTGATTCTGATATGAGACTTGACAGATGCCACTGCAAGCTTATCGGATATCTCATTTGGAGAGGACTTTCTCTAGAAGTTGATCGAACCCACGATCTCTTGATCATAAGCCGGTATACAACCATCTGCGCCAACTAGCTTGACAACTTGAGAATACTATTTTGCCTATCGTATCATCCGTAAAATCATCCATACTCTATCGTTTACTCTCGTGTTTTTTCGGGGAATATATCCCGAGTGCAAGTTTAATCGGTTAAAATGTGTGCTGCACTTCCATTTCCGAAATTTTGCCTAGCAAATGACTTGAGCTTTATGACAATTCGATAAAATCCCGAGACCGCAGGCCGAAAGATTTTTTCTTGAAAGTGGTTGACAATGTTACTTGCTGAATGGTAATGTTTCGGACTTCCATTGTCTATATTTTTAACTCTATTGAAACCTGTTGCTAGGAACGGAAATATTAAAATACGAATCAAGTGAGAAAAAAAATCAAATCAGAATCAAATTTTTGGTCAATGATGGAATTAGGGATTGATTGATCAAAGAAAATAATGTTGTTACAAAAAATCGAGATTTCGAATATGAAATATAAGTCAAAAAAATTATTTAAATAACGAAATGAATGAAATAATATTGTGACAAGAAAATTGAGGTATCAAATATGAAATACTAGTCAAAAAGTGTGAATAAAGAAATTGAATGAAATATTTTGAAAAAAAATGTTGTTTCTATTGCTGGTATCCGCAATCGTCTTCGGGTTATTACTGACAATATTTCGAGGTGTGGTCGGTTATAAAGCCTTCAGATTTCCCTATGGTGGGGGAAAGGGTGCTACTACCAAGGAGGCGAGCGGGTGCTACTACTAGAAGTGTGCCCATCGATCTTCAGCAGGAAATGGATGTATTGGCGCGAGATTCTCTCTCATCGAGCCGCAGCCGGTCCATGCCTTGGATAAGCGGTCTCCACACATTCCGGATCCCCACGCTGGCATGACTGAATGCGTCGTTGTTAAGGATGTAGGCGTCTTCCTTGAATTTCCTCTTGAATCAGTGCTCCTCCTTGTGTATGACCTCGGCTTCAGACCATTTGATGCTGTGATGATTTGTCCAAACATGCTCCGCTATTCCTGATTTCGTTGTTCCTCCTCGTTGAGTGTTTTTCTTGTGTTCGCTTATTCTTACTCCCAATGGTCTTTTGGTTTCTCCGATGTAGGATTTGCCGCACTCGCTTGGTATCCGGTAAACGCATTTGTTGATGTCGCTGTTTTTATTCTGTGGTCGAATTTTTGTGAGCTGGCTGCGTATTGTGTTCCCTGATCGAAAACAGACTCTGACGTTGTATTTCCCTCCTATCCTCATGATCCTCTCTGAAAGTCCTCTCACGTAGGGGATGGTAAGAATTTGCTGTTCCAGTGTCTCCTTATTGTTCATTCGATTCGTGCGGGCCAATGTTTGATCCAATGTTCGATCCACCAGCTTCTTTGAGTATCCATTCTTTTGAAGATCCTTTCTTATGTTGCTCAGCTCCTTGTTTAGACTTTCATTGGTGTTACAGAGATTGATTGCCCGATCAATCAGAGATTTAACGATTCCTCGCTTCGTAGATTGATGGTGATTGGATTGCTCATTCAGGTATTGTCCAGTATGAGTTGATTTCCTGTAGACTGATGTTTCCCATAAATTTCTGGTCCTCTTCACCTCCACGTCGAGAAACGGCAGTCTGCTCTGAGATTCTTTTTCCATTGTGAACTTTATGGTGGGCCTCACGTTGTTCAGGTGTTCTAGAAAGGTGTCCAATTCTGCATCTCCGTGGTTCCATACTATGAACGTATCGTCGACATATCTCAACCAGACGCGGGGTTTCTTCTTGGCCTGTTCGATCGCGAATGCTTCGAATCACTCCATGTAGATGTTGGCTATTACCGATGATAATGGTGATCCCATTGGTAGTCCTTCATCTTGGCTGAGGAAACGATCCTTCAGCTGGAAATAGCAATTCTGAACGCAGCATTCCAGCAACTCCATGATGCCCACTATTGGTAGTGTTGTTCTATTTTCCAAAGTATCGTCCTCTCTCAGCTTCTCTTTGATGATCTCGAGTGCCTCTTTGACGGGAACGTTGGTGTAGAGGCTTTCCACATCGAAACTGATTAGCTGGTCTCCTTCTTTGGCCTCGATTCTTCTCAAGATATCAACGAAATGTCCGGAGTTCTTCACAAAGGACGAGGAGTTTCCTTGTAGTGGCTGTAGGATTTTCAAAATATTCCATTCAATTTTTTTATTCATACTTTTCGACTAGTATTTCATATTTGATACCTCAATTTTCTTGTCACAATATTATTTCATTCATTTCGTTATTTAAATAATTTTTTTGACTTATATTTCATATTCGAAATCTCGATTTTTTGTAACAACAGTATTTTCTTTGATCAATCAATCCCTAATTCCATCATCGACCAAAAATTTGATTGTGATTTGATTTTTTCTCACTTGATTCGTATTTTAATATTTCCGTTCCTAGCAACAGGTTTCAATAGAGTTAAAAATATAGACAATGGAAGTCCGAACCATTATCATTCCGAAAGATTTTATTTCAAATTATTATTCACGAAAACGTTTGCTTGAAGACAAAATTTTGAAAATTATGGAAATGCACACATTTTGGTCGATTGAGCTTCGTGAAGGAGGGATATTTGTTGAAATTATTTCCAGGAATAATGTCAACTCGGAAAACATTAAAATCCGACACAGGAACCATATAGTACCTGAAAAGTGAGCCAAACTTCCGGTTTATTTTGATTAGTTTAATCGGATATCTTGATTGAGGAAAATAATCGATGTGAATCCTGGGAGATGCAGTGAGTGTCGAGGAAATTCCAGCATCACAAAATATCTATAGACATATCATAAAGAACAGGAACAAAGCGCTCCTCGACTTTCCTCAGAGAGGACTAACTTCCTTTTCGGGAGGTCGAGAACAAAGCCGTTGAAATATATCTTCGAGTTGTATATTTAATAAAAACGATATTAAATTCTTCTAACCTACATAGCAAACGCGTATTATCCAAAAACGGAAGATATTCAGCTATATGCAATAGAGAGATGAATATTTCATTTTCACATTCGTCATGTGAATAATATCTTATATTGGACATGGAAAGTAGTGAATTGTGAATCGTGTGGGATTCAAGAAAATCACAGGTCAAACAGTTTTTCTTTCATTGCTTACAAAATAAACTGGAACAAGTCTGACAATAGGTATTAGCAAGGCAGGAGAAACTGGAAATGTGACTGAAAATCGATGAGAAAAATTGGACCATACAAATATAAATTCAATAAATGATGGAATTAGCAGATACTTGTTGAAAATCCATGATAAAGTAGCTTAAGTCTATTCTAGAAAATTTTAGCGTTTGATTGTTGTCATTATCAGACACAGAAATGATTTTTCCAATGAAGTGTTGATTTTTTTTTGTTGCAAAACAAACACAATATAAATTTGGGAACATATGTCCGTCCTTATAAATCGAATGGACTAAAGTGGCCATTTTTGTTACGTTATAACCGCCATTAAACACGTTTCATTTGTTGCTTCCTCCACAAGTTTTCAACATTCCCCAGTTTTATGATAATGTTCATGAACAGTTTTGAAGTGTTTCCAATTATTTATAATTGACGTTCAATGGAGAATTGCTCTTCATGTATAATATATGGTTGCTGACCTTTTTTTAAAATCTCTACTTATTGCCTTGATAAAGGAAATGAAAATCTCCGAAAGCCCGACCAAATGACGAGGAGTTTTCTTTAAACCTTTGCCCACTGTTTATGTATTGACTGCGTCCTCAAGATCATTCGCTCTTCTCCTCAACTAGTCAGTCAGGACTACCAGGACATTAGCATGTGAAGATCACTTCATTTTGGAATTTTTGAAACTCGAAATGACAAAAAAAAATTCACATGTTTGACCCTTGATAAAATCGTTCACACTCATCCGATCTTACCGTACAAACCTCGCCAAAGGATAAAATATGTCTTTCGAGAAACAGTTCGGCTTTTAGTCTCGCTAAGCTATAATTCTTTCCCAAAAGAAATCATCTACTTCCTCCGAAGGAATCGTTGAAATGAAAAACTACTCAATCGTTCTCCCTCCTGCAAGTTCTGAACTTGTTCGTCGGCAAGAAGAAAGAAAAGCACTTACTTTCAACACCAATATCTCTCAGGAGGGAGACAATGTGAAAACAAAGGCTTCATGAATTAAGACACATCTGTAACGAAGTTAGGCGGGTTGGCTCGTCCCCCTGCCCCTATTAAGTGCTTATCCCAATAAACTGTCATATCCCATGGGGCTGAATCTGTCGACTCGAGCCCCTGTAATTTACTCCAAGACTAACAATGTAAATTCACTGGAAACGTGAGCGACATTTTCATACACTCAATTTCTGTCACGGCGACAACAAAAGGTGGTAGCGGCTCGGAAGGTCTTTTTTATTTCGAAGCCGATAAGTCTTGGGAGGGAATTTTCACGCGGAGAAGCGGACTGAAGAATATCCAGGGGTATTATAGTTTTCCTCTGATGTCGATTGCTCGTTTCATTGCATGCTTCTATCGTAATTTTCCTTTCCCTCGTCATTTATTGTCATGAATACATCCATATTCTCGATATGCTATTCGGTTCTGAGGAGAACTTCACTTATGGCTATTTGGATGCCAAGGAAAAACTTATATTCTCGTCCTGAATCAATTGGTGAAGGATTTTTTAACAAAAATTCAAAGAAACTTTCACGTCAATGAAATTACCGATGACTTGGTAAAAATTATAGAATGGGGAATGGTGGAATTTAATGCCAGGAAACCCCAGGCATGTCTCTTCTCAAGGAAAGCCGATCCACCATCATCTAGTATTCAGATGTCACGAGTAAATATTCCTTCAAAGTCAAGTATCTCGATGCTAGGAATTACGATCAGTGATAATCTCTCATGGGACAACCATGTGAGATCGATCGCTGAAGGTGCTTCCCAGAAACTCAGATTTCTATTTGGTGCTAAGGATTACTTCACTTCTCGTCAGCTTCTAATGATATACAAGGCTCAGACTGGGATGGTCTTCGAATGTTGATCCTACTCTATGTACCCAAGAAATCTCTGATACCATTATTCTGGGAATATAAACATTCATTCCAAGTAGTACAAAGAGATCACAGTCTGGAGACGCTAAGACCCCAGTTTGGAGACGAGAGAGCGGAGCGATAGCAGACAGCCGAGACCCTAATACCACCAACAAAAAATATAATTTGTACCTGTTCCTGTTACGTCGTAGACACCGACCGGGAGTTATCGTTCCCTTCTATACGGTTCAGAGACTAACAGTCGACCTACTGTTCACCTTATACCTATCCGAAAACAAAAAAGAAACGAAATGATGTTTTTTTATCAGCTATACAAAATACATTTTTCAGAACTCTAATAATATTTTTGACCCACGACAAACAGCACAGCAGCTAATATTGTAGCCACTGTTATCATGCCTTCTACCTTCTACCGTTCACGCAAGGGTTTCACGTTTCACCCAATGTATTCCTTATATTATTCGTTGCAGTTTGTTTACTGTTTCTGAAATAGTTTATTATTTGTTTGGCTCGTCTGTATACCATCAGCTATCAGCGACCTCTCGTGAACGGAGGAATTACCTTCCAATATAGATTCCGACAATTATTCGCCATTTGAAAAATTCTTCAAACGGACTGGTTGCGCTGAGGGCGGCGATCTTTGGAACTCTGAAAATGTATTTCCAACGGTCATTCGTCAATCCTCATCTTAACGCAAGAAATAATTGTAATGCAACAATAAATTGAAGCTGCTAAAGAAGCACATAATAAAAAAATTCGTTCGAAACTTGTTGAATGCCTAAACTGAACGGTTCTCGTTCGTTTTACTCATTTGCTAAAGCTGTCGCCAAAAATTTCACTTTTAGTTCATTCCCCCCTTTATGTTATGCAATAACTGTATGAGGAAACTCAAAAAGAATTGAGTCCCTCTCAATATTGCAGAAAAAAATATTGAGAACAATGACGTTCAAAGACCGAAGGTACTCGTGTAAAAATATATTTAAAGAACTAGGCATTCTACCTGTCATATCACTTTATATTTTTAAAAGTGTGATATTTATTAAAAAAAAAATATCTCTGAATATACTCCATCTGGTAAAATTGTCAACTACAATATGAGAGCTAGGTCAGCGATTCGACTACCCCCACATAGACTTACACTAACGGCAGAAAGTTGTTTTGTAATGCCTTTGAAACTATACAATCATTTACCCGATGTTCTGAATAACATAACAGATGTTAAAACTTTCGAACGTGAAACAAAATATCTCCTAATACAGCACTCGTTATACTCGTTGGACGAATATTTCGATACCAATTTTATTGAATAGTTTCTACCTACAAACCATTGTTGATCCATATGTTGAACTGATTGTGTGTCGATGTTTATTCGTATGTATACAATAAGTGTTGAAATGTAATTGTTTATCTTTTTGTTAGGCTACTGATTGTTAGTCTTAGTGACCTGTCCACTTGTCATGTAATTGACCATATTGAAATGAATAAATAAATAAATTAACCAAAGAAGATGGAATATAGTTTTCATGTGTGGAGTTCGGCATATAAAAAAAATTCATTCATCGCTACATATCATGGCAGTTATACCAATTTCCAAGTATTTTATTTTCCATTTACAAGGGAGAAGAAACCCGAAAAATAGGTTTCGATACATTACTCTACTTGATATTAACTTATTATTCTCAAAGCAACTTTCTCGGATCATAAAAAGCAGAAAAAATTTAACTTTCAGAGAGACAAATAATATCGTCAGATTTCATGCTACAAATGATCATTTGAAATAACATAATGGAAAAATTCGTTCGAAACTTGTTGAATGTCTAAACTAAACGGTTCTCGTTCGTTTTACTCATTTGCTAAAGCTGTCGCCAAAAATTTCACTTTCAGTTCATTCCCCCCTTTAACCAAAGATGGAATATAGTTTTCATGTGTGGAGTTCGGCATATAAAAAAAAATTCATTCATCGCTACATATCATGGCAGTTATACCAATTTCCAAGTATTTTATTTTCCATTTACAAGGGAGAAGAAACCCGAAAAATAGGTTTCGATACATTACTCTACTTGATATTAACTTATTATTTTCAAAGCAACTTTCTCGGATCATAAAAAGCAGAAAAAATTTAACTTTCAGAGAGACAAATAATATCGTCGGATTTCATGCTACAAATGATCATTTGAAATAACATAATGAAAAAATTCGTTCGAAACTTGTTGAATGTCTAAACTAAACGGTTCTCGTTCGTTTTACTCATTTGCTAAAGCTGTCGCCAAAAATTTCACTTTCAGTTCATTCCCCCCTTTAACCAAAGATGGAATATAGTTTTCATGTGTGGAGTTCGGCATATAAAAAAAAATTCATTCATCTCTACATATCATGGCAGATAAACCAATTTCCAAGTATTTTATTTTTCATTTACAAGGGAGAAGAAACCCGAAAAATAGGTTTCGATACATTACTCTACTTGATATTAACTTATTATTTTCAAAGCAACTTTCTCGAATCATAAAGAGCAGAAAAAATGTTACTTTCAGAGAGACAAATAATATCGTCAGATTTCATGCTAAAAATGATCATTTGAAATAACATTGAACATAATTCAAAATAAGTTACCTCCGCGCTAATATTTATTTCATTATAAGTGATTTTTGAGAACATCAAAGTGAGGTGTTTTATTTATTGTTGAATATTTTCCATAACCATTATTGACGTTACGATCGAATATTACATCGTGTGAAAAAAAAATAAGGTGTTTTTCTTGACACAGGTTCCCGATACTCCTAGAAATATTGGGCTGAGTGACCTATCATTAAGATAAAACAAGACCACGTATATGAAGAAGAGATAAAAACAATACGAGGATGAGATTGAGAATAGTCAATCATTTGATATCAGAAACAGATAAAACATTTTTCCAAATTCCAGATTCCATGGATTCCTATAAATAAAGACATAAAACACAAGAATTTTATGGTTATGTTTATCCTGAAACGATTTGTAGCGGAAAGTGTTAGAAAGTATTCTTTCAAAAAGCATTTACGAAGAAATCGATATCTTGCAGGAAAATTTATTACCCACATATTTTATTCGAGAAGTCTGGAAACGAAAACGTTAGGGACATTTTTAACCCACTTTATCTTACTGATATCGCGAGAACAGACATAAAAAAGGAATTCAATCTCCTCTACAGTGTTTCAATTTTATAAATGTTCAGGTCATCAGTTGTCGGACGAAAAGGCTTGGAAACTGCACTTTGTACATCATTCACATTTTTTTTCAGTTCGTCTCCCGACGTGATCTTGAATTATTTGGAGGGATTTCAAAGTGAGGGTGAATTGGAAACTCCTTTTGGATGCTAGAGTAGTGTTGAACTTCCATTCCTGAATATTAGTCCAGTCTATGACCATTTTCCCGTGTATTTATCCCATACAGCACCGATTCGCATGAAAATTTGGATTCAGGATCTACATACACTCTTTTTCAAAATCTACCCTGTGCCGAGGGTTGCTTTCTCCCTGGGGGTGGATGCCACCCCTTCTTGGGGGTGAAATTTTTTTTATTGGAAATAAGTGCGGAAATCAATAGATTGACTAATTCTAAGCACTTTTTGCTCAATGAAATTTTTTCTGAAAAGCAATACTTTTCGACTTATTCCCGAGTGAAATTGTCGGTTTTCAGTAAAAAAAAACACGTTTTCAGATCCTTTTTCACGAATAACCGGAAAATAATGCATCTAATCGAAAAACCTGCGGAGAGCAAAATTATAGCTTTTGAAAAACAAAGGCGATTGTTCATTCGTGATGTATGAAAACTCACTACAAACTGAATAATTGCTTGTTGAAAGTTCATTGGTATTTTCGAACGCCAAAATGGAAAGTTTCTACGTACTATAACTAAAAACCAATGCATTTTTCGGGAAAACTAATTGGACCTTTTCTGAAGTCCTTCAAAAAGCCTTTATTTTTGTTATTTATTAAAGTTTCTAGCATTCAAACTGACCGAGGTATGAAGGAAATAATGTTGAATTCTATTTTTTCCTTGAAAAAAAATTGTGGATAACTCATCCTCTCTTCCTCCCCCCTTTGGAAAAAATCGTTGCCTAGTGGAACTATATGTATATATACATATATAATATACATATAGTTCCACTTGGCCTAAAATATAGTTACTATGTGTATTCTTCAATATAGTAATGTACATACTCTAATTTCTCCAAAAATTGTTTTTGGTTTTTTCCCATAACTCGCTTAGTCTTCAAGCAATCAAATCCATCAAAGAAGTATTTTGTAGTTTTTGTCAAGAGCTTTAAGCTCATCTACATTATCTTTTGTTTCAGATCATAATTTTGAAAAGGTTCATGCTGAAAGGGCTCAAAAAAGGTACTTTGCGCGAACCCTCAAAATATTCAACTGGCCATATCTTACTCTATTTTCATCCTGCAGAAAAAAATGAAACACCGAAATTTTCAGAGAAGAATAGCCTTCAGTTTTGCACTCTAGAAAATTTTGCATGTGATCAATACTTTTCGAGTTATTTCGAAGAAATTGTGATTTTTCGCTGAATTACGTATATGATTTTTTCTCTTCAATCTCAATTTTTCCAAAACTACGTGCTTTCAATTGATGAAAAACTTAGAACTCATTGAAACAACATGAATCAAGTGAAGTAACAACGATTTTTTTCAAAGGGGGGAGAAGAGAGGATGAGTTATTCACAAATTTTTTTTCAACGAAAAAATAGGATTCATCATTATTTCCTTCAAAACTCGGTCAGTTTTGATGCTAGGAACTTTTATAAATAACAAAAATGAAGGCTTTTTGAAGAACTTCAAGAAAGGTCCAATTAGTTTTTCCCAAAAAATACATTGGTTTTTGGTTATTGTACGTAGAAACTTTCCATTTTGGCGTTTGAAAATACCAATGAACTTTCAACAAGCAATTATTCAGTTTGTAGTGAGTTTTCATACATCACGAATAAACGATCGCCTTTGTTTTTCCAAAAGCTATAATTTTGCTTTCTGCAGGTTTTTCGATTAGTTGCACTATTTTCCAGTTATTCGCGAAAAAGGATCTGAAAACGTGTTTTTTTACTGAAAACCGACAATTTCACTCGCGAATAAGTCGAAAAGTATTGCTTTTCAGAAAAAACTTCATTGAACAAAAAGTTCTTTCAATTAGCCAATCTATTGATTTCCGCACTTACTTTCAATAAAAAAATTTTCATCCCCAAGAAGGGGTGGCATCCACCCCCAGGGAGAAAGCAACCCTCGGCACAAGGTAGATTTTAGAATAGAGGGTAAGTAGAACCTATATCCAAATTCTCATACGAATCGGTGCTGTATGGGATAAATACACAGTTTACACTTTTTTCACCGTCATAGACTGGAGTATATTTGAATAAGTGGAAGTTTATGTTCTGGTTTTTCGAATCGTGATATCGTGTATATTTATTTTCCAAAGACACTGTTGTCCACGTTGTGTTCTGATTTGCCATTATGTCAAACTTCACATGATCAGCTCTTGAATGGTGAAGAGGATTTCAACTCACTGTACTGAACAGAACAGAACAGTAGTATATTTCTATACTCAATTTCAAAAATCGATTACTTCCAAGATTATAGGCATATTAGCAAACTAAAACTGAAAAAATATCATTTTTACAAAACCACACTCCAAAACACGCTTTTCTGCATAGTTTCACTTTTGCAAACATGATTATTTCTTATAATAATTGAAATTTGACATGAAAGTGCCGCAAATTGACATTTGTGTACCACAAAGTGATAGTTATGTGCCAAAATTTACACCCCGTTTCGACGATGCAATTTTGTCGCTGCAACTTCTCGCGGCGACTTGTCGCTGCGAGATATGTCATCTAGCTGTCAGTTTGCATTGCCAATATTAAAAAATAGCACTGAATGTTACCAAGATGAACGTCTACATTATTACAACTGACATATAATTTCATTTATTTTTTATAATTGATATTGTGATTAAATCACCTTATTACTCAACTTGATTCCTCAAGTCTCGAAAAATAATTGAAATGATCAAAATCAATATTCTTCACAATGATACCACCACATATTTGTGGTTTGGGGCAACAAATTCACCATAGAAATAACTAAGTCGCTGCAACTTATCGCACCAAAAAAGATTCATGCAACTCGAAAAACTTGCATGAACACATGCAATTTTCTGGAGTTGCAGCGACAAACTTGCATCGTCGAAACAGGCTATAATAAAATACCCACATACACACTATCCATTGCTAGGCAACGGATCGAATCATTTGAATTTCAACAAACGTCAAGCATTAAATGTTCGTGAAATATTCTTGTCTCATAATCTTTTAAATGAGATTGAACTAAAATGGATAGCGACAGTTCTTAAATTGAAAATACTCCACCAGAACCTAGAGAACAAGTTAATTCGTTCTCATTGAATTTACCACCTTCAACTTTGAAAAAAAATATGAAACTGCATACAAGCAGTTCCTAGAATGGGAGAAAAAATACAAAACTAAATAAAACGAAAATATAATTTTGGCATATTTTGTCCAAATCGAGAAAATCCTCTACTGTATAGTCAATATTATATTCAATGATAAAATCGAATATTTATTGCTTTTCTTGGGCACCATAAAGCTAAGAATGAGTCACTGACATTCAATTCTATTTTATAATAAAGTATTACTTTCAGCAAAAAGTGTGTTGTAGAAGAAGTGTATTGTGTAACACGAGTAGAAATGCAATTTCTCAGTCGTCTGAATTGCAGCACTCGAATTTTTCCATATTTCGTAAAAAAGGATATTTCACAGAATTTCGACGTCCCCCGTTCAGTTCAGGAGTATGAAATTTGGCAATCTCGTTCGGTGTTATAAACAATGACCAAATTTTCAAGAAGTCAAATAATTCCTCGGGAGTCGACAATGAAAGAAGGATTTGATGAAATATATCTACAGACAATAAAGACACAAATAATATTCGCAACACTGAAGACGGAGAGTTAGCAATCGACTGAGAAACCCCAATCTCAAAACGAAAACTCATATCCCGAAATGCATTTAGCACAGCTCCGAGGCGTTTTTCCCGCAATAGATCAAGAATAAATGGAGCTTTCCCAACGCTATTTTCTGGAGTATTAGAAACTGTAGCCAGCGGTCATCCACAAACTAGCAAGTGTCAGCCGGACCCCACCAACTAGTTATTTATCACCGTCTCGGAGGCAGGATCATTAGCTGCATCACGCCAACGGTCAACCAGAAGTTAATAAAGCTATCAAGGCACACTTACAGGATTTTTATTCTTCCGTGTAGTCAAGTCGAGATGTAAATATAGTTTGAATTATTTGAGGAGGAAGAAAT
The DNA here is from genome assembly GCA_032362365.1 of Zygogramma bicolorata. Lineage (NCBI taxonomy): Eukaryota > Metazoa > Arthropoda > Insecta > Coleoptera > Chrysomelidae > Zygogramma > Zygogramma bicolorata. The sequence goes on from JAVJAQ010001667.1 coordinate 1,122,652, forward strand.
GTCCTGAAATCCTTTTTTTTTATAAACGTCGTCACTGAAAGTATAATTTTTGACGCATGCTGTCAGTGTCTAAAATGCCATTTTATGACACTGGTGTTAAAAGTAAATCAATTTTAGCACTAGTGCTAAAAGTGATTTATTTGTAAAGAGAATATAAAAACATCATTCAAAATGCAGTGTTTATTCAATTGAACGTACAATTAGTGAAACTGCAATTATGATAAGAAACTCCATGGCCGCTTCAAAAAAGCCACAAGCTTGTAATATCTGCTTATGTCATGATTATTTATGTTCATCATCAACTTGAACATAGTAATTCGACCAAAGCGTTGACGATTTCCATATTTTGGACTTTTCTTCAAAGTATGCAAGAAGCACTTTTTCACTGGCCTCCTTGCCACTGACATTTTTCTGATCACACTATTTCAAGAAACGATCGTATGAAAACTAGAACTGTCGCTTCGACTTAATAGGCAATAATTCAAAAGCAGCTTTATTGGCAGCTTCTTCAATTTCCGGCGGTAGAAATTCATTTTCTGGATCACTTTCTATCGAGGAACGAAGAAACGAAAAAGAATAATTTGTGATTTATTGACGTCAGTTGTCATTAAAGACAAATCAACAAATTCTGTTTCTGATTACCTTGGCAACTTGTTTCATGAATAGATTAGATGAAATTTGATTCAAAACTGATAATCTCGGGGCTATTATTCTATCAATTAATAGATGTAAAATAGATATGCGTTGATTTAGACTTTTAATGGTGTTCGTTATACCTGCTAAAAGTGATTTTATTTTGTTTGAAGGAATGAAACACTCCGCCTTCGGCGTCGTGTCTCAAACCTCCCTTCTTACAAAATAAAATATCACTTTTAGCACTTATATCATAAATAACTATTTTGGGGTTCCTCTCCTACGGAAGAGAAAAAGAAAAAGCTTTGAACTCTTATAATATCTGTTTTCAGGAAAAAAATGGTATATTTGCCCCGATACTCACCTGCAACTGAGTGGAATTGTACTCCGAAAAAATGCTTATTCCAATGAATTTGTTAATGAAACCATCCAAAAATTCGATAGGGGTTCGTATGGAACAAATACCAATATTCAACTAATTCCTCAGATAAAAATGATCATTCCATACATCCAAGTTTTATCTAAAAAAAACCTTTCCTGGTTTTCTGACTCCGTGTTGGGTTAAAAAAAAACAAACGAAAGTATAGCTAATAGATTCAATGTAAAAACAATATTCAAAACAGATAACTCGATGATATCCATTCTGAGTCGGAATAAACCTTCAAATGCGGAACAGAATTCAAAACATTGGGTCTATAGTATCCCATGTGGATTAGGATTAGGAGAATATCAGACGGATATTCAAACAACCACATCATTGCCTTATCAGACAAGAAACTCTCCAACAAAGCACACAAATGAGGAGGTGAATCATAAAATGTCAGTTTGGAAAGGAGACTCCGATGTCAAACTCGATCAAACATTTTTGAAAGTCGTAAATAATATATTTTTAAGATTCTGGTGAAAAGGATGAACTTCTTACTGAATACACCAAACATTATCCTGCTGCGTGGATTCTTATTTCGAACAACGTTCAGTTTTATTTTGCGTAAAAACATCATATCATTGCTATCCAATTATGAGAACCTGTTTTTGGTAACGTCTATGAATGACATACAAACATTAACAAAGACGGATCTTCTTCAGATATTTCGTATTCTTTTAATATCGATTTGAAGACGAAAAAGCCGGAAAAACTTCCACATTTTCAGGAGCAGAAAAATTATATTTCAAGCTACTTCATTTCAACCAGTCATGAAAAATGGGTGTGTCATCGATATATCAATTCAATCGTAGCACGCAGCAGAACATAATTGTTGGTACTGTTTGAATTTCATTATTTTGATGAATTCTTTCTTCGTAGTTTTTTTGGATTCCTAACCAACTACAAACTGGAAAAATTGAAATTGTAATTGGGATTTTTACAAGTGTAGAAGGACAGATTTTTATTTAATTCATAAATTGAGCAGAGAAAATGATTTTATTTATGCCTGTCACCTGCCGTATCATATAGGTAGAGGGATGTGCATTCAAGATACTCTTTTTTTCTGTTTGTAAGTGAATCAAGAGAGAGTATTAAATTCTGCTTTTCCTATTGAACCAGGTATATGTTTGTACCATCCTAACATTCCAATTTGGTATCATGGTGATCTTACTGATGATTAGGAAAACCGTTCTAGTATGTAAATGCAGAAACCTCAGTTTCTATCTGACAAAATTTCGTTATTTACAAAGGAATACATTTTCAAAACTGATGAAAATATAATCAAAATTATAATGGTAAAACTAACCTGTTCAAAAAAGTTGTATGATTCACTTTCAGAAAATGTTTCCCATATTTGGCAGCATTCAATCAAAAAATTTGGAGAAACGATAGCTGTTGCACTCGATATTTCAAAAGCGTTTGATCGAGTTTGGCATCGGGGTCTCTTCTAAACTGCCCTCTCATGGTTTTCCTCCTCAGTTTTAAGCTTTGTTGAGGAGTTTCCTGTCTGATAGGTCTCTGTATGTGGTTGTTGATGTAGATTCTTCCAATAAATGCAGATGTTCCACAGGGTTCAGTTCTGGCGCCCACTTTGTTTCTGCTTCATATCAATGATTTGCTCGAGAAAACATATTTTTCAGTACATAGTTTTGCGGACGACATTAGACAAGAAACATTCACGTCAATAAAATTAACGATGACTTGGTAAAAATACTATTCCTACAAAGTCAAGTATCTCGATGCTAGAAATTACGATCGGTGATAATCTCACATGGGAATACCATGTGAGATCGATCGCTATTCTATTTAGAGAAAGGCACTCCGTCTTGTTGGTGATTCTTCGCTCACAGACTCGCTCACTTTATTGGAACATCGTAGAAGGGTCGGAGAATTGTCTCTCTTCTATAGATATTTTCACGGTCGGTTCTATTCTGAATTGTTATCAATCGTTACATCCTTAGCCATATCTACACGGATGACTCGACGAGTACAGAATTCCCACCCCTTTGATGTGAATTTGAAGATCTGTCGAACCTCTCTTGCTCAGGGATCTTTTTTCAATAGGACAGTTGATCTTCGGAACTCCTTGCCGAAAGAGGTGTTTCCTGAGGCTTACAAACTTCAAAAATTCAAAGTGAATATTAATTCGTATCTCCTCCTTTGATTCAGGCGGTGTTCTTTGAACGTCACAGGGCTTTCCTTTCGTGTGAATCTGCATATAAAAAAAATGCATCTGTAATCCAACGAGTAGTTTTTGTATTTATGATTTGTCCCGTTTCTGATATTAATGATGTTCTCTTCTGATACAAGTTAGATAATTGTAAGAACTTGTGAATCGACAGTTGGAAAATGAAGAAATATCATTATCATTATCAACATTTTTCCCATTACCATTTCAGGTAGACTTTCAATATGCGTTCACAACACTTGAACTGTTTGAGTGTCGTTATTTTGCGGTGGATAGATTCTTTCTTCGTAGTTTATTTTTGGGGTTCTCAATCTACCAAAAAAAAAAAAATAAGAATAAATATTGGAATCTATACAAGTGTAAAAGGGCAGATTTTCAATCTACCTCGATAAGTTGCTGCGTCTTTTGAAGACAGTTCTTTCTGAATGGAACACATTCTATCAGTCAGGAACTTCTCTTATTTCTCAAATTTGCCCATCAATAAAATACAAGAACTAATATTTACCAAAAAAAATCATTTTTGACGTTTCGGAAACCAAATCTGTATCCGTTATCAAAAAACTTTCACAAATATAATTTTTCAGATTCATTTTCTTATGAAGTTCAAAAAGTTGAGATTTGACATGTCTCTCAAGACTGGCAGCCAGGCGCGATCCATATAAACTGAACTGCTTAAGATGCAAGCATCCGCAGAAAGCGTGATGAAAGCAGACTCCTTCAACTTTCGTCTCCTACTAATTCTCTGCCTTGCTATCATTTGAGTGTCATTGCATTCTACTGTATGATCGGCAGTTAGAACGAGTTCTGATGATTCAGAACCACCAATCTGTCTGTTCTTGACGTACATCTTGTGTTCACTTTTTCGCACTTCAAGAGTTCTTGACGTTTCACCGATATATTCTTATCCGTACTCACGAGAAATTTGATCAATACTAATTTTTCAGAAACCTTCGCATACCGATATTGGAATTCATAGTTCCTCTATTCATCCATATGAACAACCGTATACTCCTTCAGTAGATGTTAGGAATATATGACATTATTCATTGCGACGTAGAACGAAACCCCTATCCAAATTTCGTGAAAGCCCAAGAGATAAATCGAGAACACGAAGACTATGGAAAACCGCAGCCCTAGTTTCTCCATACCGAGCCAATTAAGCACTTGAAATATTAATTTCCATCCAATTTGAAAACCGAATGTTTCAACGTTAATTTTGGCATACTTCGTTCCCATCGAAATTCCCTCATATATATTCTATGCCTGAATTTATCTACTTCAGACTAACAATCAAAGTGTCGTTTGCGATATACAGGTTATTTATCTAGTACAAAGTTGGTGATTACGAGTGGATGTCTGATAAATGATGATTGGGAAATAACAGCAACGTTGCAGCTATGTCGAAAGATAAAGCAGACACCGACGCCTTGATTAATGTTGAGCTACACGCAAATCATATTAACATATTGGATGTACCATTGGGATAGATACAAGTATCAAGGGCGTAGTTATTCGTTGGTTGCCACTCAGCAAACAGTAATAATTCGAGGGAGGAATAAAAGACTATTGCCATTTTTCGATTTTTTGAAGTTATATTCAGCTCAATCGAATTAACATAACAATGTGGAGACAATTATCAGAAATAATTTCACAGAAAATAAAATGAAGGGCAGGTATCGATTAAAAAAAAAGTTCTAGCTCACTCCAAATTCTTGTAACTTCTTATCTTGTTAAAAGAACTCTGCCATTAGAAAATTCCATAGATTGACTACCACATTATCCTTGGTAGACAGCAAGTAATACGTATTGATCCGAATTAATTTGATAATCTCAAATTGAAAACACGTATACCACAAGATCCTATCTCGGGTCCAGTGATCTGTACGCTATATGTAATGAAGAATTGTTGAATATATCAAACTTTGTCAGATCTATTCGTAAGCAGATGACACCTGAATGATGATTCTTCCACTAGAAGAGGCCATTGATGACCGTTTTGAACGATACGTAATGATACTCAAAAAAGTGTATCAGTCTCGGACCTGTGTAGCATTGTGTTTCATCAGGTCATTGTTTATTTCCTGTGGTTTAGAGAATATTTTTAGTATTTCCAATTGAACTTAATCAACATCAGGTGACAAATCATTCTCTGTAATGTTTTTTGGAATGAACTCTCATAACTGAAAATTTAAATTATGCGTTGTGAAAAGTATAAATGGTATACAGAAATGTACTGGAAAATTATAATTAGTTTCTTCGTAAAAATCTTCAACCTGTTTAATGATTTCAAACTCATAAAAATTAAGGAGCATATAATTTATGAATGGAACTTTATTTTTATGAAATGAGGGGTCAGAATGAAGTAGAATGAAATGATGAGTGATGAATCATGTTTTGTTAGAGTCGAACGTAACTCAACAATATTACTTGCTAGTTTTCGATAAAACTATATTTGTTCATCAATATAATTAGATGTGAATAGGATTATAGGCCCAAATCAATCCGATATCCAGCAATGTATAACGTTTATGAAATGTTAAAAACAATACTAGTATCGTCTCATCTTTCTCCAGATCAACGATATTGTTAGTATCTAATAAAGTTTTCAATTTGTCTTGGATTCAGCTATTTTCCATCAGTGAGTTGAAATTGGTAAGGTCGTTTTTCTGTATGAACTATTCCAATTCGATCTAACTGGCAGAAAATAACTGAAGATAAGATAAACTCACTCGCTATGTTTCATTCATTTTTCAACTACTTCAAATAGTTCATTACGTATTTGTCAGCTGTTAGGTTAAACGTTAATGATAAGTATTTTTATATAAAATATAAATCATATAACCACATAATTTGTCTCTGAAACTACACTCCATAAACTGTCACAAAAACGTATGTGGTTGTTTTACAAATAAGAAAGTGGCATCGATATTCAGAGGTATTCCTAGACCAAAACATACGATGGTCTGATCATATAATACATGTCAACAAACGCCTAAGAACACTTATGGACAGCTTTTATTCTCTGAAAGACATCCTCTCCAGAAAAAACCTGGAAATGATCTAAATCAATCCAAGTCAATCCTGTCTTATTGCATCACAATATGGGGGTGAGCCTTCAACAACACAACATTGACGAACAACCTAAAACACACTATTAAAAATCATCCTGAATGAAAAATAAACGTTTTTCCATCGATGAGCTATATAAAGAAGCAAATATAATAAATGTCAAACTATTATACACTCACCAATGTTTGAAGAGAATGTTCATAAATCAAGAGAAATTCAACCAGATTAGTACTAAGATAAGCAGGTCTACCACGAACATGAATTTTACTATCCAATCCTTTAAAAAAACATTAACACAAAGAACATTATTTTTTTTCGGTCCCAAATTTTTCAACGCCTCACCAATTGACCTAATTAGATTAAAATATTGAAACAGAAAAATATGTTATGTATTATTCTGAGAAATTTTATGATGTATTGAATACAACATCAACCTTGATATACTTCTGTACAAAGGAAAAACTTTTACCATCGTTTTGGCATCCTCTGCCCTATGTTGATCACATCCGGAAGTAAAATATTCAATATCAGAAATCTAATTCATTTAAATTTCTCTGATCGAGCACATGGTAGACAGGAAATCCTGTCTAGGCTAATGTGGTCGATCTCGAAATTTACTCTAAAGAGCAATATGTAAATATTTGATAATCTGTAATCTGAATTCAAGGAAACGAATTGAATTGAATATTTCCCTCATATATAAAATGTCCCATAAGAGCAACGCAATTATCGAAAACTTACAGCGGTAATTGTATTGTATCAAGTCACCATAACAACACATTTGAAACCGTATCGCTAGACGTCAGTAAACAACACAAATAAATGCCAGATAGACTTCAAAAATAGAAAAATATTTCGCGTTTGGGTGAGTACTCCATACAATCTATAGAGGACAGTTTAAATGAACAAAAAATAACATTTCCTTGAGAATTTCTTTATTCGTAAAATATTTCAATGAACTACATTCGTGCATAAAAATAAGCAGATAATTTTGCATTCAAGCGTGATATCTTATACAAATGGCATTCGGTTATTTTCATATTTTGTAAAAGAGCCCCCGTCCTTCGGACTCGGGCACTTTCGCCAATATATGAAAATAAACTTGCAATTTTCAGATATCATGCTTTCTTGCAAAATTATCAGTAGTTTTTATGCACTCGTGCGATTATAACCGAAAATTGAATTGTAATATAATAATATATTAGTTCCTATAATTTTGAAGCCAAAAGTTAGTTATAAGAGAAGTTACTGACTAATTGGACTTGTTCCATCCAAAAGGAACTGTTTTTTTTGACGCGGCAACTTTTTGAAAATCTACCCTTCTACACCTGTATAGATTCCAATAAAGTATGCAGGATGCGCAGCTTCTTCAAAATGATCTGAATGGCGTTGCTGACTGGTGTGAAGCTAACTGCTTGTATCTCAATATAGGCAAATGCTTCTCTATGGTTTTCAGTAAATCACAATCACCAATATATTTTGATTTCAAGCTGAACAACATATTACTTGAAAGGAAAAATGATTGTAAAGACTTGGGTATATTACTGGATAACAAGCTTTGTTTCAACAAACACGCAAATTCAGTAGCTCAGAGGGCGCTGAAGATGCTTGGATTCATCTTAAGATCATCAAACGATTTCTCTGTTTTCACTATAAAAATTTTATACTGTTCCCTGCTCAGATCCATTCTTGAATTTAGTACGGTTATCTGGAATCCATATTATATTAAATATACACAAGTCATAGAAAATGTACGAAATAAATTTTTGAAACATATTGTCGGGAAGTAAGGTAGGAGTTTTTGGTCCTTCCTTGGGGTGTAAGTATAGCTCAGATGGTCTCTGTGATAACCAGGATGAAATCAGTTGGTAAAAAACATAAATATAAACTTTATTGATCACACATTCACTCAAAACGACAATCATTCATTATAAAAACTATACTTACAAAATAAAAACCCAACAACACTGAATTTACTTGCCCTATCGGGCAGAATCGTATTACTGACTACATCTGACGCTGTTTTCAATCAGGGACTTGTTTCCAATTCCCCGACCAAAGGTTTATTTATCAATCTTTTTTTTTTGAATCAGAGCCACGACACTTCTTTTATAACACATTCGATTTACAGAGTGTGATATTTGCCAAAACATTCAGAGTGCATCAAACCATTGTCAACGAATGCTTATATGTACGTCAATGTCGCGACCTGATTCCTAAAAGGTTTTCTATTAAGGCGTTCTATACGACATATGCCCCCCGGTTCTGAATGATGGCCCCCATCATTAAAGATGGAATCTATCATTGGAACTATGAAGAATAGATAGTTTTACAAATACCAACAAACAGCAAATGGCTAGAAATCTAGATACACTCCTAAAATCTCTCCCAAGATGCCCTATTTTCTATCTAAGCAAAATACTGCTCATTTTACATTTTTCATTTCCTCATCCTCTCTTCTGGCCACCCTGGTTGTGGAAATAATTCACCTTGTCTGATGGCGACTGCATTCTTATATGGACCTTTTCGACTTCATCCTGAATACTAAATGGGGTGGACAACTTCAAATCTCCATAACTGTTCTGGCTTCCTGTATACTATCTGGAGAAGACTCTTATGGGAATAAGATACTGGACAACTGACGAAATTGGCTAATCTTTATGCAGCGCTCCCTTGCCTTCTGCTTTTGACTTCTGCAGCCCGTTTCCTCGATAGGTGGCTTGTGTTATATTACCGGAATCACGGCAGATCTCTTTCAGCTTCAAACTCGGGACGTTCACATGGGCATTTTCATTGGTCAGAATATTCAAAGCTCATGGGTTGGGTTGCTTGGTTGAGCTTCTCCCTGGATTTTTCAATGGATTGCATTGATCTGGCATTGATCTGGCGTTTCTCCTCAGCCTCTTGGATTGCAAATGACCTATAACGCTGGACTGGACATTGACAGTAGACTTTGTTCGACTAATCGTCGACTGAAGTTCACAAATAGTCAAGTTGGATTGAGCCTGCTGATCATCCGTCCCGACTCTGTCCCTTTACATACAGCATCACGGATTCTGTGAGATCTTATCAGGTGGTCCATAGATTTGAACTACAGGCTGGCCTCTCCTCCGTTCTCGGGTGGTAGCATCTCTTTGGATACGAGGAGACATTTTACATGAAAACAAAAAATAATGGCAGTAAAAGTTGACGAAATTCACTCATTGGGTAAATGACTATCTATTCATTCATTTTCAATCACGAATTCAGAAACAATTTAATCGGCGATCATACCAGTGATATCAATAACCTACATATTTCCAAAACAACGACTCGAATGTGTCATAACCTAGACCTTGAAAATATTTCGATGAAGTCGTTGGGTAAATACTTTTTACGAACCAATGTAAAATATTTTTCGATTCGGATCGTTGAACTAATTGCTTATGCTTTGTTGACAAGTCAGCAAAAATCTTGATATACGCACGAAAAAACGAGTGGTGATTATTCACTTTCTGTTTCAGGCATGAGTTATTTTGAATCAAAAAATAATCAACAATCATCAGAAAAAATATAAGCTTGATAATCATTTCCGTAATAACGAAGTTAGAAATCGATAGTTCTCTTCAAGAACGAAATTTTCCATTTCTAATATGTTCAATGACCCAATGATAAAGTAACATAAAGTAACAACACATTTACATTACAAATTTTTTTTTTTTCATTTGACGAATCTGAACGTTTCAATTACCGAACTGCAATTCTCATGCAGCTTTCAACTCTTTTTTCCACACTTTTTTCTGTCGTTCAATTGATCAATTACTTCCTTTCATCACTTCGAGTTGCAACAAAATACTATTAAAATATACTTGTTATATCATATACGCCTCAACTTATTTACTCAACATAACAATATAATCTCCATAAACTTTAGGCTAAGCTTTCATGTCGACCCGTAACACCTCTTCCAAGCTCCCCTCAATGACAATGTCCCTCTTTACAACGAGACACAAACAACAATAACTAATTATTTTTCCATAAACTTCAAGGCAAGCTTTCATGTTTAACGGTAACACATCTACCAAGCTCTCCTATATATCAATTTCTCGAGACAACAACAATATAAATACTCTTTTTTTTCGCATCAACTCGAAGTAATATATTGAAATCACTATGATCGACATATAACCAAAGGGCGAATTTTCACGATAATTCATCTACACAATTCGATTTTTTTTTCATCATGCAGAATAATCCTTATTGCTTATGTTAAAATTTGCAACAGAACAGTTATGAATTTATGAATGACTTTTCGGAGAGATCTATGGTTGCAAATCATTGATCCCAACGGATTTTTTTTCCAAAAATTCATATTGAATATAAAAGAATATTTGAGAAACCAGTTGAACATGATTGATTACGTATTCTTACTCGAAAATACTTTTTCATATATCATCTGAACAACAACTATTACTCATAAAAATGTTCACTCGAACATCAATACACATTACATATACACTGTTTCTTCACCTCTGTGAAGCATCAAGAAAAATATTCAACTTATTACAGTCATCTTCCATATTCTTCTCAAAAACAATTAACACTTTGGGTAAGGTCATCTTTCAGCGCTAACACACGCAATTCTTCCAAGAATACCTCCCCATACTCGACAGTTCAGACACAAACTTCCTTTAGTATTTTCAACTCTTCTTGTGACACTCAAAATTTTTTATTATATCAACTTGTTTCTCAAAAAAAAGACCAGTTTTTCCTTGAAAAAAAAATTCACACTACCAATAATGAACTGATATGCAATTAAATTTCGCAAAAAAAATTGAAACTCTTGAGGAAATGGGAACCAAAAATATATAAAATCATTGTTGTGAACCACTACTTTAATTTCGTATTCACACCGTCAAAGATTTTATTTTTTAGCTCCTCACGATATATATGCCTTTCCGAGAGAGCTGTTGCAAATAGCTGTATCTCCACTGGTGGCTAGGCAGTGCTTTCAAGACATATTTCGTAATTTCTCAAGTATGATTGGAAAAATAACTTTATCTTTTCAAAATAAAACCAATCCATAAACAATAAGGCATACTACATATACATCTGATCGATTCGTCAAATTATATTTATCCAGATACAATTTGAAACAAAGAAATGATTATCTTTATCAATCCACATTATTTACGTTACTCATTGAATATATAATTATTTGATTAACTTACTGAATGCAAAAGAATATCTCATAATTATCTGTACTTAATCTTCATTTCATCGATTCTTGAACTAAACACTTATCGAAATATTTTTGCAACTTCATTCAAATTCGATTATGCCCAACAGATATTTTTTCATAAAAAATAATATTCAAAAATCACACAAACTCCTTTATACCAAGCCTTCACGCCACGTGAAGCCATTCAAGCTGAGTCAAATCATTCAGGACATCAAATAATCTTCACTCAAGAATTTTACAGAAAAATTGAAATTTTCAGCCAATAATGACCTATTGAGAGATGAATGAAGTAAATTGTTAGAAAAAATGTTATTTTCAATATTGATCTCAAAAAACTCCCATAAAAAGAACAACACATACATTTCACTCAAAAAAAATATCAATCACACAAATCATACTGAAAATGACCAAAATGAGAAATTAGAATGGCACATTTAACACACACACACATTCTCAAAACAACTGTTCATACGGTTATCACAAATTTTCAGAAAGAAAACTTTATATTACGAAATTTCATGAGGGTACTTTATTGAGATTCATAATGAAGAATGAATCTTCGAAATCGAAGCGAGGCGACCTCCACCATGTCGGGAAGTAAGGTAGGGATTTTTTGGTCCTTCCTTGGGGTTGAAGTATAGCTCAGATGGTCTCTGTGATAACCAGGATGAAATCAGTTGGTAAAAAACATAAATATAAACTTTATTGATTACACATTCACTCAAAACGACAATCATTCATTATAAAAACTATACTTACAAAATAAAAACTATACTTACAAAATAAAAACCCAACAACACTGAATTTACTTGCCCTATCGGGCAGAATCGTATTACTGACTACATCTGACGCTGTTTTCAATCAGGGACTTGTTTCCAATTCCCCGACCAAAGGTTTATTTATCAATCTTTTTTTGAATCAGAGCCACGACACTTCTTTTATAACACATTCGATTTACAGAGTGTGATATTTGCCAAAACATTCAGAGTGCATCAAACCATTGTCAACGAATGCTTATATGTACGTCAATGTCGCGACCTGATTCCTAAAAGGTTTTCTATTAAGGCGTTCTATACGACATATGCCCCCCGGTTCTGAATGATGGCCCCCATCATTAAAGATGGAATCTATCATTGGAACTATGAAGAATAGATAGTTTTACAAATACCAACAAACAGCAAATGGCTAGAAATCTAGATACACTCCTAAAATCTCTCCCAAGATGCCCTATTTTCTATCTAAGCAAAATACTGCTCATTTTACATTTTTCATTTCCTCATCCTCTCTTCTGGCCACCCTGGTTGTGGAAATAATTTACCTTGTCTGATGGTGACTGCATGGTTTTCAGTAGATCACAATCACCAATATATTTTGATTTCAAGCTGAACAACATATTACTCGAAAGGAAAAATGATTGTAAAGACTTGGGTATATTATTGGATAACAAGCTTTGTTTCAACAAACACGCAAATTCAGTAGCTCAGAGGGCGCTGAAGATGCTTGGATTCATCTTAGGATCATCAAACGATTTCTCTGTTTTCACTATAAAAATTTTATACTGTTCCCTGCTCAGATCCATTCTTGAATTTAGTACGGTTATCTGGAATCCATATTATATTAAATATACACAAGTCATAGAAAATGTACAAAATAAATTTTTAAAACATATAGCGTACAAATTAGGATTAGTAGTAGGTGAATATGATTATAATGATGTTAGGAATGCAATATCTTTACAAAGCCTGAAGGATAGTCGTACAATTATATCATTAACTTATCTTTACAAAACAATAGCTGGTAACATAGATTGTCCTGAAGTCCTTTCGCTGATATCATTTTATGTTCCAAGTAGACCAACCAGACAAAATAAGGTATTTTTTGTGCCATTCCATTCAACAAATTATGGTTATTATTCACCCATATCATGTATGCCGAGATTAGGTAATATGTACTCTGAGGAAACTGACTTTTTTGTTAATAATCTGAATTCCTTCAAAAGCCAACTCTGTCATCTATCTCTTTGGTGAAATTCTATTAGTTAGTTAATCATTTTGTTGTTCATTCTTATCTGTAGTATTAGACTATATAAACTTGAATTTTTTGTAAACTAAATTGGGGTTTTCCCGTATATAAATAAATAAATAAATAGATAAATATTAATATTTCTCTTTCAGATTGTGGTAGGTTAGAAACCCAGAAAACTACGAAGAGGAAATCATATTTTATATTTTGAAAGAATCTTCGATACTGCTTTCCAGCTAAAGACTCCATGGAGATGAATCCAACGATATTGGAGCTGAATTTGACTTTTCATTGATTATCGAGAATGTTCTTGTATCGCCACCTCCAATTATTTGTAGAGATAGACCAGCAAATAATTCAACTAAATCTGTTCACACACTTTTCGCTATCTCAGCCATCACTTCACTTTCTGCTGGTTTTGGCACCGGCTTCCCGATCCGATCGACCGTAATAATTCAAATCGAAGACAATAAAAGAAAGAGCACCTTCTGCGTGTGACTTGGATTGCGTCGAACACTCCCGAAGTAAAAATAACACTCGAAACGGCTGACGTTGAAACAACCATTAAAGAGTGGTTCTGTTCACCGGATATAGTTTCGAGAGGGGCTTGTATGACTTGGAGCATCTACAAGTTTCTCTGCACCGGATGGGAAAACTTGGGAAGTTAACACGTGCGGGTGTTGCTCAATTTAAGCTGATCTGAATCTGATATGGTACGGCGCGCAATTTCTTTGTTGGCGGGATGTTTTTGCGGCGTGTACACTGAGAGAGCTCATTCGAATTAATAGTATATTGAAAAGCTTAACATTCATGGACGACTTCTTCTACGAGGTGAACAATACTTGTTCCGTAGTTTCGTGGGTTTGTAACCCACCACAATTTGAAAAAAATAAGAATTGATATTGGATTCTATACAAGTGTAGAAGGGCAGATTTTTAATCTACCCCGAAAAGTTGCTGCGTCTATTGAAAAACAGTTCTTTCTGGATAGAACAAGTCCAATTAGTCAGCAACTTTTCGTAAAACTCAAATTTGCCTATCAAAAAAATAATAAGAACTAATATATATATGAAAATACTTATCGTTAAAGTTTCGGAAACTGAATCCGCTTCCGTTCTCGGAACTAATACGTAAATTCCTGTTAAAATGCAAAGATCTCTTGTTGGCAATCTTTGTGATTGAAATTTGTCAAATATTTCAAATCTGACTTAACATTTCGTCGTTCAGGAAGGGCAGCCATCCGCGATCCATATCAAGCGAACTCTTGGACTTCACCAGACAGCACAATGAAAGCAGATTTCTTCAATTTTCGTTTCCTGTCATTGCTCTCTTTCGTCAAAATTCTAGTGTCGCTCCATTCTACTGAGTGATCTCCATCGGCAGTAAGAATGTGTTCTGATAGTTTAGAACCACCTATCTGTCTGTTCCTGATGTACATCTTGTGTTCACTTTTTCGCACTTCCAATGGTCGAGACGTTTCACCAATATATTTTTGACCGCACGAACAAAGAATTTGATAAAGATAATGTTTTGTGTTTTCCGTTATATTATTTGGTTTGGTATGTGTCAATATTGACCGTAAAGTATTTGTGGTGTTCTAACATTATACCTGTTTCCGATCCGTTTTATCTTTTCAGACAAACGAGGGACATAAGGTTTAATGTTTGATACAGGTTGTGAATTCTGTGTAGGTTTTATGTCTTCATTGTGGACTGTGTACAGATTTTCAATTTCTGTCAAAGATTTTTCTATGAATTTTTCTGGATATCCATTTTCTTTCGATACTGATTTTATGAAGTTCATCTCTTCATTGATTCTTTCTCGTGAGTTACATACAATTTTTTTTGTATCATAAAGGCATTTTACTATACACTTGTATATATTCCAATAATAGTTCTAATTTTTCACAGATTATGGTAGGGGACAAACCCAGGAAACTACGAAACAATTATTGATCCACCACAAAATAATGACGTTTAAACAGTACTTAGAAACAATACTTAGTTTATTAATTAATTTTGAAAAAATCGCGAATAACTTTATTCAGAAAAAAATGGTGTTCAGTAAGGAAATATCATTTTTTTACAGTTCCGGAAATTACTCTGCCATTTTTCGCAAGCTTTTCGCAACATTCTGGGTATATTTCATTTTTGTGTGTTGTATCAAAATATGACACAGATGAGTACCTAACTCATCCATATTTCTACCAAGTGGGAATTTTAACACAACATACTCATTAGTGAATCTTTCCAGTTCAACTCACCTCTTTAGAATAGGGGTTCAACATTGATCTATATACAGTGGGTCCCAGCTAAAACTTTTCATCCCGCTAATCTCCGAAATTGTGAAAAAAAAATAAAAATCACTCAGACCCGTCGATTTTTATTTCAAGGGAGTTAGGTTAGGTTAGGTCAGAAGTGAGTGGGTCTGTTCGGCCCTCCACTGCAACCAACAAGGGTTTATTGTGGCTCACACCTATTCAAACTCGACCAAATAAACCCAGCTTCTCAACGAAGCCGATTAGTTTGTATGGTGAGTGATCTTTCAGGTCAGATGGTAAGAGTGAAACCTTGCCAAACTCTGAAAACCTGATTCGGTCCGCAGCGGGGCAGGCACAAATTATGTGCTCTGCTGTTTCATCATTTTCCAGACAGAGACGACACAGGCTGTCTTCTGACAGTCCGATTCTCTGCATATGATGATTCAAATGACAGTGACCTGTGAGAAGGCCAGTTAGACATCGTAGTTCGTCCCTACTGTAGTCCAACAACTGTTTGGTTTCCGACTTCGAAGGGTGAATAAACGCCTTGGAATGAGCCAAACCTGGAAGATTTTGCCAGAAGTCCATAAATCTTCTCGCCATCCAGGTATTTAATGTTTGTTTGGCAAAGCCTAAGGCGATGACAATGACAGGTTCTGGTCCGATGAAGCTGCTTGCAGCACCCTCCTTTGCAAGGGAGTCAGCAGCCTCATTGCCTTCCAGGCCAGTATTTCCCGGAATCCAGACCAGAGACAATTTGTTGAATCTTCCTATTGAGGAGAGTCGTTTTTGGCAATTTGTTACCAGTTTGGACGTTGATCGGTAAGAGCCAATAGGGCCACTGGATCTAGTAAGCTCCGCTTACACGGGTACGGACATTGGGTGGAGCTAATCGGAACGATTACCCAAAAATTGACCAATGGCATTGCACTTTAATTTGTTTAAACAATTTAGAAAAGAAGAAGACAAACTGTCATTTTTCAAATTGACGTGACATTGACATTTTGATGCTCGATGCAAAATGTAAACAATTGGCAAGGGTTTTCGACTAAAATTTTGGGTGTTTCCTATGGATATCTGACTAATTTTAATTTCCTTTTAATTTTTCGAGTTGAATAATTTTGTATGTGCACGCTATATTGACAATACCGCAAGTAATATTTGTAACGTGTGGCTAGAGGAATGTTGAAACAATACGAGTTCTTTAGTACAGTTCATATTTTAGGTCGCTAGACATTAAATTCGAGTAGATTCTGAAGAATTTCCTGGAATTTTCAAAAAAAAGATAAACATGATTTGAAAATTTAAGCAGTGAAGTAAGTACCTTCTTTGTCAAACAATAATATTTGGCAATGAAATGTAGAGATGGAGTTCACAATGTAATGGATTATTTGGCTTGTTTGTTTTCAAATTTAAACTTCAATTCACTTTTCATAAACATATATTCAACAATTGACTGTAACAACGTGTTTTCGCCCACCATAGGCGGATCAATCACACGGGTATGAAACGAAAAGGGTTCAACATTGCCGCCCCCGTTGAAAGGCTGAGCGTTTCAAGAAGAAAATAAATAAATTGTTCATGATGCATTAACATTGATAGGCAGCTTGCATAGTTTATTTATCGCGCGTTTCACTTCAACATTTTGAGTTCATAGATGCTACACGTACCAACTGGTCTGCGCCGAGATGAAGTTTCAAAATCCGTCCTAAAGGCCAATTCATTGGAGGAGTATTTTCACCTTTTAGTAGGACCATATCACCAACTTTCAGATCAAGACTTCGATCGGTTTTCCACTTGGATCGTTGCTGTATAGCGTTGATAAATATTCGTTGCCCCAACGCTTCCAAAAATGCTGTATTTTTTGTTGAAAGTGAGGTAGTCGATTTGAAATTACATCTTGAATATCCAACTGTGGTATGGAAGTGAGTACTTCTCCGATAAGGAAATGGGATGAGATCACAAAGATCGTTGGATATGGAGTTAAAGGTCGGGAATTTAAAATAGCCTCTACCTGAACAACACAGACCACGTTAATTATTTTTGCTCAACAAGCATACACGAACACGAAAGGCGAGTTCTAAAATTCAACAGTAACTTCCGTTAGTTCTATCACCGATGCCTCTCTCTCTGTTTGTCGTTCGTCACAAACAGAGAAAGAGAGGCATCAGTGACAGAACTGATGGCAGTTACTGTTGAATTTCAGAACTCGCCTGAACTCAAACACTTCTTCTTCTCATATTCTCCGAATTCGTATAAACAAATCATCCTACAATGCGATTGGCCGATTTTTGGGTGTCTTCTGGGATTGGCCAATTTACAACAATTTTCGCCAGGGCCTCGCCCATTGTCCGTACCCGAGTAAGCGAAGCTGACTAGATCCAGTGACCCTAAGAGCCAATGGCTTTCAGCGCCGCTTGACTGTCCGAGAATATTTTTATTGACTTGTGTGTGAGGTTGGATTCTGCCAATTTCTCCGCACACAGTTCAATAGCATTTCAAGGGAGTCACTCTCACAAAACACATCATCATTGTGTTGTCAACCCCCTCACCCCCAGCACCCCCTACTTCCGAATTTTCAATGGGACTACTATCTTGTGATACATCAGTTTGAAGGGAATTCAATTCCGAATACATGGGTGTACTGAAGTTTAGAATCGATCGATTATTGTTGAAGTTTTAATGAAAACTAAGTTGCATCGAGTTATTTTTATTTTCCATCACCTATAATGTTATGTTCGATGAAAGGTTCAAAATGTGAACTCTCAGGTTTCATACAGTAGTATAAGCGATTTTTGAACTGTCGTCGCACATTTTTAAACATTTCTGGAGTCACTGCACGACACTCCATAACAATTCTCCTGCGTAGATCATCAAGAGATTTTGGCTGTGTGATATAAACTTTGGATTTCAAATGACCCCATGAAAAATCTAATGGTGATAAATCACTAGATCTGCCAGACATTCTGTTGGTCCTCGCCTAATTTCGTTTCAAGTATTTCTCGTTCCCCCAAGTTGATTTTATGTTTAGCTGTTTTTATTCCCAATGGTTGGATGCCACTATCAAGGAGGAAAGTTGAACTGGGAAGACTTATTTCGAAGTAGGTTGTCTTGAAATCAACACTTGGTAGAACTATCGATGAGTTATCCATGCCGATGGAATAGTGATATTTGTTTATTTGAGTAATTTTTTCGGCAAAAATTTGTCATTTTGCGATCCCACAAAATTCACACTATATTCTTTGATGTCGAAACTACCTAAAACAATTGGCGATTTTGCACGGCTGTTGAATAGTCCAAAATCATGTACATTCCGACTGTTGTACAAGCACTAGTGATAGTACAAGTGAATATTTTTGCGAGTACTTGAAATTACTTCACATATATGGAATAGAAGAAGAGTATTCTTACAACTGGAGAAATATGTTCAATATGAAACAGTTATGGTTCATTATGATGAAAGTGGTATAGTATCTGCCCATTGCGGAATACACCTGAAATTTTCAGCATATCATGGAGATCATTTCATTAAAAATGCTCCCTATTGCATCACGTTGGTTTTCCTTTCTTTCTTTTTCCTCATAACTTTTCTCTCCTGGTTCAATGATAGATATTTATTTTTCTTTCAATGTCTGCCCAATAACATTTCTTTCCTAATTGCCAAAAAACGGAGAAAAACTTCCAAAAATCCAATAATATTCTTGGGGGTATATTTGGGAACCCATTGATGTTGAAACTACCCTGCATTCCTCCTGATTCTTTTCCGAATCACAAATTCCGAAATCAACCTGAGTTATAGATAATAATAATATAATAATTATTTGCCATCCAATTTGGAATATACAATAGTCATAGGTAACGACGAATGAATATGGGGTCCCCATAGAGGGATAGATTTGTACGTGAGTTATATCGTACGAAAATACCATCGATTATAAAGAATTAAATATGACGATGAAGTTTTCTTTAGTATGAACAAAGCACGAAAAAAATTATAATGCATTTAATATCACATTAAAATCACATTTAGTTAATGAAAATAGAGAACATTCAAGTAAGATAATGAAACAATCGCAATAGGTACATTGCATCATACATCACTCAAATATCAATCGAAAAAACATTTTATTTTCAGAAATGAAAACAAAAAAAAATGAAAAAATTCAGCTACAAGAATTTTATAATTAATATTAATAGATAACATTCAAATTATATAATAAAACCATTGCGATAGGTACATTGCACAAACATCATTCAAACATCAATCAAACAAGCATCCTATTCTCGAAAATGGAAACAAACAAACGATGGAAGAATCAAGCTATATATTATACAGTTCACAGACTCGTTCACTTCATTGGAACATCGTAGAAGGGTCGGAGACTCGTCTCTTCTATAGATATTTTCACGGTCGGTGCTCTTCTGAATTGTTATCAATCGTTTTACCCTTGACAATATCTACACGGATGACTCGACGAGTACACAATTCCCACACCTTTGTTGTGAATTTGGAGACCTGTCGAACCTATCTTGCTCAGGGATCTTTCTTCAATAGAACAGCTGAGCGTTGGAACTCCTTACCGAAAGAGGTTTTTCCTGAGGCTTACAGTCTTCAAAAATTCATAGTGAATGTTAATTCGTATCTCCTGCTCTTGATTCACGCGGTGTTCTTTGAACATTACGGGGCTTTCCTTTCGTGTGAATCTGCATATAAAAAATACATCTTTTACGAACATTTATACATTGTAGTAATATGTATTTTTCACATCAACATATTCTGTGCTCTGAGCAAACTTAAGATCCAAGATGGAAGCTTATTTTTGAACATATTGTTGCCAACGATAGTTCTAATATCTGCTGGAGTAAAATTATACAGCTGAGGAGCTAAGTATGTATAACACTTTTTTGAAGTATTTTTTCGTGATTTTGGCACATAGGTTGTATTAATTTTGTGGCGAAGGAAAGAGGTGGCATCAGGAACGAAAACTTTCTCCCAGTGTACCCTCCCATGATACGAATCCAATAGGTAGGCGTCCCGTCTCACCGGTTTCTTTGTTTCCCAAGTTTCCGCATTATCCAGCACGTTCCCGAGGGCGCAAATCCTTCTTTTTGTTGCATGAGCCGGTCCATGCGGGCGCCTCAAACACCTCCAGGAGCGCACTTTGAATCTCAAACGAACTCTAACGAACCGATTATTTTTATAAGATAAACTTATCCCTTTTCCTGCCACCGCCACACGCTGAATAATTCATGGCAAAAATGAAATAAAGGCGGAGGGAGATGACTGACAGCGCTGGCAAACACGGAATTTTTGGGTGGATATGCGCGAAATGTTCAAAAATATAGATCGTAGATCCCCCTTTTATTTTATGAACGGGTTAACTCAAAAAATTGAATCTTGAGTTAATTGAATTGATGCATGAACTTCATGATTTGAGGAAATGAACCGAGTTCAGTTTAGAAGATGGTCGGAATCAAGATGTATATATTCCTGGTGCGATCTCCGATTCGATATTGTTTTGTCAAAAACTCTAGACACGATCAATCACATCGACAGAGTTTACTGCGATTTCCAGTAGATGGTACAAGAATCGAATTCTGTCATCTTTTGACATTGTTCTGACATTAGCATTCGAATTGTACCCGGTTTTCCATAATTTCACAGTTCTTTTCAACCAGCTATTTGCTATTTGTCGTTTGCAGTTTAATTCTGTACCGTAGTTTTCTTAGTTATTTGTCGTTTATCTACCGTTGCTTTCAATTATTAGTCGCTTTCCGTATGTTTCCGAATGTATTTAATTTAAGTGTTGTTTTAAATTTAGTCGTTAATCGTTTTCCGTTTGTTTACCATTTAAATTAGGTGTTGTTCTGAAAAGTGTTTCATAATGGATATTAAACCCTTTTGTATTATTTGTGGACAAAATAATCAATCATCTATTCATTTATATCAAGTTCCGACGGTTAGTGCAAAACATTCAATACGTGTACGGCTCATCCAATTCATTTTGGCACAGAACTAATAACGTATATGCCCAGCAATCTCTGTGAAGTATACTAAGATAATAAGTCACTTATCTTACCTATTATATGTGTTCACTGTGTTGAAATTTATTCCTAGGTGTTTTTTTTTTCGTCACAGTCCAGACTACCAGTGTACAACTGGAAAAGTATATGAGTTTGTGCCAAGATGGATTTGATAAGCTGTAAGCAAGTCCAAGTGGTCAATAAAAAGCGAGATTATTCTGACGCTGATTAAAACAAAGTTCATCTTTCTCAGTGTTCACTTCGGAAAAAGTTATATTTGTGATATTTGCTGATTGCTTGGCAGAATTTTCCAGTTTAACATATTCCAAATTCCAGCATTAGTGACATTGGTTATTACATGCCCAGTAGGTACTTTTTTCCATCTCTGTGGTCCAACTCCACTACCTCTCACGTCGATACCGATATTTCGAAGACTCTCATCAAATCTAGATACTTTCAGTACCGGATAGGAAGAATTTCTATTAATTTTGGTATTAATTTCTCATAACTATAACATATATATCAAAAATATGAAGCAAATGCAGCTATCTGTATTTACTTCTAAA
The DNA here is from genome assembly GCA_032362365.1 of Zygogramma bicolorata. Classification (NCBI taxonomy): domain Eukaryota; kingdom Metazoa; phylum Arthropoda; class Insecta; order Coleoptera; family Chrysomelidae; genus Zygogramma; species Zygogramma bicolorata. The sequence goes on from JAVJAQ010001667.1 coordinate 1,145,058, forward strand.
CGGAAACAAGAAATTGAAGAAATAGGCAAATTAAACATCGAAGATATAGCGAATTCTTACGTAGCAACTCGTGCAATTTTAGACAGAACTCGTGTATCTTCATCCTTTATTTTGTATAGTGTTGAAAAAAGAAAGTAATAAACTGATTCTGCACGGGTTCCTCCGAAATGAATCGCCAATAGAAAATTCGTCAGAATCAATAATGTCATGTGTCTAGAATTGCTGCTTGGCGCCATCTGTGAACAAATTTCAGGAATGTGAACTTCTCCCGATATCATTATCAAGTGAGCCGTAGGTCTAGCGTTTTTGACGAAAACATCAACATTGTACTGGTATAGAAGTCATTTCACCAGGAATATATACATCTTGCTCGGAATGGTTACCTTGAACTTTTTGACATAAGAAAAGCTTATCGGATATTTTACGCCGGACATTTTCGAACACAGTAACGTCGATAACACTACAAATAATTATCATTCTCTGTCGTATATTCAGTATTGAAGCACGTTTAGTTTTGTATATCTTTTGCTTCAAATAGCCCTCCAAAAAGTCAAGAGGTGTCGAATCTGGCATATTCAAATACAGTTCCCCAGTTAAATTTTGTTCAATTGAGCTTTTCGAAGGTAGTTCACGTGGTCCTTATCTAATTGTTAAACCGAAAACCAAATGAGAATAAGCTGAACAATGATGTTCGCTGTCGTACTACATTTTTTGTCATTTTTGATGAACAAAAAATAACTCATCAAACCTTATCGAATTGATGGGATTGCCATATGGCAGCGAAAAACGAATATTTCTAGAAATACTGACATCAATGAGTTTGTATTTAGGTGTTGATGATTTTGTATTACATTCTCTGTTGATTACTAGTCAGTTCATTATTTGGAAACACTTTCAAAAATTGCATTTAGGAAATCACTGTAAACCAAGATCATTTGTGTGCAAGAAAGATGTTTGTAGGATTGGCAAGTAACACAGTCAATATCTATTCATCTTTAGATTCGCACGAAAATAATTCGAAGAAACTCGTAAAGAATGTTATGGAGTTTTTGAAACAGATAGTTATTCTGATGATATATTCGACGATTTTTCTACAGAGGGTTACAAAACGTGAGTGGTTGCTCGGTATAGGAAAAAATCCTTTTACGATTCGAAGTCGTTTTCCATAAACGAAATTCATGCTTACAAATTGTCATACTCTTCCTTTAACTTTCAATGGACCAACAAGATCAACATATTTTGAAAACCTCCTAGTGTGCCGCAAATTACAGAAAAATATCCAAGAATGAGTACCAATGGAATTATGATGCACATTTTGAATATTTGAAAAAACAAGGCTTTCTGAAACTTTTTCGAGATTTTTATGTTGAATGATATCTGAAAACAGTGTTTTCAGTAAATTTCAGAAATCTTGATAGTTGCACCATAGTATCATTCTCAGAAATGTTCCATAACCAATATTCAATATTGAGGGCTCCACTGAAGTTTGTACAGAAGATGCATAATTTTTTATTTTGAATCACTTATTTCAGTTATCACCATCGTTATAACGTATAAGGAAATATAAATAGGCATGAAAATATTCAAATTACTGTTCGAAGTGAAATGCAAGCAATGCAATCGTACGAAAACAATGGTGTAAGATATCGTGTTTGAATTGTTGTGGAAACCGTTATATGGTAAACGTGCTACATTCATATACAGGTTCGTGTGAATCAGTCAGAAGTTAGTTTTGCATCAGCTTTTCATCAGTAGAAAATTCGGTTTGGAACTCACCTATAATATATATCAGATCACTTCAAATTCATCTGTTATTCAAAAAAGGTAAATTAACTTATCATACTTGAATGAAACTAATATTATGTATACATTATTTTGTTATAGACGTGCGGTATGTATTTTTTATATTTTAAATTGCTGAGTATATCAATGATATAAATCTATATTATAGACCAAAATATAACAAACAATATAATAATGAACTCAGAGCTTTCACTTCCTTGATCTCCGCTCGCGTAAAATCCAGTTTTGATTCAGAATCTTATCATTTTGTGTCTCTGAGGTGACATTTCCTATCGGTCAGTGGTGACTCGTTTTGTTAGTTTGAATTTCCCTCCCCTAATTTTCCAGTTCCATATAATATTTTATGGGCTCGGATAATAACTGGATGAAAAATACCTTTTGATCATGATGTGGCGATAATGAAAATTTGTGAAAAAAATATTTCGGACATATTCGAATTTTCCCAATGGGGTTATAAATCTCTGCATGAATTTTTTTTTTTCAGTTCTGTGCTTGTGTAGAATTATTCAATTCATCACAAGCGTCTCAATAAGATTTTGACAGACTTACACCACATATCAGTTTCTCTTCTCCTGATAAAGATTCGAATTAAAAATATCTAAAAATATAAACTAAAAAAAATATATCACAATATTTCTATTGCTACTACTAGCAATCGTCATTCTGTTATCTGTTATCACTATGTAGAATAAAATATATATTTGATTCTTCGATTGGTGTGTCCCTGATTATTATTTTTCATTCATTTTCAACTCTTAGAATTTCAATATTCTTCCTCTCTCGACTTCTTGATTTTGTGAACCTTGTGTCATTAATTCTCAGTTCTCAACAGAAGTTATACGCCAAATGTATTATTTAAAAAAACACTGAAATATTAAAAAACCAAATGAACTTTGGTTGGAATAAGCAGGAAAATACGAAGAATCACCTTTATATTGGTTCAGACGATGTACTATGATAATGACGAGAATATCCTAGTGATTCTGAAGAAAACAAATCATAAGACATCCTCTCTAGTTGATTATTCATGCGACTGGAAATTATGCAACCAACAAAAATATTTTATATATTTTTATATACTGTTGATGATTACTTAGTTGATTTATATGTATTTGTTTCAACCTGACATTACTATTTTCCTTCACGAACAATATGACTCGAGAGAATCTACACAAACAAACTAACACTCTCAAACCAGTTTTGTTATCATTCACCGACAAATATTTATTTCACAGACTCTAAATACGTTTTATTCAGCTATATCTATTGATTTATGTGACAAGATTCAAATAAATGTGGTACAAATTACATATGTAACAACATTAGTCGGAAATAATATTTATTCTATTTCCAAAGGTTTACAGTTTATACATGGACGTTTATTATATCTGAAAGTCCTTTTATCTAATCCACCACACTGTTTTTCGTGTATTACTGGTGGATTTAATTGGCTTATTATTGATAGTGAACCAATTACAGTGCAGTAATAGCATCATATTTCGTTAATTTATTCCACGTCGTGAATATGAGTTGAAATAAATTCATTTATACACGTGGAAAAATTTCCATTTGAATTTTTTATCCTTTATTTCAACGCTTTATTTTTCCTACAACTCAACTATTCTTCTATGTATTACTCGTCTTCTATTTTCCTTTTTCCTTCCTCAATTTAACTGTTTTTTCCCAATTGAACATTCAATTTGATGACTGCTGTAGTTCCAACTGAAAGTTCATCTCAGAAAACAATTTGATGTTTCCAAGGGCGCACAGTAAATATTAACGACTACTCTGAAGTCTTGAATAAGAAGTCCAGTTCCCATAAAGACTCTACTGTTACCACTTATTGTGGCCAAGTAAACTGCGCAGAGATAGAAAAGCAATTCCACTGGATTTTATTATGATGAAAACGTCGTCGGTTTTCATTCATCCGTTATAAGAATGCAGTAAATTTTCGTAGGTACATTCTAATCTGGTAGACAAATTTATGGCACTCCTGTAGCTTAAGGGGGTGATAAATCCTTTCTGTATAGACATGTAAATGGGGTGGTGTATCACGTGTTTATGTACGTCTTTATCGTTATATTCACAATGAAAATGATGCAGAAAGGGATAATAAAAAGATTCAGCTCATTGTACATAGTAGTTTTCAGGACATTCAATCTGAAATTAATGATGTGAAATTAAAAAACTTGCCCATAATTGGATGTCAGTAACATAATAGGTTCACTATATTTTCCGACAACCTACTTTGTAGGTGTAGTTGGGACTGGCCAGAACAAATTGTATTTGTAGATTATGAATTATAGGAGGTTGGCTGAGCATCAAGCCTCTCAGTTGTGCGACCTGTTAGATCTATTGTACATGACCCCTATCTCTTTAAGTCCCAGAATGATGAGGACTCTTATGAAGCTGATCAGATTCCTGGAGGCTTGTTCCTTCAAGGAAGGTAACAATGTTATCCGTTTCAGGATCTTGAGCCTTTTGCAGAACAGAGCTTGGGCGAAACAGATGTTCTACAGTTTCTATAGCAATGCTACAGTATCGGCATACCTCACTGTCAGCTTTGCGCATTTTTTTCAGAAGGTACCCCAATGGACAGTGCCCCCTGAGCAGCTCAGTTACCTATTCGATGTTTCTTCATTCAATCCTAAAAGCTATTCAGCGTTTCTTTCTCTTGTGAGGCACCAGCATTAGGCAAGTTACATGTAATGTATTGAACCCAACTACAGCAACAGCAGCAATAAAAGCAAAAAAAAAAGAAAAACAAATAGAAAAGCGTGAAATGGAACACGAAGAAAACTATGCAATGTCAATTTGAATTTTATAGGAACTTCCAAATGCATTCAAATTTCAAATGTTTCAAATCTAATATCAACCTTGTCTGAAAAGGGCTAGCTTTCTATGATCTGAGGAAAGTTTGTGTGGTGATAATTGTATTGGTGAATGAAAAATTTTGCCACAATTTATCCAATAAGAACCTCGGTGCAAAAAATTTACTCGGAAGCTGCCACATGATTGAAATTATAGCTCTATATATCGCACTTTCATCATCACCTACCCCAAAAAAATGTAAACTCGCACTTCGGTTTTTTAGAGAGGATTTGGATAAACTTGATGAAATCAATCACTTGAAGTGCTCTCCCCATTAATAAAGCTCAAGATTCGTTTTTGCTTACCTCCAGATCTCTTACTGAAAAAACAATTATTTCGAACACTGATAACAAACATTCTTTCATTTTTCCAGACGGAAAATGTTAGGACGTCTTAGACTGATATTCGGCACTGATCTTTGGCAATGGCAAAGTCTGCAACAAGGAGGTGCTATTTGGAGGACTAGATTTTTCTCAGAAAAACCGAATGGTGAGTATAATTTTGAAAAATAATCCAACGTACATTTATATCATAACAGTATATTAGAAAATCGTTGGAAAACAGCATCTGCTGACACTCTGCCTTCTCTTATATTTAAGTCCATTTATTATGACTATTAATTTCATTATTATTATTAGATATGTAGATTCCTGAATAATTGGTACTGGTTGATAATTTTGTGGGTCATAGGAAGTTTAACATTTTCGAAAAACTTATTTTACAGATGCGTTGGAAACTATCGAAAAAAGTGCCACAAGTGATATTTTGGTAGAAATACCTCACGAGGAGTTGGGCGAATTGGCAGAGATGTACAGAAACAGCGGTTATTTTTCATACGTGAGCAGATTTTTGAGTAAAACGAAGCTGAGGGATAATAGTTGTTCAATCATGAAAATACTTTCGCCATGGAATTGTTGGAAAGAAGATGGAACGTTCTTTGTTCTGACAGAGGTATGGAGAGATCTGTGTTATCTCATCAAAGTGAATGGGTAACTGTGTTTAAAGGTGCTTGTAGTGTCTCAAGCCGATACACAGTTGGGTAGATGACCTTGACAAGAAATCTGAACTTCCTGACTTCCATATTTTTTATGTGGTCCTTGTAATTTTTTTGATAGTCAGAATCGAATTATACCAGAAGTTGTTGACTAATCGGACTCGTTTTATTCAACAGTTTCAACAGCAGCTTGTCGGGGTAGATATAAGTCTACTCTTCTACATTTGTATAGATTCCAATATTTATTCTTATTTTTTCAGATTGTGGTAGGTTAGAAAACCAGAAAACTACGAAGTTGCGGAAGTTTTTTGATTTTCCAATCGGTATCTCTTTCTCTCATGCAATCAATATCCCCATCGTTCACTCCAAATACAACCCTAACGTACTAGATATTCGGTAAAGGTAGCGAATACGGTAGCCTCATCGATTTTCTTGAAATTTGCACAGATGATTCAGAACATTCTAAAATCATTATAACCATCGAAATTTTCGTGCGGAAACCATATCTTTGGAAGTTATGACCTTTTTAGTGAAAAAAAAAGGTTGTTGCGAAATGTCACTCTAACAATTTGTCGGATTACCATATAAAATCGCATTTGTTCGTTTTCGTTAACCAGCTGACGAACGTCAACCCTCAGAAGTCGAAACTTGTGCGAGCAATGGATCAACGAGGCCTTACCTTTTAACGTGCGATTACCCAGCACGGTGGCCCGGCGAGGATTCGAACCCCGGCCTTCCGCTTGAGAGGCAGATATAAAAATAAAAAATAAATAAAATAAAAATAAAAGTAGTTTATTTTCCCCTTTTCTTTTACAACTCTAACTTAATATCTAACAAAAATTTGTATATTATGACATTCACGTATAAATAGATTGTATGAATAAAAATATATAAACACAACACTAGATACACCGAATGCACATACACGGAAACGTGACGACATGTTAAAATGAGGCCCTGGAGCGGGAAGTGTTTTCACGGGCCGCGCAACCCCCTTTCGAGGGGAACGCGGTCCGATCCTACCCTTCTACAACAGAACAGGACCGAGGAGACTCGGCCAGTCAGCTGTAAGCACAGATGTTAGGTGCAGCTCTCTTTTGCCGTATTAAGTCTGAGAATAATTCCAGGTGCATCCGCATCTCCTGCCCAAAGGCTTATACGCAGGTTGCAGGTCAATAAAATAAAATATTTAAGTGGCTATAGATATGATTGATCGTTAGGTAGATCTGGCAAAGGCAACGTGTCGAAAAAACAGTGAAAAAACCGACTAAAGGTAGTTCTCACCCTCGATGGGTGGCTAGTCTAATGGATACATTACTCCCTCTCATTGAAAATGTCCAGAGCCGGTGATCCCACGTGTTAAAGGGATTTTCGGTAGGAAAAACCTATAGAATTTATTCGACAGTCTACGTATGTAGTCAGTGACTGTCTCAATTCCTGTAGTATCTCTCAACTCGTCCAGTCGAATGTATCGATCACTATTTGTGATGATACGAAGTACCTTGTTTTGCATCCTCTCAAGTCTCATCAGTGGAGTCTTTTTGAGGCTGCAAAACACTGGACAGGCGTATAACATTGCTGGTCGTATCACTTGTTTGTAAATTAATAATTTATTATCCACACTCAGTTTGGAATTCCTGGCGATCAGGGGGTAGTTGCGTTTAATCGCCGCCCCCGCCCTCTGAATTGCCAAACTGAGGTGTTTGTGAAAGTTCAAACGCCTGTCCAAGGTTACTCCCAGGTATTCCACGCTTTCCTGAGTATCAACCCGTCTGTCTCTGACTCTCAACTTTTCGAAGATTTTCACGTTTGTGAACTTCCTCGAGAAGTTGATCGCCTCCGTCTTTTGCGGATTTAGACAGATTTTGTTTCTTTCAAGATACGGCACGATTAACCGATCCAAGTGGGTCTGAACTTGTTTGTTCGCGACCTCACTAGAAAAGGAATGCGCATATGTTGCAGTATCATCTGCATATATGGCAACATTCGTTTTCTGGAACATTGGGAAGTCATGCGTATATAAAGAGTACAAGTGCGGGGATAGACAGGATCCCTGCGGAACACCTGCTTCGACTAGACGAGCTGGCGAGATACTTTCGTTAACTCTTACTCGAATAGTCCTGTTAACCAGATAGCTATCTATCAGCTTCACCATGTGTAAAGGCATGTTTGCCCTCCACAGCTTGGCTATTAAACCTTCCGTCCATACCTTGTCAAAGGCTTTTTCCATATCGAGCAGAACCATAACGGTGTTCCTATCTTGGTTGAACTGTTGCTGAACCCCGTGGACAACTCGGACCACCTGTGACGCCGTATTACGGCCTCGGCGAAATCCGAATTGCTCCTCGGGGATCAGCCTCAATCTCCCCTCGATTCGATTCAACCTACCCAGTATGATTTTATCCACTACCTTGGCGACCGCACTCAGCAGCGAGATGGGTCTGTAGTAAGATGCCTAGGAAACCCTGGTGTATCTAGTGATTCGATATTGTTTAGAATTTCTTGGCGAAAAACAATCGACGATTACAAAAGCTTCCTAATTTTTGTATAGGAGGCGTTATATGAGCATTTTCGAAAATCTGTCAAATGTCGGTTTTGTCAGATTGACGTAACTTTGATGTTTATTGTTGTCAATGAAAACTGAAATTATTTCTTCGCACTCAACAGTGTTCAAAAGTCTATATAAGTAGAATAAGTGTTGAAGTTATTACAAGTACTTTTTCACGATGTGTAGAAGATTTCGTATTTTGTGTGGTCAGTCAAAATCTGGGGATCCAAATATTCTTCTTTATTCAGTACCTGAGGTCAGTACAAAACAAATCGCCCCAAAACAATAACATGAATGTAGCGTTGTAGCTAATTTCATTCGTTTCAGCTTGAGCGAAAGACTTTTATCGAGGAGGAAAAGTCTGTAGCTCTTAATAATGAGATAATGAAAACAAAGTAAATAAAGGAAATATCGATGTGATACGTATTTTGAACCGTTGCATAACTGATGTGTGTATCCCCAATTCCAAGACAGTCTATCACTTTCAATACACTAGCATGAACTTTGTCGTAAATTCTCAGGCGAATGGGCAAAGTAAATTTTCTCGGAATCAAAGTCTAGTTTTACAAACTGATATAAAAACACTAAAAACTTGTAGAGGTAGCAGGTGACAGTGACAGTATTGACAGGTTGTTAACGGTAGGTTTCCACGTTACATGCACGTTTTCTGAAACGCATTTGATTGGCTATCAGGGCTGTCAAAATCTCAGTAGGCAAATAATAAACAGTCGTAGTATATTCGGTTGCACATTTCTCTCTACTGAAAATTAAGCTTCATATGGTATATGACTGATCGCCATCTACAATAGCGATCTGGAGCTTTTGCGATCTCGGAAATCAAGCAATCGCTTTTCGCCAAGTTTATCCCAAAATTATTCAGGTATAAGTAGATACACCAGGGTTTCCTAGGCATCTTGGTCTGTAGCTGGTGATAGTACACGTTGCCAAACGAAAAATAAACAACGTAATGAGAATTGCCAAAACGAAGGAAGAACACGGATTCGTGTTAAGCGACTCATTATACATGAGTTGGGACTAACTTTTTCTCGGGCTGAACTTCACATTACCCTTCATCGAATTGGGGGGTCGTGACCATATTGCATAATAACTATCAAGTCCTATATACCGGAGGAGCATGGTTTATTTTTTATGATTTTTCTTATTTCACATGTTAGGTCTAAGAGAAGAATTTCTTTCGTGATTTCTAAAATTAATTGAAACAATTATCTCACTATTAGGCATTCCAGATCACGTGATGTCTGGGGGCAAATACCAGTTTTGCCATGGAAATTGGACTCTTTTGAAGAAACCACATGAAAGTTTTGGTTCATTTCGTCATTTGACAAGATGTTGACAAGTATCTGTAATGCCTAATTATGTTAGGTTAGGTTGGTTTAGGTTGGGTTTGGTCAGGAACTAGGGTTAGTTGATTAGTTAGCTAAGGTTGGCAAGGTTAGTTTTCGGAAGGTTAGGGTAGGTTGATTGAGGTTTGGTTAGGTTAGTTAGGTTGGGTTGGATTAGGTCGTGATTTTTTTATTATTTGAACTTTTATAATTGAAATTCGTTTAGGCTGAGTTAGGTTAGTAAGGTTGGTTTGAATTAAGTTATGTTTGGTTAGGTTGAGTTAGGATGGTTTAGGTTAGGATAGTCACATTAGGTTGGCATGGTTACTTTAGGCTACGTTAGGTTGGTTAAGGTTTGCTTGAATAGGTTAGTTATGTTGAGTTAGATTGGGTCGCATATTTTTCCAAACATCAGGAACATCAGTTGAACTTTTAAAATCGGAGAAAAACAATTTCCCATAGACTCAACATGTAAAATATAAAAAAAATCAAAAAATATACCACGTTCCTCTGGTAGGTGGGACCTGGTAGGTGGGACCTGGTAGGTATTGTTCTTCATGGTCTAAGCTTTATATGCGATATGGACACGACCCTCAATTCGATGTGGGATAAGGTAAAGTCTTACCTTTTTTTCAAAACTATATAGGTGCTGTGCGGTAAACGAATATTTATCAGATTGAGTTCCTAGATATAATTTCCACGAAGCAGCATACCTACGGAAATTTTGGCAATGTTCGGTTGCAAAATAATTGATTTCAGGGGCGTCAATACTTCTGAATACTATTAGAATCAAATATTCCATATTTACTCAGTATTCATGAAATTGAAGAGAATTGTCAACGTCGCATTATGATCGTAACCCGTTATCATTCCCGTCATTCCATTTCATGTTTGACATTTCTACATTTTTAAAGATGTCAGACTTGTCAGAGTGAGGAGTTCTCAATGATTGCAACTAACAATTATATATCATTATTCTGTGTATATTTGTGAACGAATCGCATTTTGTATGCATCTGGATTACTATTTTCTTTGTATTGGCGCAAGCTGGAGATAAATAAGTGTGAGACAGTCCAATTTATTTACCCAAGTTTGTGTATTCGCACTGAACACTGTCAGACATTTTTTGGAAAAAAGTACTTTTCAGGTATTTCCGCAGGAATTTTCTTGTTTTTTATCGTTTTTAGGGTGTTTCCAATCATCTGTGCAAATTTCAAGAAAATCGATGAGGTTACCGTATTCGCTACTTTTTCCTAATATTCATGATTGTATATTCAAAACTTTTTTCAGTTACAACATGCCTATCAATTCTACATTCACACGTTGGACGACTCTGCTAGGAACGTATACCGAAGTTTTCTGGAAACACAGAGAATAGATTTCAGAAAAAGCTTGTATATCGAAGCCTTACATAAAAACGTTGCCTCAGCTATAATACAAGTGGCGGAGGAGAGAAAATTGAAAATCAAGGATATACTACCGAACTGTACTTTTGTCGTTCCGGAAAGCGAAGCAAGGAACTATCAAATAGAGTGAGTTATATGGAGTTAGTAAACATACCAGTAATTGACACCTTTAGAGTGAAAATCTCACAATAAATCAAACAGTTTCATTATTTGATAACCCAAAGAAATGGGACCTGTTCAAGATTGTTGTTCAAGGTGTAAGGAAAAATGTTCAAAGGAGAAGAAATCGAAAATTGTATCGAAAGTATTTTTTATCGCATTGAAAGAAGGCAATTTTTTGTTACCAGTTATCGACAGGGTGACTATGGCAAAATTCCAGTTATTGACATACCAGTGTTCGACATGGTATGGTCACTAGATTTCCAGTGATACTTTCAAAAATATGAAAAAAACTCAAGTATCAGAGATTCATTGTATTTATATGAATTCTTTAAGCTTCAAAATATCTACTGGACTCATGAACTGATATTTTAATCTATCTCCTGTTGTCACAATCTCAGGAGTAGGTGATTTTCCCAAGATATCCTTTTTTCCAATCATTGAGATATCATTCTCATCTTTTGAAGATAGTTTTCATGTCATTGGAACTCTTGAGGGACATTACTTCAAGTCCATTTTCTTTTCTGGACGACACAGACATAATGATAGAAAATAGATTTTCGTTTTCCCCCTGCAAAAATAACAAGTAAGTAGTCGCCCACACTTATCTTGTCAACAGAGTTCATGTCACAAAAGCTCGATTCTAATTCCTCAAATATTTCGATATCGTCCAAACTATCATCGCTTTCTTGCCACTCTTCTTCCGAGCTTCCTGAATAATTGTTCTTTCTTTCTTTTTTCATCAATTTCTCAGCTAAATTAAATTCTGACTGATCCTTTCAGAAATTTCTGGATGCCTCATCAGAAATTCCTTGTACCATTTCGTACCAGGCCTGCCATTAGTAAATTTATTTTCTCTCTATGGGACATTTTCCCTTCACTTTATATAATAAAGTTATTCGAGGAATATTGAATTCTCACGCAGCTGCAGCAACCGACAAACCTCGCTCAAGTGCCTTCAAAGCTGCGACCATTTGGTCTCGACTGTAGCTTTTTCTTGGAGCCATTTTGATAAGAGAGATGCCTGAGAATATCTCGGAAAATACCAGAGGTCCAGTAATTGACACATGGAGACCTAATTTCGACACCCCCTGTCGAACACTGGTAAATATAACTTTTTAGAAACGAAATTTATACCGGCAACATCGTAATGAGATGACTAATTGATGGGCAGTATTTGCTTCAAAATATTGATGAAACCAGTCATTGAGAGGGGTGTCGATAATAGGTTCATCAACGATTATGGTGATCCAGTAATTGACATCAAACTTTATAATTCAAAGAACATCAAAGACGTAATTTCTATATCGTGAGTAATGCTTAAACTATCTTTTATGGTACTGGTACAAAAATAATCATATCATATATCATAATCATAATCTCAAAAATAAAATATTGAGAATTTTTTTTTAAGTGATACTCACCTTAAGCTTTGCACTTAGGTAGTAGGTCATTCACGGACACATGTTATCACTTCTGCTCATGGAATCGCAATGAGTGCTTTTTGCAAGACATGAATAGAGCCAGTGCTGCCAAATGATTTGGGGAGGTAGAAACCGAGGGAAATTTGAACCACATACGACTATTTCCCTTATTTTGGCTAACAGAGTTTCAAGTGTCAATAATAGGTCGGGTGTCAATAACTGGTGTTTACCTTACTGGATAGAACAATCAGAAGTAGAAATAGAAAATCAATTAAGATCCTTAAGGACTCAGTTTATAAAACCTTATTATTCAATGTACTTCTGAATCTTAATTCATCGCAAGAGATACTGATTTGGTACACTATTCATCTTCAGTCAACGATATAAGTACTCATTCAAATAATAGTGATTATGAATATATAAACTTGATGACTAATGAAACACAATAGAATAATTCTATTATTGTCAATCGCGCTCAGTAGCGTGGGTTGAACAAATTGAAACTTTCTATCGTGTTATAAACAAGATTCTCCTTCAATTTCAATGAAAATTTAAATTCGATCTTATTCAGAGCAAACATTGTGTACTCCACAAACATTTTTAAGTATCACGTTCGTTTGTACTTAGGTGGCTATATACTGGTGTTTTCACTCCATATAAAATATCGTCAGCAAATCACACGACCGATATGGCCTACTTGATCAAGAATTGATGACGTACACCGTAGTAACAACTCAAAAAATTCACCAGGTATCGTCACTCTCGCAGTTGATATGACAGTCATGTGCACGTCCTGTTTTGCCAAGTGGCTATGTCGTTGCGAATTCTGATCTGTTGTGGATCACTCGGGTATCGGAAAGCTTGTACTTAATATTACCGGTATTTTATTTTTGAGTGCACTGAGTTTCAACACCTGTTGTGGAAAACTCGGGTGTTGAGAGCAGAAGCCTTGAGGAGAGTTTTTTTTGGACCTGTTGTGAACAACTCGGGTGATGGAAAGCTCTAGTCCATCATTAGCAATTACTTCATTGAATAGATTGAAAAATCGGAACTGAGAGGTCGTTTTGTAAACTAGAGGGTACGAAGAATTTATATTTTATTGGTTGAGGGTCGTACCACCGTAGACAAAGCTTTAACCGATACCGTAGAGCTTTCCGCTTAACAACTGTAACATAAAGCTTAGTTCACAGCTTCGTCTTTCCGTAAGCCCCGCTTGCTTTCTTTTGCTTTGCCCGTTTTGACTGTGTGTTTGCACGATATTTGTTTGAGTTGATAATAAATTATTTATTTATCCGAATTTACTTATGATTTATTGATAAACTCCTCACCTAGCAGTAAATTACCAGGACGTAAATTACGTATTGAAATATTCAACATCTTTTGACCCCTGGAATTATTTTACTCCACTGAAGCTGCTCGGAGCAGTGTCCTTCACACTCTAAACCAGGGGTTCCCAACCTTTTCTCAGTCCTGGACCACTTTTATATTATTCTTGTTAGCAGGGACCACTAAGAATGACTTACATAGTGGTATATACATACGTACATTGTAGGTAATGAAGATAAACTGTAATAATAAAACCGTAACTTTAATTAGCAACTCAATAGGGTATAACAAAACAAGAAATAATAATATTTTTAGGATAAACTTCTGTGATTTTGTATTAAAGTGAATTCTAAGTTTGCATCTTCTTCACGAGTTGCTCAAAGCTACACGCAAATCATCACTTATTTTCAAACGGTTCCTCGCCTTGTTCTTAATTACCAATGAAGCAGAAAATTCTTGTTCACATAAATAAGTTATTGAAAAAATCATAAAATAGCGCAAGGCGATTTCTCGAAGTTTAGTATAACAAATTGCCTTTTTACACCAAAACGACTCAAGTGAATTCAATTCAAAAGCATCCTTGCAGTTTCTGTCATTTTACGAATCAGTTTATGATCAACTTTAGTTTCTTCGGTATATTCTGGGAGGTAACGATTGAATTCATCCATCAACATTTGTAAATGAGTCCTGATATTTTCTTGTATATTTGCTTTAATAGTGTCATACTTTTTGTTTTCCACAAGTGCTTTTAACGTCGCAAACGCAGAATAATTATTTTCTTCACTTTTACCTAACCACAACTAAAGTTTGCAAGTAAAAGCGCGAAGTTTATCTTCAAAAAATATAAAATATATTTGCGATGTTTTCTAATTGTTTATTTCCGGAACATTGCAGTTGTATATTCGATTTAAGTGTGTGAAAATATCCACAGGATAAGCCAAATTAATTTGACATGCCGGATTAGTAAACTTTCAACAAATCAATCATTTTTTTGTCAACCAGAAAAATCTCAACCTCTGCTCTCAGTTCATATAATCTTCCCAACATATTACCTTTCGATAGCCATCGAAATTCTGTGTGAAAGAGAAGTGCTTCATGGTCAGAGTCCATTTCAGTGAATAATTTGTTAAAAAGGCGTGTATTTAGTGCGCTGCTTTTGATACCATTAACAACTTTCATGGCCATTTTCAGTGTATCAGTAAGGCATTCAGGAAGAGTCTTAGAAGCTAACGCCTTGCGATGTATGATACAGTGCATTGTTATCACCTTATGATTTTTGATCTTAACATTGCAGGAGCACCATCAGTACAGAGGGAAACGAGTTTATCCCACATGAGATTATGTTTCTCAAAATATTCCGATATTGAGTTCATGAAAAATGGCGCCCGCTAAATGTGAAATCATTCTCGGACCATATTTTGACTTCTGCGGACCACTGGTGGTCCACGGACCAGTGGTTGGGAACCACTGCTCTAAACAGAAGGTGGCGCCCGAGAAGAACCTGGACCAGGGCGCCAAAGTGACAGGAGCGTAGAAAGAGCGTCACAGATCTATGTGCTGAAATAATCAGTTGATTGTTAATATTTTCATTTGAGCCATATAATATTGTGATCTCTATTCAAAAGCTCAGTTTAGCAGTAGTATCACAATTGAGCCGAATATTATTCACGTTAATGCGTGTGAACGAATAGGAGTGAGAATTGTGATCAAATTTTATGGATATGTGAAGTGAGAAAATGACATTTTTTCTGGTAAATGAATTCATTATTATTTTTTATAATCTTCTGGGTTGAACTGAAAATATCTAAAACACATATCACCGCATTCATATAATATTCAGAACGTGCACACTCTAGAATGCTGTTGCCAGCAAACTTCTCTTGTGTTTTTTCTATGATCACTACGAAATTTTCAAATGGGTATTGAATATACTAGCATGCGATATTATTATTGGAGGTAGGTCACTGAAGATGAAGTTTGTTTTCATCAAACGTCAGATTGATCTCGCATTCTATTCTCTGTTCCAACCAAAAGTGATCTGTATTGGCAACAACGTGTTCCATGGATCGAGTGATTTCGAAAATTTTCAGGAATTTTAACCACAAGCGTACCTTTAAGGCGTAATTTTGAACAACTAGACCCTGTCTACAGGTTTGTCTGAAACAATATCGCAACACTGAAAGCACCAGTATGTAGCCATCTTAGGTTGTACTATCGCTTGTCAGTATGACGCATTTCGAAAGGCGGTTGATGTTTGCTGAAGGAGAATATATATATCACCATTCATTGTTCAGAAGGGAGGCCAATTGAGAATGCAGACACTGAAAGTATTCTAATCCTAACCTTATAAAAAATTTCCGAAGGCCTTCCGAAGAATAACAAGCAAGTGACTATAGCAAGAGGTCTTCCTGAACGATTTCGGATTGTTATTTTCGAACGCTTTGTGAAAACATACAGGGCTATTCACTAAGTTGCTAACCGTCGTAGCAACTCTGATAATAACTTGCCATAATGACGGTGGTAAGCTGTTTTTTCTTAACAAGATATCTAAAGCAGTTGCCTGTGAACCACTACTCACAGCAACTGGTCATTATAGTAGCAACTTAACTTGAAAAGTGAATACCAATTTCGCGCTTAGCAACTGACCTTGAACATAACGACAATTTTTAGTCGCTATCCATAACAACTCTGCTTAGTGAATAGCCCTGAGAGTATGTTTATCTCGTTGGAAAAGCCGCAAATCCCAATCCCGAATTTAGTGTTACAACATCAAAAATCCCTAATTTCAATAAGTAAATAAACCCATATTGGCCCTCATATAGCCACATGTTGAAGAACGAATCCACTAAGAACCAAATTAGTTGAAACATCAAATCCTGACGTGGTAGTAACAAGAGAAGTGGTTGTTTTCTAACAGGTATCAGGTCAATTTCAACCTCTCTTTCACACCCTCCGAACTTGAAAATAAATAATATTGTCTTTTTCATTCATTATGTGTAAGATGTTTCAATGTTTCAGGTGTCCTGATCATCTAAATCTGGCAAAACTCGAGTACTATCACTCACATGTCATCAATTCCACCTGGAAACAAATCTACCCCAGCTCCGAAGAGTACATCTCAGCTCTGATAAAGAATAACAAGAGTTATGGCTTGTTCCTCAAATCCACGGATGAGCTAGTTGCATGTATAGTCGAGAAGGGAATGGGAGAGATAGGATTGCTTCATACGAAGAAGGAATACAAACAACAAGGATTGGCCTCTCTTCTCGTTAGACAGTTGGGTAAAGACATTGCAGAAGATGGTGGAGATCCCACCTGCTTCATACTCTTGAAGAATGAAATATCGAGAAAGGTAGCGGCTAATTTGAATTTTAAGGAGGTCGAGTTATGCTACGATTTTGTTATTTGACATATCGTGTATGCTAATTTTGTATAGAAGTTATTTTCCTTCAGGCTACATTTTTTTCTAGAACCGAAACGACTGAAATATTATTTATTCATTTGTAATATATATTTATGTATATTATTATTATTATTATATGTATATATGTATATATATATATATATATATATATATATATATTGTGTGTGTGTATATATATATATATACACAAAGTTGTGTTGTAGGTATTCAGTCTTTTCTTAACTATACCGATCTTTCGACAACGTTTATTATCTTTTTTATATATTTTTATATTTCTTTCACACCATTTATATTATACATTAGTCATTCGACCATAATCTGTACATTCTAGCCTTGGAAGACACCATAAACGTTGTCACGTTGTCGAAGGATCGGTTGAGTAAAAAAAGAGTTCATCTCCGAATAAAAGATTGAATACCCGCTATAGCCAACCTTTTTATTTATTGACAGTCGAGAACTAACTCCATTATATATATATATATATATATATATATATATATATATATATATATATATATATATATATATATATACATATATATATATATATATATATATATATACATATATATATTTCATAAGCAAACAAGTTACTACTGAAATATGTTGGACCAGAAAAAATATATATAAATGTGTTAATGAATTTTATTTTCTATTGATTGTAACATGTTTTTTCAAATATATGATAGTCTTCGATATATCGACATATATTTTATTTCATACCTATGATTGCATGGCAAAATACGATTTAAGAGTCGAATGATCCAACATGTACCGTGTTGAATAGGATGCTGCATCGTCAATCGATAAACTATAGCACAATGCCATAATTTTTGTGCTGAAAAATTTGTTATATAGTATTGGAATTTATTCTTTACCTAAAGAAGGAAAATTACATAATATATTTTTATTTGGTGGTGGTAGATCTCAAAAACCTCACGGAGAACTAACTGAATAAGAATTGTGCGAGCAGCGTTTTCATTATTCTAATTTTTTGTCGCAATTTTTGAATTTACGAAATTGTATTCGATTCTGAATAGTAATAGGAGCTTCAATTCACGGCTGAACATTGAAACATTTACATCCCTCATCAAGGAAATATTTTTCCTAAAATAAACAGTTTCTTCTAATAATTTGGAAAAAAGATATATTTTGGAAGGCCAATTGTAGACAATAACGCCTGTCGGTGCGACATGTATGCCTTTGCATAATAAACGTCAAACAACGGCCTACAAACCCTAAAGTAGCTATCAATTCATCAAAAATCGGCTGTGAACATCTACACCCCATGATTATTTGATTTCGGATCTGAAATTTCTGCCATGGCCAAATCGGTTACACATTTTTGTTTTCATTGGACTCTGGTTCACCTATATCTCTAGAAGAGAAACAAGTCTTCGACCCTTCTACGATGCTCCATCAAGGTGAGTCCATGAGCGAATAATCACCAACCAGACGGTTTGCTTTTCTTTGAACAAAATCAGGAAGTACCGATGAATACTGTTCGAATGTCATTACTTTGTGGTGGATGGG
Source organism: Zygogramma bicolorata (assembly GCA_032362365.1). Taxonomy (NCBI): domain Eukaryota; kingdom Metazoa; phylum Arthropoda; class Insecta; order Coleoptera; family Chrysomelidae; genus Zygogramma; species Zygogramma bicolorata. The sequence continues at coordinate 1,163,889 of JAVJAQ010001667.1, forward strand.
TCCTTTCTTCTAGGTTTTTTGAGTTCTCAACCTACCAATATCTGAAGAAATAAGAATTAATATTGGCAGAAGGGACACAACTTATCGGGAATATCTGCCCTTCTAGATTCTTATTTTTTCAGATTGTGTTAGGTTAAGAACCCAAAAAATCAAGAGGAAAGTACAGCTTGCCCAATCCATCTAGGCACAGAAATAATAACGTATTTTCCCAGCGATCTCTGTGGAGTATATATACTAAGATTAGAAAACACCTATTATATGTGTTCACTGTTTTGAAATTGATTCCAAGAAGGTGCTTTTTTTTTCGTCATGGTCTACACTGCCAGTGTGCAACTGGAAAAATATCCGAGTTTGTGCCAAGATGGATTGGATAATCTGTACCAATGAATGTTTTGATGCCGAGCCCTTCACATGAGAACAATAAACCATAACAGGCCGTTTCTATGCCTTGTAGATCATTAGAAGCTTACGAGAAGAAGTCAGGTATATCTTCGCAATAAATAAAGATTCAAGCTTCTGGGAAGCACCTTCAGCGATCGATATCACATGATTTTTTTTATGGCAGATTACTACCATGGATTATCCAAAGTGGATAACCGCGTTGAATCAAATACGGATTCATATGCTATTCTGATAGTGAATGATGCTTCTGTATCAAAGCGATTGATTACTTGATATTTTTCTAATGTGATTTAGGAAGCTTCCCCTAGATAGAACATTATTATTCATCAATAGCTTCGAAACCCACCCTAACATAACCTCATCGATATCGAAATAGCTTTTTATCCCGTACTAAACCAGAATAGGTGCCTGGTTTGTTGTAAACAAACCCCGCCTAGACATTAACAGAGAAATACTGTTGAATCAATGTAAAACAATTTCCATAACAACCTAGAAGCACTTACTCTATCGACATAATAGAGTATTTTAGCAGTTTGTGAAGTATTAGCGGGAACCGTAACGGCGATTTAACTTTTCATATTTTGAGCTCTAAATTGGATTTACTACGAAATTTAATCAGCAATTATCGGCTGGCACGCAGTCTAAACTGCTTTTACTACCCTAATACGGTGGCAGTAACATAAATATGAATGTGTTGCATGTTCATAGGAGGGTTTGTTTTCGTTGAGCGAGGCTGAAGCGATGGCGATTATGTTTTGCAGAAGTAGGTGACTGTTTCCAGACAGCAAGAGATTTTGAGAGAATATTGATATCAAAATGAAACAAATGAACATATATCTCTCTGAAATTCATAGAATATTTTCGAAATATATAAATAACTCTGGAATATTCATGGAATATTCTATAAATGATATTCATATGAAATTTTCGAAAATATATAAGATTTTAGTGATGAATTTTCATGAAATATCACCTATTGAATATTCCATACGGTATTTTCCAGAATATTTCTAGAATATTCTTTGTGGTTTATTACTGGGAATTTCGGTGGGCGCTTCTCAGTTGGTATAGCTGATATTACTTAGTGCACGAGACGAAGTCAGGGTTCAAGGAGACAAGATGGTTGAACCGATTGAACAAGCACTCTATGTAATAGTGAAATGAAGTGAACACAAGTGAATTGTCACATGACTCCATTTGGGAAACTGCTTGTCCCAGGCCTACTCACTGTTGCATGGTTAGATAGATAGATCCTTTATTTTCCAAGACAATACATTGCAGCATCGTATAGAAATTGTCAAACAAAACACTAAGAGAACTAACATGAAACATGGCGAATACATCACTGGAGAAGCATCTGAATTGAATTATAAAATTATAATTGTAAAAAACACATTGATCATAAAACGGTTAATATATAATACAGAACAAGAATTGAACATTTTGAACACACGTTGCTCAAGTCATGTAGTCCGTTAAATTATAAAAACATTTTTCAATTAGATAATTTTTAAGATTTCTCTTAAAAAGTGCCTCAGACTGAATAGATTTTAAATCTTCAGGCAACAGATTGAAGATTTTTGGTCCCAGATATTTTGGTGTATTGATTGTGATATTATATTAACAGAATGGAATATGAAAGTTGTTATCCTGTCGAGTTGATCTCTCACGTATGCGGTCATTGGTCAGAAATAATAAATAATTTTTCATTTTTGAATACATAGACAGACATTTCAGAAATAAATAAACATACCAAAGGCAAAATCTTATATTCTACAAATAAGGGTTTACAGGAGCTGAGTTGAGAGACACCTGCAATAATTCTCACAAGTTTTTTCTGTGCTGTAAATACGTTGGCAGCAAAGGACGTATTTCCCCAGAATGGGAGGCCATACCTCAAGCGAGACTCTACTTGAGCGTAGTATAGCATAACTAGTTGTTTCGAGGTTAAGACTGACTTCAGATTTCGAAACAAAGAAGAAAGTGAATTCAATTTTCGTACAAGTGACTCACAATAAGCTCTCCAGTTTGAGGTGTCATCCAACATCGCTCCCAAAAACTCGACCGAATCGGACTGAGCTAAGGGTTCATGACTGTTACGTATACTAATATCTAATGGTTGTGCGTACTTTTGTCTGTTATGGAATCTTATGATTTGAGTTTTATTTGGATTTAAATATAAACTGTTCTTAGAGCACCAATCCATAGTACGATTCATAATATCTGAACAATTATTATTCAGGATGTTATGGTCTTTATCACTAACAACAATAGAAATGTCGTCCGCATATAGAATACAAGATTTATCATCAAATGATTTGTCCAGATCATTCATGAAGAGCACAAATAAAATGGTCCCAAGCACAGAGCCCTGCGGGACACCCATAGATACCATTCTTTTATTGAAACTGTACTTGTTTTTCATGGCTCCATCACAATGAAACATAACAACATACTGTTCTCGATTATTCAAAAATGAAGAAACCCACTTATTGGCTACTCCACGTATTCTGCTGGAATACAGTTTAGAAAGAAGCACATCATGATTGACACAGTCTAATGCCCTGCTTAAATCACCGAAGATTCCAGCTGGGCACTCACCCGCCTCAATGAAGTTTACAGTTTTTTCCATAAATGCACAAATAGCACTGCTAGTGGCTCTGCCTGGATAGAATCCATGCTGACTTTCAGTTATTATGTTTCTTCTCACTAAAAAATCCATGAGTCTCTCGGAATATGACAGTTTAAACACCTTTGAGAAGCAAGATGGAGTGGTAATTGGACGAAAATCGTTTGAATTTATAGAATTAGTCTTCTTCTAAACAGGCAGAATCTTGCCTGTTTTGAGGTTAGAAGGAAAACGGCCTGTTGTAAACAAAAAATTCATTTATTCATTAATTGTGAGGGTTGAAAATCAAGAAAGAACGAGAAGAGCTTGGCTTCGTTGTCTATATGCAAATTGCGACTATGGAGTTATTCATAGAATGTATACTCGATGCTTGCCCTTTCTTCATAGATACGTGTATATTCCAAGAATATCTGGATTATTTCTGGTATATTCTCAGAAAATACCCTTCAAATTTGTTTTTGCATATTCCTGAAATATTCTTCAAAGATTCTGAAAATTTCATAAATATTCCCTGAGTGATATCATTGAGATATTCTAATATGCAACGAATACTCTAAGAATATTTAGTACATTCCTTCAATAGAATTTTCAGGAAATGTTCTATGAAGCATGTATATATTACTGGCACATTCATAAAACGATACAATATTCTTAGAAGATCATTTCAGAGATATTCAAGGAATATCCATTGATATCTGGGTGATGGCTTATTATTTCAGACAATTTCGGTATAAGAAAACAATTGAGAGTACATATCCATGAAACTGAATTAACACATATTTCAGAAACTACTTGCAGAATTCTCCTGTCATGTTCAGAAAGGGTTTTGGTAGCATTTATCCTCCATAAATGAACTAGAATTTGCCCCGAGTTTTTTGAGGTCGGGAAATATGTTTCTTATCAGGAATTATCACAACTTGACTCACAATCGAAAACTGGGAAGGTGTTGTTTTATATGTTAGTTCTGAGACAAAATAATCGATTTTGAGAAACAATAAACAATAATTCAATGTAAAAACATTTGACATAGTCGATGGGCTCACTTGAAGACTGGCGTTAAATCGAATCATCTTTCGAACAATTCGTTAAGGTCAGTTTCAAATCTACCTACACAGTAGGTTTAGAAACCTGCACTGGCACCGGTCGGATATAATTCAATGCCCTTCGTGGTATTACCCAGGGGAGTAGTTGTTTTCTGACAGGTGCCAGCCAAAACCTACTGTGTAGGTAGATTTGAGACTGGTCTGAACGAATAGTTCGAAAGATGATTTTATTTAACGCCAGTCTTCAAGTAAGCCCATCGACTATGTCGAATGTTCAAACATTTTCCTCGCAGGAGGAATAGGCGAATTCGGTTTGTTTTTGGAATACCTCGTTCATGGGTAGATGGCGCAATAACTTCGTTGTTCGCATCAGCTTCGATTGGGGCTTGATACTCTGAAATATTTTGATTTTTAATTATGGGAATTCATCGACTTTATGTTGATGATGGCACTGCCTTGCACTGACGAGTGGCCAAATAGCCCGAAGCCGGTCTGCAAGTGTGTCCGTCCCCATAATTAAAAATAAATTCCTTCATTTGTATCGCCAAAAGCAAATGGAGGATTTTCTTCTGTGAAGAAACCTGCACTGGCACCGGTCGGATATAATTCAATGCCCTTCGCGGTATTAGCCAGGGGAGTAGTTGTTTTCTAACAGGTGCCAGCCAAAACCCACTGTGTAGGTAGATTTGAGACTGGCCTTAACGAATTGTTCGAAAGATGATATGAATGAATGAAAGATGATATGATGTGTTTGTATTCAGGCAATTATTGAATGCTCCGCCATTTTATGGTAGGTGAAGATATTGACTTTATATTTTAGGGTTATAAAGTATTCGTCAGTAGCTTCAAAAGGATGTGTCACAAGACCCCCCTTCCTATTTAATTTGTTTTTTCAGATGGCGCCCGGTCACCATCTTGAGATTTTCATCTGTCAATTTCACTCCAAAATATTATTTTGCATCAATTTCATTATCTTAAGTTCCAATTTTATTAGTTGTCCCATTCAAAAAATAAAAGGGGGGCGTAAAACATCAGAGAAAAGCACTGCATTTTCATTTCTGTTCATGTTACTATGGTTCAGGCGAACACAGCTCAGTTGGTAAGCATCAGCCATTAAATCGTTTGTTGCTTGACAATTGAACTGGGTTCTCTTGAGCACTTGGAGCTAGCTGCCTCATTGTGAATCAAGTTTTATTTAGAATTACGTGTCCTGAAAGAAAATTGGTGATTGTCAAAGTTTTCCTTCAATACATCAATCCACCCTGTAAGCAATGTAGATTTTTTCTGGTTCTCTGTGATTGAAATAATAAATTCCCTACCAAAAAATTAAAAAGGAACAGCTCTGCCTTCTTGATGCACTCATGGAAGTGTTTGACGAGAGGAAATATAGTATAGATAAAAATAAAAATACTGATGACTGGACTGCTGACTACTCTAAGTTCCTCGTCTCAAAAGTCGTAATATTGAATCATGATAGACAGTTTCGGATTCTTTTTCGGAATTATTTCCCTTCGATTGAGATGTAGCGGCAACTTTTTATGGGCTTGCTTCGACTTTGCGTGTCAGAGATATCAATAAATCGTTGAAAATTTTAGTGGATACTTCTGCTCAATCGATAAATAATAGGATAATGGCTTCTATAAATATTTTTATAGCGAGGAGCTTCCAGAGGCATTTTTATCATAACTTATAAGGAGTTGTAAAGAGTAAATGGGGCGGTATTTCGGTGGAAATTGCGAGTATATTTTTCATCCCTTTCTTAGCTTCTGAAAACAGTGATGAAATGGTAGCTGAAATGTATATTCTTATCATTGAATAATGATAAGTTATTTCAATGTTATAGATATGCTGCGATCGAATTGTAATGAATCTGAACATTAATCCGATTGCAATGACTATACCTTCTGAATGTTTTGAATGATTGAGATTGAAACAATTGACGATTATAAAATTCTGATCTGAGACTACTAAAATATGATCTTCACATTTGAAAATATCTGCCGAATGTGAAATGTAATTGACAGTATTTTCAAATCTCTTGAGAATTTTCATAGTTTTCGAAATGTTCGTAAATGTTTTAAAATTGTTATATAATAACGTGATGCTCCTAGTCAAAACTCATGATTGGTAATACTCAGATTGATAATAGGGCAATGGAAGTTATAAAATGAGAATTCTCGACTTTTATGAGATGAAACAAAGATTTTTCCAAAAAAATCCCAATAACTTGCTCATAGAAAAAATCAAAAATAAATCAATGCATGTTTTATGATTTTTATTGTCTCTCCAGCTTTCATTTTCCTCAGTTTCCATTTGAACTGACTAGATCTGTATATAATTATCTCTTCGATGCATTGGAACGTGTGTTAAGATGAGAGATTTAGAAGTATGAACGATAACAAATGACCGATTCCAGTAAGCCTGCTATAAACAGATTCACATGAATGAGGATTGCTCATTGATGTTCATACAACGTTGTGTGAATGGAAGGAAAGGAGATACAAATTTACCTCAGGCCTCAGGAAAAACCTTCCTTGACAAGGAGTTTCAGAGTTGAGGAGTTCTATTGAAAAAAATCCTGAGCAAAAGAGGTCTCCAAGCTCACAACGAAGTGGTAGAAATTCTACAGCAGTCGGGTTATCTGTGTTGATATTGTCAAGGGTTGAACGATTGATGACGATTCAGAAGAGCTCTGATCGGAAAAATGTCTATAGAAGAGAGAAGAGTTCCTGACCCTTTTACTGTGCTCCAACAAAGTGAGCGAAGAATCGCCAAAAAGACGTATTGCGTTTCTCTTATACTCCAGTCTATGACGGTGAAAAGAGTGTAAACTGTGTATTCATCCCATACAGCACCGATTCGTATGAAAATTTGGATATAGGTTCTACTTACCCTCTATTCCAAAATCTACCCTGTGCCGAGGGTTGCTTTCTCCCTGGGGGTGGATGCCACCCCTTCATGGGGGTGAAAAATTTTTTATTGGAAATAAGTGCGGAAATCAATAGATTGACTAATTCCAAGCCCTTTTTGTTCAATGAAGTTTTTTCTGAAAAGCAATACTTTTCGACTTATTCGCGAGTTAAATTTTCGGTTTTCAGTAAAAAAAACACGTTTTCAGATCCTTTTTCGCGAATAACTGGAAAAATATGTATCTAATCGAAAAACCTGCAGAGAGCAAAATTAAAGCTTTTGAAAAAACAAAGGCGATTGTTTATTTGTGATGTATGCAAACCCACTACAAACTGAATAATTGCTTGTTGAAAGTTGATTGGTATTTTCAAACGACAAAATGGAAAGTTTCTACGTGCAATAACCAAAAACCAATGCATTTTTCGGGAAAATCTAATTGGACCTTTTGTGAAGTCCTTCAGAAATCCTTCATTTTTGTTATTTATAAAAGTTTCTAGCATCAAAACTGACCGAGGTATGAAGGAAATAATGTTGAATCTTTTTTTTTCGTTAAAAAAAATTGTGAATAAGTCATCCTCTCTTCTCCCCCCTTTGAAAAAAATCGTTGTTACTCCATAATTCACTTCATACATGTTTTTTCAATGAGTTCTGAGTTTTTCATCAATTGAAAGTACGTAGTTTTGGAAAAAATTGAGATTGAAGAGAAAAAATCATATGCGAAAAATCACAATTTCTCCGAAATAACTCGAAAAGTATTGATCACATACAAAATTTTCTGGAGTACAAAATTGAAGGCTATTCTTCTCTGGAAATTTCGGTGTTTCATTTTTTTCTGCAGGATGAAAATAGAGTAAGATATGGCCAGTTAAATATTGTGAAGGTTCGCGCAAAGTACCTTTTTTGAGCCCTTTCAGCATGAACCTTTTCAAAAATATAATCTGAAACAAAAAATACTGTGAATGAGCTTATAGCTCCTGAAAAAAGCTACAAAATACTTCTTTGGTGGATTTGATTGCTTGATGACTAAGCGAGTTATGGGAAAAAACCAAAAACAATTTTTGTAGAAATTAGAGTATGTACATTAGTATATTGAAGAATACACATAGTAACTACATTTTGAGCCTAGTGGAACTATATGTATAATAATTATGTATATATACATATAGTTCCACTAGGCAACGATTTTGTCCAAAGGGGGAGGAAAGAGAGGATGAGTTATTCACAATTTTTTTTCAAGGAAAAAATAGGATTCAACATTATTTCCTTCATGCCTCGGTCAGTTTTGATGCTGGAAACTTTCATAAATAACAAAAATAAAGGATTTTTGAAAGACTTCAAAAAAGGTCCAATTAGTTTTTCCCGAAAAATGCATTGGTTTTTGGTTATTGTACGTAGAAATTTTCCTTTTTGGCGTTTGAAAATACCAATCAACTTTCAACAAGCAATTATTCAGTTTGTAGTGGGTTTGCATACGTCACAAATAAACGATCGCTTTTGTCTTTTCAAAAGCTGTAATTTTGCTCTCTGCAGGTTTTTCGATGAGATGCATATTTTTCCAGTTATTCGCGAAAAAGGATCTGAAAACGTGTTTTTTTTTTACTGAAAACCGAAAATTTCACTCGCGAATAAGTCGAAAAGTATTGCTTTTCAGAAAAAACTTCATTGAACGAAAAGTGCTTAGAAATTAGTCAATCTATTGATTTCCGCACTTATTTCCAATAAAAATTTTTTCACCCCCAAGAAGGGGTGGCATCCACCCCCAGGAAGAAAGCAACCCTCGGCACAGGGTAGATTTTGAAAAAGAGGGTATGTAGATCCTGAATCCAAATTTTCATGTGAATCGGTGCTGTATGGGATAAATACACGGGAAAATGGTCATAGACTGGACTATTAATAGAATGGAGAAGTTTCAATGAATATGTTGGGGCCGATCCTCACACATGAGAACTATATTCCAAGACAGGCCGTTACATGTGCCTTGTAGATAATGTAGATCATTAGAAGCTGACGAGAAGTGAAGTATTTCTTTGCAAAAAACAGAGAATCAAATTTCTGGGATGCACCTTTAGCGATCGATCTCACATGGTTATTCCATGAGAGTCTATTACTGATCGTAATTTCTACTCCTGACTTCTGAATACTAGATAAGGACGATGGTTATATAACAATTTAGGACAGGTGTCGTATAATTGAATGAGCTTGAAACAGAATATATAATACGATCACTGGGGAACTGACAGTTTTTAATATTTTTAAGATCCACATTTGATCAAAAACCTTTTTTTCGGATGGAAGTGTGTGACATGACTACAACTGTTACTACCATTACTGACCTAGGTTGTAATTTGAAGAGCAGATCAATGTGTCATTTTTCCCTGATAAAATTGAGTTTGGCAGTGATTTGTCTAGCACAGTGGTTCCCAACCAGTGGTCCGTGGACCACCAGTGGTCCGCAGAAGTCAAAATATGGTCCGCGAATGATTTCAAATTTAGCGGGCGTCATTTTTCATGAACTCAATATCGGAATATTTTGAGAAACATGATCTCATGGAATAAAATCGTTGCCCTCTGTACTGATGGTGCTCCTGCAATGTTGAGATTTCGTTCCGGTCTGGCGACGTTAGTAAAATAGAAAAATCATAAGGTAATAACAACGCACTGTATCATACATTGCTAGGCGTTAGCTTCTATTACTCTTCCTGAATGCCTTACTGATACACTGAAAATGACCATAATAGTATATTATGCCACGATCGTGAAATGATGGTTATTAATACATGAGCATAAACCGGGATACGAAACGAGCCGAAGGTGAGTTTCGTATGGTTTATGCGAGTGTATTAATAACCATTACATGAGAGTTGCATACGCTATTTTATCTACACCCAATAAATAATGAAGAACTAAAATTATTATATTATTACGTATTTATGTTGAACACAATAATAGTAGGTAATCAATCGTATTTCTTTGAAAAATTCTACAAAATTATAATTAATGGTATAACCACGGAAAATACAACAATGAGAAATGAAAAGAAGAAAAAAAAAGGAAAAGAAATTTTCTGCCGACGTCAGCAATTGAACCCGGACGTAATTATTCACTACCGGCGCCTTTGACCATTCGGACATGAGAGCTCGTACATTTATGTGTAAAATAAAAACATATGTTTTGCATTTGTCAAATGAAAAATATAATCCTTTCGATTGTATTTTTTTGTTGTCTAAGACATCTGTGGAGGGTCGCTGGTAATTCTTCTATATCCCTGCTATAAGACATTTTCATACTATTATCGAAAATTGACTAAATTCTTCAAGAATTCAATACCTACTGATTTTGACTTGACAAACGTCAAAATGCAAAGCTTGCACATCATGCTTGATTGAAAAATAATGGGGTTCTATTGGTTGAAAATCTGTATCGTAATGAAAATCTGTATCGTAATGGATTTCATTATAAAACGGGTTGTGGGCATATAAGTGTATTATTAGAGTACGGGTGTAGATAAAAGTTGTTAATGGTATCAAAAGCAGAGCCCTAAATACACGCCTTTTTCAAAAACTATTCACTGAAATGGACTCAGACCATGAAGCACTTCTCTTTCACACAGAATTTCGATGGCTATCGAAAGGTAATATGTTGGGAAGATTATATGAACTGTGAGCAGAGGTTGAGATTTTTCTCGTTGACAAAAATGAATGATTTGATAAAACAGTTTACTAATCCGGAATGTCAAATTAATTTGGCTTATCCTGTGGATATTTTCACGCACTCAAATCGAATATACAACTGCAAGGTTCCGGAAATAAACAATTAGAAAACGTATATTTTATATTTCTGAAGATAAACTTTGCGCTTTTATTTGCAAACTTCAGTTGTAGTTAGGTAAAAGTGAGGAAAATAATTATTCTGCGTTTGCGACTTCAAAAGCACTTTTGGAGAAAAAACAGTATGACACCATTAAAGCAAATATACAAGAAAATATTAGGACTCATTTACAAATGTTGATGAATGAATTCGATCGTTACTACCCAGAATATACCGAAGAAACTAAAGTTGATCAAAAACTGATTCGTAACCCTTTTAGTATGGACGCTGGAGGAGTTACTGAAGAAAGCCAGGAAGAACTCATTGAATTCCAAAATGACAGAAACTGCAAGGATGCTTTTGAATTGAATTCACTTGAGTCGTTTTGGTGTAAAAAGGCAATTTCTTATACTAAACTTCGAAAAATCGCTTTGCGATATTTTATGATTTTTCCAACTTATTTATGTGAACAAGGATCTTCTGCCTAATTGGTAATTGAGAACAAGGCGGGGAATCATTTGAAAATGAGTGATGATTTGCGTGTAGCTTTGAGCAACTCGCGAAGAAGATGCAAACTCAGAAATCACTTTGATACAAAATCACAGAAGTTTATCCTAAATATATTATTATTATTATTTCTTGTTTTGTAATATCCTATTGAGTTGCTAATTGAAGTTACGGTTTGATTATTACAGTTTATCTTCATTACCTACAATGTACGTATGTATATACCACTATGTAAGTCATTCATAGTGGTCCCTGCTAACAAGAATAATATAAAAGTGGTCCCGGACTAAGAAAAGGTTGGGAACCCCTGGTCTAGCAATTCTTTCATATTTTGATTTGTTTTCTAGATAACTTCCCTGAGCCAACAAAACTGAATTTTCAACTACCAAATCAATAACAACTGAGGTGTACTTTATAAACGATTAGGTGGTGTATTCTTATATAAATTCAGTTTTAAATCTCGAAAACAAACCAAGAGACGAAAAAAATCTAGATTTCAAAAAGTTTCAGTGATTTCTCCTTCAGTAATCAGATATTTTCGCTTCAGATCATATCTGGATTTCTCACGCGAAATATGCGCCGGACCAACTCCAGGCCCTAACGAAATAAGGGCTCCATTGAATGGAGTTTTTTCATCGCTTGAAAAAAGAGTGCTTGCCACCGTGCCCTATCTAACTCTCAGATGTTCACACGTTTCTTTCACACCGCTTCAATACTCTGAAAGAAACACGAAAGCTTTCACTTACAAAGAGGGGACTCATTAAGCAACTGGTATCAAAAGAATCTGGTTCATTGAAGAAATATCCATATTTACTGTAATGGAATTATGTGTTTCCCAAAAATCTGAGCGAATAGGATTAGGATGTTTTGATAGCAGGCTAGTATTGAAAAAATGATAATGATATAATCAGTATATTCAGAAAATCGTGATGGTGTGTAGGTGGATTTATCTGGAGTAAAATACATGTTATAGTATGAGTAGGCCGTTTGTATGTGATGAAACAACAGAATCCTATGAGCTAATACGATACTGTAATGGAAGTATCTACCTCTCACTAAATTCTGGCTGAACACATTCTCTCAACTTTACACTTCGTGCACAAGCAGACGAAAGTCTAGTTGGATTACCACGGGTGCATTTGTATGCTGGCATGAATTTTTCATCTCATATAGAAGATCTCTTGAAATGTCTGTCATCAGCAATCTATGAGTTGAGACAACACGAAAGTAAACTAACCAAACTCGCTGAAGAGTACATGAGATTGAAGTATTTCTCAATATTCCATTCAACACTGACTTATGCTTTATTAGTATGGGGATCAACAATTCATCTTGACACATTTATGATAGTTTCATATGCGTAGTTTCTGAAAGAAGTGCTGCATGGAACACTTCTTTTTCTTCAGTTCAATTATTGGCTCCTCAATTTTTAAACTGGCGTTATGTACCATTGAAAACGTCTTATTAGAAAGAATGTTTTTCTAGAGTCAGGTGGAACCAGCATTAAACTTGAGAACTCAATGTGCTGGAAATCATTCGAAAAATGTTGATGAGGCCCTCTGATTTTACCATTGTGTGTGAAATTAAAAATAAGAATACGAATATATTGGGGCTTCGTGAGTAGAGAAATCCCTATCATTTAGACTATGAATTAAATTCTTTTTCGGTCTTCCAGTAACTGGTTTCAGAGATTCAGAATAATCTTTTCGTTTCGAAAAAAGTCGAGGTTACGTTCCAAAAAAACCTAACGCCATTATTTTGATCATGGCAATTCGAATGATCAAAAATTCCAAAGAAATGTTTTTATGAACAAAAGTGACAACAACACTCTAAAGTAATGACAGAGAAATTCGGTTTCAGACGTAGTGAAATCAAGCAAATTTGAATAAATGTGAATAAATATAAGCAAATATTGAGATGAAGTTTCAAGTTGAGTTTTCTCATGACGTTTCAAGATCAGTGATATCCTAGATCGTCTTCGGGTGAATCCATGATTATTCCTATGGAGAGGAGAATACAAAGAGTACAAAACTTTCATAAGAGAACTAACATCAAATATTTCGCTAACAGTTCCTGTTGATATGTTGCAATCATGAATGACGAATGAGTCAATCTGAAAGAGCTACCCCACTGTCTATATATCGCAACAGCCGTTGAATCACATGATACTCACTTTTTTCGCTTAATTTGTATACCAATCACTCGGAACATGAATCAAAAGATACTATTCATACAGGAATAGTGGTTAATTTTGTTCATTCATTGGAACAACATTTCATTCTGATGGGCGAACAAGCTTGTTTCATTCGGAGAAAAATATTCTTGGAACTCCTCATTGGGTATATGGACAAATCAGAGAAATCCCCAATCATATACACAAAATATGGAAAAAAAATTCATCTTCAGGAACCATCCTGATTTGGCTGTAAGGAGGCGTGAAACAATATAGACTGGAATGGCTTGGATATCAAGTAGATTATTAAAATGTCGAAGTCTCTTCGCAGTTTCTAATATCTTCTGCAAACAGCAAAACTTCCTCGATTGCTGAGTTGTTGAGGAGCATTTTTCTAGTTTTAATGATAACTCATGTACATCACCATCGATACGAAGTACTTTTGGTCTACGAATACTTCATGATTTCATTATTCACATATTTTCAAAAGAATAACGCTCATCAACAATTCACTCTTACAAAAGCACGAATGTATTCAACCTCTGAGATAATACATACCACAAAGCGTATAAAAAAAATTACAAACTCTTCATCTGTCTGCGAGAAAAATCCAAGCGATTACCCCCTGCTAATATATCCAAGAGAAAACCAACAGGCAAAAAGCTAATCAAATTCCTGCGGAAAAAATATATTTCACTGTGAAAAATTTCCCACATTAAACGCCAGAGAAATAATACCGACAACAAACAAGTCTCATTTAACGTGGAAATGTGGTATATAAAAGAGGGATAAACCGGGTTTACTCCTTACATATCATCCACACGGCGTAGATAATGTTTATGGAGCATTCGGAGCCAGTAAAAAGACATTATATTACTCGATAAGACTAGGCGTCCGGCGATTATTTTTATGTAGTGTAGATCAAGAACGGAAGATATAGGGGACCAACTGGGATTATTGAGGGTTCAGCCTGAAATCTTGGCTCACGATGGAACGTTCGCTATTAGCACATGATATTTCACGTGCATACAAGAATATCTCTCTGAAGATTTCACCAGTGACTATGATGATAAACAGATCTAAGATATGTCTCAGAAGTTACTGATATACTAATAGTGTCTTGGGATCATATTTTGATCATATTTAGTTCAGTTCATTTGACCAAATTACAAATACAAGAGTGTTTTTGGCAAGTCGGATGAAAATTCATAAGCAGATTCAATTTGTGAAAATGGTGAAACATAAAAATTAAAAAATTAACAGTACAAGTAATATATGAAAGCAATGAAATTGATCAAGACAGACGTGACTATGCAAGTTCTCATCAATGGAATAAAAACAATGGCGAAGATTGTGTTGTTTAACTTTGTTCTTGAAACTATGAGTATTCAGGGATTTGAGCCCCCGAGATGAAAAGTTATAGAGTCTCAGATCTAGAGAATTAGTCTGGGATTTTGTCGGTCTAAGACGAGTTTGCCTGAGATGATTTGCAGTTCGAGTTTGGTTGTTGAGAAAGTCAGAATTAGTAGAAAATGTATCTATATGGTTATGTATCTCCTGAACGGTAACGTAAATGAGGAGCGAAGGAATGGGCACAATGAAATATTTTATGGAAATTAGCTTGCAGTGGTCCATATATCCAGCACGATCTATAATTCTGATTGCCTTCTTTCGAGTGTGAAAACTTTTGACGCATCGCAAGAGTCTTCCCAGAGAAGTATTCCATAAGTTATATGACTGTGAAAAAAAGGAAAATAACATGATCGCATTGTGTTGAAACATAATTCATTCCTGAGATTGCGGAAAAGATACATCGAGCTTGATAACTCCTTGCGAAGTACTTGATGACCAAGACAGTCTATCATCGATGACAAATCCAAGTAATTTGACGATGTTTCCACATACTGCATTTCAAGTAATTTGACGATGTTTCCACATACTGAATTTCTAGTTGAGAAATGAAGCTCTTGAGTTTTACCGCTGTTCAGTTTCAACTTGTTAGTACACAACCAACTTTCCGCCCTTTAGAGAGTGTAAGCCTTGTTTGATTTCAAATTGTCTTCATTGATCCCGGGGTTTATTATTTTTCTGTCATCTGCGAAGACAACACATTTGTTAGGTGATAGGTAATGAAAAAGATCGTTCACATTAACGATGAACAACAGAGTGCCAAGTACAGATCCCTGTGGTACTCCATGTGTAATCGCTTGGAAATCAGATTGAGAATTATCAATATAAACGGCCTGTTTGCTATTACTCAAATAGAATTGAATGAGTTGAAGGGGCAGTCCTCTTATGCCACAGAGTTGGAGTTTTTTGATCAAAATCGTGTGTGAGACACAGTCGAAGCCCTTCGTCAGGTCACATAAAGTAATGGATACATCCATGCCCCTCTCGAGGCCATCGACTATGTCCCCTCCTGTTATGCAATGATAATGCAATAACCATTACATAAAAGTTGCATACGCTATTTTTTCTACATCCGATAAATGATAAAGAACTATGAATAGTATATTTATATTTGTATTGTGGGTCCCACTGATCGAGAAATAGAATGAATATTGATATCTATTTCATTATTGCTAGTCCCAGTAGTGTAAAATATTGTATTGGCAACGCTGATTTTATTCTGAACCGAATTTTCAATCCAGCCTTGCGCAACTGAATTGGATTTCCAATTGATTGAAAATCTGTATCGTAATGAAAAGTATGTATCATAATTGGCTCGTTATAATACATATTTTTCATTACGATACAGATTTTCCATCGATACGGGTGTAGAAAAAAACTCTTATTGACAAAACTTGGAAATACATTATCAGTCCTGAATCAAAACTATGTGAAACTCGTGAACCCGATACGAATCTGAAGGATATGTATGATTTTTTTGTTTTGAATTAATCACCAGTATAATTTCAACGCAGAAAAGAATAGGAATGCGAATATTCAATGAATTATTGAAAAAAACACTTAAAAATTTCGAGCCTTTCGAACGCCACCATATAGCGCGCTCTTCGGGAGACAGCTACTCAAACATCTTTTCAGTTTTAATTGCTATAGATTATTGAATGAGCTAACCAATATTCTTAAAAGTTGTGTATTCCAACGAAGTGCAAAAACACTGGTTGAAATAGACAAATTGGTTGAGGCTTTTGCGGCGGAGGTTTTCAGTATCACTACATTGGTTCGGGTTCGAAGGCCGTATTTTTTTGGAATTTCTTCCTGACGTTTCGATGGCGCGAGTGGCTAACTTCTTCAGATACTCATACATCTTGAGTTTGACTCCGATGAATGGGTGTTACGACTTTGTATTTTTATATGGATTCAGGTAATTCAGAGTGTTAGTTACTTCATCTGGATTCGGACAATTTTCATTAATATTAATTGCCGTAATTACTTTATCCAGATTTGGAGAATTATCAACAGTATTAATTGTCGCAGTACCTGATGTCATGATGTTCGTTATTCTTGAATTTTTCAAAATGAGTTTCCATATTCGGTTGTGGTTCACAGCTTCTTCTTCTCTGTTGAAATCATCCGTGTGTTTGTGGATCTCTATTGCCTTCCGTATTAGTCGGCTGAGGTATCCCTGGTTGGGGGCAATGAGTTTCGCGTTTTCAAACAGAATCCTGTGATTGGCCTACGTGTTCCGCTCCCTCCGATCTGTCAGTTTGTCCTAGTTTGCAGTTTTTTTTATGTCTCTTAAGCCTTGTTCCAATAGATCTTTTGATGGTACCGAAGTATACCTTTCCACAGGTGCACCGTATGCGATACACCCCTGCTACTGATAGTGGCTCTCTTTTGTCGTTAGCCGACCTGAGGCTTTATGGTATCTTCTTGGTGGGTTTGAAAACCATTTTTATCTTGTATTTCCCCAGGAGTTTTCCAGTTCTGTCTGTAATTCTCAGGATATATGGTAGATAAGCACGTGCCACTAACTGAGCGTCTTCCCTGTTTTGAACTGTGGAACTCTTCAGTTTCATGACCCTGTTGATCTCGGGTAAACTGTAACCATTTGATCTCGAGGTCACTTGGAGATGGTGCAGTTCTTTCTCCAGATGCTCTGGTTCACATATTCTTCGAGCACGTTCTGGAGGAGAAGATATGACTCCTCTCTTTGGCTAGGATGGTAGTTCGATAGTGCGTGCAGGTACTCATCCGTGTGCGTAGGTTCTTGGTATACTTTGTGGGTTAGTCTAGTACCACATCGTTCGATCAGTACATCTAGGAATGCTATCCAATGGTCCTGTTCAGTCTCCATGGTGAACTTGATGCTGGGGTGTTGATCATTCAGGTAGTCTTGGAAAGGTTTAGAGTCGTCCATGTTTCTAGATGACGAAGGTGTCATCCACCTAAGGTAGCCACAAGGTAGATTTCAAAACGAAGGCGTCGATTGCTTTCTTTTCAAAACGTTCCATATAGAAGTTGACTATTACTGTTTGAAATATAACCGATAAGATGTTTTTTCCGAACTATGCGAAAGAACGAAAATATTGGAGTAAGATATCGTGTTTATATTGCTGTGAAAACCATTTCGATGTAGAAAAACTGTTTACCAAGGTACCTATCAACAAAATTTTAGAAATCGTCAAATCTAAGTTAGAGAATGAAAGAACTTTGATAATAATTAACGTCTTTATTACTCATAAGATGAAACATTTTACATCAGTATATGGAAATACAATTGAAATGAGTGAAAGGCGAAGTTCAATTTAGGAGGAGATGATGAATCACCACTAAATTGTTCTTCCACTTAACCTTGTATAGTCTCTGTTCTCGAATTATTTCAAACATGGATTTCCGCATGATCTCGTTTGCTACCCAGGACACAAAATAGTACTGACTTTTGAAATTTAATATGAAAATGAGAAGAAGGGAAAACACATGATATGTAATATGGAGCCGATATTCCAAGAGTTTCATGGTATCAATTTATTACACTGGAGCTGAAATAAATATTTTTTGTAGGTGCTTTTAAATTTGTGAATACTTTAATTTTTTATTGATTGAGGAATAGAGTTGTAAACTTTACAGATTTGATAAGAGAATGACCGCTTGAAGAATTCTGTTCTAAAATGAGGGGGTGATAACGTACCTTCGAATCGTATGTTCAAACTGTGGATGTCGGATCGGAATCTCAACCTTCTGTGAAGATAAGGAGGTGTTTTACTGATAATGATTTGGTGGAAAAGGCAAGCACTGTGTAGAATTCGTCTATGTTCCATATTCAACCAACCAGATTTACGAAGTTTGTAAGTGATTCTTTGACATCTGCGTATACCATATATTAGTCTCAAACAAGAGTTTTGAACCTTTTGAATTTTTCTTTTATACTGATTGGTTAAATTGGGACCATAGAGAGTGTCAGAATAGTTGAATACTGACAATACTAGGGTTTCACATAGAGTAAATTTGATAGTTGATGAAAGGAGATGCCTACTGCCATGAATTAATTTTATTGCAGAGTAAGCCTTTTGTATTGATTTGTTCACGTGTTTTTCGAACCTCATATCAGTGTCGAACAATACACCTAGATTTTTAGCTGAATTTACCTGTTCAAGAGCCTCATCATTGATTTGGATATTAATATCAATGTTAACATCCCTATTTATTCTCGGACCAAAGATCATCAAATTGGATTTCGAAGTATTTATCAGGGGACAGTGATCAGATGCGAGCTTGACGAAAGCATTCAGGTCAGCATTGATCAGATTGGATGCATCTTCAGATTTATCCAGTGGAAATTTGAAATAAATTTGCGTGTCATCCGCATAGAGATGAACAGAACAATTATGGAGAGATTGTATTAAACCTGAGGTGTATATGGTAAAGAGTAATGGACCCAAAATGGATCCCTGAGGTACACCTGAAAACAGTTCAAGATATGGTGACTTATCATCTTCTATGCGTACTTTTTGGTGCCTGTTTTTCAAATATTCTCCCATCAATGCAATAGCAAAAATTGCTAGAAGCAAATTGAAATTGATGGTGTCAAACGCTCGACTGAAGTCAAGGAGAACCAAAGCAGTGCAAAGGCCTTCTTCTTTAGCTCTAAATATTTCATCAGTTATGTGTAAAAGCGCAGTTGTACAGCTGTACCCTTTTCTGAATCCTGACTGAACTTCTGGTAGTAGTGAGTGATTTGTGATATAATCCCTTAGTTGTGACTCGATAGTTTTTTCTAAGACTTTGGACAGGGTCGGAAGAATACTCAAAGCACGTAGATCTTTATATTCTGTGGGATTAGTTTTCTTGGGCAAAACCGTGACAACTGCTCTTTTCCACGAATCTGGTACCACATTGTTGCATAAACAGAAGTTAACTATGTGAGTAATGTATGTGATTATAAATGGACAGCACATCTTGATGAGTCTTAAATTCAGTCCATCGCAACCCTGTGCATTGGTCTTGATTTCATTTATAGTCTTGTATATGAAAATATCATTTACTTCCTGGAATTCAAGGGATGAGTCAAATCGGGTATTGGTGTTGTAGAAATGCAGAAGATCTGGTGGGGGTTCTCTGAGGGGGATAGAGCTTGTAAAATTGATTCAGATCATTCGAGTTCTTTAAATGTTCAGGTAGTTCATTCGACTTTTCGGATACAACTTTGTTTGATTTCGAGGTTCTCCATAAGTCTTTTTTGTTTTTCGTATCGAGTTGATTTTTGAAATAAGCCTTTTTTTCATTTTTTATAGCCCGATTTGTGTAGTTTCTCATATCTTCATAAAATTGAAAATGAGCATCTGCTTAAGTTCTCCTATATCGTTTTAATGCTTTCTCCCTGATGGAAATCATTTCTTTGATTGCCCCAGTTAACCATGGAGCTTTTGGTTTGGTTACCCTCGATGTAGTGATAGAAGCATGACGATCAAATAAATTTACAATTCACTAAAAAAAAAGTTTTTCGTCAACATTATCTTGATCGAAAATCCTGAAAAAACGGGTGGCATAAAGATCATTCTGAAATGCATCTTCATTAAAATACTTCAAGTCACGATAAGTGCACATTTTTGGAGTTCTTCCTTCGCCGTGAACATTGATGGTGCAAAATACAATTTGATGATCTGATATGCCAACACTATCAATTACACCCTTATCTGCTATATGATTGTTAGTAGTTATTATTAAATCCAATAATGTAGCCGTTGTATTTGAAATCCTTGTAGGACTATCCACAGTTTGAATGAGATCAAGTGATTCGAGAATATTAAAAAATTTCTCAACATTAGAATTTTTCAAGTCAAGATGATATATATTGAGATCACCCATACATACAATTTTATCAAAACTAGGGCAGATCAAACTCAGTTTATCTTCAAATTCGTCAAGAAATGTGGCATTGTCTTATTGCGGCGGTTTGTATACTACACCTACAGCAAAGGTTTTCTTTTTGTATGTAATTTTCACCCAAAGTTGCTCAGGTAAGCTAGGCAGCAAAGATCGCACATTCAAACAACCAAATTCCAGTCTCAACGTAGTATTGATACAAAAAAACAAAGGAAAGAAGAATGAATATTGAAATAAATCTTATCGGAACCAATCTTTATAAAAAAGAAAGTAAATAAGTACCTAATTAAGGTGCAAAAAGTAAATAAGGTCCAGAGCAAACTGGACTGGTGTGAAAAATATTTCAATAGAATAATTATTATTTTATGGTGCCCAAAATTGAATAAATTCAAAGTGAAGAAAACAATAGAAATGATATAATATAGAGCAATTTAAGTATGTGATCAGCAATATATCAAAGGCTGTTTACATCCAGCATATTATTAATTTTTACAATGGAATTATCTTCATTGAATTTTACAAATATTGTTCCAAGATTTGTCCAGACCTTTCCATTTTTACCAATTTTCAATAAGACTGCCTTCAATATTTTCAGCTGCTCCGGGGTCAAATTTTCTTTGAATTTAGTGCCGGGGTCCTTCAATAATTTCTTGTTGCGGAAAACAATATTTTTATAAGTGGTCATGGAAAATTTAATCATTATAGGCCGATTTTTCGTTCCGTCATGCTTCCCCATACGGTAAGCATCTTCTATTGCTTTTTTTCCCATTGTAGAAATATTCATCTTATTGCGTATCATTGATTCTAAAACTAATTGCAAACAATTTCCATTCGGTTTTTCTTCTATTCCGTGAACTATGATATTTCTGCTTCGTAATGATTGATCGAATTTCTCATGTTTATATTGCAACAAGTCTATAGTATGCTGCTGCTTGATTAGTTTGGCTTCCAAAATTTTATTTTCTTCCTTCAGCGTATTGATTTCATGATACAATTTTTCGCTTATAGACTCGCTAATTATTTGTGCCAAATTAGTTACGAAGTCTTCAGAGGAGCACAATTTAGGAACTATATTTTTCACCGATGAGAGCAATTCGTCTTCTCCCTTCTCATTGCCTCGGGTAGCCATCAGTATGGGTAAAAGATAAAAATTTGACTTACTGCGTTTTCTTATGCACTTTCGGAAGAAAGAAGTTGAATGTAGATGCCATAATGGATATCCTAAAAATATGTACAGAAAAATAACATATTTTCACTTCAAAAATTACTTTTATCCACAATTATTTGGGATGGATATGAGTTCACCTCTTTCTCCAATTTTGAGTAATATTTATATGGAGTATTATGAGGATTCTTTCTCAGAAAGTTATCCAAATGGACCAAAAGTATGCTGGAGATATGTTGATACTTTTGCTATATGGAGTCACGATCGAAACGAAATTGACATTTATTTAGATCATATCAACAAAAAAGAACCAACAATAAAGTTCACGATAGGAATAAAGAAGAACGATGAACTCTTTTCATTGATGTAATGATGAAAAAATCATCTCTTCATGTTGACACAACTGTATATTAAAAAAAAACGCATACCAACAGATATCTTCAGTACAAAGAATTGTATTTATCGAATCCCTTGTTCGTGCCGTCAAAAAGAAACGTCCAGACCTCTAGAAGTGCGGAAGAGTGAACACAAGATGTACATCAAGAACACACACATTGGTGCTTCTGAATTATCAGAACACATTCTGCCGATGAAGATAATACAGTTGGATGGAATGTCACACAAATGATAACAAGAGAGAGCAATAGTAGGAGACGAAGTAGAAGGAATTTGCTTTTATCATACTGTCTGCGGATGCTTGTATCTCGAACACTTTGGTTGATATGGATCGCGCCTGGTTGCTACTCTTGAAAGACCTGTATCAGAACTTAAAGTTCTGACATTTACAAAAATCGAACTCAAAAACGAAACTAGAAGGGAATATTCGTGAGAGTTTTGAAAACGGAAGCGGATTTGATTTCCGAAACGTCAACGATAAGTATTGTGATAAATATTAGTTCTTCTATTTTTACGATCGAAAATTTGACATATACGAAAAGTTGTTGATTAATAGAACGTGTTTCATTCAGATGGAACTTATCGAGGTAGATTGAAAGTCTGCCCTTCTACACTTGTATAGATTCCAATATCAATTCATTTTCAGATTGTGGTACGTAAGGAACACAACAAAACTAGAAGAATATTTGATTATAATATGACGATAATAAAGATTTGAGAACAATTTTTTCAGACGAATTCAAATTCCATGCATATTTCTTATTGCGTTTGTAGGTACATCAACTTATGACATTCTCATCAGGATTGAAAGTTACATCTCTAATCTACAAGATCACTGGATCCGCGCAGAACAATCTACGCGGAAGAGACTATCCTGCGGAAATTAAAAATCACGAACCGGAAGCCATCAAGGTTCGGAACGGTAATTCGATCCGGGACTGAGTAATGGCAAAGCCGGTATAATGGTCCGCGATGATTGCTATCGGCATTGTCACTCTCCCCGATTCAAGAAGGGTATTTTAGTTGATTTATTGCGGACATCAGTCGGCTGTCTTATTGGCAATTACGCAGCGAAAGAATCTGAATATATTCCGGAAACTGAAAACCAGCAGTTTCTGAAAGAAACAAGATAGTAGTTGGAAAGTGGCTGGAATATGCCCAGTTCTGGAGAAAGGAGGCTCAACCATTGTAGAGAACTACCGTCTTATTTCAAGCCCTTCCGATTACCTTGAAATTCCGGGAATCGTTTTTTCTATACAGTGTTATACAGATTCAAGATGGTGCGGTGATTCATAAACAAATAATATATAGTTGCATGTTTCAGTTTCACCAGTTTTATCCAAAATCATAGAAAAAGTAATGAATACAAGACTATTGGAATATTTGAAAAAATCAAAGAATTTTTACGATCAACAATATGGTTTTGGTGAATCCAGTGACACGGAGTCTGCAGCTGTAGATTTGATTACTGAAATACAATTTGAATTGGATAGTGATCAGAAGTGCGGACTTTTGTCACTGGATTTATGTAAAGCATTTGATACAGTGAATCATTCAATACTATCAAAAATCATGTATCACATTGGCATCAGAGGAACTGTATATAACTGGTTCTAAAATTATTTGTTCGATAGAAAACAGTTCGTATATATGGGAGATAGTAAGAGCTCAGTGAAAGAAATAACCTGTGGTGTACCACAAGGTTCAGTGATCGGACCTGTTCTCTTCCTTATATAAATAAACTCGATATCTAATTTAGAATTAGAAGGTAGAATCAAATTATTCGCAGACGACACTACACTTGTATATTTTTCAAAAAGAGTTGATGACATCAAAATTAGGGTTGAAAATGAACTTCGAAAAATTAATTCCTGGCTAAGAGCTCACAAACTAAGTTTGAATATCCCAAAATGTTCTTTCATGTTCATTTCTAAACGATCACTTATGACAAAATTATTGGAAGAAATAAAGCTTAAGGAAGATGTAATAAAATATACAGATTCAATCAAGTGTTTGGGACTATATATCGATCCTACTCTTTCGTGGTCGATTCATACCCAAATACTGAGAAAAAGTATAACTCCAGTAATCGGTAATCTATATAAAATAAGAAATTATATTCCACGAATATACTTGAAAATAATCTATTTCAGTTTAATATATTCAAAATTACAGTACTTGATTACAGTTTGGGGAACAGCATCTAGTTCTTTATTGCAACCATTAAAAACACTACAGAATAAAGCAATTGAGTGTATTTACAAATTGCATTATCGTGAACCCACTGTGAATTTGTATACACCAAAAAATCAACTTTATTTAGAAAAGCTATATAAATTAAAGCCCTGTTTATTTATTCATTTGACATCATCCAACAATAAACATAAGACCCTAAAATTCACTCCAAATTCGAGTATTCATTACTATAATACAAGACAGTTGAATGATTTCGATTTGATTAAAATCAGAAGCAATCTTGGTAGAAAATCTCTGCTTTACTCAGGAGTTCTTATTTACAATAACTTGCCAAAAAACTTGAAAGAAATAAAAAATATAAATAAATTCAAATCAAAATCAGAAAAAAAATCTTGAGACAATAGAATAGAATTTCCAAGTATATAAAAATTCCTTTTTCGTCATTTTTATGTTATAATCTAACGGTTTAATTTATTCTGTTTGTATCATGTTGATGATCTTCTATATGTATATCCCTGTATAAGCATCAGCTTCTTGGGATCAGTCACTCGATAAACAACTGTGAGATTTTCACACATTAGGGTTTACTAAACCGCGACACGTGTTTCGCTATACAAAAGCTTCCTCAAGCGAGAACTCCAAACTAATATTAACCCTGTTACATTTCGAATTTATACAACATTTAACGGACGGTCAGTAAGAATTATAGTCCGACAACAAATTAATAAGATTAATGGTCCGACGTCAAATGCTTATTAGTACAATTTCCTGGGAAGAACATATTCAACAAAAGCGAATTATTCAACTCCATCTGATCATTCACCAGGAACTGTGAATGTTTACACTCATTGATTTCCAAACTCTCCAAGAGATTGAGTTTCAAACCCTTCCCTTGGAAATGATGTCGGTCAAACGGGAAGAATATTCGATACACGAGTAGAGGAGCACAGAAGTAGTTTCCAAATTGGTAAGACAAACTCAACGTATGCATCTCACCTCATTACAGAGGACGTGAGTTCAACCACGAATTTGAAACCCTTAATTTCCAAGAAAAAGGTTTGAAACTCAATCTCTTGGAGAGTTTGAAAATTAATAAGTGTAAACATTCACAGTTCCTAATGAATGATCGAACAGAGTTTAATGATTCGCCTCTGTTGAAAATGTTCTTTCCAGGAAATTGTACTAATAAGGATGTGAATGAAGTCTGTCCATTGATTTTATTAATTAGTTGTCGGACTATATTCTTATTGACCGTCTGTTAAAATGTTGTATACATTCGAAATCTAACAGGGTTCAGATCAGTTTGAAGTACCTGCTTGAAAGAAGCTATTGTATAACGGAACACATGTCACGGTTCAGTAAACCCTTATATGTGAAAATCTTACAGGCAACTGTATATTATTTGTTCAATATGGATTTTCATTAAGTAACGGCCACTACCATTCAGCGTTGACTTATACCTAAAAATCCATGAGTCCAAATTCTCGATCTCCTGCATTTTTGTTTTCGAGTAATTTCAACCAATGAAATCCTTTCGAGAGGTGGCCAACAGAGACGTACTTCACAACTCAACGTCACATTTCCTGCACGCCCTACGACAGTTTCGTAGGTTAAAGGCATTTGAAAACACTCACCTTAAAGAACTTTCATTCCATGATTTTTTACTAGGCACGGAACACAACCATTGCCACATATGCTGGACAAAAATTAATGAACTGGAAAATTCTGGAAAATAATCAGTGAATCACACAAATATGGCTTTTACAGAAGAAGGTTGAGAAAGTTCTTTCAAGGGGAATTTTGCTTTCATCCACTCTTTATAAAACACAAAATTCTACTACTACCTTGTATTTTTATTTTAGAAGCAATATATGTCATGCATAGCAAATATAAAAACGAAATACATAAGATGTCTAAATAAATAATAATAATAATAATAATATTTATTCAAAACTATACAAAAGAGTAGTATAAAATAAAAAATAAAATATCATAACTAGAGTATTTGAATAAATATGAAAAACAGTCCACAGAAGGAAAAAAATCCTTGTACGTGGTTTTACAATTCAATTCAATATTACAGTCTGGTTTATTCACTGGGAAAAAGTACAAAAGAGTGTATATAATTGAGATGATATAAGTGAGTGAGAGAAATGATTCCATATAATATAAATATACAATTAAGTGACTTGTACATACGTATATTCACACACATATACACACACATTATAGACAACTGAAATACAAGAAACAGGAGTATGCATTCACAAAATAAACACTAGAAAAGCCACAGAAATAGCGAAAGCTAGTTGTATGTGGCGAATCTAAAATTGATTTATCACTTCCCCAGTATCGGAACACTAAAATGGAAATGAATATAATAAATTTAATAAAATGAATAAAATGAATATAACACTAGACAAACACTTAATATATGACGTTATCAATTACAACGTCGACACAAATAAAAAGATTCATATTTTATAATGGTAGGAAATTATTCAATCACCTGCCGAACGAGATTGAAATTTTGTAAGAAAAAAAAATCAAACAGTCTGTGGGAAATCTTCTGCTGAAGAATGCTTTCTATTCATTAGATGAATTCTACTGTCAGAACTTTCAATGTTGTGGGGTTCAACCTTGTCTTAAAGTCCCAGTAATACATTTTTGCTCAATTTAATGTGTTTCAGTGATATTTATTATTTATTTATATTTTTATTCAACTTGTATTTTATATTTACATGTTGTTGTCTACAATTTTTTTTTCTTTATGTACTATGTACTCTATTTGTGTTTTATTGTATTCGAATTATGATTATTATTAGTTTTTTTTAAAGACTGTCATATCGACAGATATTCAATGATGATCATTGTTTTCTTGTTTTTCATTGCGAAAGATTTTTTCAATGAGAACTACGTTCTCTAGAAAATCAAGTATATTTAATTTGATTTGACATCATCGTCAGAATGAGCGCGCGTTCTATTATCAACTGACATCAATTTTGATTCTGGGATTTTCGAATCTATCTTCTGTTTTCGAGATATGTGTTGGAACTGTCATATTATTTTATGTTTTAACACTGAGAAATAATTTACCTGCGAGAGCTACTTAATATATTATGGAGATACATAGAAGATTCGGCACTATCAACACCACAAATAATGCAAAATGCTACATTGTGAAAGTAACTGAAGGTAAAAAATTCACTCAACAATAGTAATAGTAACGATAAAAACGTTGGAAGTACAACGTGAAATGGAACAAACATAACTAAGGGCCGGTTTTTCAATGCAAGATATCTGTCAGATTAAAATAACCATCAGTTTTTTTCCTTGTCACTGCCAAATGTTATCCACACGCACCTCCTCTCTCCTTCCATCTATCTGACAGATAACTCATTTATCCTTGTATTGAAAAACTGGCCCTGAATGGAATAGAATTGCATATTGAATTTAGGGCCAGTTTTTCAATACAAGGATAAATAAGTTATGTGTCAGATAGATGACAGAAATGAGAGGGTGCGCGTGAGTAATGTTTGACAATGATAAGGATGGAAACTGCTGGTTATTTTTATCTGTTAAATATCTGGCATTGAAAAACCGGTCCTTATTGGAACTTCCAAACGCATTCAAATTTCAAATACTTCAAATCGAAGTATCAAACTGTCAAACTTGTCTGTAGGGGTTAGCTTTCTATGAAGTGGCCTGTCTACCCAAATTTTCTCTGATGATGTTTCTATTGGTGAACGAAATATCCCGCCAATGAGACGGTCGGTATCGAAATTCACTGGTGAGTTGTTGCTTTATTGGAATCACAGATTTGAAAAATCGCCTTTGCATCATCACCTACAGCAGGGGTTCTCAGAGTGGGTGCAGCGGCACTCTGGGGTGCCTCAAGCATTTGCCGAGGGTGCCGCGGAATATTCAAGAAAAAAACGATCGTATGTCAACTCGGAAAATATTTATAATAATTTCATCATCGAAACAGTGTCTTTCTTCACATTAAGTAAGGATATTTGAGTATCAAATGTGCAGTGAGGTTTATTTTATGATTTGCAAAAAAGTTTATATTCAAAATAAACAAGCCTCGAAACTGTATTTTCTCATTCATTGTCATTATCGAACCGCTTGGCCTTGGAGGGTGCCATGAAATATTTTAAGCCCTACAAGGGTGCCGCGTCCAAAAAAGTTTGAGAACCCCTGACCTACAGTCATAGAATGTAAGTTCTCACTTCGATTCCTCAGATTGAGAGGAATTGACTAAACAGAAGCATATCAGTCAACGAACTAGGGTTTTTATTTATCGTGTACAGAGCGTTCATGGATTATGGCAACGCTTCAGTATCGGAGGAGATATACTTTCGGAGGTAGAGCTCACACAGGTCGTATTTATATTTGAGTTTTCCAAGAAAAAAAAAAGATTTTCCCTCGACCACCTTACAAGTTATAACGTCATTGATATTTTTTTTTCTCAGAAGAAAGGGTATAATTTCATAGAATGAAGATCAGCCAACGTACGAAAATCATTGAGCTATACTTACTTATAACTTGTATTGTGAAAAATTGTAATGGAGAATTAAGACGACTTTCATTGTGAAAGTATACTCTTTGTAAGGCAAATTCTGGATTTGACATGCAGCGCGTGATTTCATTTTCAGATTGTAATCCACTTCAGCCTCAGTATTTCCTCCTTCCAAGGCAGCCTGGTGAACAATTGGACTTGAGAATCTGCAGTGAAATTCTATTTCACAGAATAAATAGGAACTTTGGAGTCGGCCATCTTTTTTTCTTGGCAGTCTCACGGAGGACTCAATGAAAATAGGTTGTTAAAATAAATGTCTCTCTTAAATTCCACTTCTTTCAATCAACAAATATGTTACAGGTTAGGTTGCACACTATGTTTGGAAAGAACGAACTCAACCAGTTCTTTTTGTGTAATAGCATTGTTTATAGAGAAAGAATACTTAGTGAACCATATGGCAATATAATTTGAAGAGATGAATACTGGAGGTAGATGACACTAGTGAGTCATGTACTTTCTTTCATTTTTTACGGATATCTTAGCTCGACTCACACATTTTCTTGATTATGTATAGATGATGCCAAAAGTGGTCTCGGTAGTGTAGTGGTTAGCATATCTACCTCTCTATATGTTTTTTGCTTATTGTTCACTGTGGATACCTGGCATGTCAATTCATTAAGGGAATGCTATGTAATTACAAACAGGAAATGAACGTTTTTAATTTGAATATCTGCCTATCAAGCGGAAGGCCGGGGTCCGAATCCTCGCCGGGCCACCGTGCTGGGTAATCGCACGTTAAAAGGTAAGGCCTCGTTGATCCATTGCTCGCACAAGTTTCGACTTCTGAGGGTTGACGTTCGTCAGCTGGTTAACGAAAACGAACAATTTTAGAACGATTTCAGAACAAAAGATGGCACTCAGTTAAGAAAAAGAAAAGTGTAATTTTTTGTCAATGTTGTAGACCATTCATGTTTTGAACATTATTATTCCAAAACCTGAACTTTATATTTCTGTATAAACTTTTATTGATGACTCTGTTTTGAAGATTTATTGTGTTTCTTTCAACATTACAGTCAAAGTGACAAACAGAAATCTGCATCTAGTTTACCCTTCAAAGAAGAAAACTTTTTTATGCATTGTGGAGTGAATGGAAACATTGACAACATTACTTCAAATTCTTTTTACACAGACATTTTCAAAATATCCTATCAATAAACAATGGTAATAACTGATTTTTGGGTGTTTTCTGGGTTTGATGGCCCTGGTCCACAGGTTTTTATTCCTGACGTTTCGCCTACGACTATGGTAGGCATTATCAAAGTCTGTGAGGTAACGGACGCAATGATCTCGTTCTCACAGTAGAAACTACTTCACAGAATAAATAGGAACTTTGGAGTCGCCAATCTTTTTTTCTTGGCAGTCTCACGGAGGACTCAATAAAAATAGGTTGTTGTTATTATAAATGTCTCTCTTAAATTCCACCTCTTTCAGTTCACAAATATGTTACAGGTTGCACACTATGTTTGGAAAGAACGAACTCAACCAGTTCTTTTTGTGTAATAGCATTGTTTATAGAGAAAGAATACTTAGTGAACCATATGGCAATATAATTTGAAGAGATGGATACTAGAGGTAGATGACACTAGTGAGTCATGTACATTCTTTCATTTTCCACGGATCTCTTAGCTCGACTCACACATTTTCTTGATTATGAATAGATGATGCCAAAAGTGGTCTCGGTAGTGTAGTGGTTAGCATATCTACTTATCTATATGTTTTTTGCTTATTGTTCACTGTGGATACCTGGCATGTCAATTCATTAAGGGAATGCTATGTAATTACAAACAGGAAATAAACGTTTTGAATTTGAATATCTGCCTATCAAGCGGAAGGCCGGGGTTCGAATCCTCTCCGGGACACCGTGCTGGGTAATCGCACATAAAAGGTAAGGCCTCGTTGATCCATTGCTCGCACAAGTTTCGACTTCTGAGAGTTGACGTTCGTCAGCTGGTTAACGAAAACGCACATTTTTAGAACGATTTCAGAACGAAAGATGTCACTCAGTTAAGAAAAAAAGAGTGTAATTTTTTGTCAATGTTGTAGATCATTCATGATTTGAACATTATTATTCCAAAACCTGAACTTTATATTCTTGTATAAACTTTTATTGATGACTCTTTTTTGAAGATTCATTGTGGTTCTTTCAACATTACAGTGGAAGTGACTAACAGAAATCTGCACCTAGTTTACCCTTCAAAGAAGAAAACTTTTTTCGGCAACCGTCCGGGAAGTGGGTACTTCCCGGACGCTTTTTCTTTGAGAAAGTAGCATTTTTCCGGCCTAGTCCGGGAAATACGTACTTCCCGGACTAGGCCGGGAAAATGCTACCTTCTCAAAGAAAAAGCGTCCGGGAAGTGGGTCGGTTGCCGAAAAAATAGTGTACGCAACACGACCGAAAATAGTTTTTTTTGTCTCGCAGACTTCCAGGACTCGCTACGCTCGTCCTAGAATTTTGTCCACTCGTCCAAAAAAATAGTATTTTCCGGACTTTTTACGTAAATTACTATTTTGTGCATTGTGGAGTGAATGGAAATATTGACATAACATTACTTCAAATACTCTTTACACAGACATTTTCGAAATATCCTATCAATAAACAATGGTAATAACGATGACGATAAACGATATATTTTCTGTGACGAATATTCCACACCTGTCAGTTCGAAAACGAAGCGAATCTCTATCGAAAATTCCAATTTGAAATTCTGATTCACGTGAGAAAGAGAGACATTCAATTTTATAAACGGAATTAATTCGTTTAGTAATAAATTCACTGCCAAATGCAAATTATTCAAATTCGAACACGTTGAGCGCTCCAAAACGGCGTTATATTTAATTTTAATTGCAAAAGTCTCATTATTTCTTTAATGAAGTTGACACAAATCTCAACACTTGCAAATGCCTTCACGGTTCAATTAAAACTAAGTGTGTTTACTTCAATTGCACAAAAATAAACGGTGTAAACAAATCGGAACAATTTCCACTTTGAAGTGCAAGTACTCGTTAACAGTAATGGCCGGATATTTACAGTTATTGACCAATCCTCATAAAGAAGTCGTGGCTGATGGTTTTGACAAGACGATTCGAACTCAATGTATAATTCAATAATTGGGGAATTCTTGATTGAACCACTTTATACTTCATTAGGGGTGGAACGAAAATGAACATTTCTAATTACAGGTTATGCGTTATACGTACTCTGAGTCTTTCCCTCAATGAAATATTCAATGGAATCAAGAATAGAATATACGTATGAATCAAAGTATATTTGTGAAATATAGGAATCAATATATGATCTGGGAGTCTGAGGGTGGATATAACTCAAAATGAACCTTAAATTGTGTTTAGGAAAAAATTGATAATCAATGAAAAGTAAATGAAGTGAAGATTTGAAAAAAGAATTATTGAAAGTGATAGAATCAGAGAATAAAATTGGGACATGACATATTTTTCAAGTCATTAATTGTCCATAATTGTTTCGAAATTTCTTGGTATGTATATTACACATTGAGCTGAATCATTAAAAATTATTGTTTTCGTAGGCGATAGGTCAAGATGAGCAATTTTGGAGAGAGAAATGTTAGGTTTGGTGAAGTTTTGTATGCTATGATTTCCATAATCATTCAAAATAATTTCATGAAATAAACAAGAAATAATTGTTTATGAGAATGATTTTAATATGTTCAGTGTTTCAAGCAGGCATCACAGATAGACGAAATCTACATGTTCCCCAAATGTGAATATTGACATTTTTGTTATTTGCCTACGTAGAGGTTGAAATGAATTCACAAAAAGTTTTTGGATTTCGTGCAGAATAGTAGTTCATACAGAGAGAGTGGATATCGCCAATATCCATTTGTACAGTTCATTTTTCCAGACCGAGTTGATATTTCAGAACTCTGTTTCAAGTATTATATTGATAATCAATTTAAGATATAAAGAAATTTTTTGATATCCATCAGAAACTCAAATCAAACACCTTTATTCAGCCCCATAGCTGATTTGTACATAGAATTTTACATTACATTTTGAAACATTGTCACCACCATCCAACCTAACAATATTATATATATATATATATATATATATATATATATATATATATATATATATATATATATATATGTTGTTTTCAATAAACGCTTGAAGGAAATTATGCTTTCCGTGTCTTTGATATTCTGATCCAGTCCATTATATTTACTTATCCCTTTGAAAAATATAGAGTTCTGACCTGCGGCTGATCTAACTCTTTGCAGTACAAAATTATCTCTTCCCCTTGTATTATATCCATGCAACTCTTCAAATGTTCGCAGAATATTCTGTGAATATTTTGGTGTCAGGCCTTTTCTGATTTTATGAATAAAAACCAATGCATTGAACTCTAAAAAATCTTTAACATTCATCCAATTCAACCTGGCTAGCATAACATTAGTACTTGTATACCAATCACAACCCATTATCAATCTCATTGCTCTATTTTGTAATTTCTGCAACCTATTTATATCCCCTTGGTTTGTAATGTACAATATAGTACTGCAGTAATTAAAGTGTGGCAGTATTATAGTATTATACACTAATTCAGGTGTTATGGGTGTCAAATATCCACCGGGCCTTCCAAGAACTCCTATTTTTTACCAATTTTTTTGCATATATAATCAACAGAGACATGAAATTTCAGATCACTGTCAATCATAACCCCCAAGTACTTCATTTCATCACCCAACTCGATGACTTCATCATTCAATCCAATTTGCAGGCGATTACTATAATACAGCTCTTTATATGCCCTTTTTCCAATAATCATTCCCTTTGTTGTAGATACATTCAATTTTAATTTATTAATTTCCATAAAGTCTCCAACATTTTTCAATAAACAATCAATATTATCTACAAGATTTACAATTGACTTGTCTGATAGGTATATTATAGTATCGTCCGCATACAAATGAAATTTAGCACCTTCCATGATCAAAGATATATCATTGATATACAAAATAAACAGGAGTGGACCCGAAATACTGCCCTGTGGAATCCCTATATCAATCACTTGTTCATCTAATACATATCCTTCATATTTAACCTTTTGTCTTCTATCAAACAAATAATTTTCGATCCAGTCAAATACCATGCCTCTTTCAAAGGAATGAAACTTTATTGAATTCAGTATTGAACGGTACAAATCAAATTGGCACTGTCAAATTGTAAAATAAGTAGGTTTCAGTGAGACTTGAACCCACTACTATAAACGTGGTCGTATCAGAGGGCTAACGTTCTAACCACTAGTCCTATTTTGGTGTAATCATTGGTGTGAAGAGTAGATGTAAGTCGTGCAATTCCACGAAAAAAATAATCGATTGTGACAATTCAAACTACACAGATTAGAATTGTTACGTTCCTACAAGGTTCTCCCTGGTAACCAAGTATTTTGTTCTCTGTGAGTGGTGGAATTTACATCCTACCTTCGGTGGATACGAAATCATTTCCATTCAGTTTACTGGAATCGCCTACTTATCCGTTTAGTGAATTAAAAAAAATAAGCATATATACAGGTGGGAGTAGAACATAGTATATTGTTTACTAGGTAGAAAAAGCCTAACAATTCTGGACGACTGTGAAGATTGCTAAGTCGAGGGCAGTTCAGTGGATCTTCATAAAATCTGTTGGACTGTATTGTTAAAAGCTGAATCAGATTGTTCAAAATATGTTTCAGGTGAAATCTCCAGGGATTTGAAGATAAGTGTACACTGATATAGTGTGTAATAGCTGTAATATCGTGTTAGGGATAGCTCGTCTTGTACAACTGCATAGGTTTAGACGTTATCGGGGAACTAAGTACTCATTCCGATGGTCAGGAGGATTATTAGGAAGAAATAAGAAGAGGTTGGCAATGTTTTTTTAAATTTATCTTGTTGTAAGTGAACAACAGGCCAATTTCCAAATCGACGACGAGCAACAACTTTCATTTCATACGGGCATGCTGAAACTATCGTCTCTAGAAATCGTAGATGTCGTGCCCGAGATCCATCCTAGTTTTCCTCTAAAACTTTGCTTATCATCAACATAATTTCCGGCAGAAAGCCCATCCATACATTTCACTTAATTTAACGACATATTAGCTGGAAATGGAACGAGTTTTCTCCGCCGCCTCCTCCGTGCATTTGCTTGAAGTTGTTTTTCTTTTCGGAAAGGATACAGGCCACCGAGATGCTATCTTAGCCAGCTTGCGAAGGCCGTGGAAACTTTTCCGGGGCCATTAAGATAAAAATCATTCCTGCTCTGCAAATTCCGCCTGAGCTAGGCGCGGTCAAGTATCATCTCCGGAGATTATGAAATATCCTGTTGGGGGAGAGTGGAACTATTCGAAAGTGGATATGGTGTATATCAATTTGACTGGTTTCAACTTCAGGATGAGGATACTCGAACGAAGTTTGACAGATGATAGCAGGAATAGTTGATCCTTGTTGAGAGATGATATTCATTTGTGATGTTGATAAAAAATTAAAAAATCTGATTGGGATCGTATTGATAATATAGGGCACAAAGACATGAATATGTCTGTTAGTTTCGATTTTTTTTTAAGTCTCAAAACACCTCTTTCACCACAATTAGCACATGTTGAGGAGTGGCTGCATTCTTTTAGTATATTTTTTTTAATTCTTTATTGAACGTCGACCTATTTCCGCTACCAAGGCCAATCACCGACGCCAGTGAGCACACTTTCCCCAACCGGAAATTTTATCGAACCCTCTGGTATTCCAACCAGAGGTAGGGATATTTTACTCGGGACCGCCGGCTTTACGTCCCCTCCGAAGGACGGCATATCTTCAATATATCTTGTGCTCATCTGCGAGCTGTGATATACTATTCAGCTGCAGTTGTGTGGGCTTTCGACACGGTGTTTTCCTGCATGGTCACCGATCCAAGTACTAACCGCGCTCGGCGTTGCTTAACTTCAGATATCGAATGACTGTCAGTCAACCTGAGGAGCTGGGCCATATTTAATAATAATATATTCCACCCATTTTCAAATATGGGTTACAAATTTCAGACTTCCTTGGCCTATCGAATCAACTCTTCTGAAAAATATCAAACTGTCATCAGATCAAATTAATTTCGAAATCGATGGTAATAATCAGGATGAGCAGAAATGAGCAATGGAAACATGTGAAAATAACTGAGTAGACTCGAGAAAAACTTATATAAGCCGAGAAAATCGAAATGAACTTCGGTCAAGAAATAACCCAAACTTTTGTGGAGACAAAGGAGTTTCGGGGAAGTCATTTTTTGCTTTATCTCCTCCAGTAAATGCAAAAAAATAAAACTCCTACTAGAGAAGTAACATAAATTTTTGCAAACACACGTTATTTGTATATGTATATTATGTCCTGAAAAGTAAAAAAAACTACTTACCTGACTATTTGGTGCGACGGAAGCTGAATTACGTATTTACTTTCTCTTGCTCAATTTGTATACCAAGCAAAAATGAATCAAAAAGATACTAGGTATTTAAGGGATATTTATACCGAAACAAGCTTGTTTCGTTCAGAGAAAAATATCACTGAGCTCATCAGTGAGCATATGGATAATATATAGGAACTTTCACACGAAATCTCCTAGCGCCGGCCTTGTCGCTTATAAACGCAGGGGTCGAAGGGATAACGTCATTTTTCCAGGAACTCTTGATTCGCGCGGAGAATTCGATACACATCATCGAGGCCTCTCTCGAAGATTCTCCATAGGCGTACACAAGTATATAAGGAGACATCATCATCGCGGAGGACACAATTATTCAGCACAGTTTAGTCGCAGTGAGAGTTTAGCAGAGTTATTCGGATAGTTATCAGAGTTTTGAGCTTAGTGGAGAGGTGGAGAGTTTTACAGAGATTTTATCGGAGAAATCTTTGTTATTGCTAAGTGCAGAGGTCGAAGTAGAGAATTTCTATCACAGAGAGTTTATCAGAGTGTTTTAGTACAGAGCGTTGGATAGTTAGCGGAGCAGTTTGAGTGATTGTATTGTATTGTGTTGTGATAAATAGTTGTAATCAAAGTAGTGAAGTGTTGTTTGCAGTTTTAATAAACGAACCAAGGATAAATCGTAACAGTATAAAAATGGTTCGTAATATTTTTTTCCGTCAACCAGCTGACGAACGTCAAAGAAGTCGAAAAATGGTGCGAGCAATAGATAAACGAGGCCTTATCTTTCAACGTTTGGATCCCAGTACGGTGGCCCAGCAAGGAATTGAATTCCTGTCTTTTTTGCAAAGTACTCTTCATTCATGTAGAAATATCCTGTCAGTTGAAATATTGTAATTTACAAATGCTTGTAGAAAGATAGATAGATATTTTTATTGTATATGAAAGAACCATGATTCTTATTACAAGGGTTTGAACTTAAGCATATTACACAGTGATATTTTTAGGTGTTTCACAGCACATATATAGTGATTTCCTATTGGTGGTGAAAAAAAAAGTGGAAGAAGTGAAAATCAGAGATACAAGAACAATATTCATATATAAGTAACTAAATTATTCAACGTGAAGTTGTATATAAATATATGTTTCCTGGAAAGTCTGACTCGAGAGTGGATAAACAAGAAAGAGAGGGGTACAACAGAAACAATTCAAGAATCGAAGATATCTAAAGGCAAACAAGGCTTAGCAAGACAGTATCAAGAGCTTGTTAGCTCTATTCGTTGATAATAAATGATCTCGATTCAGGCATGTTAATTATCGCAAAAACCAAATGCTTCAAAGAAGTAAGCGAGCCGCAATTGAGGACATATATTAAATCGTTTAGGTTACTTATGCCTAGAAAAATATTCGAGACCCTTATACCTTCATATGTTTATAATTATTGTGATTCTGATCCCAAAACGCCAAGTACGCTTTATATGTTTGAGTGAATTCAGATGAAAAGGGTATCAAATCATCTTTCGAACAATCTGTTCAGGCCAGTCTCAAATTACCTACACAGTAGGTTTCGGCTGGCACCTGTCAGAAAACAACTACTCCCCTGGCTAATACCACGAAGAGCATTGAATTATATCCGACCGGTGCCAGTGCAGGTTTCTTCACAGAAGTAAATCCTGCATTTGCTTTCGTCGATACTAATGAAGGAATTGATTTTCAATTATAGGGACGGACACACTTCCCAGATAGTACAAGTACGTCCAGTGGACGTACTGCATATGTACGGTGAGGATGTATTGTACGTATTTGGGACGTACTTTAGTCTCCGACAGACGTACATAAGACCTCCCTGGAACTTACCGTTTCCGCATAGTCGGTAATCCCAGGTACGTACTTTCCTAGTCCACACAGGACCTGTAATGTACAGAAAGGGGAACTGTTTGGGACATTCCGAAAACGTACCTTCTTGTTAATGATATATCGACGAAAAAAATAAATTCAATTGATGTCACTTCACAATTCTCAGTTCTCATATTCGGAATTATTCATTTCTTCTTTACCAATTAGTCAACTTGAAAATTTCACTCATGCACATGTACTTACCGAATACTAACCTGGAAAAAACTCTGGCTGCTGCGGGACTTGAACCCGGACCTTCACTTTGAATATTACACTGTTTACCACTACAACGCTCTACGGTACGGAGAGACTTGTTTCTAAAGAAGAGTTGTGTGGTATAGATGTGCATTCGACATTGGGAGCGTAGAATAAAATATTGAATTATCACATTAGGTGGCTTATTGGCATAATACTGCAATGAAGATATGCAAATTCTGATAATGCTTGAATATCCATTTCAAAGTAAAATGAAAATATTCAACTCGTCATTTTCGAATCACAACTGAAAGGGGTATCGGGATTTTGGGAGTGATGACTTTAAAATATTCGAACATATACCAATATTGGTAATGCAATATTCATGATGAATTATTCCTGAAAAAATTTGGAAAAATTGAAATATCGACGTGGTGAATTTCAATACCAGAAAATACGGCCAGAAATTTTTGCACAGCAAGTGTGATATTCCACATCGCCATCGCATATAAGACAGTGACCCTTCAGTGTTTTTTCAAATATATTTTCATTGTTACTGAACTTCCTAAAAAAAATTTAATGTTGTCTCGAACATAGGTAACTAACTTGAAGTCACCATATGATGTGCTACTTGGGATAGCGCGTTGGGCCTACCTGACAGGGACGGTAATGTACGTATGTGGGACGTTTCTAGTTCGTACTTTTTCGGCCCACACTAGACTTGAGGGGATCTAGCTGAATGTACAAAGTAGGTTTCTTAGCGTACGTCAAGGAGACGTCCAAATACATACGATTCCCAAAAATGTACGTCATCACTATGATCCTCAAAAGTTTCAAAAGATACGATTTTGAAAGGGACCCAATATGTACGCACCTGGAAGGTCCAAACAGTACGTGCATAGTCCTTCCAAACATGTACGTCAATGATACTTACAAACAGTACGTACAAGGAATTATCAAAAAAGCACGTCATTGGTATGTCCCTAACTCGTTCCGAAATGTACGTACCTGAAAAGGAGTTATTATGAACGTACCCGGGACACTTACTACAGTACGTACATAGTACTTCCAAGCATGTACGTTTTTATTACATTCCGATTGGAACGGGACCAAATATGTACCTACATGGGACGTCTATATAGTACATACATGAAACATCCGGAAATGTACGTTCTTCGAATGTCTCCCATACGTCCCGGGACGTATCGACGTAACTGGGACATAAATGGTTCGTCTTCAGGACGTCGTGTGCTATTTGGGTTGCAGACCGGTTTCGGGCTATTTGGCCACTCGTCAGTGCAAGGCAGTGTCATCATCAACATTGAAGTCGATGACTTCCCATAATTAAAAATCAAAATCTTTCAAGCCCCGACCAAAGTTGATGCGAACAACGAAGTTATTGCGCCATCTACCAATGGACAAGGTAGATCGGATATAATCCAATGCCCTTCGTGGTATTAGCCAGGGGAGTAGTTGTTTTCTGACAGGTGCCAGTCGAAACCTACTGTGTAGGTAATTTGAGGCTGGCCTGAACAGATTGTTCGAAAGATGATTTGATTTAACGCCAGTCTTCAAGTATGCCCACTGACTATGTCAAATGTGAAAAGGGTATCATTGGAAAAGGAATGTTGTACCTTTCCACATGATAAATCATTCGTCTACACCTTCCGATTGTAATTTTAGGGTTGTGACACCCCGAAGCACCTCCTTCGCGTATCTGATCTTTTTTTCTTGAAATCATGAATGAAGGATAAAAGCTGGGTATATACATCTGCATACATGAGATTGGGGAATTCAGTTCGTTCAAAAAAATCATCCCCACATTTCAATTCAGAACCCGTCATTCATTTCGCATAACGGCTCTTATTATCACGAGAACCCAAATGAAACGACGGTGTTTTTCGCCAACGGCCATACATAAATCCTGCTAATTACAACACTCTCATAAATATCACGCAAAAATGAGAACCGATTTAACGGTGTTGCTTCCATCCAGAGCTGACACCGACCTTTTTAATTTAACTGACTCTGTAGTCATTATACGACAAGAGTTGTGAATTCACTGATTGTATGTTATAAATTTCAATTTCTTCATGAATTCGTTGTTGTAGTTTCTTGAGATAATGATCCTGTCAGACATTTAGATTTACTCACATTTTTTAAAACCCAGCCGTTCACACAAATTTGGACTAATGCACTAATTATGCCGGTGAGTGTATATGAGATTGAGGAATTCGATTCGTTCAAAAAAATTCTCACATTTTGATTTAGGACCCGTCATTTATTTCGCATAACGGCTCTTATTATCACGAGAACCCAAATGAAACGACGGTGTTTTTCGCCAATGGCCATACAAAACTCCTGCTCATTACAACACTCTCATAAATATCACGCAAAAATGAGAACCGATTTAACGGTGTTGCTTCCATCCAGAGCTGACACCGACCTTTTTAATTTAACTGACTCTGTAGTCATTATACGACAAGAGTTGTGAATTCACTGATTGTATGTTATAAATTTCAATTTCTTCATGAATTCGTTGTTGTAGTTTCTTGAGATAATGATCCTGTCAGACATTTAGATTTACTCACATTTCTTAAAACCCAGCCGTTCACACAAATTTGGACTAACGCACTAATTATGCCGGTGAGTGTATATGAGATTAAGAAATTCAATTCGTTCAAAAAAATTCTCACATTTTGATTTAGGACCCGTCATTTATTTCGCATAACGGCCCTTATTATCACGAGAACCCAAATGAAACGACGGTGTTTTTCGCCAATGGCCATACATAACTACTGCTCATTACAACACTCTCATAAATATCACGCAAAAATGAGAACCGATTTAACGGTGTTGCTTCCATCCAGAGCTGACACCGACCTTTTTAATTTAACTGACTCTGTAGTCATTATACGACAAGAGTTGTGAATTCACTGATTGTATGTTATTGATTTCAATTTCTTCATGAATTCGTTGTTGTAGTTTTTTGAGATAATGATCCTGTCAGACATTTAGATTTACTCACATTTCTTGAAACCCAGCCGTTCACACAAATTTGGACTAACGCACTAATTATGCCGGTGAGTGTATATGAGATTAAGGAATTCAATTCGTTCAAAAAAATTCTCACATTTTGATTTAGGACCCGTCATTTATTTCGCATAACGGCTCTTATTATCACGAGAACCCAAATGAAACGACGGTGTTTTTCGCCAATGGCCATACATAACTCCTGCTCATTACAACACTCTCATAAATATCACGCAAAAATGAGAACCGATTTAACGGTGTTACTTCCATCCAGAGCTGACACCGACCTTTTTAAATTAACTGACTCTGTAGTCATTATACGACAAGAGTTGTGAATTCACTGATTGTATGTTAATAATTTCAATTTCTTCATGAATTCGTTTTTGTAGTTTTTTGAGATAATGATCCTGTCAGACATTTAGATTTACTCACATTTCTCAAAACCCAGCCGTTCATAAAAATTTGGATTAATGCACTAATTATGCCGGTGAGTGTATATGAGATTGAGGAATTCGATTCGTTCAAAAAAATTTACACATTTTCATTTAGGACCCGTCATTTATTTCGCATAACGGCTCTTATTATCACGAGAACCCAAATGAAACGACGGTGTTTTTCGCCAATGGCCATACATAACTCCTGCTCATTACAACACTCTCATAAATATCACGCAAAAATGAGAACCGATTTAACGGTGTTGCTTCCATCCAGAGCTGACACCGACCTTTTTAATTTAACTGACTCTGTAGTGATTATACGACAAGAGTTGTGAATTCACTGATTGAATGATAATAATTTCAATTTCTTCATGAATTCGTTGTTGTAGTTTCTTGAGATAATGATCCTGTCAGACATTTGGAATTTGGACTAACGCACTAATTATGCCGGTGAGTGTATATGAGATTAAGAAATTCAATTCGTTCAAAAAAATTCTCACATTTTGATTTAGGACCCGTCATTTATTTCGCATAACGGCTCTTATTATCACGAGAACCCAAATGAAACGACGGTGTTTTTCGCCAATGGCCATACATAACTCCTGCTCATTACAACACTCTCATAAATATCACGCAAAAATGAGAACCGATTTAACGGTGTTACTTCCATCCAGAGCTGACACCGACCTTTTTAAATTAACTGACTCTGTAGTCATTATACGACAAGAGTTGTGAATTCACTGATTGTATGTTAATAATTTCAATTTCTTCATGAATTCGTTGTTGTAGTTTCTTGAGATAATGATCCTGTCAGACATTTAGATTTACTCACATTTCTCAAAACCCAGCCGTTCATAAAAATTTGGATTAATGCACTAATTATGCCGGTGAGTGTATATGAGATTGAGGAATTCGATTCGTTCAAAAAAATTCTCACAATTTGATTTAGGACCCGTCATTTATTTCGCATAACGGCTCTTATTATCACGAGAACCCAAATGAAACGACGGTGTTTTTCGCCAATGGCCATACATAACTCCTGCTCATTACAACACTCTCATAAATATCACGCAAAAATGAGAACCGATTTAACGGTGTTGCTTCCCTCCAGAGCTGACACTGACCTTTTTAATTTAACTGACTCTGTAGTCATAATACGACAAGAGTTGTGAATTCACTGATTGTATGTTATTAATTTCAATTTCTTCATGAAGTAGTTTCTTGAGATAATGATCCTGTCAGACATTTAGATTTACTCACATTTCTTAAAACCCAGCCGTTCATAAAAATTTGGACTAACGCACTTATTATGCCGGTGAGTGTATATGAGATTGAGGAATTCGATTCGTTCAAAAAAATTCTCACATTTTGATTCAGGACCCGTCATTTATTTCGCATAACGGCTCTTATTATCACGAGAACCCAAATGAAACGACGGTGTTTTTCGCCAATGGCCATACATCACTCCTGCTCATTACAACACTCTCATAAATATCACGCAAAAATGAGAACCGATTTAACGGTGTTGCTTCCCTCCAGAGCTGACACCGACCTTTTTAATTCAACTGACTCTGTAGTCATTATACGACAAGAGTTGTGAATTCACTGATTGTATGTTATTAATTTCAATTTCTTCATGAAGTAGTATCTTGAGATAATGATCCTGTCAGACATTTAGATTTACTCACATTTCTTAAAACCCAGCCGTTCATAAAAATTTGGACTAATGCACTAATTATGCCGGTGAGTGTATATGAGATTGAGGAATTCAATTCGTTCAAAAAAATTCTCACATTTTGATTTGGGACCCGTTATTTATTTCGCCTAACGGCTCTTATTATCACGAGAACCCAAATGAAACGACGGTGTTTTTCGCCAATGGTCATACATAACTTCAGCTCATTACAACACTCTCATAAATATCACGCAAAAATGAGAACCGATTTAACGGTGTTGCTTCCATCCAGAGCTGACACCGACCTTTTAAAATTAACTGACTCTGAAGTCATTATACGACAAGAGTTGTGAATTCACTGATTGTATGTTAATAATTTCAATTTCTTCATGAATTCGTTGTTGTAGTTTCTTGAGATAATGATCCTGTCAGACATTTAGATTTACTCACATTTCTTAAAACCCAGCCGTTCATAAAAATTTGGATTAATGCACTAATTATGCCGGTGAGTGTATATGAGATTGAGGAATTCGATTCGTTCAAAAAAATTCTCACATTTTGATTTAGGACCCGTCATTTATTTCGCATAACGGCTCTTATTATCACGAGAACCCAAATGAAACGACGGT
Organism: Zygogramma bicolorata; assembly: GCA_032362365.1. Taxonomy (NCBI): domain Eukaryota; kingdom Metazoa; phylum Arthropoda; class Insecta; order Coleoptera; family Chrysomelidae; genus Zygogramma; species Zygogramma bicolorata. Next base: position 1,208,267 of record JAVJAQ010001667.1, read on the forward strand.
GTTTTTCGCCAATGGCCATACATCACTCCTGCTCATTACAACACTCTCATGAATATCACGCAAAAATGAGAACCGATTTAACGGTGTTGCTTCCATCCAGAGCTGACACCGACCTTTTTAATTTAACTGACTCTGTAGTCATTATACGACAAGAGTTGTGAATTCACTGATTGCATGTTAATAATTTCAATTTCTTCATGAATTCGTTGTTGTAGTTTCTTGAGATAATGATCCTGTCAGACATTTAGATTTACTCATATTTCTTAAAACCCAGCCGTTCATAAAAATTTGGATTAATGCACTAATTATGCCGGTGAGTGTATATGAGATTGAGGAATTCAATTCGTTCAAAAAAATTCTCACATTTTGATTTGGGACCCGTTATTTATTTCGCCTAACGGCTCTTATTATCACGAGAACCCAAATGAAACGACGGTGTTTTTTGCCAATGGTCATACATAACTTCAGCTCATTACAACACTCTCATAAATATCACGCAAAAATGGGAACCGATTCAACGGTGTTGCTTCCATCCAGAGCTGACACCGACCTTTTCAATTTAACTGACTCTGTAGTCATTATACGACAAGAGTTGTGAATTCACTGATTGTATGTTATTAATTTCAATTTCTTCATGAATTCGTTGTTGTAGTTTTTTGAGATAATGATCCTGTCAGACATTTAGATTTACTCACATTTCTTAAAACCCAGCCGTTCATAAAAATTTGGATTAATGCACTTATTATGCCGGTGAGTGTATATGAGATTGAGGAATTCGATTCGTTCAAAAAAATTCTCACATTTTGATTTAGGACCCGTCATTTATTTCGCATAACGGCTCTTATTATCACGAGAACCCAAATGAAACGACGGTGTTTTTCGCCAATGGCCATACATCACTCCTGCTCATTACAACACTCTCATGAATATCACGCAAAAATGAGAACCGATTTAACGGTGTTGCTTCCATCCAGAGCTGACACCGACCTTTTTAATTTAACTGACTCTGTAGTCATTATACGACAAGAGTTGTGAATTCACTGATTTTATGTTATTAATTTCAATTTCTTCATGAATTCGTTGTTGTAGTTTTTTGAGATAATGATCCCGTCAGACATTTAGATTTACTCACATTTTTTAAAACCCAGCCGTTCATAAAAATTTGGATTAATGCACTAATTATGCCGGTGAGTGTATATGCGATTGAGGAATTCGATTCGTTCAAAAAAATTCTCACATTTTGATTTAGGACCCGTCATTTATTTCGCATAACGGCTCTTATTATCACGAGAACCCAAATGAAACGACGGTGTTTTTCGCCAATGGCCATACATCACTCCTGCTCATTACAACACTCTCATAAATATCACGCAAAAATGAGAACCGATTTAACGGTGTTGCTTCCATCCAGAGCTGACACCGACCTTTTAAAATTAACTGACTCTGTAGTCATTATACGACAAGACTTGTGAATTCACTGATTGTATGTTAATAATTTCAATTTCTTCATGAATTCGTTGTTGTAGTTTCTTGAGATAATGATCCTGTCAGACATTTAGATTTACTCACGTTTCTTAAAACCCAGCCGTTCACACAAATTTGGACTAATGCACTAATTATGCCGGTGAGTGTATATGAGATTGAGGAATTCAATTCGTTCAAAAAAATTCTCACCTTTTGACTTAGGACCCGTCATTTATTTCGCATAACGGCTCTTATTATCACGAGAACCCAAATGAAACGATGGTGTTTTTCGCCAACGGCCATACATCACTCCTGCTCATTACAACACTCTCATAAATATCACGCAAAAATGAAAACCGATTTAACGGTGTTGCTTCCATCCAGAGCTGACACCGGCCTTTTTAATTTAACTGACTCTGTCACGAGGTGGTCGTCTTTAAATCATCAGAAATGCTGAATTGCTGCAGTGCCAGGACCTCTGTGAGTCCTTCGCTCGGATTAACATCGCAAAGAGGATATATGGGGATGATTCCGAGTCGAGTTTAAAAGAAGATAAATGTTGCGTTTTATCTAGGTGAATTTATGAGAAAACCCGCATAATTGTCTGACTGTATATACGCTTGGATGGAAGTAATGAATTCTCCTTGGGGTCGAGGCGTTTTCTGTTTTCCTGCCGCCGAAACGATGATCCTGAACTGGGGTCGTGTTCAACAATATGTGCTCGTTTTACAGGTAAGAAATGATCATCGAAGAAGTTCGTTTGAGATCTTCCAAGTGAAACAAAATTATATTCGAAGGTACGATTGGAGTCTGATTGTTTTTGCTTGTGAATTGAACTCAGCTTGAGGATTCATATTCAAAATCGTCTCATGATGAATCCTGAAATAACTGTTATTTTTATTGATCGTTGCCAGTACAATAAATTAAAGTCTCTCTGTTGAACTAACTGAAATAAATAAAAATCAGTTCAAATGAAAATGACTTACGGCATCCTGCACTTTTCTTTCCTTCTACTCAACCAGTTTCTCAACTCTTTGAAATTCAAAAAGATATCAACAGGAAAAATATTTTATCCTGCTCGAGGAAGCTATTGTATAGCGCAACACCCGTCGCGGTTTTGTCAACCCATTGTCAGAGATAATCGTACAGGAAACTGTGATATTTATTATTATTTATCGGCCAGTTTAATTCGATCCTCAAAATTCCACTGAAAATAATCTATGACAACAAAATGAATATTGTAGTGATTTCTGATAATATAATAATTTTTTAAGTTGGAATTCATTGACAATTGGCGTGTCCGAAGACTATCATTTCAGTTTCAATAATCGTTTTTCAGAATATTGTTTTCTCTAAAACTTCACTCATAGTTTGATTGGATGATTTAATCAATATAAACCAAGAATTTTGAATGAGCCAAGATTTTTCATCTGGTTCTTTCGTATGTATGTTTATACTGACTTCATTCTACAGAGGAAAACATTTTTATATGGTTGCACATGCCATAAATTGCATTTGTACCAAGTTACGTCACATTTTGATTTTATTTCGGCAACTGCAGTGTCTATTTCAGCTGTAATATCCCAAGGAAATCTGTTGCCTAAAATAACATTCTTGAGAAAGTTGTGATGAAATTATAAGCATGTCATCAATGTTAGAGGGATATCCGGTGAGATTTTTTTCTGACAGAGCAGTGACGTATAAGAAATGAATAAAATCGATGAAATATCAAAGAACTTGTGTCAACATCATGACATGAGTAGTTATCGGTTATAAGTGAACGAGTGCATAAAAATTACCGATAATTTTGCAAGAGAGCGTGATATCTAAAAATTTCAAGTTCATTTTCATATTTTGGGAAAAGTGCCCGAGTCCGAAGGGCGAGGGCTCTTTTACAAAATATGAAAATAATCGAATGGAATTTGTATAAGATATCACGCTTGAATGCAAAATTATATGGTCATTTTTATGCACGAATGTAATTCATTGGAATATTTCACGAATAGAGAAATTTTCAAGGAAATGTTATTTTTTGTTCATTTATACTCTCCTCTATAGATTGTATGGAGCACTCACCAAAACGCGAAATATTTTCCTATTTTTGAAGTCTATCTGACATTTATTTGTGTTGTTTACTGACGTCTAGCGATACGGTTTCAAATGTGTTGTTATGGTGACTTGATACAATGCAATTACCGCTGTAAGTTTTCGATAATTGCATTGCTCATTTGGGACATTTTATATATGAGGGGAATATTCAGTGTAATGTTGGTTTCACTGGTTATTTCAACACACATGACTAGAAATAGACAAATCTGATAGGATGATCCTCCAACCAGAAAATTATATTGGTGAAAGTTTCCACAATCAATGAAACCCATCTTCATTATCTTCAGGAAATACAAGATATAGCAAGAGTTTGACGATTTCAGACACGTTGATGAAAAAAAAATGATACATCTGAATCTTAATGAATGCCCAACTTGTCTCTCATTCCCTACTCCACAAAACCCAGAACGATATCGAAATTCTCGCAGAACATTTGATTTTATTCCAGATGTAAATTCTATTATTTCTTCAAACATTTTGATGTTCAATTCATCAGTATTGGTTAGTGGTCTATGAACTTTGTACTTGATTCTCATAGAAATATTATAACATTGTATGGTCAAGACATCTTGTTATCTATTCTAGCGCCTTCACCAGACGAAGGATTTTGAGAAAAACTCAAGGTTACAATCATTTTTTTTCTCCATGTCTGTCAACTGAGAAACTTCACCATGTTTCACATGTAGAGGGAGCACGTTCTGTAATAATCTCCACAACAATATAAGCACGATTTTAGAGATCCATCCCTGTTCATCATCTTGCAGTATTGTTTTCGTACTTTTGCATCACATACGAATACAAACTCCGCTGGAGTTTGTATTCGTATGTGATGCAAAAGTACGAAAACAATACTGCAAGATGATGAACAGGGATGGATCTCTAAAATCGTGCTTATTATTTGTTTGTATTTCTAATGATGTTTTTGCACTTCGGTACCATACGGTACTCAAATGGAAAGTTTTTCAGTTTATTCTGTATAACAATTGAAATTGAAACGCTTAGAATAAAAAAACACGGAACACGTCATATGCACGTCGCATGCTGGATGGTGGTTTTCAAACTCCCCAAATTCATTCGATGTTTCGAATCTCACTTTGAAAAATGATTTGAATATCATCAAACCTCCTTATATGAACTATTTTACGTCATAACGAAGTGAATTTTGAACTACTTTTGACACAACAAAAAGTCATGCATATTCGCTATTACTGAAATGATCGTTATTCTATCAACACTGAGAAAACATCTCCGATATTTGTTCCGTAGTTTTCTGGATTTGTACCCTACCACAATCTGACAAAATAAGAATAGGTATATATTGGAATCTATACAACCTACACAAAATACACAACTTGTATCAAACATTATACCTTATGTCCCTCTTTTGCCTGAAAAGATAAAACAAATCGGCAACAGGTATAAGTTAGTAGTACATTCAAAACAACAAATACTTTACGGTCAATACTGACACATACCAAATCACATAACACATCGGAAAACACAAAAAAATTAATTAATTCATCAAATTCCTTGTTGTGCGGTCAAAAATATATCGGTGAAAGGTCTCGACCATTGGAAGTGCGCAAGAGTAAACACAAGATATACATCAGGAACAGACAGATGGGTGGTTCCAAATTATTAGAACACATTCTTACTGCCGATGGAGATCAAACAGTAAAATGGGACGACATTAAAATTATGAAGAAAAAGAGCAATGGCAGGAAGCGGAAATCAAAGGAATCTGCTTTCATCATGCTGCCTGGTGAAGAATGCATATCTATGAGTTCGCTTGATATGGATCGCGCATTGCTGCCCCTCCTGGAAGGACAAAATGTTATGTCAGATTCGAAATATTTAACGAATGTCAATCAAGAAGATTGCCAACAAGAGATATTTGTATTTCAACGGGAATTTACGTATAAATTTTGAGAACGGAAGCGGAATCAGTTTCCCAATCGTTAACGATAAGAATTTTCATATATATTAGTTCTTATTATTTTTTGATAGGCAAAATTTGAGTTTTACGAGAAGTTTCTGACTAATTGGACTTATTCTATCCAGAAAGAACTGTTTTTTAATAGACGCAGCAACTTTTTGAGGCAGTTTGAAAATCTGCCCTTCTACACTTGCATAGATTCCAATATTAATTCTTATTTTTCTCGTTTGTAGTAGGTTACAAACCCAGAAAATTACGAAACAGATATTGATCGACCACAAAATAATTACGTTCAAACAGTATATCCGATATCTCCTTGAAAATCGCAATAGAATCGTTTCAATGATTTCCAGAACAAGAATCTAAAGTACCTATTCAATCCATTATTTACACACCCTGATGTCCTAGTTCGATGGTAAAAATTCTTGGCTATGGAACTGAAACCCCTATTAAACACTTTTCATATTTGATATCGGCGTCGAACAGGTGATAAACATGAAATGAAATAGGATTCATGTGTTCGAAGTGTAATATCACAGTCACGCAACCATTTCAAGGGAATTTACCGAAGTAAGACACTGAATGGGTAAAAAGCAATTCGATAATGACGATAGAAACGAGATTATGTTCCAACGATGAATTTCTATTCGAGTTATTTGCATGGAGAACGAATTTAGTTTGGGGAAACAGAAATACGGTTTGAGCGTCATTATTTTGTGGTGGATAAATATTGTCTTCGTAGTTTTCTGGGTTTCTATGCTAACATACTCTGGAAAAATGAGAATTATTATTGGAATCTATTCAAGTCTATAGAAGGGCAGACTTTTAATCTACCCCGAAACGTTTTTGCGGCTATTGAAAACAGTTCCTAATGGATAGAACAAGTCCAATTAGTCAGCAAGTTTTCGTATAACTCAAATTTGACTATCAAAAAAATTACAAGAACCAATATATATATATTTATATAGCGAAGGGTAGTCTTGACTGACTAGTTAAGGAGAAATACGGAATGTTGTTGGGAATGCAGTCGAATTACTGGGCTGTTGTTCAAAGAATACTCTTTGTTATCTGGTCGAGCTTTCGAGAATGTTTATTCCCTTTATCAAGAAATCTACAAAATTTTAATCATTATAAAACAGTTGTAAAACATTAAGAAAATGTACTTACTAACGTGAGGTTATAGTAAGAAGTCAGACGTATTCTGAGACACAGGAAACTGATACTTTTCCTCATTTGAATGCAATGTGTGACTCTTTTTCAAATGAGGAAAAGTATCAGTTTTCTGTGTCCCAGTTTACGTCTGACTTCTTACTATAACCTCACGTTAGTAAATACATTTTCTTAATGTTTCACAATTGTTTTATAATGATTAAAATTTTGTAGATGTCTTGATAAAGGGAATAAACATTCTCGAAAGCTCGACCAGATAACGAAGAGCATTCTTTAAACAACAGCCCAGTAATTTGACTGCATCCCCAACAACATTCCGTATTTATATTTTTATATATATATATATATATATATATATATATATATATATATATATATAAATATATAATATAATGTATATAATAGTGGGGAATGCAGCAATGTCACAAGAGAAAGACTCTTTTAAGTTGATCCAAGCTTTCGGAACTTTGTTTACTCCATCATCAGGAAAACTTCGGTGAGGTTATATGACACGATGTTCAAAAGTAATCATTGATGGAGTGCTCATGGAACGAAGTTGTATTATGAAAAACGGGTTAATAAATGATGTACACAGATACACATTCACAAAATACACGTTAAAATTTATATTAAAACTCGTCAATCTCTGTAGACCATGTGGTCAGACTTAGAATGTCAGGTCAATGACATTAACCTGACAGTCTAATATATATATATATATATATATATATATATATATATATATATATATATATATATATGAGAATACTTATCGTTATCATTTCGGAAACTAAATCCTTTTCCGTTTTCAAAACTTATACGCAAATTTACTAGTCAAATATTCGTCGTTGACAAGTTTCGTATTTGATATCTATCAACATCTGAACGACGCAATGTTGAATCTCGAGTTATACGAGGAGTTACCAGTTGTTTTCTAAGAGGCAGCATCTTTTCGGGGTAGATTAGAAATCGGCCCTCTTACAATTGCATATATTCTGATAATAATTCTAATTTCTTCAGACTGTGGTAGGTAAGAAACCCAGAAAACTACGTAGGAAACAGAAATGATATGAAGGACGCAAGGCGAAACCTGGTGTAGTGTAGAGTGCAGACTACCCCTGTTTTTGCGGAAGAATAACAAATAGAAATTGGAGTCAGTGTTGAAATTTAAATTGAAAAATATGTTCTCATGAAAGAAAGGGGATACTAGTGTATAACGTGATTAACTTCGTTATATAATGGGGTTGTAGATACCACTCAAAAACGAATACATGGGGAGCTATTGTTTTTGTTCCATCATCGTATTGTTATCAAATGTTCTGTTCACAATAGGGTTCAGCAGCTTCAATGTTTTTTTCGGTGTCGAATTTCCATACATGGAAGTAGTGTTCCAGAATATGTTTATCATATTTGCTCATTGGGTAAGTGTGAGGTAGTTCCGATCAATGAGTTGAAAGTTGTTAATTCCCATAATCATATGGTATATTACGTGACGAGGGGGATAAGTACCAATTACGCATTAGCGAAAAATTGTGAGCACGAGGCTTCAGTCAGGCAACTCCCGAGTGCAGATAATTGGCCTTATCCCCGTGTCGCATCCTGCACTTTTTCTACTCCCATTATCCTGACAGCTGTAACGTAATGGCTTACTTACAACACACGGGTATTGCAAATTGATGGTGGCTCCCAGTGGAAGTGGAAAAAAATTCTCCACTGGTACCATGACGATCAAAAAAGCGGTCATCACGTCTTCTGCCGATATTTGAGGCAACCAGAAACAAATTCATGTGCGCTTAGCAGTATTCGAAAAGTAGGTATAAATCAAATCATCTGATAACAATTTGTTCAGGTTATTACCAATTGTATCAAGACAGTAGATTCATGGTCCAAGACAAAATTCATAAATCTCGAGCCAGGCGGTTTTTCAGAACTTTTCCTTGCCTGAGGGATGCAATATTTGATATCGGAATTTCCCACTAATATCAATGCAGGCAAAAAATGTTGGAGATTCATGCCTGATATAACCAACTAGAAATAAATCACATATATTGTTACTCAGTTGCTTCATTATGTCTCCATCGTAGGATTCAGGCAAATTTTCAATTCCTACCGTTATAGTGACCGTCGTCCTTAGTGTCGTGTGTACGATGAGTTATTGGAGCCTCCACCAAAAATTGAAGTTGAGACTATATTTTGGCGGAGGTCTAGGCTCTATACAATCTTGGGAAAAATAAATTGTTTTATTTATTTGAACTGACTTCCTATCGAGGAGAACTTTATATCCTCGTAGCTTTCTCCACCTACCACAATCCCAAAAATCAGAGAGTGAGTATTGTAATATATTGGCATACAAGTGTAGGAAAGTAGTAGTTAGTCATTAATGTCCCAAATAGTGAAATCTGAGACTTGAAAAAAAGTTTAGAATAATCCCATATTAATATCATTACACTGAAGGTTCCGAACAGATTTTTGAATAAATGGAAGTATCATATGAAATTTCTTATATATTACAACTCCTTGGTGAACAAAAAATAAGTAATAAAACACAGAGAAGTCGAGGATATAGAAAATTAGTTGTCGAGATTGCAACGGAAAATTGGTTCAAGTCGACAAGTTAAAAAAATGTTTCAATGAACATTATAAACTAGTGCAAGCGCTGCGAAACATTCCGTTTGAAAAAACCGATGACCTCATTCTGATTGATGATTTGAGTTAAGAAAGACTTAGTTAATGATATTGTGGAGGTTGCCGGACGGAATTATGGTCCAGTTTTTTTTTTTCGGTCCTATAATAGTTTTTGCTTCCATCGCTGTAGCTGCGAAAAAAAAATTGTTATTGACTATTAACACCTGGTTTAGGTAAGGTATGGAGAAAAACGGCATGATCTGATTCAATACAAATTCAATAAAAAAAGTGGTTTACCTATTAATAAGTAGTGAAAAATTCATTCAGGTAAGTTTTGACAATTATTGCCGATGCATTTGCAAAGGAAAATACAATTGATTTCGCTTTTTCTACAAGTGCAAAACTTTTTCAGGCATTCAGCATTATATTTGCAAAGCCTGATCAAAGAACTTGTCATAGGTGGTTTTGCCATTTGCACCGGGTACAACTTTCCATCTCGTCTTTCATAAACGAATTGGAGTAAGTTCGGAGGCCCATGTATTGCAGCCCTTAAGCAATGTAAATACAAAACATCAAACATTCTAATAATTTCAGATACATTTGAATTGAATCCCAGCTTAAAAGATATTTTTTGGCTGATCCTTCAAATCAAATCCCCCAAAAACTACTATGCGATAACTTATGCTAAAAGTGGATGTTGAGTACGAAAACATCGGAATCTGCACAATTTATAAAAACTTGTTCAATTTCTTCACGAACAGCAACAAAAATATGGCTGGAAATTCTTCAATCTGCTTCTGGAGAGATGAATGAACATATTTCGACGGAAAACGGTTTCATTTTTTTTTAATTATTAATGTAATAGTTCATTAATAATGTTACTAAATTTTCTAGCGCCGGCCTTGTCGGTCGTAAACGCAGAATAATATGAATCTAATAATTCAGAAGACCTATTACCTTGGAGCTTGAAGATTTTTTGGAGTCTTCATATCCACCTGTAATGGCCAGCTGGGATTTTGGTTGAAGGACTTGATATAAATATTTGTAGTCAGTTTCAGTAAGTTTCGGTTTAGCAGTGTCTGAGGTGTTCTTTTTTTTTAATGATTTATTCAACGTCGGCCTGTTTTCCCTACCAAGGCCAATCATCGACTCCGGTGACCACATTTCCCCTAACCGGAAATTTTGCCGAACACTCTGGTATTCCAACCAGAGGTAGGGATCCTTTACGAGTCCAACAACCATGGACTCAGGACCGCCGGCTTTACGTCTCCTCCGAAGGACAGCAATTCCTCAATATATCTCGTGTTCATTGATATATTGCTTGCGAGCCATGATATAATACTTTGCTGCAGTTTTATGAGCTTTCGACGCGGTCTTTCCCTGCTGCTTAGCTTCAGATATCGGAATGACTAATCAACATGGAGAGCTAGGCCATGCCCGTGAGGTATTCCTTTCATCATTCTTTTGTTGATTAACTATCATGATTGTAACGGTCATAGAATCTTTGCCACTTAATGTCCCCTTGAAAGTCATTGTCACAGTGTCTAAGATTTTTCAACAAACATATGTTTTCATTTAGTTAGGTAGGTGGTGAATGAATTCGGCTAGAGCTGTATGTTGCGGTGTCTTTCTGTTCGTTACACTGATATATATATATATATATATATATATATATATATATATATATATATATATATATATATATATATATATATATATATCACTGAACACCGCTAATGCTTCATGGAGTGTATTGCCTGACAATTTTAGATGTTGACTGCTTAATGAGGCTTGTATGAAAGTCTTCCATTTCGGCGTGAATGTGCATCTCTTCGCGGCATCTTCTATAAAAATTTCATCACACAACTTTTCCTCTGGTATGAGTTCAGTAGTGGATAGTTCCGTAATTCCTTAGCACACATGACGATTTTGCTACAGTCTAGCCGACGTACAGGTTCAGCTATTTCCTTAATGAACTTCCTGCCATGAAAACCAAAGAAGATTGCTTCCTCTCAGTAAGATATGAGAATAAAACCTTGTCACCAAATTTATCGATCAGCATCACTTCGAGATCACGATTAGAACTGCATCCTCTACTTCAGCGAGTACAGTCATGCGTTGAGCCAAGTATGTCAATTCAAAAGCGGTCGTCGAAACACCGTCTTTTATATCCGCCATTAATTTGTCAAAAGCAGCCAGTAACTGTATTTATGATATTTGTTGTTGGTCGACCTCTTTCGTTACTAGAAGATATTGGTATTGAAACGTAATTTCTTCAACACGACGTGTGATATTGGAAGTTTCTGCAAACAAATCTTCCAATGTTTCATATAACAAATTTTTGTGAAGATTTCACTGTATTATCAACGCATTGAAAAACAGCAAAACTGCTGAAATTTCAGTTAAAAGATGACTTTTTTTTATTTTGGTTTTCGTCGTATACCACAAATGGAACATCATGAGTCACTCGACGAATCGCTGTTGCTTCTTTTTGATTTGCAGGTCAGTTGATGATCCAGCTACGCCCTGTGTTGTTGATGAAGCTCTTTCTTCCAGCTTCCTATGTAGTGACCTCGACGAATTTTTTCTTCGCTGATATAGCTGGCTATGCAACTTTTATACCACGAGAAGTGTTCTTCATCAGCATTCGGATCAAACAACTTCTCAAATTTGTCTGAAATTTCGTCTTTGCGTCGTCTTGCTGCATTTGAATAGTTTCTTTCGGTTCATTCACCAGTTCAGAATGATTTTTCGTTCGCCTTTTTTTTAATCTAATAATTGTAGCGATATTTATTCACTTTAAAGAAAGTTATCCCAAAATTCGAAGCACTGCTATTTCGAATATTGGAAAATGTATCTGTTTTAATAATGGATGAAGTTTAGCTATAACTGAAGCCACAAAAACTGTTGAGAAAAGCGCGTCCCGCTCCAAAACTCGAGAGAAGGTATGTGACGCTGGGAAGGAGATTTATAATAAAACTGACAACGGGCTTTTCTGGCAACTTTCAGTTCCAGGTTTGGAAGGATCTTGCAAAAACATTCCAGTCGAGAAATAGCGGTCAATGGTTTTTGCATTCTATACAAAAAAAAAACTGGACCATAATTCCGTTTGGCAACCTCCACAATATCATTAATTAAGTCTTTCTTAACTCAAATCATCAATCAGAATGAGGTCATCGGTTTTTTCAAACGGAATGTTTCGCAGCGCCCGCTCTAAACAGCTAATATATAGAAGTGTAGATGAGTCCAGTATCGCTCAGCAGGCTGTGGCTAATAACATTAGTGAATATAGCCTTTGACTGATCAAGAGGCTGCTCGATGCATTTGAGAGCCTAGAAATAGTATAATGCAAGAGATATATGGATGTTGATAAATGTTTTTTTCTATTTGACGCGCTATTTAGTTAAATGTTGAGAGGTAAATTAAACCTAAAACAGTGTAGTAGTGCTCACCTGCACAACTTTGGATTGAAGAATATATGAATAAGTAACCGTAGTTTTCAGATTCAGTATCAATATTCTTCTACTGAAAATGCCAACTTGCTTGGCGAAGCGCGCATCGAGTGGAAGTAATATAAGTTCGTTGGTAGGGTTATTGATTCCCCAAATTTCACACCAAACGATTCAATTTTATCGTTTACCCCAGGAGAATGCTGCATTCATGCAAAAAAATCTTCTGAATGAAGAAAAAACGGAACTACTTCATATAGTTTTTTTCTACGATTGTTGAAAATGAATACATCAATTATGTTATTTCAAACAGTTGATTGAAGATGTATAAAAAGAATAATTTTTATATATTTTCGACGACCTCTTCATTCAAATATGACTCCTCAACCAAAGTCACCATTTTTCAGTCACTCATGAGTTCGAAAATATCTATCCACACATAATATTTACAAAAATAGCTTTCGTCTCCTGGTACATCAATAGTCGTAGGAAAAGTATAGTAATCAGCTCGCCCGTGATACTCATTTCCATCTGGTATGAGTTACGGCACCCACCTACGTCTCATGAAACTGGAGGAACATACCGTATCGTCCCATAATCACACACCCGACTACTGAAAAAATAAATGACCTGGTATTGTCATATGTGAATCCAGATTCTGCAACACAGTGCATTCAAATCGAAGTCCAAATGAAAGATTCATCAAGCTCTTCTAAAAAACATTCGACTGTTCCAGTCGTTTTCTGGAACGAATTACCGAGAGAATCTGAAAGGAAACACTGCAGCTTCTCAATACTGCAGCGATCGCTGCCATTTCCTTTCCTTGTTAGACAGACACCAGGTTGATATTGGATTGAAAAATTCAGTTACTCGCTCACTTTTCTTATTCTGTCTGTGCTTGATTTTCGGTGAATGTGATTGGTTTTGCGGGAGCTGTCTGCTCCTGAAATCTTACTGATGGTTTTGATAATATTAAACATGACCGTCCTCAGACATTTGAAATATTAAATGCATATGTCAATAAATAAGCTCAATTCATTGGGAATAAGAGGTAAATGCTCATATATTCTAGAAACATATTTGAGAGACCGACAACAGTATGTATCACTAGACGAAATCAATAGTGCGCTAAAGAATATTTTGTGTGAAATTTCATTAACACTCGGCGTATCTTTGATGAAACACTGGCGGCGGATTATTACTAATCCTATAAGTTGTTTCAACTGAGTTCGTAAAGACTATACCTATGGAATCCCACAAGGGGCAGTCTAAGGCCCTAGGTTGCATTCTTTACATTTATGAATCTTGAAGAAGGCAATTCAAAAGCATGCTACTATATACTTGGAAAGACCCCGTGCCTATCTATGGAGGAAAGTACCTAACGGAATTGAAATAATTTGTGAATAATGATTCAGAAGTGTACGCTGAGTTGTTCCTTTGCAATAAGCTCAAAATAAATGTTGATAATACTATATTAATGTTGTTTTGAAAACCAAAGTGTGGAAATCCAGGGTCGTTCATAGAAATTGGTTACACCGAATATCTGGGGCTGGTCTTAAATGATAATTTGAATCGATAGTTCCTATTATAATTAATAATATAATAATGATTTACTAATGAATTTATTCAGCTATAAACCTACTTATTGTAATTATCTTTTAACATCAAATGTATAATATTTGATTATTGATCATCGATATGAAAAAATGAACTGCAATATATTATTTTCACAAGTACACTGTATAAAATTCAAAGATCATTATTTCAGTGTGTGTTTCATCTATTCTAGAGACGAAAAACCCAAATTTTTCGGAAGTCAATGTTCGTTTTTACAAAATTTGTACATATTTTTCGGATATTTGTGTAACTTTCACATTTTTTCATTTCTTATGGTAATTCATTGAAAGTTTTCGAGTATTTAAAAAAAAAATTGTTCAAAAATTGTATAAGACTTTTTCAATTCAATATCAGTGGAATAATAGTAATACACTTTTCCTAGCAATTTCTCCTGAAATATATGTGAGATGCTCATTAAAATTCAGTGAATTTTCTAACAACACACCTAGATATTTGAATTCCGAAACAATTTCGATATTTCCATTTTCAACAGAAAGAGATCTTGAATTTTGTACTGGTCCATTTGAAAGTAGCATGAATTTTGATTTACCTGGATTCAGTTAGAGTTCATTGAAATTCAACCAGTTTTCCATATATTTGACATCTTTCTCTAAAGAATTTATTATTTCGTCTATTGATTTTCCAGTAACACATTCATTGTATTTGACAATTTTTTAATTACTTTATTTATATCATTTATGAATAAAATGAATAATAGTGGTCCCGAAACAGACCCCTTGGTGCTTTGTGTGGATGTTCTGATTATCTGAATGCACAAAACAGACTAATTGTTTACAATGAGTACTTTCTGTCGGTGTTTTGCTATCTTATAACAACCTGGTGTCGATCATTTGGATTCATCTACAGAAAGCATGCAGACCAAATACACATGTATAGGGTAACAGGAATAATCCCCTTAGAACAAATCGAACAATATAAATATACCAAAAGAATCAACAAAACAGGAAGACTATGATCAACTTAGTGGAACCCCCTCATATGAGAATCGAAATTGAAATAATTCCTACTAATCAAACGTAAGAACAAACCTAGCATTCAACAATCCCATATACCACTGCCTAGAAACCTCTAATCATGGCCAAATCGAGTGAAAAAGGTAAGGAGCTATTCTTCATTTGAGATTAACTTGATCCAGCATATAAATAAAAAAAACATATATACTATTTGGATTTGAAAAAATATATTGATGAATGTTCGAGAGAAAGCAACATGGGATGCAGTGAAAAAGTAGTAGTAGAGTGGAATTAATCAATCGATAATTTATTTATTCATTACATCCAGCAGGACAAGCCCATTTACAGGAGGTACATAATATATGTATACATCATTCGATAAGATACGAGTGTGACATTTCAGAGAAAAATAACACATAATAGCTATTTATAGTACTAGTGTGTTATGTCACGTTAAGTCACGCGTGCCCGTCAGGCCTCAAGTGACTTAGGAAACATAATACATGAGTGTCTTACAACTTTTTACCCAACAAGTGGAAGAAATGGTTTTTATTATGAGATAATAATAAATTTTGTGTTCAGATCAAGGCTACTTGCGTCTCAGTAACCTATAAAGATCAGAATAACTTGACAGTGACTTCTTCACATTTTGGTCAAAGTAGGTTGATTGTTTGGTTGCCACGGGCATGATTCATTGTTAACAAATGTTCAAATAAATGTTGACGCTTGTCAGTTTTCGCCATGTTTTCGCTGAAGAAATGGGAAGCTTTTTTGAAGAGAAAAAACTCAAATAAAATGAAGAAAACTGATGAAAACTAAGTTCCTGAGGATTTCCTCAGCAGAAGCAGAAGAAGCAATCATGCAGATTTTGCAGAAAAGTCCCGAGATGCCTACGACAAGGAGTTCAAAATGTTTGATTGAGTCTTGGATGAATTCATGGAAGATGAAAGGTATCGATGAAAATGTTCTGTTGGCTCTCATGAAAAAATCGACACAACAAAATTTGGCAAACTGACGAGCTTTTTGAAAAGTGAATCACATGGATACAAACCGAAGAAGTCCAAGACTTAGAACGACCTGAAATAGAGAAGTTTTTGAACGAAGTTCCCGACGACGAGTACTTGTTGATGAAAGTGACTTTGATAATGAGGATTAACGGTACTTGTATATGCGATGAATTGGTTAACTTGAAAATAGAAAATATTCAAGGTAAAGAAAAATAGTTTCACGAAGTTTTACCAGACACTAAAACCAAGAAATCGAAAGAATACTAGTTCTGCAGAAAAAAAATAAAGGTTCTAATGTGTCGGCGTCTTTCAGTACTATCAGCAGCTCTACAGAAGCATATGGTTCCAATGAGCCAACGAATTCAACAATAACTTCAAATTCGAATGAACCGTTTGCATTTTCCTTCAATTTCAATATCAATATAAATTCTGTTTGTACTAGTAATGAATGAATAGAACTCTACTTTAGATATGAACGTAGATATAATCCACAACTCACTAGTGATTATGGATTATAACAAACTAGTGTGTTATTTGATAGTTTACTCGTCTAAAATGACATCAATAAAGACATTTATAACTCAAATAACACACTAGTGTGATTATCAATCAAAATTACATTGGTGATTTTTCAGTGTGGAACCGTTTTTCCAATATTCCCCTTGTCCTCGTTCCAAACATATACTCTTCGATTACCCTCGTATCCAGCGTATGAGTTTTTTCACTACCAAAGTTCCCTGCGAAAAGAATCTGATACCGCCAAAAAAATCTTGAAAAGTGAACGTTTTTATGAGCTCTGTATCATCTACATGTATGCCTATCTGACAGAAAATGCGAAAGAAAGCTTGTTGAGAGTTGAATGATGAGATTTTAATGTTCTTTTCATTTTTCCGACGACTCCATCAACAGGAGGTAGACGGAGAGAGTAGATCGTGTGGATCATCTGTTGACATTGTCGACTAGTAGCCTAGAAGGCGAGAACGGTACGCGTCGGCTGCAATAGACCTTGGATCCGACGGGGCGGATATTCAGAGATATAGGCACTCGAAAAAAGGAGCTCTACGATTTTTTTTTGGATAGTGATCATTAGAACAATTAGTATACGCAATTCCGGTACAGGGGGACTGCAAGATATTCATTAGGTACTTCTCGATAAATTTTTGTTTCAATGAAGTATTATATTGCTATGTATAACAAGGGGATAAAGGATAAAGAGGGTGCTCAACATTATTCTTTTATCGAGTTTTACTGAGTTGATGATTTATGAGTACAGTTCGGCTTCAGATAACCTATATCAGCTGGACATTCACTAGAGAGTTATTCATCATTATTCGGTTAAAGTTCAGAAAATTTGTGAACAAATATGAAACCTGCAAGCGCTCAAATCCTCTATGATATAAGAGTATAACAAAACATTTTTCGAAAATATGATTTTTAATGTCATTCCACAAAAAATTTGAAGCAAAAAAACGCTGAACTGGGCATTCGAACAATTGAATATTGTCATGAGATCAAATTTTTCATCAGATAAAACGTTACATATCCCATCATTTACAAAATCTGCAAGCGGCCGCCATTAATTAACAATACACGTGTATTTCAGATCAGCCATCACCTAACAGCTGTCGAATACGTAGTGAGCGGTTCAAAATAGTGAAAGTAGAAGCATATTATTTGCTTACAGTTGATTTGAATTGTCAGTCTGAATTTCTTGAAAATAATGACCTATTTTTTGGTGAAAAATTCACAAAATTGAGTGATTTTGCTGAGAACCAATTATCAGAAAAATTTCGGTGTACCCCGCAGTCATAGATGTAGGAACCTTTTCAAGGAGCTGACTCTTTTGACCCTGGCAGCATCGTGCATGCTCAATATATGTACCTATATGAGTATATTTTCAATAATCGTCACGTTAAATGAAAGCAGAAATGTATATTCTGAATACAATGGGCAAGATGTTTCTCTTCCGAGATATCCAGTGACATAAGTCCGCTAATAATATGAGCATTGTTTATAGTAAGAAGCCTAGGAAACCTTGGTGTATCCACTTATACCTAAATAATTTTGGGATAAACTTGGCGAAAACAGATTGCTTGATTTTTGAAATCATAAAAACTTCAGATCGCTATTGTAGATGGCGATCAGTGTTTCCTAGGCATCTTAGTTTATAGAGATATATCAGTATAACTACTTCTCTTCGGGCTTGAAGGCCGTCGTTCTTTGGAATTTCTTCCTGACGTTTCGCTATCGCGAGTGGCCAGCTTCTTCAGAGGCTTACTCATCTCCGATGACTAAACGTTTCGATTTCTCAAGGCGTATTCATATCGATACAGGTAGTCTGGAGTGTTAATTACTTCTGTCGGGTTCAGGGAATAATCATCATTATTAGTTGCCGCACTACCTGCTGTGATTTTATTGGTAATTCTTGATTTCCTCAGAATGGGATTCCAAATTCTGTTTCCCATTCTGAGGCGAAACGTCAGGAAGAAATTCCAAAGAACGACGGCCTTCAAGCCCGAAGAGAAGTAGTTGTACTAATAACCTCGGCCGCGAAAGCCTGAACCATTTTGTATAGAGATATAATTAGTCAATGTCTGTGTTGAAAGGATTTGAGGCGTTTTTGTTACGCCATCCAAAGTATAATGCCGATATTAACGTTTACTTGACAATGCATGACAAAGTTTTCTACTCTGAAGAGAAAAATAGGTGTAGAGTTCTGTCTGTCAGTTTGACTGAAATGTTGATAGAAAGATAATGAAGCTTCAGAATACAGTTAACGATAGAAGTTTATTAAGGAAATGGATGTTTAGGAATTAAAATTATCTTC
Source organism: Zygogramma bicolorata (assembly GCA_032362365.1). Classification (NCBI taxonomy): domain Eukaryota; kingdom Metazoa; phylum Arthropoda; class Insecta; order Coleoptera; family Chrysomelidae; genus Zygogramma; species Zygogramma bicolorata. The sequence continues at coordinate 1,227,445 of JAVJAQ010001667.1, forward strand.
AAAACATGAATGATCTTCGACATTTTTCACCAAAAATTCTTCCCCTGTTTCTAAATTCAATGCCATCTTTTGGTATGTTGTATAGGTAATCAATAAAATGGGTGATTCAGGCTACGACGACAGCAAGGAAAATGAAAGAAAAGACATGCCTTGGAAACGAAATCAGTAGTGTCACCTAACCGTAGTATCCATTCCTTCAAATAATATTTCCGTGTGGTTGACTAACTATATCTCTGTAAACATCGATATAAGTATAAAAACTCTCAATGGGTTACCCCTGGATATAAAGTCATGCTTTCCTATGATAGTTTTCAAAACACGCTTGAAAGATTCTCTGATCCATCAAAGTTGTTATTTCCTGATGAAATCATGTGATATGTTGTTTTATTGAACATACCTTGTGATATTAGGATCTAGAATACTAGGATAATACTTGGATTAGGCTTCTCTGTTTGACGACTCCTATATAAGTGGATTAAACGACCAGAAAAATACAAATTTCATCATTTTTGAACGATTTGCGGAGAAAAGTATCTAAATACTACGACAAGCAATTTTTACAGACATCCAGGAATATAAGTATCTTTTTACTGGTAAAACACTAATATTATTGTATTAGCAATATAGTATTCACTCATATACATACAGACATTCCAAGGAAACCTGTAACACATGTGAGCATTAAAACCCAATGAAGTTCAGCTCAAATTTTATTCAACATTTCAATTGTATTTTCATCTGGTCGACCGTTTTTGAAAATTTGACTACCCATTAATTTTTTGGATGCAAATTGCTCTGAATATTTCGAATCACATTGTATGGCCCTGAAGATGACTTCAAAAGACGAAACGTCGAAAATGAAACAGTGAATGGAGTGAAACAGGTATTCAAATTGCAGTATCAAATATATAAATGAACATCCTCCTTTCCTGATCCCGGGTCCTGAAACATATCATTCCACCGGACAACAAACAAATGCGTATCCAAATAAACGTCCCCAGGCAGGCATCGGGGTGATGCGGCGGCGGTGGCGTCGGCGTCGGGACGCCACCCGAGGCTCTTTCACAATTTTCTATGATTAACGGCTCCGTGCTCGACGACGGGCACTATCTCAGGACCACCGGCAGCCAGATCACCCGTTAGAATTTAATCTGGAACTGAAAATTATCGCCGGATTTTGGCGAGAGGTCAGAAAGTTTGCATAAAGTCGGATATCGGGGGATGGATGCGAGGACGGGATTTTGGCACGGTGGAGAAGGAAAAAGGCGACGGGGTTATTGATGATATCGCTGCGCTTGTTGCTGATCGAAACGTCGTGCGGGCGGATGGATGGTTTATCCGTTCGCACATTTCATATCGGATATGGCGAGGGAAAGCATGGTTTGTCGAGTTGGAATTGTTCCCAGATTCTCGAAGGCTTGTTTATGAAAGTGACAAAGAGGCACTACTTTTCATTATTTTGATTTCGTTAATTTCGATGTCATAATCAAATGATAGAAATCTATAGAAATATTAGATATAATAAACCATTTGAAAAATACCGATAGTGTTGGCATAGACTGTATTTCTACAAAAATAATAAAAACTTTAGGATGTTACATAGCAGAACCTCTCACATATATTATCAATTCCTCTATTGAATTGGGGAGATTTCCTGAGAATTTGAAAATTGGAACGGTCATACCAATCCCAAAAACTAATTCCTCTCAATTACTGGAAAATTATAGACCTATAACAATTCCTTCGGTTATCTGTAAAGTAATAGAGAAAGCATTATATAACAGACTTATTATATATTTTGAGAAATATCAAATCATTAATAAATGTCAAAATGGTTTTTATCCTGGGAGGTCGACGGAGAGTGCCATCTGCAGTCTTCTTCAGTATATTCACAAATATTTGGATCAGAAAAAGCATGTAGGGGTTCTGTTTCTCGATCTAACTGAAGCTTTCGACTGTTTGGAACTCAAATTTCTCGAAAAAAAGCTATATTCTGCAGGCATTAGAGGAAAAACACTATCATGGTTAATGTACTACCTAGAAAATAGAAAAATTTTCATTAGAATGAATGGCCTTGAAACAAAAACGTATGATGTGAATCTTGGAGTTCCCCAGGGATCAATACTGGGGCCATTGTTATTTCTCATTTTCATAAATGACCTCCCAAATTACATGAATACTGATTGCCTAATATTATACGCAGATGATATATCAGTAGCAGCATATGGTAATAATCCACATGAGCTACAAGAAAGGTTGAATTATTTGGCGAATAAATTTGCCGAATGGTCTTTCAAAAATGGTATGATATTGAATGCTTCAAAAACTGTTTTACTCCACTTCAAATGCAAAAAAGAACCAGACGGCCTAATTAATGTAAATGTAGGAACAAGTACGTTGCATCCACTTTTATCTGTTCGTTTTCTCGGAACTTATTTAGACTCGGATATGTCCTCCAGAACTGCTATTGAAAGGGTCAGTAAAAAAATCAATGCTAGCTACTATGCTATCCTTCAATTAAAAAATATTTTCAACAAGGAACAACTTCTGAATGTGTACTATGCCCTCGTGTACTCTCGAATCAGCTATGATATAATTGTTTGGGGATATACATCATTAGCCCGAAGACTATTGATTTCACAAAAACGGGTGATTAGGCTTATATTTGGCATAAAACGAACTGACTCGTGTAAACCATATTTTAAAGAAAATAGATTATTAACCGTTCCGTGTATATACATTTATAAATGTATTTTGCTTGTCGAAAGAAATATGTTCTCTTATACACAGAATTCCGATAACCACAACTATAGAACCAGACATGGTAGTTTGCAACAGATTCCTACACACAGAACATCACTATATGAAAGAAGTCCCGAATACAGTGGTATAAAGTTTTTCAACACCCTTCCGGGAATTATAAAGAGTGAAAAAAATGAAATACGTTTCAAAAATCTTCTAAAATCCTATTTAGTTGAGAAATGTTATTATTATATAGGTGAGTTTTTGGAAGAAAGCTAAAGCTAAAATGTATAATGTATTTATGTGTAGAAATGTATATACTTTTATTTTTAGTTGCATACTTTATAGATGTCACAATTTTGTTGTCGTTAACTACATATGTATCTATACGTGTTCATAACGTCTATACAGTTGTTTTTTGTTTTGTTTATGTAACAAGACTTGTGTTTTTCTTTTTTTGACTTGTCCAGTACCATTTTGTATGGTCTTAATGGAATAAATATATTATTATTATTATTATTTTGATTTACTGAAATCCAACTCATCTCAGAATTGAATGATAACGATTTTCTCAGTTGGGATCACTAGTTGATGTAATAAGCTGTTTTCAAAACTGAGAGTTGAAATGTTAACTAAATAGTTTATATCCAGTTGATATAACATTCTGTCCGAAATTTAGATCTAAACCCCGATTACTAGACGACTATTTCAAACATTCCAACGTCCCTGGAATCATCCATTACAATATATATATATATATATATATATATATATATATATATATATATATATATATATATATATATATATATATATATATCTGTGAATTTGCCAATTTTGAATCACTCAGTAGGGATTCCAATTTATTTTCCGATTCACCTGCGCACAAAAGTCACACATGATATTTTGGTACAAGTTCGTAATTTTGTTGAATCAAGTGATGAAATTGGCCGGTGAAAATCCAAAAAATTGTAATTGAAAAACAGAAGAATTAGTGACTGGCTATAATATAAGTCGATTGATTTTGTGAGGTTGCAGTCAAGTTTGTGGGCAGTTACAAAGAGGACTCTTTGTTATTAGTCAAGCTTTCGGTAACTTTATTACCTTCGTCAGGACAACTAAAAATAATACATTCGATGATATTTTGTAAAGATAGAAATATGGAACACTTACTAACGTGAGAATAAAATATAAATTGGTACAAAATAAACAGACAAAACATTGAAGAATATTTAAGTATGTCAAATTTCGATGTAATGTCATGGGGGAAAATTCTGAATACCGGGTGATTTTCTTCTATCTTTCACGTATTCAAGTAGAAATGTATGAATTTGGCTCAAATTATCGAGATCTGTTTTTTTGTTCATAGAATTCTCTTCGTTATTAATATGTGTCATTTCTAAAAATGTTCCTTTGGTTATATTTGTTTCTCTATCCAAGATTTCTGGGTGTTCAAAATCCATCTTGTGATCCTCAATGTGGACGTGTTCACTCAAAGCGCAAAAATTAACGTTTCGTCTGCAGTCGCTTTTATGTGAAATAATGCGACTATTTACGGATCTAGATGTTTGGCCTATATATGTTTTAGAACAATCCATGCATGAAATTTTGTATACTGAGTTAGATTTTTGTTTGCTCAATATTGGGGTTTTAACTTCGTTATATAATTTAGAGATAGTGGTGACATTTCGTTTGGAAATTATAAAGTTATCATTTCGAAATACATTAAATAATTTTGGTGTTAGTTCTTGAATATAAGGTAATGATTTATAGATGAAAGGTTGTACTGAATCGTTATTTTCATTTCGGGAACTAATGGAAACTATTCTTTCACAAAAAATTATTCTATTCACTGAACTTTTTGTATATGAATTCTCAATTAGAATTTTACTCAACATGGATAAGCTCTTGTTTTGTAAACTGGGATGACTGACTATGATAATTCTGTTCTTTAAAGATTTGATCAAATTGATCTTCATTTTATTTGAATGGAAGGAATGGTAGTTGATATATATATATATAACTGTAGATATATATATATATATATATATATATATATAACTGTAGATATATATATATATATATATATATATATATATATATACATATATTAGAGGGGAAGTCTTTGCTGACCAGTTAAGAACAAAACTGTAGTTACTCTTATAGTAGTGTACTCTTATAACACCAGTTTTTCCAATATTTCGATAATGTTCATCACCATCTTCAGGGAAAAGCTACAAAATTATTATTTTAAGTTATCACATCAAATAAACAGTAACAAGAACCTTACTGTATTTGAGGTTAGTCGTATTAAAAACGTTGGTAAAGTGAAATAACATGTCACAGACATGTTATTAGATTGTTATTAGAATTGAGGTCATCAATCTCCAATCTCACACTGTTACAAATGAGACCAATCCACCTCAGATTTTCTTTACCTCTTTGCCTTTTATTTGTGAAGTCACTCCCAAACTGACAAGAATTTTTAGAGACATTAATGTAAAAATCGCATATAAAACTTTACTTACAATTAATAATTTGTTCTCCAAACTCAAAGATAAAACTCCCTTTCTGCTTCAATCGAAATTGGTTTATTCAATTCCTTGCCATAACTGCGATAACGAATATATTGGTCAAACTTGCAGATCTCTTAAAGATCGAATTTCATCACATAAAAGCGACAGTAGGTTACATCCTGGAAGATGTGCCCTGAGTAACCATGTTTACAAAGATGGACATATCATGGATTACAATTCAACAAAAATTCTTAGTATTGAACAAAATGAATCTAAGCGGTTGTTCTTGGAAATGGCGTTTATCTCTCAATCAACATCTTGCCTTAACAGAAGAACTGATATTGAACACCTCAGTGGAATCTATGCATATCTACTTGATATTGATAAAAATTTTCGACATTTTGTAAACAACAATAATTCTACTAATCTAAATTAAAAATTATTTTTATATTTTTTAAATTTGTTTTAAAATAGTTTGCACATAATAATTACAATCTTTTCTCAATCCATTCTGATTCAATGTTAACATCCTTCAAGTTCAAAAAATCAATAATATTGATTATGATGAATTCAATTCCGAACAGATGGTAGCAGTGTTCTCTCACTCTGGCGTCGTTCCATCCTGGCAGATGTCTCTTCACACACCTGTTTCTAGATGTTCCATACTTCATGTCAACGCTGTCATTTCAAACTTCATTGTCAATGTCATTCATAATTCATATTCAACCGTTAAAGTTCGACTTTTATGTGTATTCACCTGTTGAATATGCAACTATATTTTTTTAATCTTGTTAATATTTTAATGGCGTTTTAAACAATTTACTTGGTGTAAAATTTTAATATTGGACTGTGAACATATTTTTCGTCTGTGACATGTTATTTCACTTTACCAACGTTTTTAATACGACTAACCTCAAATACAGTAAGGTTCTTGTTACTGTTTATTTGATGTGATAACTTAAAATAATAATTTTGTAGCTTTTCCCTGAAGATGGTAATAAACATTATCGAAATAATGGAAAAACTGGTGTTATAAGAGTCAACTGGTCAGCAAAGACTTCCCCTCTAATATATGTATATATATATATATATATATATATATATATATATATATATATATATGTTCAGATAGGTTTCCGCGGTCAGTTGTAAGTTGTTGTTGAGTTCGGGTTGAACCGCGTCTGGAGTTTTGTTCTCGACGTTTCGGCTCCGATTTTGGAGCCATTTTCAAGAGTAAATGTGACTTCACGCTGAGGTCTCAATCTGCCTCAGCGTGAACTCAGTTCGATCTAAGGGGTAGGCAGATTGAGACCTTAGAAAGAACTCGTGACGAGACCTGGGGAGTAGGCAGATTGAGGCCCAGGCGTCAAGTCACAAACCCTTGCCCCCTGTGACAACACCTGAGGAGTAGGCAGATTGATACCTCAGCGTGAAGTCACATTTACTCTTGAAAATGGCTCCAAAATCGGAGCCGAAACGTCGAGAACAAAACTCCAGGCGCGGTTCAACCCGAACTCAACAACAACATATATATATATATATATATATATATATATATATATATGCAGATTCACACGAAGGGGGGGAAGCCCTGTACTGTTCGAAGGACACTGCGTGAATCAAGGGACAGGAGATACGAATTAACATTCACTTTGAATTTTTGGAGTTTGTGAGCCGCAGGAAAAACTTCATTCGGCAAGGAGTTCCAAAGCTCAGCTGTTCTATTGAAAAAAGATCTCTGAGCAAGAGAAGTTCAACAGGTCTCCAAATTCACAACAAAGAGGTGGAAATTCTGTACTTGTCGTGTCATCCGTGTAGATTTTGCCAAGGGTGGAACGATTGATAACAATTCAGGAGGGCACCGATCGTGAAAATATCTATAGAAGAGAGACAACTTTCCGACCCTTCTACGTTGTTCCAATGAAGTGAGCGAGTCTGTGAGCGAAGAATCACCAACAAAACGGATTGTATTTTTTTTAATACAATCGTGAAGCCTCAATGAATGTTTTGGTGCTGAACTCCACACATGAAAACTATATTCCAAGTCGTATCTGAGACTTGTAGATCATCAAAAGCTGACGAGAGGTAAAGTATCTCTCCGCATGAAATAGAAGTCAAAGTTCCTGGGAAGCACTTTCAGTATGTGGAAATGAATAATTCAGACTCAACTGATGGGCTTGGCCGATGAGAATCCAAGATATGGTAGTTGAAAAACACTCCACAGATATAAATGCCTCACACGTGTTTCACTATACAGTAGCTCCTTCAGGCGTGTTATAATAATACAATCTATTGCATTGCCTGTCCGTTAGTCTGTGAAATATAAAAAAATGCCTGTTACGAGCGACTAAGTACTGACAATGCCTCACTGGTTTTAGTTATCTTGAAAGTTATAGTTGAATGAAATTGTTGTTGTTGTTGTTCTAAAATTGTTCGTTTTCGTTAACCAGCTGACGAACGTCAACCCTCAGAAGTCGAAACTTGTGCGAGCAATGGATCAACGAGGCCTTACCTTTTAACGTGCGATTACCCAGCACGGTGGCCCGGCGAGGATTCGAACCCCGGCCTTCCGCTTGATAGGCAGATATGCTAACCACTACACTACCGAGACCACAAAATGTTGAAATGTTGTAGGATATTGAGAGAATTGAATTGAATTCACATATCACAACTCGAGCGACAATTATGATTTCAATTCATGAATAAAAAATTCATTAGAAAAAAATTGATATCCCAAGCTAGCTTGTAAATTGTTACTAGAATGAATTGAAAATTCGGTTTGGTTATTTATAAATACTAAATATCAAGAATCATCTCTGATGAAATTCAATATCGAAAAGATATTCGTAACTTTCCATCCTTCGACAAAAGTGGAAAAATCCAAATGCAGAGTGAATTTGCATACCATTTGTTCTGAAAACGAAAAACTAGAACAAAATAATGTCGTTTTCTTCAAATATTCCCCAGATCACGCGATTTCTCTTTCGATTACTCATCAATGAATGAGAAATGATGATTTCATGAAAAAACGAAGATATTATGCTGGCATTCATAGAAAAATTAGGTTGACTCGTTTGGAAAAAGTAGGTACGCAACAACTTCGTTTTTTTTTTCAGATGAAAAAAAATCTATTCATACTCTATTCCACTAATTGAACTTATACCGAATATACGTAGAATTAGGGTATACGAAGAAAACAAGATTCATCTGCGCTCCAGGCAACGGCTTGTGAACTGTGAATCTGAATTGCGATTTCAATTCGTTTTCGTGAATCGGATTCGAAGAAAGCTACTCAAAATTTCATTTGTTCCATATGATTTGTAATTAATGGATGTGGTTCTTGGTAGTGTAGACGTGAGCACATCCGCCTACCAATTGGAAGACCGGGTGCTGGGATTCACACGTCAAAAGTTGAGGCACCGTTAATCTCGCACTAGTTTCGACTTCTGGGGGCTGATGGTCGTCAGTTGGTTAACGTAAAAAGCTATTTCAACCATTTCGGAACATTTCAATTCACTCAAAATGAATGCAATCCATTTCAAATGGTTTGATTCCAGAATTCTGTCAAACTCTGGTTGAAATCTTGAACATTAATGATTCGAAATACTAATTCTCATCACTTTGTTTGTATATATAGATTCACACGATGTGAAGTGTTCAGAGAACACCGCAAAATTTCCTGAAAGTTCTCTGAATACTGCAGAATTATTTTTCCCTGTAAGCAACAAACCTAGAAATAACAGTAAACTTCTAATGGAATATCGCAAATTGTTACTCCTCATCTCAACCGAACATCCGTTCGCAATAACTTCTGTGCGATTTGAATGGGATAATCATACCCAGCATTTTCCAAATCATCAAATACGATTCCCATTTCCTTATCTATCGACGAGAAACGCATTCGAAAGACACAGCAGGACACACGATACGTCTGCCGTAGATAATGCGGTCCTCCCGGCGATACCACGCCAACTTGATATATACCCGTCCACAGAGCACTAATGGCCGCATGTTGATTGCGAGTTTTAAAGGGATCGCAATTTATGGCGAGATCAGCGAAAAGGGGACCAGTTATCCGCTATTATTTATCCCGGTGACCAGGATACTTTCAGAGCATTAACTTTGTTTGCTACGGTCCACTGTGGATGCGGATGCTGGGAAGTAATTGATGCGTAGAGTGGAAAGTGACGATGAATGAAATAGTAGTGTCAGCAGAGAGAACTCGGTGTTTTTCATCTTCTTGAAAAATACGAAGTTAGACAGGTTGAGAGTCAATTGATATGATAAACAAAAAAAATTGTTACCCAAGTTATACCACCCCAAATTCAGAAAAGAAGAGGAAAAGTGCTAACATAGCGGGTGGCATACGTCACTACTCATTTCGGACTGTATGCATCATTATTTATGTTTTTCCTGTGAACCCACATCACAAATACGAGTGCTTGCTTACAACCCCTTCAAAACTTCCTTTTCTGTCTCATCAACAAAAGTGCCTATGCTCAATTGTATTAAAGTAAAAGATATAAGTACAAGATATTGATTTCAGATGGTGTAATTTGTATATAGGAACCGAAGTTCAGTACTTTGATGTTGTTTTATCATTTCAAAATTCAGCTGCATCAAAACGGTTGTCCTCGATTATATTAATGAATTCTATTACCATGAAAATGTCTACAGATGTTGAATTGTTCGATGATTCTTCCACTAACTGTTCTGATGGCATTTTATGTGTGCAATACACGAATGCAAACAGTGAGGGTGAATTTATGAAAAAAACTCTAAGATTTATGACTTATCATTTAAGATTTATCACCTAAGACTGATGGAACATAGGGATAATATAGAAACTGATATTAAACTCTTATGGCTTAACATTTTACGTTGAAGACTTAAGGAGAGGGTCAACTCCAAACTTAAGAATTGTTTGAAATGAAATAGGATGTGCTGAAGAAATTAACGAATGTATTTTGTTCTCAAACGTTGATGAAAATTGAGAGTTTATATTGTGCATTATCATATTTTCAAACCATGAGAATCATTACCTATTCGAATATATTTATAATGTCTGCGTTTGGTATCTATTCATATATGAAAAAACAACGAAATTGAAGACTCAAAATGAGCCTTTTTATTGCTCTATATTAATGTTTAGATATCGGTATGGACAGATGACAACTTATCTCTTTAATCTAAATTTTTTATAACTGGTTCCACCATCCTGCTGTAAGTCTCAAGGTCAAATACTGAATACTTAATATTATAACAATATCGCAATAATATGAAAAACAACTAATAAAAATCAACAGAATTATTGCTCTACAAAGAGTTTGGGCTCGAATGTTTATATTTAACTATATTATTATCACTTTCTATAAGCAAATAATACTCTTCATAGTACAGTCAGTAACTTATAAAATACCAATCATATATAAATAGAAACAAGTCACATTTTAAAAATAAGACTCAAGACACTTTATTGATGACTATCAATTGAAATATATTCAATACATTTTCTTTTGAACGAATTCAATGAATCATAGCTTTTTATATGACTAGGCAAATTATTGAATGCAATCAGACCAAAACTATACAAAGAGTCACAACCTATATTCTCTGTGTTGATATGAAAATTTCCTATTCTATTTCTAGTGGAGTGTGTATTAATACTACTTGTGATCACTCAGATAATTTGGCAACATATTGTGTTTGATTTTAAAAATAAATATTAGCATATTCAGTGTTATCCTTTGCTTCGCAGGCATGAGAGACAGTGATTCCAACATGTATTTCACAGGTGTGCGTTTATTACAACTTAGTATTGCCCTCATGGATCTGTTTTGAAGCTCCTGTAGTCTGCTGAGAATTTCATTGCTTACAAAATAGAGCAATGTACTGCAATAGTCAAAGTGGGTTGCTATTATTGATTTGTATTTCGATAATTTTGCATATTTACTCATTTCATTTTTCAATCTGTATTAAAGATGAATTTTAGTGGCTATTTCCTTCTGAATATATCTGCAGTGCGCTTTAAGGTTCAATTCTTGATCTAATACCACACCCAAATATTTGAAAGTTACAACCCTCTCAAAGATGACATTATAAATGCTAATATTCGATGACAGCTTTTCATCTTGCAGTTGTCTTTAACGATGTTTGCTACCTATTAACATGAATTTTGTTTTATTAACATTCAACTTGAGGTCTTTGTCGCATAACCATTCGTTTATATTTGATAGTTCCTCATTCAAACATTCTGAGATTTCATTTGGTGTCCCAGAACAGTACAACATAGTGTCGTCGGCAAACAGTTTAACGTACATCTTTTTACATGCATCACAATGTCATTTATGTACAGTAATATACAGTATGCTTAGAAAGAATATGTTAATGGTTCAGTCCTAATCAAATCACCGAAACGTTTTTGTTAAATCAAAACAATGCAATTTGAGAATCTCATGCCTGTCAATTTGAGCTTGTCTGATACCTGCATTTCGACACGTTGCTATGGCAATAACTCGATTGATAAGTGGGAATCGCCCTGGCAAGCGGAACCCACCCTGGATTGACATCACTATCGTGATCTGTAAACGTAGTTGTACGTGTTTTACAGTGGAATATCTTTTGAAATGAGTGATTCAAGCAAATAATTCCTTTTGGTTGCTGATTATAAACATCCAAAGTTTTGCTTTTTTGTTTGTAAGCCTCAGGAAAAACGAAAACTTTTCCTAGAGATCAATTACCCTAACACCAAACCGATATTTTTGCACTCGACGCGCGTTTCGCTAACAAGGTTAGCATCTTCAGGAGAAAAAATTGATACTGATCTCATCGTTTACTCAGGAAAAACCTGTATCGGCAAAAAGGTTCCAAAGTTCAGCTGTTGTATTAAAGAAAGATCCCTGAGCAAGAGAGGTTCGACAGGTCTCCAAGTACACAACAGAAGGGTGGGAATTTAGTACTTGTCGAGTCCAACGTCTAGTTTTTGACAAGGGTGGAATGATTGATAACAATTCAGAAGAGCACCGGCCGTGAAAATATCTATAGGAGGGAGACAAGTCTCTGACCCTTATACGATGCTCCAATGAAATGAGCGAGTCTGAATCACCAACAAAACGGATTGCCTTTCTCTGAATGGAATCGAGAAGCTTCAATTATTAATGTTTTGGTGCCGAACTCCATACTATATTCTATATACCAAGACAGGTCGTATCTGAGCCTTGTAGATCATTAGAAGCTGACGAGAAGTGAATTATTTCTCTGCACGAAATAGAAATCCAAGTTTCTGAGAAGCACTTTTAGCGATCGATTTCATATCGCTTTCCCATGAGAGACTATTACTGATCGTAATTCCTTGGAACGAGATACTTGACTTTGTAGGAACAGTTATTAGGTTTTCCTAGCATTAAATTCCACCAAGTTCATGTTACCCCATTTTATTTTAACCAAGTCATCGTTAATTTTATTGAATAATTTAGTGAATGTTTCTTTGAATTTTTGTTTCTCGAGCTGGTATGGGGAATCTGAAAGAGAAACTAGTATAAAGAGTACTGTCGTCCGCCAAACTATGTACTGAACAAGATGTTCTTTCGAGCAAGTGGTCGATATGAAGCACACTTTTCGAGAGGGGAGAGTTGAAACTTGAGAAATTTCTGATTATAATCCAGGTTTTATGGAGATTATGAGTGGAAGTTCAATAATAAGTAAGATAAGTAGTGCAAAAAAAGTTTTGGTTGAATTGTTGATCTCTAGAATGTTATTCAGAGTTCCATAAAAAATTAGATCAAAATTAGTGTTTCACTACATGAGTTGTAGTTCAATGAAAATTAAAAAATGGAGTAGTTCTATCTTTCTGGATGAAGCGATAATGTTCAACTGAATCTACTTCTATGAATTGATAAAAACTCATTTTAACATGCGCTATAGAAACTAAACCGAAATAATTCAATTATGACTTCATTGCCCGTCGATATTTGATCATAACCGGAACAAAGAGGACATTTTTATGTAGACGACATATCTATTTCACAAAATCGCAAGTTCACCTGATCCTGAAAATACTGACATGCACGTCATATTTCCACATTGGTGAAAAGCAACAGCAAATTTTGTTTCCGAATCGAATGGGCACATTTCGGTGCCACAAAGTATAACAAAAATACAATGAGATATCATTAAATCATTTTTAATATGTCGGTGAACAAAGCACGTTGAAAGCTATTACTTCCCAGCCTTTGTTCGAATTTCCAAACTCAACCGCAGTCCAGGTTTGAGTTACTCGCATTATTAATATACTATAATGAAAACGTTTAATCAAAATCAGTTGCATTGTTGCTCGAAAAAATGTACCGGCGAATTTTATCGGCGAAACAATTTTTAATTACCGAACAAATTACTTCCTCGGCGAAGAGTGGAAAAAGGCAGAATTGGTACATTAAAAAAGTTAATCAAACGTCAAGTACTGAAACGATGTTTATTTTCTTTGTAATTAATTAGCATGACACATGAAATTTTTATTGGTGACTATGGAAATTAAGGTTGGCAATAGTAGCATGCGTTGAAAAAATCAGGAAGAATAATAGCCACGCTGTGGGTGTTAGTTTTTCATTTATTAGACAGGGAATTTCGCCTGATTAGCAATTCCTCTGGCGAGTAATTTTTTATGAAGATGAATGTTGTCCAGTGGCACTTTCCTGCTGACAATTATTAGTGGTGATGGAGGCGCAGGATTTATAGGAGTGATTAGTAGTCAGGTAATAATGAATAAGGGTGAACATGCCAAGTTATGACAATGATGGTCCAATTTTAGACCAGCTGTAATTCGGTAGTATATTTTGTTCAGTTTCATTCGAAAGTAAAATAAATGTATGGAATTCATAGTGAAGTTGTTTGATATATGTGACATTTGCAATTCTTTCATTTGAAATATCTTTACATTATCAAACGAAGCTAAATCGAATGTCATTCATTTCTTGAGGCAATAAATGATGTCTTTGATGATTTTTTGAATTTGAAATGATATCAATGACTGTCTTTATCGGAAGCACCGTAACAAAATCAGCCTACTGAAATTCATTGACAGATTTCTTGTCCATATAGCGTCCCCAGGAAGCATTTGTTCTGAATGGAGTATAAATTCAACTTTACAAACAGTAGAAAAATAAAATGCAACAAATAAACAAACATCTGAAAACCAGAAATTTGACTAATTTGACAGATTCCCCTTCTTCTTTATTACCATTGCGCATATTCCAACTGAGAAAACGTGGAAGAGTCCAATAGTTTCGATTGAATTTTTGTTTAGCGGTGGGGTGTTCAATATCAAAAGGCAGTGCATGTTTGATAATCATACTGGGTGCACCAAGAATAGCTTCAAGTCATACAGCACACAGAAAAGCTAAAAAATGATGAATTCTTTCAAAAATGAAATGTCATTCCAGAAAAGTTGTCCTCGTTTTCGAAAATTATCATTTATGAGAGAATTTTGAGTACCTCAGCATGAAATACTGCTTGAGTATTATTATTCGAAATAACCATGATCAAATCACTGCAGCATAATTTTTCCGAATTTCAGTGTTTTTGTAGAACTTACTTCTTATAATCTGCCGTCCTAAGCCCAAAGGGAGTAGGTCAATATCGACTAGTTTTGAGATATTCAGCATTTTGTAATAATTAAATCAGCATTTGGGTTCCTCAGTGCGGAAATGGAGAAATCGTAGATCGGTTTAACTAGATACACCAAACCATTGTTTGTAGATAGGATAGTTGCCAATGTCTTTCTAAGAAAGCATTGTTGCTGGGCACATTACAGTTTAATGTGAATATTTTAGTTCATTTGAAAATGCCTGACAAAGTTTCCTTTTCTGGAGGGTCAAAAAGGTTCAGATTTCTATATGTCAGTTTGACTGTAATATCGAAAAAAGATAATGGACGTTGAAAATAGAGTTGGCGATGAGAGTTCATATAGCAAATGAGAGTTTAGGCATCAAAATAATTTTCAAGATATCTCCGACATTGACAAAAAATTCCACAACAAGATTCCATTTGTTGAAATTCGATTGCAATCTTTAGGCATCATGTATGAGTAATCAAGGAAATCTGTGAATCAAGCAACGACGTCTGTAAGAAAAGCGAAAGAAGAGGCATGAATTGAAAATGAAAGCACTAGTGCCATTTATCCACAGTATCTATCCCTTCAAATGATATTTATATATGGTTGACTATGTATCTCTAAATCTAATGACCAATTTTGTTACCAGTCTACCGTCAATTGTTAAAAATTGCTCTTCACAAACAAATCCACCCATCTTTTCAATGATATTTAGAAACCCAAGTATTCTCGTGCAGGAAATTGATTCAAGGAAACATTTTTGGGCGGTTCCATATCTTGATTAGATGAAAAGAAAGTAAATAATTTCTATGATGCAGTTGAAAACTATTTCTTCTTAATTCGATAATCATTGAAAATGCCTGTCATTCACTGCTATCCATAAACCGAAAGGAAGTCTAGTGAACTCAATCCAATATGTTCATTCTTTTGATTTTTTTGGTACCGAGTCAACAGAGAATAGAAAAGGAAAAGAGAGAAACAAATCGTCCATCTGAGTCTTTATTATCTGGATGCTGAATTATGTTGACTAAACCTTAGTATATATTGGTTCGAAGTTTGAGAGCAATTATAAAGCTATCAATGATTTCTGGATCGACTCCCAGCCCTTCTGAAACAACATCCGCATTTCCGTTGTTGTGTTAGCATTCATTGTGATCGTTCTAAACCACGTCGAGCATTTCACGAGTACTTCTTGAAGAACTCGAACTGAATCGGGAGTAAAACTTGTTCCACGACTCTGAGTTGTCCCCAGCACCGAAATGAGCTAATCAAATTTTGATGATGTAAATTGAAGACGTTAAAAATGGGGCGGCTGTGAACAGGAGCGGAAAGAAAGCGAGCCGAAACTTGGACAACTATAATTCAGGAAAATCACCCGAGTAGCTCCAGAACGTTTTATCCCTAATCTTAAATAAAATCTTTTATTTTGTTTTGCTTGCCGTTCTCTGGAGGGCGATCCCAGATCCGAGTCAATCCGGACTGTTTCCCATTCAGACGTCCTTATTTCAGTTTCAGTTCTTGCACTTTCCGATGAACACATTATGACGGAAAGTTGTCAATTCCGCCTATTACATTGATATGGACCCACTGCATTGATTTCCATTGGTGCGGAGGTTGTGGAAAGAGTATTCAATATGGAGCTTATCAATTATCTAGAGAAATTAGGAATAATTATTCATCGACAACTCGGATCCAGCCGTCAAAGATCAACCAGTGACTTATTGGCGTATGCTTCACATATTTGGCAGCATTCCATCAAAAAATTCGGAAAAATGTTAGCTGTTGCACTCAAAATTCCGAATGCGTTTGATCGAGGTGATGCAGTTCACCTTTTCAATCGTGTGCTTTGTGGAGAGTTTTTTGTCTGATAGAGTTGTGATTGTTGATGGAGAATCATCTAAAAGTCTCCCAATGAATGCAGGTGTTCCACAGAGTTCAGTTTTGGCGCCCACTTTGTTTCTGCTTCTTATCAATGATTTGCTAGAAAAAACATCTTGCTCAGTGCATATATTTGCGAACGACAGTACTCTTCATACTAGCAGGAGAAACAAAGATCCAGAGAGATATAAGCGTCAATAGTATCAACAATGACTTGGCGAAAATAGAAATAGAATGGGGTAACATTCAAGCGAAGACAGTTCGTTGTCAGTGTGTCTTTCGTTTATTTTTCCTGTCAATTGGGATATTTCGAGATGAATCTGGGGCGCCTTTCAGCAATCACCTTTACGATTAAGTATCGTTCCACAGCCGACCATACACAAGCAGTAATTTGTGAAAAGGCCTGTTGTAGTGGAACGCGCCCTAAGTGGTGATTTCAGAAACTTGCACAAAGTGATGAATTATAATCAATCTCCGAACTCAATGATGATGAACTGAATATATATTCATTTCCGATATGTCATTCATTTTATTCGTCAGCTGGAAATGAAGGCAATAACAACTTTTTGATCTTCGAGTTTTTGTGCACACCATATACACTCTTGGATCAATGAAATATTCTGCTCACTAACACATGCCAGGCACAAAATCCCCATTTTCACTTGGGGAAATTCATTTCATGAGTTCAATGATCAAGAGAGGTCTGTCAAAGTTCTCCTACTAGTGTATGAGGAGTTTGAGTCTTTGGTCATTCAGGAGATGGCGTTCTGCCTTGGAGGTTAACACCATCCACACTAGTTTCAGATCTCAATATCGTAAGGAGACAGTTCGAGTCCAGCTGAGTGTCACTGGGGATGCTTAGGGCGAGTCGAAACAGCTGTCTGAATGCAATCATTTTGAACATCGAGTTTCTGACTAATTGGTTCTATAGACAGAGATAGTCTGAACCAATATCATCTCCTTACAATGAGAAAATCTTAACTTTTTTCGAGAAATTTCGTTTGGAATGTCAAAATTCCCTAGCAATTCACGAAAAATATATTCCTGAATGGAATACAAACATATTGATTCGTGCAAACAGCTTGATAATTTCCACTTCCCTGCAAATATATAAAGAACGATTCTCGTTTGCGGCAGTCATTTGTTATGGCTTTGTTCTTATTTTTTCAGATTGTGGTAGGTTACAAACCCAGAAAACTACGGAACAAGCCCTATTAGCTTCGTATACAGTGATTTGCATCACTTAAAACTAGCACTGGTGCTTTCACCCATTTCTATATACCAGGATCGTCTAAAACATGTTTCATTTAACCCATTGAAACCGTGCTTGTGTAGCAATAGGCAGTTTCCTATCATTTTGTCAAGTCAGTTATAATACTGTATGCATTCAATGTCAAATTTCTGCTTTTCTGACAAAATGGTTGAGGCTTTCGCGGCCGAGGTTATTAGTATTGGTATAACTATCAGTTTAGCATTTTCAAACAACTCACTGGTGATTGCCCCCAACCAGGGTTACCATAGCCGACTGGTACGGGAGGCAATACAGATCCAAAAACATTTCAATTTCAACATAAAAGAGGAAGCGTTGAGTCTAAACATAATTTGGAATCCCATTTTGAGGAAATCAAGAATCAGGAATGAAATCACGGCAGGTAGTGCGGCAACTAATAATGATGACTATTCCCCGAACCCGACAGAAGTAATTAACACTCCAGACTACCTGCATCAATATAAATACACCTCAAGAAATCGAAATGTTTAGTCATCGGAAATGAGTAAGCCTCTAAAGAAGCTTGCCACTCGCGCTAGCGAAACGTAAGGAAGAAATTTGAAAGAACGACGGCCTTCAAGCCCGCAGAGAAGTAGTCCTCCTTTTCTGTTCTTTCATCACGTTACAGTATTGATGTAGAAGAATTGGCGTGGAAATCTTCCCAAATGGTCCAATTCTATGCCTGTTATAGAAAAAATACTGAGATGTAAAATATTGAGTCAGGAGAGAAAGTTCTGCATTTTTGACCTGTCTGAATTTCTTAGTCGAAATATGTTATGAGAGAGTGGTCAGTGTAGCCAAATTTTGGAAACAGGTGGATACCTGGACAAAAACTCGAACCTTCTCGAACAATTCAGTTTCATATTCTGTCTCTCTGCTTCTCCTTTCAAATTTGGAATATACCACTACACTATTGAAACCAGAAAAATCCGAAATCAGATACAAAAAATCTGATTTCCCATAAAAAAAAAATTCAAAAAACAACATAGTCCCTTCCTTCCCCATGCGGAAACAACTGACACATTCAATTTTTTGTACATTTCGAAACATCGGGTAACGAAAAAGGCCGTCCGGCCCTTTCCGCAACTGCCAGTCGACTTGACGCTCACCAAACACATTTCAGACGTCCTTATTCCGTCTTCGCTCGTTTCGATGAACACATTAACAGCTTTAGACAGGGCCGTGACGGAGGAAGGCGATCTCCTTATGCTAATCAGACCGTCGGCCAGCTTATTCTGGAGATGAAGCGGCCCCATCGAGCCCTTCTTTCCTTTATATTTTATTGCCTCCTCGCCCTCGAAACGCATTTGTCCAATAGAATCAGGATCAGGAGCGGGATAGAATACATTTAACGGGAGTAACTTGTTTGAGTTTAACTTTGAGATGGGGAAAGCTGACCTCGCCAGAGGTTTCTGTTGTTTTAAGTGAATGCTTTGTTTGAAATGGAGAAAGGGTTTGTTTTTTGCTCTTTATTTCTCGAAGTGGTTATGGATGTGATGGCGATAGATTTTTAGGCGAAGTGCTTTTAGCCTTGATGACGAACAGAATGTGTGGGTAGTATTGACAATATTTACACTGTTGGCAAAATCAATTCGATGGTAGAATTTCATTGAGTTGAATTTCCTAGAAACTGCACTTTTGTTTTCCAGAAATTCACCGCTTAGTGGAGTGTAATGATATCAACTAACTTAATAAAGTCATAACACTTCTTTGAAGATTCATGATCCGAATGTTGCTCTAGGAAATGGGGGAACAGAATATAGAAAACAACATCACCTTAATATGAGAAGAAATTCACATTTCTCAAATCAGTTGAAATTTTCATTCTTATTCATCATTATCCTGTTCATTTCCATCACATAGTGAGAGCTGGTGCTTGACAATCCAGAGTCCTCTCATTGAGTACCAATTGAGGTTGGCTTTGTGAGAACTTGATTTCCCTTGAACTGAACTAGAATTCCCAGCAGATATGTGGAAAAACAGAACATCGTGTAGAACATCGTACAATCCGAAGCAGATACGATGGAAATTGATACATGCTTTTGAATTATGAGCATTGCCAGGTTCTATTGAGTTTCAGAGTTCAGCATTCCTGTAAAAAACATTTCTCAAAGCAAGAGACTTCAACTGAACAACGTGCTCAAAATCCAAAAATTCTAGAATCATATGAGTTGGTGGAGTCATGACACGAAGGGGGTTTTATAATGCTGATCAAAGAGTCACACAGCCCATTCTGGAGATGGAGCGACCCCATCGATCCCTTCTTTGATGGTAGAATTTTATCGAGTTGAATTTCGTGTGATGGTGTAAATGTATTTTCCCCGACGTTGTTGATAGAATAGTAACACTTCTGAGATCGACGAACCGAAAGTAGCTCTAAAAAATTGAAAGTAAGGATAAATAAAAGAAGGAGATCGAAATACCAGAAACAACATACATTTAGAAAATGGAGTTGGATTTTTCATTACATTCATTCGAATGCTGTTCCTTTCAACTTCATAATGAAAGCTGGTGTTTGAACATCCAGAGCCAGATTATTGAATAATGATTGAGGTTGTATTTGTGAGAATTTTTGTTGAACTGATATATCAGTAGATATGTGGAAAAGAGTTTCATCACTATAAGTAAGATGAACTCAGTAGTATCGAGAGAACATTGCACAAACCGAAGCAGATAAGACGGTTTTTGAAATCATGAAGTCTTGAGGTTTTGTAGACACTGGGATTCACAGTTGAACCGTTTTGTTAAAAAACGAGTTTATATAATCAAACAACTTGATGGAGTGAGGAATGAAAGATAAAATTCGCTAACAAAATTAACATCTTCAAG
This sequence comes from Zygogramma bicolorata, assembly GCA_032362365.1. Lineage (NCBI taxonomy): Eukaryota > Metazoa > Arthropoda > Insecta > Coleoptera > Chrysomelidae > Zygogramma > Zygogramma bicolorata. Next base: position 1,248,287 of record JAVJAQ010001667.1, read on the forward strand.
AGAACAAAATTGATACTAGATCTGAAGACAAGGGTGAGCTCTTCATATGTTCAACAATTTGCAGTGCAGCTACTACCTCATAGTTTTTTGGTCCGTTATGGACCTCGTTTGTTACTACTGATTATCTTAATTGATTTTCAAATGAAAAGCTAAGAAGCGGGCTGGAGGGGCGGCCCTTCGTCACCATTATAGCCATTTTTCCATTCTACTATTTCTACACTCCCACATGCATCGAGTAGCCGTGTGTCATGCACATCCTTAGTCAGTCTCAGATTGCTTTCACCAATTTTGTGGTTATTGTCTAGAGCATGTTGGGCGATGATATATGTTTCTACCCTTCCTCATCTCATGTGTGCAATGTGCTGTTTGAAACGGATTTCAATAGGTTGGCGGCTCTGGCCAATGTATCTGTTGTTGCATTCTTGACAACTGATTTCGTAAATTCCCGAATTTTTTGTGTTCTCTGTTTCATCTTCTGGATCACCAAGGGGCTGTTGTAATTTATAAATAGTTTTATATGCAACTGGCCAATGTATCTGTTGTTGCAATCTTGACAACTGATTTCGTAAATTCCCGACTTTTTTGTGTTCTCTGATTCATCTTCTGGATCACCAAGGGGCTCTTGCAATTTATAAATAGTTTCATATGCAACTTTCCTAATTACTTCTTCAAATATTTGTTCAAGTACTGTGGTGTATTGAAGTTCATATGGAATTACTATAAACCTTTCTTACCACTCTCATCTTTTCGATGAATCAAAGTTTCACGAAGTGTTCCCCTACATTCAATTAAAATAATTAGGAAATGTGAATTGCATACATCTACTTCCGAACGAGTGAAAAGAAATGCACAGTATATTCAGCATTTTTATAGATAAATATGCATACGTCAAGGTTCAACTTTGAAACAAATTTCTTCCTGTTAAGACTTTCTACAAAATTATGATTGAAGATAGATTTTTCAAAACGATATATTCATTGGAATTCCCACCTTGAGGGTTTCATTCGAAATTTTTCGGACCAAAACGGAAGTGTGTTGAAGACATCGTCCCCAACGAATTATGTCTTTTCCGAATGTCAAATTTTCAACCCAATAAACAACTGATTAGTGCCATGTACAATAATTTAGTTACTACCCGATTTGATATTTCAGTACTTCGTCAAATTCATTCTCATTCCGTATTGATTTTCGCGAACCAATTTTCGTTCAAGGCTCGAGTATCCAGTTTATTCACGAGCTCTTCGGTTTTCTCCCTCTCGAAACTCCAACTCAGTAGCGGTATAACTGAAACGTGTAATTACGTTACTTCCCAATGTCCATAAATTACCTTTAATATCAACAAGTTCTCTCAACATCACTGCATTATACTCTCGCGATTAAGAACACAAATTAGAAACACAACACAATGATTACAGCCACGCTATTAGGTTCATGACTCATTTTCCCAATGAAAATTGCCGGAGATAACACGAATTCTGCCGTCTACGGAGCACCAGCCACCGCAGTGGATAAATTAAAGTTATCATCGGCGACAACGCAGCCACCTTATCTCATAGTTTTATGGGAGCATGGCGACAAACAGAATAAAGGGTTCTCAGAGGGATTTTCTGATACGGAGGAATAAAGGAGGGTTATGCAGCCACGTGTATGATATTTTCTTGTGATGAATAATGCATCTATCTCAATCGTCTATCTAGTATTCAGATGTAAGGAGTAACTATCCCTGCAAAGTCGAGTATCTCGATGCTAGTAATTACGGTCAGTAACATAAATTAAAGCTCTTAGTCGTTGCTCTTGTGAATTGTCGTCAATCGTTCCATCCTTGGCAGTATCAACACGGATGACACGACGAGTACAGAATTCCCATCCGTTCGTTGTGAGCTTGGAGGCCTGTCGAACCTCTCTTGCTTAGGGATATTTTTTCAATAAAACAGATAAACTTTCAAACCACCCACCGTGGGAGATTTTTCCTGAGGCTTCCAAACTTCAAAGTGAATGTTAATTCATTTCTCCTTTCCCTTGATTCACGCGGTATTCTTCGAACATTACAAGGCTCCCCTTCCGTGATTACTTTGTTCATAAGAACTATTAGTAACTATCATACTTTTAAGAAGAAATTGAGGTATTACTTACTCAATTCAGATAGGCATGAATTGCATCATCTCTTTCGAAACTGAAATTGAGAATCCATATATACAACAACCACCCTAAGTTGTTAGTTGGCTGTTTCATTTTGTTTTATTTTATTTCATTTTATTTTATTCATTTCACTTATTTATTTTATTTGTATTGTGTTGCATAGTATTTGTGTTTATATTGCACTTATCCAACTTATACGTAGAGGAAGACGTTTATCCACAGACAGCCTACGACTTTGTGGAAAAATCAATTTAATTGCGTAATATATTACTGAGTGCCCGAGATTCATAGTTAATATATAATATACATAAACACTGATAATTGTTGAAAATTTTGTAATATATTATTCAATTAATTTATATACACATGTGATTCACTCTTGTTTATTGTTGTATGTTTTACATATCTTGCGAATAAATTCTATTCTATTCTATTCTATCTCATATTCGGCCATCCAGACCAAGGGTAATTAAAAAAAATATTCTGACAAGGGTGGTGATATATTTCGGATGTCTTCTCAAGGAAAAATCTCAGTATTGAGGTACATGTACTGGCTTTTACTTCTACAAATCGAATAATATATGAACTCAGTGGTATTGATCCGGATATTGGTACCTGTTGCGAAAGCTCATGGAATAGAAGGAATCTGAATGAAGAAATTAATGCAGGAAAATGAAATTGATTGACACAGTAAAACAATGATATATAGCAGTAAAATTTTGACAATTCGAATAATCAAGAAATTATTTTGGAATCAAAATAAAATCTGAAATATAGAATGGTCAAATCAAACAAAATTCAGAAAAGCAAGTAATATAAAACAATATGAACAATTGTTGGAAATGAGTTCCATGTTGCGGTGCTCACAACAATTGTCTATTATGATTCATATTATTGTTTTTTTTCAAATTCTTTTCGATTTCATCATGGTTTGATTTTATTTTTATCGTTATATATATATATATATATACATATATTTATATATATATATATATATATATATATATATATATATATATATATATATATATATATATAATAGAAATAGAATATATATGTAGAAATTGATGTTTTCACGGATCTTCGATATGCAAGATGAATTTTCGGGGTTTTTTATCCGTTTGGTATCTTCTGACTTGTTCGACGTTTCGACTTCCATTTTGAAGAACTGTGAGACGAATATCTGTCCATACCGTCCTGGTCAATCACTCCCCTTACGAAGTAACCAAGCAAGACTAAGCAAAGACTTCAATTGTCTGTTCTCCATAGAACCAGGTTCTATGGAGAACATAGATAACTGAGGAGAATCATTATAAATACCAGTTTCTATGGAGAACAGACAATTGAAGTCTTTGCTTAGTCTTGCTTGGTTACTTCGTAAGGGGAGTGATTGACCAGGACGGTATGGACAGATACTCGTCTCACAGTTCTTGAGTTTGAATTCAAAATGGAAGTCGAAACGTCGAACAAGTCAGAAGATACCAAACAGATAAAAAACCCCGAAAATTAATCTTGCATATCGAAGATCCGTGAAAACATCAATTTCTACATAATACCTGGATGGGCAGGATGCAGCCTCAATATAGGACTCAGTCGGACGGTATGGACAGATATTCGTCTCACAGTTCTTGAGAATGAATTCAAAATGGAATTCGAAACGTCGAACAGATCAGAAGACACCTAACGGATAAAAACCCAGAAAAATTCATCTTGCATATATATATATATATATATATATATATGCAAGATGAATTTTTCTGGGTTTTTATCCGTTAGGTGTCTTCTATATATATATATATATATATATATATATATATATATATATATATATATATATATATATATATATATATATATATATTAATCTGACGCGCTCGTGTATTTCAAAAGGACGATTTTTTTTCACATTGTAATAACGGCCGCGAAACTGCGAAACATCTAATCCCTCAGATTATTATTTGAGAGCGTTTTTAGGTTCACTCAGCATCCCCTCAGAAAATCTGTTGCGCTTCATTTTTTTTCCATTTTTTAACCCTTATGTACGACCACCCCCATCATGGAAACAATCAGATTAACATACGTACATTTTTAAAAATATGTAGGACATAGATGATATCAATATCAGGCGCGCTCGAGTATGTCCATGCAATAGTTTTTTAACACTTTTGAAAATCTATAGCCGCTGCCCCCTCCGATGAAAAGGTATACATTTTTTTCTTTCTATCATCTAAGCTCCGCAACCCAATAAGAGGAGAGTGAATAAAGTTGGAGCAAATGCTCACACTCAAATTTTTTGGGACAAACTTATGCGGGTTGTTGAGATATGACAAGGACGGATCTATAGTTTGAACTCATGCTCACTTTTATTCACTTCCCCCAATAAGTCTCTATGACGCTCGAGTAAATCCCGATTCAGCATCGTGGGTTCCTCTACTGTTGTATTCCTAACTGGTTATGACAATCTTTATCACTGAAAAAAAAGAATCGCCCCAACATCGATATATGAGGTCCTACATGATATGATTGAGAGTGAGAACTCAATAATTACATATTTATTTTGTGAAAGGTCTTGGTTGAATTCGAAGTGAATCTATTCATTGAACTTCCAATGAAATGATTTCTCCTTATGTGGGAGATTCGGCATGTAATTCAAAAACATCAACATCCAAATACAAACGGATTTCGATAAATATGACCAACAAACTTCAGTAAAACTCAGACCGTGTTTTATTTCTCAACTTCAGAGCCGTCTGATCAACAGCAGCCTGAATAATCGAAATGAATAAGTAAAAAGTCGAAAACTTCATCAATTATCAAACCCCTGTTGAGCTTTGCGAGCACAAAAAATCCCATTTCACTGACTAATCCATCACTTGAAACGCTGGGGGCCTGGAAAAGCGTTTCTATGTTGAGGCGATGTACTTCAGAAAATAAGTTTCAAGCCGTATTGGACATTTCACTCGCATGTGGATTTTTTAATGTGTACAGGGCAATGGAGAAACTATACGTCATATAATCAAATATTTTTTGTTTTGGTGGTGAGCATCTAAGAATCTGAAAAGAATTATTTAAAGGAGGGTATGCTTCAGATAGGAAAATTTGGGCCTTTTCTGGAAATATTTTTAAACGCTTTCGAATCCTTAGAAATGAGTCACGTTGTAGTAGTTTTCTTTTTCTTTTCAATCTGGTATAATTCATCTTATGGGTAGAAAAACTAATAACTTCTTTCCAATTATTTTCAAAAAATGCAAAGTGGCAATATTGCTCTCCAATGATTATTTGATTGATTAATTGTCAGAACTGACATTTTCTTTCCGATTCGTTCATATAATTGAATTATTCGACATATTTTTTATTTTAACGCTTTTTATATCTATCCAACATACATACATACATACATACCGGCAGTTTCTACTGAATATTCACACAGAGATGACTGGGTAGAGCCTGGAGAAAATTCCTGCATTTGCACCCAATGCTATTATTGGTTTAGACGAGAAGATGAACTAAAACAATGTTTATATTAGCAACATTGAAGAACTTTTGAACTCATTGTGCTTTTTCTTGCTGCCATGTTACTAATCACCAATGCCATCATCACTATCACAAACTTAAAAAGCAAAAAGGGGGGAGTTACTGGTGACAGTAAAAAATCACAGCAGTAATCATTTTTGTTAGCTGATTATACTAACACCAATCCTCAATTATACCTATACCAATATCGTTTGATTACGCCCGCTATATATCAGTGCTATCAACACCACAATAACTTCTGATATGTTCAAAACCTTGCCACAGAATCAATCTGTGACCTCGCCTAGTTTAAAACGTTTATATAACACTAGAGATTCCATTGATTTTGCAACAAGCATAATCCGATATTTCTAAAACGCAGAAGTTTCTTTATATGGTCTCTACATATGTTTTGCAACCACAGACCTCAGATTGTAACACAGAATACGTACATAAGCAGCGTTGTCAAAATGTCTATTTTAGTATTGTATTGCTTTAAAAAAATCTGCTGAAGAAGAGCTTATTTTAAGATGTTCCGGAATGGTTTGAAAGCTGAAATTTCGGAAAAATGTTTCCTTTGTATTGACCTAAAATTGTGCAAAATCTTATGACCGGAAGCAGATGGCCCAGAAAAGCATACCCTCCTTTTTTGATACAAAATATCTCCAATGATTTCACAAAACTATGCCGTTTCCTTTCGAGAAGAGACCAGAAGAAATGGACGTGAATTGATCATAAAAATATAACAAAGACACCCATGGAAGTTTCTTCAATCGTCAACATTTGAACACCACAATACACAACTCCATGTCTATGTAGTGGGCTGGTTACTTTAGTCTTCTCATTTCTTTTCTACTTATACCATTCTTTCATCGATTGATAGGTCTGATAACCAACTGGCTAGAATGTAGCAGTACCTATCACAAACCTTACTGAATCACATCACTTATACGGAATGCATATACAGGGTGGAGCTGAAACTCTGAAACCAATATAGGTTTCACTCGTCCATGATTTTAAATAAATCTCGGAATTTCAGAAACAAAATAACATTTATCGAAATGAATCGAATGAATACTATTATTGTTTAATCCATGAAGATTTGGTACACTCAATATCTGCATCTGCAGCTGGCAAAGAACGATTATCAAGATTGCCATGACATTTGAGGGATACATCTAGTTCTGTTTTTCTTCAGTTTGTTGATATCACTTCGGTCATTTCATTTCGATATACCTAAAGATTACAATTTTTGAGGATTCTGAACGATGTTGCAAAATAAAATAAAAACTTCAAGCACTACGTCGCTTAAATTTTTCCTAGAGATCAATTACCCTAACACCAAAACTGATATTTTTGCACTGGACGCGCGTTTCGCTAACAAGGTTAGCATCTTCAGGAGAAGAAAATTGATACCAAATCAGTTTGGTGTTAGGGTAATTGATCTCTAGGAAAAGTTTCAACTTTCACATCAAAGGTTCCAAACTCATCGTTAACTACGTCGTTCTTTTTTGGCAATACAACTGACCATTTTGCACTGAAAGATAGGAGAAAGTGAGAAGTATCTTTAAACGTTCAATGATTTTAGAATTGATCCTCCTCTCGATATTGCTCGATTTATTCCTAAATTTCATTATAGTGAATGAATGAAGTTGTGGAGTTTCATTGTAGTTATTACATAGCAATAAGAGTTTTAACTTCATGTGGAAATATTTCGTATTCCATGAAAACGTGTTATCTGCTTTTACAAACCAAAGCGATTCCCTAATCAGTATTTGCCAAATTCTACAAAACATTCATTTTTTCTCGTGACAATATATAATTTCTTTCACAACCTTCTGAAATGTGCCTGTTATTAACTCATTTTCCGTTCGGGAAGTGACCAATAAAACACTTTCCCAACCTCTTTCTCTTCTATTATTCTATCAAACAGTTTCCAAATATAACACGTCACTATTTCATTAGAATTCTTGGCAGCGACAGCTTATAACTCGTTTCGAGGTCAGCCGCTCTCGCTCAGGGCCGATATAGTTTGATTATCGGAAGTGCCTCTCTTTGCTTTATGTGTATCTCGTGAAAAATAACCATGATTCATGGGATATGACTGGCATATCTTAATCATTCATAAAAACCATGGTAGTATGCCAAACCTCCACCTGGGCGAATGACAAAGGAGCACACATGATGACGTGAGTACGGAGCTTCATAGAGTTTAAGGAGGTTGAAAGATTTATTGTATTTGCTCACTGGGAACACAGTATTCATGTATTATAACCTCCTCATATTCATTCCTTATGCTGTATCAGAGATGAAATCTGAAGCAAGCTCCAGAATTGTTTACTTACGCTCTATTATTCAAATTTCGACAGGTGATGTGCTAACAAAAAGTTTTAGAATTTTGTCCTCTAGTTATCAATGTTATGAGTCACAAAAATAAAATAAAAACAATATTTCAAAGTTTTTATTTTATTTTTGTGACTCATAACATTGATAACTAGAGGACAAAATTCAAAGACTTTTTGTAAGCACATCACCTGTCGAAATTTGAATAATAGAGCGTAAGTAAACAATTCTGGAGCTTTCTTCAGATTTTATCTCTGATACAGCATAAGGAATGAATATGAGGAGGTAAAGTATAATACATGAATACTGTGTTCCCAGTGAGCAAATACAATGAATCTTTCAACCGTTGGATTGAGAGAGTCTTCAAATCAACAATATCTGTAGGCTAACAATGGTCACCATAGTAAGGATGTGTATGACAAAAGGCTTAAAACACTTTGAATGGTGACGAAGGGCACAGTTCAGCTCGCTTTGTAGTCTACTGTTAAGAATCTAATTGAAATAATCAGTAGTTAACAGACGAGGTCCATATCAGAGCATCTTCTCCTGAAGATGCTAACCTTCTTAGCGAAACGGGCTTCGCGTATAAATAATATCAATTCTGTGCTAAGGTGATTGATGTCTACAAAAGGTTTCACCTTCCATCTCTCCACATTTATATAACACGAAAAACATTATTCCTATTGGAATCGAGAAGAACTGAAGAACAATAGTGATGAAAACTCATCCACTTTACGATTCATCTCCATAGAAATAATGAATGAAGCTCGTCCCAGCATATTGATCTGATCAAATTCACTCATGTTTACATTTCATTATCAAATAAAAACAAATATTAGACAGTGAGTTGCTCCCTCCTTGTACAATGAAGTTGTTTGAGTTGGGTTTTATGGGAAGAAGCTGTTGCCTTTTGTTTTGAAATATGGCCGACAATATAAAGTTAATAAGAGAGGGAACTCTTGAAATTCGGTTCGGAATATGAAAGTGAAATGAAGGCAGAGTGATAAAATAGCTTCATTTCCGTGTAAGGATTTCGATTCGAGATAATTTGTTATATAATGGGAGGTCTTGTCGTTTTATTTGCGATTCATGTACAACGAATATAGAGGGTTGTGATCTCGAATAGATTAGTTCAGGATAGTCAGTCACTCTCACACTTCCAAAACTTCAGAAATTCCTATCTCCTAACGAGAACCCTGTTGTCATCTAGTTTTGCAGGACAAAGAACATGAATTTTAACTGAGGGCTACTGTTTCCCACTGTGAATGAGCTAAAAACGTAGTATATTTCTAGATAGCAAAGAGCAATGAGAAGAATTTTTTTGGATAAAATTTCTTGGTATAGATATAAATGAATTCCTTCAGTGTTGTGAAGATGAAATATTATAAATGACAATGATTTTTTCATTTGTTCTTAAATTTTTGAAGTATTCTTTTCTAATCATAATATTTAATATTGACATAATAACTGGCTTTCACGATTTTTTGTGAGATCATGGGAGGTCTTGTCGTTTTATTTGCGATTCATGTACAACGAATATAGAGGGTTGTGATCTCGAATAGATTAGTTCAGGATAGGCAATCACTCACACACTACCAGAAGTTCAAAAATTCCTATTTCCGAACGAGAACCCTGTTGTCATCTAGTTTTGCAGGACAAAGAACATGAATTTCAACTGAGGGCTACTGTTTCCCACTGTGAATGAGCTAAAAACGTGGTATATTTCTATATAGCAAAGAGCAACGAGAAGAACTTTTTTGGATAAAATTTCTTGGTATAGATATAAATGAATTCCTACAGTGTTGTGAAGATGAAATATTATAAATGACAATGATATTTTCATTTGTGCTCTGATTTTTGATTTATTATTCTTGTCTGATCATAATATTTAATAATGAAATAATAACTGGCTTTCACTATTTTTTGTGAGAGATAATTTGTGAGATCATGAAACGTCTTGTCATTTTGTTCTCTTAAAACGAATATAGAGGGTCGTGATCTGGAATAGATTATTTCAGGATACTCAGTCACTCACACATTACCAAAAGTTCAGAAATTCCCATCTCCTAAAAAGAACCTTTTGCCATCTAGTTTCGCAGGACAAAGAAGAACATGAATTTCAACTGAGTGCTAATGTTTCCCACTGTGAATGATATGAAAACGTAGTATATTTCTAGATAGCAAAGAGCAATGAAAATAACTGTTTTGGATAAAATCTCTTGGTATACAAGTTAATGAATATCTGCAGTGTTGTGAAGATGACATACTATCAATGACAATGATGTTTCATTTGTGCTCAAATTTTTTTAGTATTACTCTTTTCTAATCATAATATTCATTAATGAAATAATAATTGGCTCTCACGATTCTTGAATTGATTTCAGAAAAATTTACTTATTGAAACACAGATTGACTATATCCTGCTTTCAGAGAAGCCTATATTACCTCTGCCGATCCGAACATAGGCTTCGTTATACAGGGTATTTCAGAATTCGACAGAAAAACTTATCTTCTTTAAATATATTTTATGTTTATGGTGCTTGAATTCAATTGCCGAAATAAAATACACAGATGGTACTACACTCCGACCTGTAAGGAAGATGGCCGCCAGCCAACCCCTATCTCATGTGAAAGAGGCAACAAGTAAATCAGCAGTTGTTGAACCGAATAGATTGGGTCTTATGCAAACGACAGCTAAGTGCTGAATTGGATATCCATGTCTAAACAATGCTTTGCTTTCCATTCTCGATCCGGAGTCCACTTCATTGGAAATGTATGTATTGTGCTCCCAATTTCTCACGGATGATATTGAAGTAATGTGGGCTCGGAGATTAGATTCCAAATTACAATGAGCTGGCGGACGAACTTCCGACAACATTTCTCTGTCGAAATGTTTGTTTTCACTCAACAATACCGAAATTGCATCAGTGACTGGAGTGATATCGATTTTGAGGGTTCGTTTTCCGTTTGAACATGGAGACAAGGATGTGCTATAGAACGATTTCGATTGTCCTGGCTGAGCATTGTTTGAAATTATGTTTCTCTCACTAATTGATGATCAGTGGAAAGGTTTATGGAAACTTGTTAGTAGTTATGCAAGTGAAGCAGTTTTATAGAAAAACAATAACTTCTCGAGTTGGGTCCCTTCTTTGATAATATTTTCCATGAGAAATCTGTTTCGGAAAAATTCCTATTACGATTGGGAAAAAACAATAACGAATCAATTTCGAAGGCGTAGTTCAGGAGAAGGTGAAGATGTAATACCTGAGTTATAAATGGCGATTGTTATCCAAGAGTTACTATGGTAGAAAGTACTGCTGAGCTCAACATAGAAGTGTCAGGGCACTTGTCACACTAGCAGTAAATTTGTTATGGGGAAAACATTTGCTACCCTTCACTCAAGAGTATCCATGACTTGAAAAACATATACCTATTCCAGAGAGTGATTTCCCCTAATAATCTCCTTGGAGCATGGATAATTTTACGAAAATATTCATGAGGTGTCGACCGATTCAATATTTTCTGAAAAAAACCGTAGTCACAACAATACCGAAATTGCATCAGTGACTGGAATGATATCGATTTTGAGGGGTTCGTTTTTCTTTTGAACATGAAGACAAGAATATTTCACAGAACGATTTCAATTACCCTAACACCAAACTGATATTTCCGCACTCGACGCGCGTTTCGCTAACAAGACTTGCATCTTCAGGAGAAGAAAATTGATACTGAATCTGGAGCTGGGGTTAGTTGAAAATTCACGAGAATTCATAGAAAAAATAAAAGATATTAAATTAGAAGAGGGCGAAACATTGGTTTCATTTGATGTTAGTTCTTTATTCCCAAGCGTCCCGATACCACAAGCTCTAGAGTATTCGAAAGATCTTCTCAAATTGAACAACTTGGCAGACGACACTGTTGGAGAATATATTCAACTCACCAAGCTTTGCATGGATCAGAATTTTTTTCAATATAATGGCTTATATTACGCACAGCACGAAGGGACAGCCATGGGTCACCCATTGTCCTCATTTGTGGCGAACCTGTTCATGGGCAGATTTGAGACGAATGCTAGGGAGGACCTCAGTTACTTCCCTAGGGTCTGGATTAGATATGTTGACGACATATTCGCTGTGGTGGATACAAGGATTTCCAAAATTGAAAGTGTCTTTTCGGCACTAAACAGCAGATGTAATAGTATAATATTCACGTGCGAAGTAGAAAAAGAACGGTAGTTGCCATTTTTAGATGTATTGGTTATAAGGAACGAACAGAATGAAATTGAATTTGACATTTACAGGAAAGACACGAACACCTTCAGATACATTCCAAATGACTCAAATCATTGTCCACAGCATAAAATGGCGGCACTGCAATTTCTTGTCCATAGGTTAATAACTTTTCCTTTGAAAAAAGATAAGTACGACAATGAAAGGAGAGTGATTAGGTACGTAGCTGGAATGAACGGTTTTAACCCAGAGATAGTTGATAAGATAATCAGGAAATGTAAATTTAGGAAATCACTTCGTGAATCTTCGACTTTTAAAAACGATGAGAGAAACGAAAAGTTTATGGTAATCCCATATGAACCTCAATTCACTAGAGGACTCCAACAGATATTTGAAAAAGTAAATATGAAAGTTGCATATAAAACTTCTTACAAATTACAGCAGCTTCTCGGTAACCCAGAAGATAAACTAGAAATTTCGAAGAAGTCGGGAATTTACGAGAACAGTTGTCAAGATTGCAACAACAAGTACATCGGTCAGAGCCGACGAGCTATTAAAACCCGTTTCAAAGAGCATTTCGCACATATGAAACACGCAAGGGTAGAGAAATCCAGTGTCGCCCAACACGCTCTACACAATGACCACAAAATTGGTGAAAGCAATCTGAAACTGATCAAGCATGTGCATGACACAAGACTACTCGATGCATGTGAGAGTCTCGAAATAGCAAAATGTAAAAACAGCATAAACGGTGACAAGGGACCTATCCCCTTCAGCCCGCTCTTCAATTTATTGTTGAGACGTAATCAGAAATCAATACTAACAGACGACGGAACTTGCAGATAGTCAGTTCATTACCAAGAAATTGATAAGAATAATTAACAGTATCAAAGGAAGTCCACATCGGACCGGAAAACTTTAGGTATATAAATAACTAACCACAGCTCTAGATTTAGTATCAATTTTCTTCTCCTGAAGATGCTAACCTTGTTAGCGAAACGCGCGTCGAGTGCGAAAATATCAGTTTGGTGTTAGGGTGATTGATCTCTTGGAAAAGTTTCAACTTTTACACCAAAGGTTCCAAAACTCATCGTTCAATCGTTTATTTAGAACGATTCCAATTGTCCTGACTGTGCATTGTTAGGAATCGTGTTTCTCTTACTGATTGATCATCAGTGAAAAGGATTACAGAAACTAGTAAGCAGTTAGGCAAGTGAAGCAGCTTTATGGAGTAACAATTTATATCTACGCTACTTTGGCCCCTTCTTCGAAAGTTCATCCCAAGGAAAATATGTTTCGGAAAAATTTAAATAACGATCGAGAACGAAACAATAACGAATCGATGTATATATGGCGATTGTTATCCAAAAAGAGTCACAATGGTAGAAGGTACCAACACTGTTGAGCTCAACATTCAAGTTTCAGGACGCTACTTTGTAGGAACTCTCGCAGTTTATTTGTTAAATGAGGGCAGGAAGAAAAAATAATCGTTTTTTCAGAATTGTGAAAGCATTTTCATTAGTTGAGTGGGTGTACGGGGTCATGAGGTCATCAAGGAAATTGGAGAACTAATGCACCTGCTAAATAGCTAAATAGCTAATAACTTGATCGATCAATATATCACTGAAATTCCAGAAAAACACAAGCCAAAAGCTGTATAAACCCTAAGCTATTAGAAGCTGAACAGCCTCTAGGGTTGAATGAGAACGGTATTGAATTAGTAACGGGACCTCTCACGTACTGAGTTACCAACTCAGTAAAATGGGCGGGGCTGATAGCGTCAAGCTCTGTTCTGCAGAAGGCTGAACAGAATAATATTGTTAACCTCAAAGCCGAAGCACTGCATAATTATTGCTGTCAACTTACCCAACGAAGATATCTTTATCATTGATTGTTAATTATGAAATCGTTCGGAAAGCAATAGATTTTTGTAATAATTTGCTACCAAGCACATAAAGACAAAAATATGGAATCGCTTACAGAAACTTTATTGACTGGAAAATGAAAGCCAAGGAAAATTCTTGTTCCGAAAATACCTTGAAATACCTCTCAAGAAGATTTGAATCATCAACATTATGGTCTCAGTACTCGACGTTGAGTAGTACCTTAATTATTGAAAACTGTGTTGATATATCAAAATACGTAAAACTAGGTGCATTTTGAAACGCAAATCCAAAAATATGCTTCAAAACAGTCAAAAACATTACCTTCTGAAAAAATTCAACAATTTTCAAAAGATGTACCTGATGAAAAGTATTTGCTGATAAAGGTGTGAATTGAAAATGTTTGAATTGTTATCGAAAAATGAATGTTTGGTTTTGATTTCAGGCTGCTTTAGCTATTGGCCCTACAGGGGCATGCCGTTGTGATGAACTTCGAAAATTAAAAATTGATGACATGGAAGATTTTAATTCGGCCTTCTTTATAAAATTACCCGGTACTAAATACAAAGGTTCCTAGAAATTTCACAGTCACAGGAGAATTCTACCAAATTTACAAAAAATGTGTGAAGCTTCGACCATGCACAAATGTAACACGTTTTTTTTAATAGAATAGAATAGAATAGAATAGAATAGAATAGAATAGAATTTATTCGCCATTAAAAATATTACACACATAATATATAACATTTTATCAGACTAGTCAAAAACAGTAGAATATAGTTGATTTGAAAATAAAATAATAAAATTGTAGAGATAAAATCTAAAAGCTGACAATGTTAAATATGTTGTATAAATCCCTTATATAGTTTATGATAAAATTATAAACTTGTAAAAATAAAATGAAATTCCAATAGGTTCAATGTTAAAAAATAAGATCTAAAGATGACAATTTGAATGTTAAACGTTTATAAATTCCTCGACAGAATAAAATGCATTTGATAAAAGATAGTTTGAAAAAAGTGTCCTGAATCTATTAAAATTGTCTACATTTCCCAATATTTTTGTTGCTTTGTTATAACAGATGACACCTTGATAGCTTGCAGAGTCCTGCCCGATGTTCAACCGTGAATAGGGTAGCCTCAGTTCATTACACCGACGGGTGTTGTATGCGTGTATCATATTTTGTTTTGTGAAGAGGGATAAATTTTTTTTTACATTCAAAACTAATAATAATATATAGAGTGATGGTAGTGTCAATATTCCCAAATTTTTAAATGTGTCTTTACATGATTCTCTGTGGTGTAAGCCAGCAATACATCTAATTATTCTTTCTTGCATTTTGAATACTTTTATAGAGTGTGCCGAATTTCCCCAAAAGGTTAATCCATAGGATAAATTAGACTGTACAAGTCCAAAATAGGCCAACTTGAGCACTTGATGAGATACTGTTCCACGTAGTTGCCTGAGTACAAAGCAAACACTACTTAATTTGGAAGTCAAATAGTCAGTGTGTTTTTCCCAGGTTAATTTTTGGTCGATTATCAAACCCAGATATTTATATTGGCCTACCTGCTTTATAGATCTATTATTTATTTTTATTAGGGGACAGTGGTCTAAGGATATGTTTTTTTTGTTGATAATTCATGAAAAAGGTTTCATTACCATTGAACTAGTAGACCATTATTTGTACACCATTGTGAAAATTCATCAGCCGATGTATTTGCAGTCTGAACAGAAAGAGATAGTTCATTTTCTGCTATTATTTGATATGTGTCATCTGCATAGATTATTGTTTTTTGGGAAGATACACATGAATATCCTATATCGCTCATAAATATTATAAAGAAAAGTGGAGCTAAGGTTGAACCCTGTGGGACTCCTATTGAAACAGGGGCAGGTTGAGATTTAATTGAGTCTATAACCACTATTTGTGACCTTTGTTTTAAATAGGAGGCTACCCATTCATTAGCCACTCCTCGTATTCCCATTCGATTCAGTTTCTCAAGCAGCAGAGCATGGTCAACTGTATCGAAGGCCCTGGTTAAATCAAAGAATAATCCAATTGGATATTTTTTATTATTGAGATTATTATAGATGTTATCACATAATTCATGAATTGCTGATGATGTTGATCTTTGTTGTCTGAAACCATGTTGACAGTGTGGAATGAGTTTATGATACTCAACAAATTTACTCAATCTCAAATAGTAGCCATAGTCAATTACTTTAGCAAATTGTGATTGCACACATACATTCCTATAGTTATTCATATCATTTTCAGATCCCTTGTTTTTATATATGGGTATAGATTTCGATATTTTAAGCGAATCTGGGTATGTTCCGTCACAAAAAGATTTGTTTATTATGAATGATAAAGGGTGACAAATAATGTCGCTAACAACTTTCAGAGTTTTTCCATGAATATCGTCTATTCCTGGAGCTGAAGTTTGAGTAGTTCTTTCAATAATTTCTTGAACTTCGAGATGCGAAGTTGGATACAGAAATAAACTGTCATATGAGAATGGTGATAATTTAAGGTTATTTTTGTTGGGTTCAGTCATTTTGATGTCCATGAAAAAATTATTGAAAAGATTTCCAATGGTTTTTTTATCTGAGATTATATTGTTATCAATAACCAGTTCTAAGGCCTCATCATTTTTTATTTTACATCTACTCTCGTTTATAATTTTCCAACTCTCCTTACTTATATTTTTTGCACTGGTAATTCTTTTGTTGTTGTACCCTGATTTAGCTTGTTTTATTACTTGGTTATACCTGTACTTGAGCTGATTATATCTTTGAATGATAATTTCATTGCCAGTGGACTTGGCTATTTTACACATATCACATACCATTTGATGTAGATGTTTTATTTCTTTAGATATCCATGGTTTATCCTTATTACCTCCATTCCGATCCTTTAGTCTTTTCAGTGGAAACGCATTATGATAATGGAATTGATAAATTGAGTAGAATGCATTGAAGCATTCATTCACATCAGCATGTTTGTATACTTCTTCCCATTGTTCATTTATCAACAAGTCTCTGAAAGCCATCAAGTTGTCATCAGAGAAGTTTCGCTTGAAAATAAAATCAACTTTATTACTCTGAAATGCAGTTATAACGAATTCACAGATATGGAATTTATGATCTGATAGCTGAGTGTTTTCGATAAAAACCCTTGAGGTAGAAATATTTGCATACACAGCATCGATGCTTCTATTAAGGCGTGTGGGAGAAGTAATTTGGTTTTGTTAATTGCAAAAATAGCAAATGTACGAAACAGCCAGTGGGGATAAATAAATTTGGCACCATGGCGAAAGAAATAGCGAAATTTTTGCAATTACCGAACCCTAAATTATATAGTGGCCACTGTTCCCTAAGGTCATCTGCGACTATTTTAGTTAATGCTGGGGCAGATCTTTTAACTTTGAAACGCCATGGGGGTTGGAAATATAGCGATGTTGCTGAATCTTATATCGACAACTCCATAGCTAACAAAATGAAAATTTCGAAAAGTATAGTAGAACCCATTCAGCCTCCAGCGCCATTAGAGCCTGAACACAACAATGCTGTGGAAGCTCACTACGTTTCCCCATCAACTTCAACTTCGACCGCAGCTAATATTTCAATAATCGAAAATATGTTGAAACAAAACACTTCGGTTCAAAAACCATGGCAACAAATTGATATTCTGAAATAGCTTACGTATTGTGGTCATTGTTCCGTGGTCTTCGAACTATTTCTCTACCTATCCCAGAAGGAGCTGACTTTCTCCAATTATATCATTGTTTGGATTCATTCACAAATGTACCAACGTGCTCCAAATGTGAAGAAAGACGAAAATGCTCGAAATATTTATCAATACATAAATTTCCCCATATACTGGTGATCCATCTTAAGCGATTTTCCACCAAAGAAATTATTCCTCACCGTGGATTTTCCTGTAGAAGGTCTGGAGATGAATAATTATGCGCCAGCCAATGTTGCTCCTTGTAGCTATAATCTCTACGCACTTTTAAATCACAACGGATCTGCAAATAGTGGCCACTACACAGCTTACTGCCGACACCCTTATTCTGGAAGATGGCACAAGTACAACGATGCCCACGTGTCACCAATTTCCCCAAAATCTCTCATAAGTGGCGAGGCGTATGTTCTATTCTATGAACAGGGTAAAACGAAATTATCCATTTGACACTGTTTTATATTTTATTCTTTTTTATTATTCATTTATTTATTTTTATTGATTTATTCTTGTTACAATTTATACAACTGTATATCCATTGAATATTCGAAAATAAGTGAATATGAGAAGGTCATATTGAGGCGGTCGGGAAAAAAAGTATACTATTTTTTCTTCAAACGTAGCAATCTTCAACCATAAATAGTACAATTCATACGCATTTGCACTCGAAATTAACTGTGACAACTATCAAAGTCGTCTAGATGTTAGAAATTAAAATAATAAGTCGTCGGTGGGATTTGCGTCTCTCTGGTTATAGTTGTTTGACAGTTATTTTATGTTATTAAAGACAGCTTATTGTTGTTGCAAGCGCAAGCGCAAATTTAGTGCGAAAATGGAAAACCTAAACGAAATTGAGTCCGCGGCTAATGATGCAGTAGCACGTTGGGGGCCCTCCAAGTCCGGAATAAAGTATCGGTTAGCGTACAAGCACTTCCAAGAGTGGTACGATACAAGAGAAGTACGGCAAGTTACTGAAGATGTTTTACTGGCATATTTTAATATAATGGAAAATGAAAATAAATGGAAATCTTCTACAATGTGGTCACGATACTCTATGATAAAATCCGAGTAAGTTATTAGAAAAAATGTGGATACAAGCAAATTTTCAAAGTTACGTGCCTTTCTGAAAAAGACAAGCGAAAGATATACTGCAAAGAAGTCTAAAGTTTTCATAAAAGACAAGTTTGATAAATTTTTGTTTGAAGCGCCAGATAAGTTGTATTCAGGATTAAAGGTAAAAAAAAATATATTGCAAAGCATGTAGTATACTCTACTAAATTATAAGAATATTTCAGATTGTTTTGTTAATTGGGGTTACCGGCGCCTGTCGATGCGACGAATTGGTAAAAATGAAGACTGTGGACATTTAGGATAAAGAAAATGTAATAATCATCAAAATCCCAGACAGTAAAACACAACAAATTAGATCTTAAATTGTTCTTAAATTGTTCGTTTTCGTTAACCAGCTGACGAACGTCAACCCTCAAAAGTCGAAACTTGTGCGAGCAATGGATCAACGAGGCCTTACCTTTTAACGTGCGATTACCCAGCACGGTGGCCCGGCGAGGATCTTTTACGATGATTGGTCGAAACTACATTAAACTGTATAAAAAGTATGCATCACTGCGGCCTGAAAATTTCACAGAAAACCGATTTTTTATAAAGTACCAAAATGGTAAGTGTTACCGAAGCGTCATGGGAATACATTCGATCAGCGCAGTAGCCCAAAAAGTAGCTAGTTATTTAAATTTAAACGATGCAAGCGCATACACGGGTCACTGTTTACGACGAACTTCAGCAACACTTTTAATTGATGGAGGCGGAAATCTAGAATGCCTCAAATGACATGGGGGCTGGAAATCAAGCACGGTTGCCTAAGGATATAAAGAGGATTCAATAAGAAACAAGAACGATAATGCTCAAGAAATTTTAAACCCTCATGATTCGCCAACATCGGGAATGATTGCTGAAAGTTGTGCTCGATCATCAGTATCATCAACAAATACCAATGCGTATCAAGAGTCGGGAACATTTTTGCACGGTTTCAATTTTGAAAATGCTTCATTAACTAATTGTACTTTTAATATTACTATAAATAAATATGATGTTTAATTGTTGTTAATGACATTTGTATTGTTGCTTTGTGACATGTTTCATATTGTTGCCATGACAACATTTTTCCCTCCGCCGTAAAGAAATGGGAAAGAAAAAACTGCTGCCGGCGGAGACATCAACCTTTGACAGGATCAAGTTAGATAAGTAATGTCATCATTATTTGACGTTTGAAGAAAAAGAATATTTATCGCCAACACATCCTGTCTCTAAGCCACCGCACCCCTTGGAAACGGTGCCACTTGTCATCTCCAGAGCAAACATCCCCGACTTGATGTTTACTTACGAGCTTACTATTTGTCAAACATTTTATTTTCTTTCGCAGCGGAGTTCGGTGTGCTCCGAGCGAGGATGACATATTGGCTCATTTAGCGAAAAGCGGGACTTCTTGTGTACTTTCATCGCTGCAGATTACTTTGTCTACACAACAGATTAAATCAAATATTTTTCATTCTGCGAAAACGACGAAGTTGCGCCTTTGATTCCTTCGACTAACAAGACTAACAAATTCGAAGTCGCGCGAGGAAGATAAATAAGTTTTGTTTTGTTTTTGGTTCCTTGAGGCAAATTGGAGAGGGGCTTTTTCTGGAATGAATTCAAATGGCGCTGCAGAAACATGAAAAAGGAGCGTTTGAATTTATTACGGAGATCCCATTTGACGCACACATTTATTCTCTTCTCGAAAAGTTTTCGGTTTTGATTGAGAAGTTATTCGAAGTATTTCAATTAGGAGAAATTCGAGAGAGAATTATATTATTTTTAGCATTGTTGAAATCTCTTGTTGTTCCATTTTCACAATGGAAAAGTTATAGTTATAATAGTAGTTCGTACAAAAGTGTATTTGGTGGCCATATCCCACGAGGACGAAGTTTGAGCACGATGCCATAGGCCGTAGAATTTTAAAGAAAACCTCCCATTTTGCTCAAATGAGTCATATATTCAAAAAACTATTACGATATTGAAAAAAATCTGTGAAAATCATCAAAAATTATAACAAAAATTAATACTTTTTCTTAGTTTTTTTCACTTTGTGGATTTTTTCTTTTCATATTTTCTGTTGGTGTTTCACGACAAATCTCCCAACAAAAATCGGCAATAATTGCTTCTTACCATTTTCCGTTATAGCGCCTCTCTATGTGCCATATATCTTGGTAAACCTTTCATCATGATCATCTGATACTGCACCAAGATTTTCTGGGGGAAATCTCAGCGAGAGTCTGAAAAATCGATGTTATGGGACATATTTTATGACCTAAAAATGATATTTGCTTTCAGAATCAGAGTAATGTTCTCATTAATTGATTTTATTCTGCTCTATAGTTGAAAAATCGAGTATTCGTTAATATAATTCATACCTTACCAAAATATCCGGTATAAATTGTATGGATCTCGAAAATTTTCACTATACAACTTTTCAACATACGTTGTGATGCAAGGATTGGTGTTAAAACACCGTCATGTGAAATTGTTCTCTCTTTCTATCAATATAAACCATTTTGAGGATGTAAATATGTCCTGAATTGAGAAAAACATCGTTAAAAAAAAACGATGGACAAAAAATACAAAATATTGAGCTATTTAAAAAATCATTCAAGAAATATTATATACGTGATAGCAAAAAATGGAAAGCAAATCTGATTTTATGATGTTCAACTCCACCTATTCATCATATTTTCACTTAAGGAAGATTTTGTTGCAGACTAGTGTAATTATTGGTGGAGTGCCGTTAATAGACTCATCACTAGATTCCCTCATTCCTGTGAATTATATGTCACAGAAAACACTGATACACTGATAATCACAATGAAATTGATGACAGATTGACAGTAACAAAGCTTCAGAATTCGCAAAGTCTTAATTTTGGATATGAAATGTTAAACCTGAATGCGATGGGAAAATCGAGATAATACAATTATTGTTAACATCCATTTCTGCGAATAATTTTTGTTTCTCATGAAGATAATCCGCTAAAATCATTGATTTTTGACAATGTTTTCTTGATGAATTTTCATAACTTGGTAGACATATCAAAATTGTGACGGTTCAACAAGGTTGTTTCTAGTAACAGAGTATTTATATATATAATAATGATAATGTCTTTATCTACACCCGTACTCTAATAATACACTTATATGCCCACAACCCGTTTTATAATGAAATCCATTACGATACAGATTTTCATTACGATACAGATTTTCAACCAATTGAAACCCATTATTTTTCAATCAAGCATGATGTGCAAGCTTTGCATTTTGACGTTTGTCAAGTCAAAATCAGTATGTATTGAATTTTTGAAGAATTTAGTCAATTTTCGATAATCGTATGAAAATGTCTTATAGCAGGAATATAGAAGAATTACCAGCGACCCTCCACAGATGTCTTAGACAAGAAAAAAATACAATCGAAAGGATTATATTTTTCATTTGACAAATGCAAGACATGTGTTTTTATTTTCAACATAATTATATGAGTTCTCACGTGCGAATGGTTAAAGGCGCCGGCAATGAATAATTACGTCCGGGTTCAATTCCTGACCTCGGCAGATTTTTTTTTCATTTTTCTTTCTTCGTTTCATTTCTCATTGTTGTATTTTCCGTGGTTATACCACTAATTATAGTTTTGTAGAATTTTTCAAAGAAATACGATTGATTACCTACTATTATATTGTTCAATATAAATACCTAATAATATAATATTCATAGTTCTTCATTATTTATTGGGTGTAGATAAAATAGCGTATGCAACTCTCATGTAATGGTTATTAATACACTCGCATAAACCATACGAAACTCACCTTCGGCTCGTTTCGTATCCCGGTTTATGCTCATGTATTAATAACCATCATTACACGATCGTTGCATAATATACTATTATTCACCAGAAATTAACAAATTTTGGTGAAAGGGCGGGATTTGGTCTTTCACACCGAGGATGTCCCAAGTAGCACATCATATTGCCTGAACCCCGAGTTCAGATTGGTTCAATATAGATACATCGTAAATGAAAAATTGATGTTGAACTAATTTTAATCAATATTGAGATGACAATATTTCATTATGAATATATTGACAATAAATTTCAACTGAGTTTTTTAAGGGTTAATATTGATAATATATGGGTTTGATAACTTATTACTTATATCACAATAACCATATCAGGTGATAATGAATAATATCAGTTTAACAACATAGATATTGTGTATATACTCAGTTTTAAACATCGGAATCTAATGTATATTCGACATTGTTTGGGAGCGTAGATTAAAATATTGTATTATCACATTACGTGGCATATTGGCATGATACTGCAATATAGATATGCGAATTTTGATTCTGCTTGAATATTGTTTCAACAGTAAAATGGAAATATTCAAATAAAAATTTAAGAATCACAACCTGAAAAGGGGTATCGGGATTTTGAAGGTGATCACTTGATGTATTCAAACATATATCAATATCGGTAACGCAATATTCATCACGAATTATTCCTAACAAAATTTGGAAGAATTGAAATATCGTCATGTGGTGGATTTCAATACCAGAAAATTACGTCAAGAACATTTGGCACAGCAAGTTTGATATTCCAAATCGTCATCACATAAGACAGCGATCCTTCAGTATTTTTTCGAATGAATATATATATATATATATATATATATATATATATATATATATATATATCATTGTTACTTAAGTTTCTAACATTTTGATGTTGTCTTGAACATAACTTACTTGAAGTCACCACATCTATACCACCCAACTCCTTCTTAAAAACAAGTCTCTTCGTGCCGTAGAGTGTAAAGTGGTAGACAATATTATTTCTATTCTGAAAGTCGTGAGTTCAAGCCCTGCAGCAGCCAGAGTTTTTTCCAGGTTAGTATTCGGTTAGTTAATGTGGTTGAGTGAAATTTTCCAGTTGACTATTCGATAAAAGAGATATAAATGATCCCGAATATTATAAAAAAAAATGAGTGACATCAATCGAATTATCCTTTTTCGTCGATATATCATTAACAATATTGTACCAATATAATTGAAATGATATATCCTTACATTGCTTTCGAATGTTGATCTGATATCGCCGAATGTTCACATTTTTTTGGGGCCAATATGATATCTACAATATAAGGTTAATATCCCCGTAATATTGAACCAATATTGGTCTAATATGTTTGTGCTACTTGGGGTGAAATCCTGCTCTTCCATTCAACCCTCAAACATACATTTTCTATAATAAAAATAAAACACAGTTCATACAGTGTCAAAGTTACATATATATGATCAAAAAAAATGAATAAACAATAATAATATGGTGGCGGCAGAGAAGGAAAGGATTGATTCAGAAGCAGACGCATATCAAATATTCGGCTGATTGATTGCTTGCGGAAATAACTCGTTATCAATGAATTAGATCTCTATCAAAAATGTCTGTGATTAGTGGAATTCGTCTCCTACCTTTTGTGGATATGAAAGATTCAGTTGACTGGAATTGCCTACTCATCTGTTCAGTTGACTGTACAGAAATGAGCATATTTACGGATGGGAGTAGGAAAATGTCATTTATTTCAAGTTATAAACTCTCAATTCATTTTCATAGCTAATAGCATTCTTACGAACCAGTTACAATGCCCTTCCGCAACTAATGCTTTGTACCTACTTCCTGCATCATTTATCATAAATAGCACAGTTATTTGTAGATCTGACAAACATGCAATATGGCAGGGTCATTTCCTCATGCCAGAGCCACATGGATTTAATCCTGTGTTCTTGACTGAATTCTCATGTTTGATCAGTAATATTTCATTAGGATGAGAGTACCCATATTCTATCTCCCATCTCATTTAGTGATCCAGTGACATTGTATTGCTCGGAATTTGAGTTAACTGATGCTTCCCGGTGCTGTGAAAGTGACACGATTTCAGGTTGATTCCTCAGGGATCATTATCGGGACCCCTACTGGTGATAATCTATATAATTACGAGTTTATGGTTGCTGTTATTATCTTCCTTTAGGTCAAAGCTCACATTTCTGGTGCTCCACATTTGACTCCTGAGAGTTTTGGACAGAATATATAAATGAAACTAATTGGTAACTGCCAATGAATACTTCAAAATGCACCATTCATCTAATGAAACAAATAATCTTGTGGAGTAATAGTCTCAGACCTAGTATCGAGTGTGCACTGGAGAGTGTAGATACAAGGGTGGTTTTCATGAAAATCTCGACATTCGAACAAAAGTAAGTCAAATCTTTGTTATCGAAATGATCTACTTCGTTATATATCCTGTCAGTTTCCTCACGAAATGTTAAAGCTTCCCAATAAGGTGAGCATATTCATCAATAGATATATTTGGATTGTTTCCTTAATACATTTTTAAAGAACTTGCATAATCATAGACAGTTATTTATTATGGACTGAATAATTGAGTAATTACTAGCCATATAATTCCTGGAGAATTGCTCCGGACTCTGTACAAACAAGACAATACAAGAAAATGTTTCATTCGTTCCGTTCTCAAAAAGAGGCTAAATTCACGAAGAAAACTCTTTGATATTTGTTGAGCTTTCGGCAATGTTTATTACCTTCTTCGGGACAACAATAAAAAGGTCGATTACAATCTATATCAGTTATTTTCTAACTGGAGTACTTACTAAGGTCAGATTGAAATTGAATTGAAACACACAGAAAATACATGAATGAAATGAAATGACAATCAAAAGTTTACTCAATCAAGGCGGTAAATTTTGATTGAAGGGTATTCAATTTTTTTCATTGAAAAGTAATAGATGAGTATATATCTGACTGAGGTTATTCAAGTCAGTTCGTTTATTCATAGAATGTTGTTCTTTATGAATATGAACCATTTCTAGAAAAAATTCTTTTCGAAAGATTCTACTCTGTGTCCAAGAAAGATTTCAGTATTCTCATAATCCATTCGATGGTCATTACGATTCACATGTTTCATTAAGGCACATTAATTGACGTTTTTCTACAATCGATTCTGTGTGAAATTATGCTACTATTGAGATTCCTAGCTGTTTGACCAATGTACGTTTGATTACAATCTAAACAGGGAATTTTATTAATTCATTTATCTTGATTTTCATTCATATCATCCCTATTAAATGAAAGTAATATGGTCATTTCGAAATAACTTAGAAATAGATCGACGTGAAGATTTTATTTGCAAACGAGGTGATATGAAAGATACGAAGTGTGAGTGACCCAATCAAATCGAAAATGATTTATTCTCCCTGTCAGCAGGAGAAACATCTCAACGATAATAATTAAACGACTAACATAAAACAAACATCAACCATGTTTGTTTTAACATTTATCTCAGATATATTTTCCAATACCATTTCATTTTCTCCACTATACAATATGTGGGCAGGATCGTTTCTCTCGTTGTTTCTGAGGTAACACTATTAGGTCAGAAGAGAACATTCATTTCTGCTCTAGGAAAAGAATCCCTCCACTATTGAGTATTGCTCAATATAATATTCTTTGTGCATTTCAAAGTCATCAATTCGTGGATTGAAGTTCCAGATCAGAGTATCTCAATTCACGTTTCCTATGTAAAATAAACAACAATGTTCCTAACTGTTTAAAACTTGCTCAAAGTTTCTGGATCTACCCCCCCATTGTTTCCGATAACCGTAATTACGCAGAACCCTCACCTACAGTCCTGAAACACCAGAGAAACAAACGAACTTTGTATAGGCCTCCTTCGATCCCTTCTTCACGCCGAAATGTGTTCAAAATGTGAAATCATAATTAATCTTGTTCTCTTCCCTCATCGATATTTTGCTAGAGGACCAAGTCAATCATAATTAATTGGTGTTTGCCTACATTATACGGCGTATAATTAATCTTATTAATCAGGAAGGCTTCAACAAGGGGATATTACTTTGGCAATATCGGCTTACTAACAGCTCAGCTGTTGCTTATGAATATAAAATTCGAAGCGTACCTAATGATGTGTTTGTACAGAAGTGTAAGTATCGATTTATGCCTGACATTATATATTCTTTCAAGATGTCAACGGTAAGGATCATGATAATGATTTACATTCCATCAATATTCCATTAATAAGAATGGGGCAAGTTATGGGAAGTTACAATGGGAAACCAAAGTGTAAACACAAGAAGAATAAAAAAACAAATATTAAAAATATAATAAACAGTTATATTGGGGAGGAGGGAATAACACACAAACCACGTTAATGTTGTTGAAAATATGTGGTATGCACCTATGGATTTTTATTTTCTCAATTGAAAATATCGATACTGAAAGTTCAGTTCATTGACCACATCTAAACGGGCAGAACAAGCGACGAGGACTCTGATCGACCAATGCTGTTTGACTGATGGAATCATAGTGGGTTTCATCAACAGTCTGACCTAATGGGGAATGTGCATGATTTTTTAAAATCTATCGAAGTTATCATTTACATCTTAATAACTTACAAAAAAATAAAAACACATAAAAGTATTCAAATTATTGCTCAAAGCGAAATGTAAAACGCTGAATAGATTCGAACCGGCTTTCACTTCTTTGATTTCTGCTCACGTGAATTCAAGATTTGATGCTGTCATTTTGTGTCTTCTGACGTGAAATTCTGTTTCGATCACTGGAGTTTGGATTTCCCTCCCTAATTTTTCATTTATCAACCTATGATATTTCATGTATTCGAATGAAAACTGAATTCAAAAAAGCTGGATTTATGTGATTCATTGGTCTCAACCATAACCACAACATAGACACACATCCCTTTTCACTAGATATTTGTCTTACTAAAATTTAAACAGCATGATGTTTTGTAATTCTTCTAATCAAATGATGAATGATCATTACTATAGGTTAGTTGTTGTCACGAGCGGTTGAAACAGAAATACACCACTCAGTGTTCACAATTTTATATGTCAACTTTTCGGTGATAGATCATCGCCTTCCTCAGGGCTACAAAGATGATATGGTTGTGAATATTTAGGGTGATGTAAGTAGATTCAAAATTCCTTTTCAAACCGCTTGTGAGAACCAACAAAAACTCATCTGGACGTGAAAGTTCGCCTTCATTATCATTATATTATTGACAGGGCAGTTGCTTTCTTGGAGTCAAATTGGTCATCATTGATCTTATGACCAAAAACTTCATATTCTTGATGAGCGAATAATAATGGGGTTTATTTTCAGATTATTGGAACAACCTTCGACATCTTGAAAGGAAAACTTTTCACTCTTCAGCTTACCTGGGACGCACTCGACGCGCGTTTGGCTAATCGAAAGCACCTTCAAAATGCCAGTCTGATAAAATAGACGCGCATCGAGTCCAAATTATTTCGATTCGATGTCAGGGTAATTGATCTCTCTCAAAAGTTTTCACCTTCGCACTAAACTCAACCGGAATTTTTCACAAGTATAATGAACTACAAAACGATCAGGGAGACTCAGATGAATAATGAAGTAGCAAGCTGTTGCTGCCTATCTGAGAAAAATTAATAGCCGCCAGAAGTCATTTCCATTCGAATTCGCATCAAAACTTTTCATAAACCTTCATTTAAATTTTTTCAGGAGATAATAGAACCATATGACAATGTTGAAGCAAAGTGGATTGCAAGTACTATATAATGGAACTCAGGCGATTGGATTATTTGACAACGTTATTTTTCTGTAGGAAATTTTCCAAAAATCCACTCTAACGGAACGTGCTCGAAGAATATGTGAACCAGAGCATCTGGAGGAAGAATCAGAACATCTTCAATTGACCTTGAGATCGAATGGAGAGGTACAGTGTACCCGAGATCAATAGGTCCATGAAACTGAAGAGTTCCGCGGTTCAAAACAATGAAGACGCTCAGATAGTTGCACACGATTATCTACCAACTGACTCTTGGGGAAACACAACATTAAAACGCTTTTGAAATACACCAGAAAGATAAAACAAAGCCTCAGGTCGGCTAAATACAAGAGAGATCCACTGTCAGCAGCAGGGGTTTATCGCTTACCGTGCCCCTGTGGGAAGGTAAACATCGGTACCACCAAAAGGTCTATGGGAACTAGGCTAGAAGAGCATGAAAGAAACTGCAGACTAAAGCAAACTGACAAGTCAGCTGTGGCAGAACACGCACTCAGTGAGGAAAACCACAGGATTCTGTTTGAAAGCGCGAAACTCATTGTCCCCAACCAAAGATACAATAGTCGACTGATACGGGAGGCAATTGAGATCCACAAACACACGGATAATTTCAACAGAAAAGAAGAATCTGTGAACCTCAACCGAATATGAAATCCCATTTTGAGGAGATCAGAAATAACAAATAACATGCCTGCAAATAGTGCGGCAATTAAAAATAATAATAATAATAAAGGTCTTTATTAATGAGAGTAACAAATTTCATTACAGATGATCAGAAAGTAGGGCGAGGTTCAATTCATGCAGTCTCGAGACTGCACGTCTGTTCTTAATGCTGATGATACTTCCCCGAATCCAGTAATCACGGCAATCAATATTAATGAAAATCCTCCGAATCCAGAAAAACTAATTATCACTCTAGGCTACCTGAATCCATATAAATACGCTTTACGAAGTCGTAATACCCAGTAATCAGGGTCTAACTGAAGAAGCTAGCCACTCGCGCCAGCGAAAAGTCAAGAGGATATTCCAAAAAAAGGCGTGATTCAAACCCGAACCCAAGTGGTGACACGGAAATCCCGGCCGCGAAAGCCTCAACCGTTTTGTCAATTGTTCAACATAGAGCAGTGTCTGAAATTCAATTCGTAATGGTTACAGATTATTTCCGACACATATGGCACAAACTTTTGAAAATACCAAAAGACACTGTGGAAGCTCATACTCTCTTCAGAAGAAGTTTTTATGTTTATGTTCTTATGATTATCTATGATATCAACAATATCGAGACTCATACTTTTCACGATCACTCTGTATCCTGTTGCGGCACCCTTTTCTCCTGCAAGTGTTGAGATGCCGGAGATCCATTAGCATAGACAAGGCACGCATTTTATGAGGGGAATTATGGATTCTAGAACTTACGGTTCCACCACTTTGCTGTTACTGAATTACAGGCGTTTTACGCCTCTAAGTATCTCAGTCTCACCCTTTTGAAGAAATTCTGTTTCCGTAAAAAGAAGATTGTGGGGTGTAAAGTATTTGTGTATAAAGAAATACACACACAACATTAAGTGAGGTGGACGTTTTCGATATTCATTGGTGAACGATAGGATGCGTCAATACGGTATGTCAAAACACAATATATTGAATTTGAATAAATTGGGGTTGACGTTTATCATCGTTTGAGTGGGATCTAGAGGCACGTATTCATCTTTGAATTGATTTCCTAAGTGAAATGTTATCCCACTCTATCATGTGTATACCATTTATATTCAGCTAATTTCAACCTATTTGTCGTCTTCTCAAGTTGTTTTATGTTCAGCTGTTCTTGTTCTCAACGGCCTTGATATGCCACCACTATAAACACCCCCACATGCACAAGGGATACTATAAACACAATTGTTTGAATTCTTTTTAGAATTCAAATATTTGTTACGAGTTAATAAGGATCTGATCGTGTTATCTGTTTAGAATATTGCTCTCACATTGAATCTATACGTATTATTTTTACCTCCTCAACAAATATTCAAACAATATTTACAATTATATTATTATTATTATTATATTAACTTTGATAGACATTTCCCATGTGTTATGAATTTTGTCTTGTCGATTCAATGATATGAAGAAACTTTCTGTTATGAGAAGCTTATTGTAGACCAGTTTGAGTTGCCGACAATATTTGCAACCAATTTCCAGCAATAATTCAGTCACTATCATTACCCTTGATAACTCAATACAGTATATTACAGTAAATATTGGAGAAACTACTTATAAAGTTTTCTTTGTTCACATGTAGCGGTAGGTGAATATTCTGAATATTCATGAGAGAAAATAAAAGTTTTCGATTCAAATTGTACTGTAGTTATGATAATGACCGTTCATTTGGAGACTCATTGAAAACAAATCGAAAGTCAGGAACAGCTATTTGCGTTATTACTTATTATTACCGCATTGAATATATCTCAATTTGTTTCCACACAACTTTCTTTATTGTCATAGACATCACTCAACTGTCATTTTGATGATCAACAATCATTCGAAAATGTACTTGTTTCTCACTTACTTTAAGGTTGGGAAGTAACCAATTATTCAGTGAGAAGAAGAAGTGGTAGGAAATCACTTTCTTCTACAACTGGAAGAAAAACAAGCATTTTGCAGCCGCAACAGAGGCCGTTAAATAATATTTTGTGGCCGTTACCTTAAGTGACGGCCGGCAAAAATCATCACGACCGTTACCCAGAGTAACTGTCAGCAAACTGAACGGCACTACAGCTTTTGACATTTTTGAAATCTGGCAATAAAAATGCATGAAATGTCAAATTGGTTTGTATCGATGAATATTTCATTTCTATAGAAACACTGTGATATTGAGGCCATCAGTTTATTCGTATCGAAATGTTGACACGTTATACGACGACGAGCTAAATGTACAAAAGTGTCTTGGCCACAGTTGTCAGAGGACAAGTGGGCATTTGCGGCTAACTCCAGTGGAGATGGGGAGGTTCGATCAATAGTTATCAAATCTATAAGTAAAAGATGTTGAAGGGGCG
The DNA here is from genome assembly GCA_032362365.1 of Zygogramma bicolorata. NCBI lineage: Eukaryota > Metazoa > Arthropoda > Insecta > Coleoptera > Chrysomelidae > Zygogramma > Zygogramma bicolorata. Next base: position 1,279,939 of record JAVJAQ010001667.1, read on the forward strand.
CCAGGCAAGATGACTCCCATTCAAATACCCATTCAACGTAATCCAATCTTTCAATTCACCAACAAAATTGGAATCATAAACAATTGTACAAAAAAACTTCGTTTATTGAGTGGAGAAGAATAAGTACATTATATATTCTAGTTCCCAACAGACTCTTCAATGAGTATTATTTCCCTAAAAAAAAAATAAGTACCAACACTTTAGTGAAAATCGTAAGTTTCAACGATTGAGGCAAGTTTGTGCATTGGAAGGCAATGGTAAATTTAAAAAAAAATCAACTTCAATCGACTGCTTCAAGCCTACTAGCGATAACGAACAATGGAAGCAGTGAAAAGCAACGAAGCAATAATGAACAGAATTGATAACTTGTAAGCGCTAACAAGTAATACTATCAAGTATCGATAAACAATAAGCACAACAAATCAAAATGTGTCCATGCATATGCAGTGATTAATACTACCTGATAAACAATACAGAAATTGATAGGGGTAAGCGATTAGCGAAGCGTCGCTTGAGCTCAGGCGCATGCGCTTAAAATCACGTCAAAGATACCATGAACTTACCTTCAATTTCCGCTTCACAATAGTTATCAAATACAACAAAATAATATCGTAAAGAATAAGCACTAATAAAAGAATGAGCAGATTTGCTCCGCGAATAGCAATAATAGCAAAAAAAAATAAGAGGGGTATATCCCCTATCTACAGTATATAATTAACACAATAGCTACCAAGCAGATTGCAGAAAGTATAAATGCCGTAAATGAAAAATAATCAAAACTTTTAACACTTGCGTGCACCCTGTATACGAGGGATCTTCTTATGTCCAACTCCAAATCCAGACAGTCCAGTAGGATATGCAAGGTTCACCCTGTAGATATCGAATTTTTGAGTCACCCTGTATGTACTGGAACTCCAGGTGAACTTCCATACAGGTGTACGAACTATTGGAAGGATCACCCTGTAGATATTGGACGGTGAATCACGCTATATACAGTCGGGTACCAAGGATTGTCCAGCGGTAGGCTCCAACAAAACCCAAAATCCAAGAACAAATTCGAAAACTTCTAACAAGTCCAAAAAACCCTAAAGATAGGAAAAACATTGTGAAGGTTTTACCATTCTTTTCAAATGATGAAGAATGAATAAAAAAAATAGGGCACACCAAATTGCATTTGGTTTCCAAGTAAGAAATAAAAAAAATAAGTGAGTCCACTACCCCAACAAGTTTTCCCAAAAATCCCATTATAGAATTTCACCATAAATGGTGCGAGTGAAACAGTATCACCCTGTATCATTTGTGTAAAAAAAAAGATTTATTCTATCCTAATTTCCTAAGCGTTTCTTGAAATAATCTGAATCAAATATGTTTATTTATTTCATATACTCATGAAATATGATAATTTCTTATTTAGTAAGAATGAAAATATACTTTCCCAAACTGAAAATGAAATATTCAGCCAACAAGGTATTTTCAAAACATCATAGGAATGGTACAAATTGATTTTCACAATTCTTCTTCATCGCAAAATGTGATTTAAGGATAGTACCTGTCATTGAGATAAATCTACAATCACGAATTGAATTGGCAATATCGACCCAAAGAAAATTATAATATTACATTGAGATATTAAATTTGTCATTTTGACAAAGGTGACAAAAAAAGTCATACAACTCACAATATGAATAAAAATGGAATAAGACACTGAAAATAACATACCCTGGCCGTGAGGGGTTTTCTTTAATTTTTCCAAATCGGATTTGGTCAATTAGATGGACATTTCCTTCGTTTAAGCGATTTTCGACCTTATGGAATCTGTCAATAAAGAAAAACCATTGTAAATTTCAGAAAATTAAATTTTGGGTCTCGAAAACCAGAGAATAGAGAGTTTTAATGCTGAAACATACCTGGTGGATACAATGAAGCATCTAAATGATCTAAGGGTTACAAGACTTGGCTCTCTGCACGTATGGCGAGGCGAGGTATACAACAAATCCTCCGTAGAGTTCAGAAATCGGGTAAATATCAAAATATGCACTCCAGCACTACCAGTTACACCCAAATTCAACAATGTTGACTCGAAAAATGTATCCCATTGAAGGATGATTCTAGATATCATAAATTTTCTCAAGTCAGCTCAATAACACCATCACCTTACCAATCAGTAATTCAACAATGATCCATCGGTTTTTCAAAAAAAAACCGTGCCCAGTGTATGTACCACGAAGTTAGTCACAGCACAGTCACAGAACGGAACAAGCCAGATACGCTAATATCCGATCGGTACAAAACTTCGTATTCACCTCCAAATCTGGTTAAACCATTACGTGACATCGTACTGAATACGTAACACATTGAATAATCAACTCTATATCCCCTAATAGCCCAAAAAATATGCCGACTCCTACAGAATTTACATCTTGATGGCTGGCAACACTGCAGAAGTACCGACCGTTGAACACGTCAACTTCAAAAATTGTTTGAATATCGACCTGTCAACCCAGTTGGAAAAATGAACATGTAAACAAAGACAATCATAATAATATTCGTAGAAACAATTGAATATGACACCAAGCCACGACTCAGTCTCAAGGTAAGTGATAACTAACACTCAATAAAAATCCACATCACGACATCCAAATACATATGACTCTGTACACAGAGTCCTAACCTTAATTAAAAATAACTATAACACTATATTTTACAGATGAATCATCGTATTGAGCAGAGTTCAAACGTTTGGGGCAAATCTGAGAGGTAGAAAGAAAGCAGTCAACTCGTTCTCGTCAGGTTTCAGTGTCCTGGAAAGGTAATTAATCCAGGCGTCAGAGGATAAAAATGATCGAATTGTGGAAAAAATTAGAACCATCCAACTTTTTGTTTTATTGGCTTCGGACATGAGTAAATATACTAATCCTAAAAAATAGCCCAGAAATTCCCAGTGCTTTAATTTTTTAAACAATTGAAAGTTACTTTTTATGGTTTTTTGTGAATATCTCAGGAACGACTGTTGGGATTTTGATTTTTTTTTATATTGTTCCTTATTGAATTATCTACAAAAAATGTTCCTACAAATTTCCGGTCTACGCAGTAGTTTGAAAACTGCAGATGTTTAACTCTAATTTCCGCTCGCTCTACGCGTCGCGCCGCTCTCCCTGCGTGTCTCGCTGCTCTGTCAGACGTAGATACGTAACTATTTATGAAACGATATTTGTTTCTATTATTCTTCATGTAAAATCGGCGCATGAGAACTTCAAAAGATGAAATAAGTATATATAATTAATTTATTTATGCATAATAAATAAAAGCGTAACCGCACGATAGCTGAAACCAAGGAAATCAACAAAATTCGAAAATATTATAAGAAAGATTCTAACGTAAATGAAATACGTCCCTGGCGTGGCCGGCAGCTGCTAATATTCGCTCTCTGGCCCCTTTGCGAGTCCGTTCCAGGTATCCAAAAATTTTGAAAGAGGGGGAAACGAGGGTATTGTCCACATAGCATTCTCTCTTTCTCTTTGTATTCCTTTCTATATACCGCCTAGAAGCGGCTCAACATAACTGTTATTTCCACATGGCAAATAATCCTCGGACCCTTTTTATGCTTTGATTCCCATCCTGATCATTTGGATTGTTCTGCACAAAAATTCATCATCTCTCTAAAATTTTTTTTTTTTTGTTGTTCGTTCCGTTAACCAGCTGACGAACGTCAACCCTCAAAAGTCGAAACTTGTGCGAGCAATGGATCAACGAGGCCTTACCTTTTAACGTGCGATTACCCAGCACGGTGGCCCGGCGAGGATTCGAACCCCGGCCTTCCGCTTGATAGGCAGATATGCTAACCACTACACTACCGAGACCACAGATATTTGGATGAATTCAGATTCCAATGTTTCTCAAAATCGACGACGAAAAAGTCCTTCAATCTCGCATCTTTGCCTCCAACTCGTGAAGCAGCTCGCCAACATGCCTTGAGAGTTTGTTATCAAGTCCAGAATTAGCTAGGTAATGATTTGGAACCAACTGATTGGGGGTGGAGACGAACGATTAATGGATTACTACCGATTACCACTACTATAGCACCTATACCGATGGAATTGTTGAAAACAATTTGTTGCAAATGTTCGAAAGGGTGTACGGGGAATTGCAGCTGCAGGAAAGTCGGGTTACGCTGCTCTGTTATTTGTGAAAATTGTCAAGGACGAACGTGCACAAATATCGATGATGATGTGGACATTTCAACGGATGTAGATGAACCGATTGACATCGATATGGAAAATTTTTTATCGGTAGGACTGGAAGTTTCCGATGACGAAAGCGAAGCTGACTCGCTTGCCGATTCAAAGGACTGTCACTCACCGGTTCAAAAGAAACGACGAATGGATAGTTTTATGGGAGACGATTGAAGGTTTTGTACATTTCGAAATAAATAACTCGTTACAGAAAAATTATTGTCTTTCGAAGCACCATCTTACTTTATACTACCCTACTCGTACATATACCACCCTACTTGGTCGCGTTGTGTGGCTGTACTGTCCAAGGTATCGCCCGAACGAGAAAAAGTGTAGGTGCATTTTTTTTAGATAATTCAATAAGAAACAAGATAAAAAAAAATCAAAATCGCAACAGTCGTTCCTGAGATATTCACAAAAAACCATAAAAAGTAACTTTCAATTGTTTAAACAATTAAAGCACTGGGAATTTCTGGGTTATTTTTTAGGATTAGCATATTTATTCATGTCTGAATGTAATAAAAAAAAAATTTTGATGGTCGCAATTTTTTCCTCTAAATAATCTACGACTACTGGACTAAATACTGAACGGTATATTACGAAACACCTGTAGACCGAAGGAAGTAGGTTGGCTGGTGAAGTGACGAACAAGTACCAATCTGCGGTTGACTGCAAGCACCAACTAACGATCACCATCTACAGGGTTATTCAATACACGGGCATAGATTGACTTTTATACGAGGAGCAGTTATGTTAACAAATATATCCTTTTACTACGTACAATGTTCATTATTTGAATAAAATGTTAGGTAGTATCCACATAGTGTCCTTCATTATTTAAGAATATGACTTAGTATTGAATTTGAACGTAACAATGTTGTCTTTCTGAAACGAAAATGTTTATTGAAATTATATGATTTTCACGGTTGCACTAGAAACATTGGGCATTTTGCAGCCTCAGTATACAAATAACAATTCCGATCTCTCTCGAAGCTTTCCAATATCTTCGTCTTCCATTCAAAACGTCATTTTTTTCATATATCATATTTACACAAAAGGGAAACCCTGTGATATTCACACTGAACACCGCTTGTATCAATAGACAGGAGAAACAAAATAATATTAACAACAAACTTTTTAGGTTTGTATGCCTCAGGGTGAATTTTTTCTGGGTAAGAGGTTCCAAAGTTCAGCTGCTTTATGCAAATGAGATCCCTGAGCAAGAAAGGTTCGAGAGCCCAACTAACATTTTTAGTCATAATTACGTTAATCTTACCTTCGATCAGGTCGGCGACCTTTCTGAAAGAAGACTAGATTACGTAATTTTTACCTTGTAGTTACCCAATGTGGGGAAAAAATCCGAAGTAATTTGGACGTCGAAAATTGGAATATTTGGACATTTAGTTTACTAGGTTGAGAGTAAAAATAAGTAATTTTGACATGAAATTGGTCAGAAATAAGTGAATATCAAGCTCAAATCTACCTTTCTGTTACCAATTATTCCCTTGGACGAATGAGTAAACAAAGAGAGGTTCCTTTATATGAATGGCATACATATATACATATTATCTCTATCTCAACTTCTCATAATTTGGTTGACAATAAGTATGGGAATATAAAAATTATTGTCATACGGTAGCTACATGCTCTTTCCTCAAAAATATTCTCCTTGCGGCGCGAGATTTTCTGTAAAATGATGGTTCTTACCTTCATAAAATTCACGGGCCTCTTTGAATATGCGATTTAATGCAAAAATAATTTAGATTGATTGCACATGTTTGAATTTTTTCTCCAAAAAAACACTCTTTTAGAAAAGTTATGGTTTTAAAATGTCATATGCAGCCATTATTCAGAAATAAATCGTCAGAATAAACTAAAATTCAATATATTATCGATATTTGTTGATGGGTAAAACAGATATTCTAATTAAATATGGCGTAATTTTTGAAATGTACCTATAAGACAATATTCTTCTTCTCACGGTATGAAATCAAGTTAATAATTGAACTATTAGACCTGTTAAATAACCTTTATATTCCCTGACCGTAACGGCTTATATCTAGTCACATTTAGGTAAATATTCACCAAAAGAGAATACCAAAACATTCATTGGGTCATGATGACATTTGCTCCGTAAATATACCCTAAATAATACCAGAATTCAAACCGCCCCAATCCTTGCGACGGTTGGGTAATTTTTGAAGGAGAAAATAGGTAATTTCTGGTGATTACTTTCCTGTAATTAACCAACGTTGCTACTTATAAATTATTTATACTTTGAAGTTAAATATTCAAGGCCTGTATTACAAGTATTATCCTTTTTTTAGACATTTCTCCCCGGCATGTGGAATAACTCCAAGCTCACAACAAAGGGGTGGAAATTCTGCACTCGTCGGGTCATCCGTGCTGATACTGCTAAGAGTGGTACGATTGACGATAATTCAGAAGAGCGTCGACCGTGGAAATATCTATAGGAGAGACTTCGACCTTTCTACGTCGTTCCAACGAAGTGAGCGAGTCTGTGAGCAAAGAATCACCAACAAGACGGATTGATTTTTTTGGATAGAATCAATAAGTTTCAATGCATTGTGTGGTGCCAAGTCCCACACATTAGAACTATACTCCAATTTGTGCCCTGCAGATCATAAGAAGCTGGCGAGAAGTGAAGTATTTCTTCGCAAGAAATAGAAATACAAGCTAATGGGAAGCACCTTTAGAGATCGATATCAGATTATTTTTCCATGAGAGATTATTACTGATCGTAATTATGGGTTTTCCCAACATTAACATCAAGTTGATGTTACCCATTCTATTATTTACACCAAGTCATTGTTAAAACTAATCGACGCTAATGCCTCTCTTCATTTTTATTTTTCGTGCTGATATGGAGATTATGGAAGAGAAACTTGTATGAAGAGTATTGTAGTCTGCAAAACTATGCACTGAACAAGAAGTCTTCTTCAGCAAATTATTGATATGAAAAGAAACAAAGTCGGCGCCAGAACTGAACCCTGTGGAAGGTAAACCATAAGAGGATAGTTCAGAAAGAAGACCCCGATGCAAAACCCGATCAAAGGCTTCTGAAATTTAGAGTGCAACAGCTAACATTCCTTCTAATTTTCCGATGGAATGCTGCTATGTATGTGAAACATACGCCAATGTGCTATTGATCTTCTACCCTTTGGGATTTACGGAGTATGTGCAATTTTTATATATATTTTTTGATTCATTCTCCAGATCCATAGAAAATACATTTTCACTTGTTTATAATGTTGCAGCTACGTATCGTAGTAAATAAACCAATGTGCCTAGCGAACTGATATTTTGAGAATTCAAAGCTTTTTCTTTTTCACTTTCAGGGGAGGGAAAACCCAAAATAATTGATTCCAGGATATTTCCAACCCCCCTCAAAAACATTCGTACAATATGGACACTTACAAAGAAAGACAATATATTGAAATTGGTGTGAGTATAGTGATGACATGAAATTATAATCTTTCGAATAATTCGTTCTTGTTCTTTTTATGGACGAATGGGAATGAAACAGTTCACAACCTTTGGTGAAAATTGACATTTCTTTCTCGAAAAATTTACTACTTTGACCTTTTGGCCTCGGTAAGTATATTTATCCCAAGAAAAATGATTAACTTTTCGCCTAGGTGTGTGATATACTATCAACCTCTACCTGAGTAGATGAACATTCAACAATAATGACGATAGTGTCAATTGCTTTAAGTTTCATAAAGTATTTCGTCTATTTGCATTCCCAATAAGAACTTGAGAAATACACCCAAATTAATCCTGATAATATCCATTCATTGTTCATTTCATGAAATCATTTCGAATGATTGTGAATAAAATAGTCGACAAACCTCAGCAATAAACAATTCCTCTTGGCCTTCAGACTCGGTAAGCCATATTTTATGTTATATACCATAAGGTATATAATAACCTATTTCTTTGAAGAATAAGGTCTTTTCTATCTCGTACAGAAGCCTTCTTCTTCTTCTAAGAATATCGATTCGTGCACACAGCTTGACAATTTTCACATTTTCTGTTTTGACCCGATCAGAGGCAGGTAACAATTCCGAATCATCAACCTTCAACCTAGAATATTGTCAACCACGTACAAAATTTCCAATATTTATTGTTCTTACGTCATTTTTCCGTTGTGGATAAATATTTTTTCGTAGTTTTCTGAAATTTCAACCTACCACAATCTAAAAAAATAAGTATTAATAATAATGCGGAAGACTGAATACAAAATGTACATCAGTAACAGAAATATAGGTGGTTCTAAGTTATCAGAGCACTTTTTCAGCCCCGATGGAGATCAACAGAAGAATAGAATGACACTCAAATGATGGCAGAAGAGAGTAATGACTGGAAATGAAAATTGAAGGAATCTGCTTTAATCATGCTGTCTGGGGAAGATTGCATCTCTATGATATTTCGCTTGATAGGGATCGCGGCTTGCTACCACTCCTAAAATACAAGACTTTCTGTTAGATCTCAAATTTTTGATACGAAAATTATCAACAACAAATATTCCAAGAGAGAAGAGAGGGGGAGAGAGAGGATGGGTAGTCGTTGCTGACTAGTTAGGAATGGAATCAGTAAATAGTGGGGCTTTGCAGCAATTGAGTACTCTCCAAAGTTAATCCAAACTTTCGGAAATTTCATTAATCTTTTCCATCATCAGGGAAGCGTTAGTGGTTGTATTAAGATATAAATGAGATATTACAATAAAATATTGTGCACATAGTGTCGAGTGACATACAGTGCAATATATGTATATACAGGGAAACTCAAGTTCAGTGGACCATCAGACGTATCTGGAGAACGAAATAACATATAGATCTGAAAATTTGGTAACAGCTATCAATGGATACGGTCTAAGATTCTGAAATATTTCAAGGAATGCAGTGTTGCCAGTTGTTGTTTTTTTTATAACAACTTCATTTTCTTTAATTGGAACACCCTTTATACCTCGACATCTTTGGATACACCTTTGAATTTGGAATAACTTCCATTTGATATCTCAACTCGTCTTGGAAATAAATATTTTTTTGATACTTTTCAAGAAAATCTAGTTTCGATATAAATTATCTGGCATATGAATATCACTGAAAAATTGACACTCACAAGAGAGTGGGACAAGATATGGGACTTCAAAATAATTTGTACCAAAATTATAGATCATACGTACAGGGTGTGTTAATGGTATCGTTCCTCCAACATGATGAAAAATAACCTATGAATTACTTATTTCCATTAAAACACCCCGTATATTTCTGCATTTTCAGATTCATTATTCCAATCTACGTTAACTTTGTTAATACATTCCTATACTTACCAACAACAGATTTCAAGATATTCATCAATTTTGGGTGTTTTTCCTTTTTTCGTTTAATCTTTGATAAATCTTCGAGTTTCAAATGTTTGTGTTCGATGAGTGTGTTGAAGTAATGAGAAAACACACAAGTGAAAACGTCTTTATTTATTAAAAACCGAATTTTGTCAAATGCCGAATCCATCTTTTTTCTCATCTCAATTTGTCATCGATAATTTTTCAAAGGAAATTTATTATTTTAGATAAGAGCAACTAGATTGATGAAGGCACGAATCCGTAGGAAGAGTGGTTTTATCTATTGCTGGTTGCTTTGGTATTGTTTCAAGTTATACGAGAAGTTTCTTACTTACTGGACGACTTGTTCTATCCAATAGGAACTGTTTTTTGATTAACGCAGCTGCTTGTCGGGATAAATGGACATACACTTGTATAGTTTCGAATATTAATATTTTTTTCATATTGTGTTACGTCAAAAATCCAGTAAACTGCGAAGAAAATTCCCATATCTATTGCTATTTTCCAGATCAGAAAAACAACATCGAATATAAAGAACCGCTCCACCAGCATCGAACGTAAACGGAATCCTAGCCTACAAAAAGAAATATCTGTCAGAGTTGCCGGCATTTTTATTTATGATGCCACTTCGGGCTTCGAGAGCATTTTTATTATAACCCAGAGAGCTACTATGCTAACCTGACAACATTAACAAATAGGCAAAGTTCGAGCGAAGCGCTAGCCTCGACCTCCCACTATTAATCAAGATGTTATTATCATATTACAACGCCTCTGACACCTATCCGGAGGAAAACAATGTCTCCAGAAAAAGTGACCCTGTCGGTTGCGAGTGCTTTCATTAGTCTTTGATTAATAGACGGGGTCAGATCATCCGGAAACTGGTCCAGTAGAGAGGAATTTCAGGGAGGTCTATCAATTAACGATATCATTACAAATTGGCGATCCTTTATCAGAATGCCCTTTTCATAAGATGTAATAGTGGATGATTTGAAATTTGGCTTCTATATAAATCAAAAATTCACACAGATCATTAGACTAACGAAAATCTAGAGAATAATTACCACAACACCAAAGTGATATTACAATATTCCTTGCTCAATGGTGCCACTATTGAAAGAATACTCACCTAATGCTCACATTTCTCAATTACAGGTGAGTTACAGAAAATAATGTATTCTTTTGAACTTGTCATATAAAGTGAGTCGTCTCAGGCATAGACATTATAACTGATGGACTGGCCCTGAGAGACAGAGGAAGATGAATGAGCAAGACGGAATACTTCAAGTCTAGTTGATGTTTCTTTTTCATAAATCTCTCACTGCCAGAATATCTACTCTCCTGTGTCTGATTGGTTACTCGAGTTGGTGAATTTCTCTCACTCTAACAATGACAAAGGAATGAGAGCGGCCGAGACAGAGTTAAAATGCTTGAAATATTTTATGTCATCATGACATTATTCGAATTTTATGTCAAATTTGAAGCGTTTGTTCTTCAAATAACTTCGAATTTATTTACTGCTTTCGAACTGTGTGTTACTCAATCCATAAACATTCGTAATGCCCTCATTTTGTGCAGTGTTCAAGTGCTTCAGCAGATATAAAAGAGAATTTTACTTGAAATTCCATAGGTGTAATATTATTTCTCATATTATTCTTCACGAATAATTATAGATTTCCAAAAGACCAAGAGTTGAAAGAGAAATGGGTGGTAGCTCTCGAAAGAAGTGATCACAATCCTTTTAAAGCTACAGTGATTTGTAGTGAATATTTCAGGGTAATTATCCGTTAAGCGGGCTCCATCGTGAAATTAAAAAAAAATTTGGTGGAACTTACGTATTTCGGCCTCCTGAACAAAATATTCTCATAAAGTTTTTGGGGCTCGCAACTAGTTTCGGAGATACGCCCTCCCAAAGACAGGAAATCGGGGTTTTACGCCTATGTTTGTTTCTCAGCCAATTCTGCTCGAAATTCCTCCTTCTTTCTATCAGCACAATATACTCATGCTATATATCCTTCTTCATCACTTTTCGATAGAACTAACTATAAGCATTTTTCCATACAAAACTCTAAAAGGTAAATCGTCATAGAAATTCGAGGTAAGCAAAACAATAGAACGCGCATCGCGCGTTCTACTGTTTTGCTAACCTCAGGCCAGTCCATTAGTTATAATATAGTTAAGGTAGGTATATGACGCTATGTATTCCGAAAAAAACGCTTCTGGCATAGGAGATGCTGGCGAGATAAATTTTCATTATTGGTTGGTTGGTTTGTATCGAAAGATTCAAGTATTTGAAATCCTTCATCAGCTTGTCGACAATAAAATATTCTGCATGTGTGTAGTATCTACAGTTTTCTCTGGACCATTCAATTTTGTTGAATAGTTGGGGTTGACTATCTGATATTGTTTCTCCAATCTGTGGCCTATATAATTGAATCTATTGAAACCTGTTGCTGAAGAAATTACAAGAAATTCCAATCACATTCGTACAAAAATAATGAAATTCAAGGAATAAAATGAAAAAATAAAAAAATTAACACAGAAATGTGAATTGTTATGAACAAATTTCGGGACCAAGTTTTAAGTTGAGGAGACTCGATTTGAAATCTGTCTTAACTTTCACAAAGCTTTATTGTCATCGTTCATCTATGAAAATGATCAAGACATTGTATTCAATCCGAAATATCAACATCGTGAAAGTAGTGAACTTGAGGAAATCTGTGAGTCTTTATATTACTATTCGAAAATTCTATCAGTTCGAAAAAATATAAATGGTTTTTTATGGACAGTTTTTTGGGTAGTCTTCGATAAAAAAAGTAACCATTCTCTCGGGATCATTTGAAAAATTTAATTCAGAAAAAAATCCTTTTTTCAATAAAAAATTCTCCTATGGCGTCTGGTACCATTCTTCGTGCTCGGCACTGGATTTTTCGATATAAGTATCTCAGGATCAACCATTTTGAAGAAAATCGCATAGAAATATACAGGGTGAAACTAAATAAGTGTAAAACATTCAAGGAGGTGATTCCTCATCGAAAAAAGATAGGATCTTTCATATAAAGAAACTTCATTGGAGCACCCCTTGTTGAGATACAGCCCCCTAAAGGGAGTACATAAAATTTGTATAACAATTTTTTTCACAAGCACTGAAAAAGTTACAATATTGAAATTAACCAACTGACAGCGTCATACCAATTTAATTGTCACTATCGCTAATAGCGACCTACTAGATAGACCAGTTTCGTATTTTCGCATTTATGACGATGTATCTCTGTAGTTGTTCGTAAAATAATTTTTTGCTGCGAACTGGTTTATTTTGGGCAAAAAACCCAGGAGATATTTTTTGTTTAGTATGAAACAGGCTATCGGAAATAAATTTTTAAATGGTGAACAAATAATAAGAAAAAAGTTACATTGGAAATGAATTTTAGGGGTTGCGTTTTCCACCCCTTACAACCATGGGGTAAACCAAATAAATCACTGGCTAAGTGTCTTTTTGGTAGTACAAAACGTCAGGTTAATTTCAATATTGTAACTTTTTCATTGCTTTTGAAAAAAATTGTTATACAAATTTTATGTACCCCCTTTAAGGGGCTCTATCTCAACAAGGAATGCTCCAATGAAGTTTCTTTATATGAAAAATCCTATCTTTTTTTCGATGAGGAATCACCTCCTTAAATGTTTTACACTCATTCAGTTACACCCTGTATAATTGTACCTTCCATTATTGAGGAAATCTAACTTCCTCCAGTATCTTATCAATTCTACAGCTAACAAGTGGCGGTGCAGTGTTAAAAATTATTGTTCCATAAATAGCAGCATCGTCCTGAACATGATTCATGCTGGGTCATTTGATCCCCTAAAATGTGTCATAGGCTTGAAGTACATCCATCAACTCTCCTTTGCTATCCTCTGAGATTCATTTCATTGCACTGTGGTTTATATCAGCATCAGTACAATTTAGAGTGGAATGACTCTCACAATATCAGGGAAAGTAATGTCAGAAAACGATAATTGTATTGAATAATGCTGTCTCAGAAGAGTTCATGAGTTGATATCTCGTTCGATTTTTTCCCATGGTGGTGAGTTTTCTACCCAGAAGCTAATAAAAAAATTTGAGAGCATATTCTGAATCACGCAGGATAATCGCACGTTAAACGGTATAGCCTCGTTAATACATTGCTCTGACATGTTTCGACTTCTCAAGGTTGACGTTCGTCAGCTGGTTAACGGAAACGAACAATTTTAGAACAGGTACCCTCGAGAAATTGATTTTGGAGATATACTCTTTTCATGATTTTTAATGACATTTTTTTTGTAATTCAGAGGGATTATTGATCCAGAAACGTTAAAAATGGGATGTTTTGCAGTATAATGAATGTGCTAACCTATATCGGTACAAGCAGATAATTATTGTTATAGTTACTGTTGAGTGAAAAGTTATGGAAACATGATTTTTGTTAACATACATATTAAAATACAGTAATTGATATTCCACAAATGTTGAAGCTTTGGAAAATATTCTATACCTGTGATTCCCGAATGAGAAATTTGAATCAACAATGGAAACTTTCCAATCACTCAGTGATTGGATGTGATGGTTTTCAATTGGCACCCAATAAAAGATCTCTGAATTGAACAACGATCAGAAAGCATCAACAGATTACTGGGAACGTTGCTCCTTTCTCAACGTTGCTCCTTTCTCAACGACAATCAGTTCTGATTCTTGATTGAGGTAAGAAATATTCCCAGATTAATCTTCCTCAATAGTATGATCATAACACGAACTGAATTCCTTAACTTATCTTTCACGAAACTTCTCTCCATTGATGAAATGAAAATGTTTTCGAGTAGCCGGGACATCATAAAGAAACTTCTGGGCGAAAGAAAGCCCGAAATCTCTTTATTCACACCCCATTCGGATTCAGCCAAACAAATCAGTGATTTATTCTCCTCTTCCTTTATCAAACTTCAATTGCTTCACTTATACTTAGGTGCCTTAATTGAGTTTGTTGACGAAGTTTTTCCCCGTAGATCCTCGATTGTTATTAAGCCACGAGCAGGAAAGTTTTGCGAAGGACTGGGGTTTGAAAGACAAAAGCGATGGCCAATATGCCTACAGTTCAGAGCTATGAGAAAAGTGTCTATGGGAGGTGTGAAAAATACCTCTTCCAGAAATATTTTGTTGATTTATATATTTATTTGAATTGAATTGGATATATTTCAAGTGTGCAGCCAAGAAGCCAACTATTGTGTGGGCAAGGGTGGCCCACCAGGGAGGACTTTTTGATTCTTGGTCCAACTAAAAGGAAACTTCCAATATCGCCTACTGATTGTTTGTTTTCGATGTACTCACTTTACCGCTAGGATTGCTATTCGAGCAACCCATACTTACCTTTCGTCCATCTCACCCAAGCAAAAGAATCCCTTTACGCTAGACAGCTTCTAAAAATCATCATCTGTTTTAATCTAACGAAAATAATGTTCTCATATAATTGACTGGTCTGTTTTATTCTTTTTTTGTATAAAAACTGCCTTCAGAGAAGTAATGTGAGTTGTACATTATCCTATGAAAGTTTCTTTATGGACTTGTCAATAACAATTGAACTCAGTGAACACTGAAACTAACTAATACTAAAGCTACTCACACATTGAAAGTTGAAAGCTTTCATTTGAAAAATAATTTACATTATATATGATCTTAGAACCAAGAGAAGTTCCAAATTGTTTATAAACTTTCAGTTCAGCAGCTTTTTATCGATATGGGCAGATGGTTATAAAATTTCGGACCGAGAAATGACGGCGACACATCAAAAATGTTTAGTTGATGCAATTTTTCTGCAACGTATCAGACTCATGATTTGAATATTTTCATGCTATAACATAACAGTTATACCTCTTTGAGAATGTGCTCTGTTTGTTGTATAGATAACGTTAAGTGGTTATGTTTTTCGCAGAATTACACCATAGTTTCAGGAGTGATTTTAGAATATAGGTAAAAGAAGATGAAAAGATCTATATTGAAATAACGAATATTACAAAACGGAGTAAAACACAAATCTGAGGTCCTTTTTTTTGAAAGTTATATGGGCCATTCACACTCCGCATAATCTATACATTCTACCTACTTGTATATACTTATTACGATCGAAACTACAATCGGTAGGCTCGTGCTTTTGATGGCCGAACTCTTGTGATTCCCCTGCTTCTTCGATACTAGTTTCCCAAATATTATCATTGTCCATAACTTGCAAAAGAAAGAACAATACTGCGTTTTAACTTCAGATTCATGTTTTAAGCAAAAGTATTGCCTGTAATAACTAGTCTTTTTCCAAAACTAGCCAAGCAGTTTTGGGGATATCTAACCTATATCAAGACGACATTTCATATCTAAAACATTCAAGGTGGATTCATGCAGCTTCAATTATTGAGGAACAATTAACAAGTAGCAAGTAATAATTATCAATGATGAATTGAACTGCCTAATTTACTGTGAATGATTCATGCAACCAAATTATCAACTATTAATTAACAAGTAAGAGTTGGACAACTTTATGTAATCATAACCAAATTTTTCTCCAAATAATTTGTTTTTCGGTATTGTTCTTTCGTTAAATGTGAGCGAGTTGAAATTGAAACTGTAGTTGCGATTCTGGTGGACCTTTTCAGGAAAAAAATGATATTTCATTTCCAATTTCAATCTTCAACTCTCCAAAACGAAGCTAGGGAATATAATAATGAATAAAAAAAGCCAATCGGAAGTTTATGTAAGGTTGACGTTGATCCTCTTCCACAAGATATAATCATTGTTGAATTTAGAAGCATGAATGCCTTCTTTTTCATTAATCCCTACTTGATAATTGTTGATCGCTACTTGTTCATTGTTACTTGATAATTGAAGCTTCATAAATCCACCTTTACTCAAACCTCACGATTAGTTGCATCGGTCAATAACCAACGCCTAGTATCGATAGTGCACAATAAAACTTGAAATAGCGGCACTTACTACTATGAAAAAGGGAGATTAGATTATCGGGGAGCTGGCCCGTGGCCTGATTCACTGGGACCCTTTTAGATCTTTTGTGATGCTCCTTGGTTGTTAGAGCTCGTTGTCTAACTTGATCTCTTTGACGAGACTCCATAGCCTTGACACTGACCCCTTGATATAGCTAGCAGACTCTGGTTTCTCCTCGCCGCATCTTGCGCTTTGCATTCACAGAGCACATGCATTGCGGTTTCTTGTGACCCTCATGTCCGGGTACCCATACTAGAGTAACCCTATTTTGGGTACTTAGTTCCTCCAGTGCGCTCAGACAGCTTCCCACCAATTTTGAGAAGATTTGAAATGAGCTGAGCACCTCAATTTCCGCCTGGCTGTCGGAGAAAATGGCAATGATTTTATTTACGACCTTCTGCCTGTTTATTTCCCCTATACATGTTCGATAGCCGCTACTTCTGCCTGGATCACAGTTGCATTATGTCCGAGGCTGAGTGCGATTCTCGTCTTTGCTCTGCTTCCGTATACACCGGCTCCCATTTCTTCTTGGGTCTTGGAGCCATCTGTATACCAAGTTTCTTCCGCAAAAGGGAGAGAGCAACCTAAACTCTAATTGTTTCAAAGATATTCGGCTACGATTATCCAATCCATCTTGGCACAGAACTAAATAAATAAATAAATGAATATATATAAATAAATATATATATTTTCCTTTCAGACCATTTTCAACAGTAAAGGATTCGTCAAGGTACATGGAAGAAGCAACTAAGTAGTAAAACCTAAAAACTAACTTAAAATTAAAATACCACGTCAAAAGTCATTTATGTTATACAGGCATGCGTTTATCAAGTAATCTTTTAAAGTTTCTTTGAACATTTCTGTAGATCCAGCATTTTTGATATCGAAAGGTAACTTGTTATATAAAATCAAGCCCATACATTTTGGGGAGTCAGATGTTACTTTTAAACGTGAGAATGGTACATGAAAATTTTCTCTTTGTCGGGTGTTAAAACGATGACATTCGTTATTACGAATAAAAGTGGCTTTGTTATTGAACACATAAAGACACATTTCATACACATAAAGAGACACTACAGGTAAAATTTTAAATTTCCTGAAAAATGTCCTACAAGGAGTCATTCTAGAAATGTTGAAGATACATATTACTATTCTTTTTTGGGCTAGAAATATTTCGTGTAATGATGTAGAATTTCCCCACAAACATATACCGTACCTAAGCCTTGAATCTATTTGTGCGAAGTAAACACTTAGGAGCTGGTTCTGAGTCAATATTCTTTTCATATTATGAAATAAATAAGTAAGCGAGCTTAATTTCGAATAAAGTGACTTACAATGCGCTTTCCAGTTTAGGTTTTCGTCCATCTGAATTTCCAAAAATTTTAAAGTATTCATCTGCTCTATAGGTGTGTTATTGATAGCAACACTCAAACTATCACAAGACTTCTGTCTGTTATGAAATCTCATTAGATGAGTTTTTGATAAATTGAAATAAAGGAGATTTTGTGAAAACCACTTACTAAGATCTGAAATCAACTCATTACACTTATTCTCTAATATATTTTTCGATTTGTCTGAAATAACAACAGATGTATCATCTGCATACAGAGAAAAATGTGCACTACGGGACAACAAGTCAAGCTCATTGACATATAAACAGAAAAGCACAGGCCCCAAAACCGAGCCCTGTGGCACGCCCATTGCAACCCTTTGAATTTCGGAACTAACCGACCGCAAACCTTCAGGACATGCATGATTCAGTGTCACATACTGTACTCTATCTATCAAGAAAGATCTTAGCCACTCTAAAGAATTGCCTCTCATTCCATAAGTGTACAGCTTCTCGAACAAAATGTTGTGGTTAACGCAGTCGAATGCCCTACTAAGATCGCAGAATAATCCAGCAGGGCACTCGCCCGCCTCAATGTAATCAACAAGAACATCATAAAAAGAAGTTAAAGCAGTATTAGTGGAAAAACCAGACCTAAAACCATGTTGATTGGCACTAAGTATTTTATGAGCATTTAAAAAGTCATTTAAGCGATTCAAAAAACAGTATTCAAAAACTTTTGAAAAATTTATCGGTAATGTTACTGGTCGATAGTTCTCTATACATTCAGGATCTCCTTTTTTGAATAAGGGTACGATTTTACCCGTTTTCAAACTCCGAGGAAAGCATCCAATTTCAAAAGAAGAATTAATCAAATGAGTAAGTGGCCTTATAATAAGATATAAAATTTTCCTTATCAGAAAAGCGGGTATATCATCACTTCCAGCAGATTTTTTATTTTTGAGTTTTGTGTTTAGCAAAGTGAGTAACTCTAGCTCTGTAAAAGGTCGCAAGAACATGGTATTTACGTTCCGTCTAACGGGTAAATTTATAGGTTCTTTTATCACGGGAATTTGATCAATAATATCTTGCGGTGCCTGAATAAAATAATTACAAAACATTGTTGCCACAGTTTTGGGATCTGTCTGCAGAATGTCATTTTCTTTAATCTTTATATTACTGAAATCTTTTTTTTTCATTTGACAATTCTGTAATTACCTTCCATGCAGTTCGTATAGGATTATTTGATGTTGTAATTTTATTTTGATAATAAGCTTTTTTCGTTTTGCCTATCAAGTTGAAGTGCTTCTTTCTTTCCTCCCTATATTTGTCAGTGAGCTGTGGAAAACTCTTTTTAAGCCTGTAAAGTTCCTTTAGATTAATACTGGATTCTTTGATCTGCGTGTTAACCCATAATTTCTTATTTTTCTGATCACTACTGAAATATTTTTTCAAAGGAAAATAAAAGTTGACATAGTATAAGAAACTATTATAAAAGTGCTCAAATGATTTGTCAATATTTCCTGTAGCATAGACTTGATACCAACTCTCTTCAGAAAGTGATTTTTCGAATTCTCTCATCGAATTTTCATTGAAAGATCTTCTATAAGAATTAGTAAGGTTTTTATCTTCTCGTCTTGGCGTTTTCAACTCTAACAGAACAGTCCTATGATCTGAGATGTTGTTATCAAAAACACAGCAGGTACCATTATTTTCAAAATTTACAAATACATTGTCGATTGTGCTTATTGTACTTTCACCAACCCTTGTAGGCCACTTCACAAGATAATCCAACTTGAAACATTGTAAAATATTCAAAAAAGACTCGAAATCTTTACTGAAACTATAAGAATCCACATTAAAATCTCCGGTCAAAACAAATCTACAGTCTGGTTTGATCAAACTATCTGAAATGTTATACAGCACTTCCATAAACATATTGAGGTCTGCAGAGGGAGACTACTGTGACGTATATGCCCAGCAATCTCTGTGAAGTATAGTGAGATAAAAAATCACCAATTTTATGTGTTCACTGTGTTGAAATTTATTCCTAGTAGGTGTTTTTCCTTTCGTCATGGTCTGCAATACCAGTGTGCAACTGGTAGAGTAGCTGAGTTTGTGCCAGGAGGGACTGGACGAGCTGTATATATGAGTAGCTCTTATCATGACATAAACTTTAATACTCACCTGTATGATAATATTGCATGTTATATAGTGAGAAAACATTTTTCCGTTATTACAAAGTATAATATTACGTACATATATGTTAATGATATTATATATACATAACTCCTTTGTAACAAGGTACCTAAATATTGCAATATGATCCTAAAAAATGTTTTTCCAATGGTTTCATGTTTAGTGGGATTGCTTGAGTATTCTATATCTCTATAAAAAATGAGACAAGTATGCTGTTTTATCCGAACATGCGTCTGTAATATGTGCTCGCCAACAATTGAAGCTATCTTTCCATCCACCACGGCCCCCTTGGATCCCATCACTCTCCGACTCCATTGTCATATCGGGCTCTGTTGAATGCGATCGAGAGGCAACCGGTTATAGAGCCACCGATGATAATCTCGATCATTACTCATTTGTTCCGGAGTGGCTGGACCGTGTCGACACACGCAAAACGTCAGCCCGAACGCGATTTATACGGCCCAACAATGGCATTTGTCAATACCAAATCTCTGTAACGGGTGGGGCACGATGATATGTGACCGGGACGCGTGACGAGAACACAGACAAAAAGCGAAGGGTTTTCCATCGGATCGTTTGCCGGAATTTATGAATTTTTGGATTGGCCGTCGGTTCGCAATATCCACTCTTGTTCGAGTCAATCACTTTCAATTCGGTGGGATTGTTTTTTTGCCGTCCGGTTTTGGTACTGCTGATCGACACGGTCGAGTGGGGTATGTTAATGGGAATGGGGGGATCGCAAAATTTTGACAGTGAGACTGGTTGTTTATACAGTCAACGTGAATTTTCTTCCCCCATAACACTCGGCAAAAAATATGTTTTGACGAAAATTCATTCAAATATCGAGGGGGAAATAATTTTTATGCAAAAATAACTCGTGCAACTCCAACCCTGTGCTGGGGGTAGCAACCTCCCACAAATTTCTAATTGGGACGACTGGTCAACTGACTCGGAATTCTGAAGGGTTTTCCATGACTTACACAACAGTCTTTCGTTTTTTGAATTGATAGATTACGATCACGAAGGAATCGCGTCATGAAGTTTGAAAATTAACAAAAGCCCAAAATGATTGAAATAAATGAAAACTTTTTTTATATGCAGATTCACACGAAAGGGAAGCCCTGTAATGTTCAAAGAACACCGCGTGAATCAAGAGAAAGCAGATACGAATTAACATTCACTTTGAATTTTTGAAGTTTGCAAGCTTCGAGAAAAACCTCTTTCAGCAGGGAGTTCCAAAGCTCAGCTGATCTACTGAAAAAAATTTCCTGAGCAAGAGAGGTTCGACAGGTCTTCAAATTCACAACAAAGGGGTGGGAATTCTGTACTCATCCGGGTTTATATAGCCCAGGGTGGAACGATTGATAACAATTCAGAAGAGATCTCTCCAAGTCTCCGACTCTTCTACAATGTTGCAATGAAGTGAGCGAGTCTGTGAGCGATGAATCACCAACAAGACGGATCGCCCCTCTCTGAATAGAATCGAGAAGCCTCAATGGATGTTTTGGTGCCGAACTCCACATGAGAACTATATTTCAAGACAGGTCGTATCTGAGCCTTGTAGATATTAGAAGCTGACAAAAAGTATTTCTTCGCCCGAAATAGAAATCCAAGTTTCTGGGAAGCACCTTTAGCGATCGATCTCACATGGTTTTCCCATGAGAGATTATCACTTATAGTAATTCCTAGCATCGACATACTTGACTTTGTAGGAATAGTTAGTCCTAACATCTGATGATGATGGATCGACATTCCTTGAGAAGAGACATGCTTGGCTTTTCCTAGTATTAAATTCTGGCAAGTTTGTGTTACCCTTTTTTTTGCCAAGTCATCGTTTACTTTATTGACGTAAATGTTTTTTTTTTAAACTATGTACTGAACAAGATGTTTTTTCGGGTAAATCATTGATATGAAGCAGAAACAAAGTAGGCGCCAGAACTGAACCCTGTAGAACACCTTCATTCTTTGGGAGAATATCCATCAACAACCACATACAGACACCTATCAGACAAGAAACTCTTCAACAAAGCACACAACTGAGGAGGCAAACCATAAGACGGCAGTTTAGAAAGGAGACCCCGACGCCAAACTCTATAAAACGCTTTTGAATTATCGAGTGCGACAGCTATCGTTTCCCCAAATTTTCCGACTGGATTATGCCAAATATGGGAAACATATGCCAATAAGTCATTGATTGATCTTCGATGGCAAAATCCGTATTGTCGATCATTAATTATTCCTGATTTCTCTAGATATTTGATAAGCTTCATATTGATTGCTTTTTCCATGACTTCGTGAATGATAGAAAGCAATGCAATTGGTCTGTAATTACAAGGTGGAGTTTTCTTCCCCTTTTCAGGAACTGGCTGAACTCTTGCTGTCCTCCAGGACTCAGGAAAAACTCCCAAGTTGAATAAATGACTGAATAATTGGCAAAATATTGGTGTCAATTCGGGGACACATGCTTTCAGAACAATTGCTGGAATTCCATTAGATCCGCAAGTCTTATTCGTCTTCAGGTCCATTGAAATATTTCTTATATTTGTTCGATGAAAAATTATCTCAGGCATATGACTGTCGACTGGCGTGGTATTCGGAGGATATTTTCCTGATGAGTCCAGACTAGAATTTCCAGCACACATATTGGCAAATATATTTGCTTTTTGTTGGGCAGTGGTGGCTTAGTATCCATGATCTTTGGTTAAAGGGGGAAAAGAACTGAAAGTAAAGTTTTTAGCGACAGCTTTAGCAAATGACCAAAATGAAGGAGAACCGTTTTTATCAGCTTCATTTGTTTCACTTCACCTGATTCTTACGTTGGCATACTCTTTATTTCGTTTCTGGATTTTGGCGCCAGCGATTAAATGCCGCTTGTTTGGATGTGACAGCCAAGAGCAGCTTTTATTGAACCATGGTTTCTCAGATTATGGTCTCTTTGTATTACTTGGAATTAATGTTTCCATTCCCAGAATAATGGTATCAGAGATTTCTTGGGCACATAGAGTGGGATCATCAAATGAAAAACAGACCCTTCCCCAAGGAAAATCAGAGAAAAACACTCGAAGACCGTCCCATTCTGCTGACTTGTAATGCCAGGCACGACGTGCGGGTAACTAACCATTCATTGGGGCCAAATACGAACAAGAATTCTGCGGCCTCAGTATACGAATAACTATTTCATCCGCAAACGTATCATCAGCTGACCATAATAGGGAAGAATATCGACCGATGAGGGCGCTGGTGGTGGTTAAACTATATCCACCATTTGAAATAGTTACCTTGTTTACATTTGTGGAATAACGCGCCAAACTGGAATCCAGTCATCAGTTGCCCTCGCTAGACATGATTTTGGTGTTTTTTTTGCTATATTTTCATTCACGAAATTTTTCTCGTGAAGGTTAATATAACTGTGTTCATGATGTTTTGAATAGATGCACAATACTATTCATTGGAGGTGAACATAGATGCATTGTGTTTCAAAATCTAATGATATTTGTTCCAGGACATTTTTTAGTTTTAGTGTAGTGTTAGTGAACCAAAGAGGCTTTTAGTACATGGATGATGAAATGCGCCATAACTTCGCCTGAAAATAGACCAGGTAACAAGAAATCATCTCTCTTGAAATGCAAGGAACACACTGAAGCCGCTCTAGGTGGTGATTTATGCAGTTTCAGTTTAATTTTCCAAGCCTTGCACCTATCTATTTTCTCTTTCAATCCACTCTCCGTAATGTTTCCCGCCAAAGATGTATTTTTCTTTGAAAACGTGTGGAAAGACAACTTTGGATTTCGGTTCCTAGAGTTGCGGCATCTTGGCACCAAACACTTCATACGGCTCACTGAGCGATCTGCATCCATGATTGTTTGTTATTATTAATCAAAAAAACTACAACTTCAGATGAGATTTCCTAAATCAACACCAAGGAACTCAATAAATTCACACACATAAAAAGGAAGCTGTTTGTTTGTCAAATTATAGCAGTGCGTTATATTTCCGCCAGACGTCGCATAAAATTATGAACTTCCCAATAGTCCCGCTAACGGAATGCAGTGGACATGTTCACTAGATTCCTGTCGAACCTATCGCAATCGATTCAGTCACTAATAGGGGCGATAATAATCGGCCTTAGACAATATTTTCGGGCTGTTAATAAATGTTAAACTTTGAAACTTTGTCGCGATTTCTCGGTTAGTCATCGATCAATAAAAAGACAGACAGAAGGTTGGATGGCACAAAAAAAAACGCTTTCAGATTTTTTTTTCATAGGCATTGATTAGATTACATTAGATTAATTTTTCCATTCCTAGGTATACAGCATGTCTATGAGATAAGTCATTTTCAGTAGATGTGTTTCCTACGGTACATAGTACAAGTAAAAAACTACAGGAACATTGTTTTTGCTACTATAAAAAAGCGTTATAATTTATGAGGAAAAACAATAAAACACACAAGATTTTAGCACTTAATAAAATAAAAAAAACAGAAGATTTTGCTAAAATACGGTAAAAAATATACCTGAGCGAGTAATTATTTCCATAAAACTCATTAATGGAATAGAAACAGTTATCAAGCAGGAATTGCTTCAGTTCTTTTTTGAATTTTTTGTGATCGTGGATTCTTTTAATTTTTTCTGGGAGGTGATTGAAAGCATTGGCCCCTGCATAACGAGGAATTTTTTATATCCCAATTGATTAAATCGTTTCAGGTGGAGGTTGGGACCCGAGCGAGTTGAATACTCATATATTTCATGAGTTTTAGTAAAGGAAGATATGTTTTCATGAACATCAATTGATATTTTATACGAATATATGCCGGTCAAAGTGGGACTTTTATATTTGTGATTAACTACATCTCTATTAACGATTGTCGAACTGACAACGAGGAATCTGCACCTATTTTTCAAGTAAACGGATATATTGACATTATACCGTAGATGGTGTAACAAAACGCTTCAAATCGTCTTTACCTAGGCATTGACCGACTATATCTCTGTAAGCAATGATATATCTCGGCAAAACTGAGTTCTCGTTGCTCATTTCTCAGTAAAGGATGTTTTTTCCAACACGATTCGAGAATAAAATCCCCTAATGGAAGACAATCGGCGGAAGTGAATCTAATTACAACAACCAGACGAAGATTCTGGAACTGTCTCATCTTCCAACTACTCCACGACGTCCTCCAGAATAACTAGAACCGAAACTATCCGCTCGAAAACAATTTGACGCGAAAACTTCTGCGGGAATATTATGTCATTAAGATGATAAGATTGAGTTTGGGGTCGAGGATGCCATATCGAGTAAAACTCACGAGAGTGCCACAGACAGAAACTTGGGGAGATTGAAAGGGATTTGCCGGCTTAGGCGAGCTGCTATCTTCGAATCAATTAAAAGTGTGGTTTTCAAAGGAGCGCGTGGCCTGCGGAAGAGAACCGTGCACGCATACACGGCACGCTAGATAAGAGAGGACATATTTCAATCGATGGCAATTGGTGATTTCTTTTCGTCAATAACTATAAACATTTGAAAAAAATATGATTACTTGAATGTAATATCTGACTCATTGGAAAACAAATTTGATAATCAACCAGATTTGGAGAATATTAATAACGAAGGTCTTTATTTTAAACAAATTCACAAAAGGACCTAACGTGGAGTCGGCAAGGAATATTCTTTAACATTTGAATCAGTGTTTTTTTGAAAAATAATTATTTCCAGGACCCAATGAAATGAAAGCGGAACTCATCGAAGAAATATCGCTAGAAATATGTCTGTAAACTTGCTAAATCCATACAACAATCTAATAAATTGTCCTGAATTTGTTCGTTTCTGTTAACCAGCTGACGAAAGTCTAAACTTGTGCGAGCAATGAATCAACGAGGCCTTACTTTTTTTTCACCTAAAATATACACTTACCTTTTCAAACTGGAGCGTGGCAGTTTTCGTCATCTACAAACACAAAATTCATATTTCCCGCACACATTCAAGTTGGCAATGCAACTAAAATACAGCTATCGTTGTTTTCAATGCGTCTGTCCGAGTTTCTTCGAATTATAACGGTCTGGGTTGGATGGAAGAGCAAGTCCGGGTGGTATCATTTATGATATGATCAGGAATTGAATCCTGCCTTTTGATAGGGTTTCATTTTTATTTGCACATCTACATTTATTCTGATTATTCCTATCAATAAAATCTATTATTATTATTATCTTAGTAACTTCCTTCTCGTGTGTGCCACTTGACGTGCTTTTAGCATTTCATTAAAGATTCTGAACAAACTCAATTTTAATGTCTGGTCTTTCAAAATTCCATTCAGCAACCTCACAAAGATTCAATGATGTGACAAATATCAGTTCAAATGTTCCCTTGGGGGTTGTTGTGCTATTTTCTTTCCCAAACCTCGTGTTGGTAAGTGTACTCTCTTTCTTATATAAGTACTTTTGTATAACATTGTGTTTTCTTCAGATGTCTTTGAAAAAGAAAATCAAATATTTCCGAATATATCTGAAAGCACGCTATATAACATTCAGTCATTCAACAATTTCATTATTAGTTGTACAACCAAAACTTAGATACCGCCAGAAGTTCGATAACGAACTAACATGCCTTCAGATTGACTTTTTATTAAACAATATGCAGGGCGGGACGAAAAATATCAAATTCGTTCCAGAGTAAAGAATCCAGATTCTGAAAAATAAGAGATGATTTCATGAGTTGTTGAGAAATATATGTTTTGTCCAAATATGAAGTCTGAGCCTGAAACACGAAAATATATTTTTTCAATTATACCCGGATTATAAATCAGTATTCTGATTAGTTAGTATCAGAAGTAGCTATAAACAATTCACAGTAAAATCAGTATATAGGTAAATATCGTAGCAAGAGAGATGAATTTGGGAGTTACCAAATGAACAGATAAAGGAAGAAAAAGAATGTGAATTTCAAGAATGTGCTTCAATTTGATGATAATTCGAAAATGATTTGATTATAGCTACTTTTAATGAGTACTAATCAGAAACGGCAATAGTTGATTTTTCCTCGAGTTTTAGTCCAAGACTGTATATTCAGGCAAAACTTTTCCTTATGAAATTCTCTTCATTTTTTGAATTGAGGTACTTTCTTTCCAAACAAATTCAACATTTTTTTTCTTGCCGTGTAAACTGTGTGATCAGAAGCCAATCTGAATGCATTTGAGTTGGTTATCGAACATACACTAACTATTGACGGTATCTAAATTCCTGTTGTACAACTAGTAAAAAATTGTCCCACTTGTTCCACACTTCATATTGCTATCACCACCCAAGTTCACAATCTCTTGTGTTCCATGAAGTAGTAATATTTGCTTCTTTTTTTTCAGTTTCCTGTTGAATCATCTGCTTCTGAGAAGTCTATAATCATGAAGTCATTCACATATGATATACTAGAAACGTGATTTCATCTTTCTCATCCATATCCGTAACCCGATGACCATTTGCTATCAATCAGGAAACTGGTAAAAAACATCCATCCTTAGTTTTCATCCAAGATTCAAAAACTCATGATCATGAAACAAGATATGTCAATAACCTAAATTTATTGCGAATCAAGTGTAATAGGGTCGTTCAGTGAAATCAACATTATAAAATTTTTATGCATTTTCTTGTAGTGTCTGGACCCCTAATACGCTCACAAAAATTTTAGACCAATAGCTTCATCCTGTACTGAAATAATTCAAGTTGAAGTTGCGCTGGTGTAAAAGTATCGAGAACAGCGCGTGACGTCACTATACGCACACGGTAGAGGACGCGGCATCGCTTATGTTAGTCGTATTTATACTGTTAGCGAAGTGTGTTATTCTTTTTGAAATGTACGCGTTGAAAACTGGAATTATGAAAGCTGATTCTGGTAATCTACCAGAAGTGGATATATTCATGATAATGGACTATTTCAACAAAAATAACGACTTTATTAGCTGTGAAATGAAAGTAGTGAAATTACAGCGGTAAGTAAACACAACTCATGAAAAGACAATATAGTTGTGGTTTAACTGATGGTAATATTTCGGTTGCTATGAGCTCCTTTTTACGTTACCTCCGTGTTATTGTTCAAAACTGAACATATTTATATTGACTTTTGAAAAAAGGTTAATTATTTGAAACAATAATGATTTCGTTTGCTTAAAAATGTTACAAGTAAATTAGGACTTGTGTGCTGTTTTGATGAAGAGAAGGACAAATTTTGTGTGTTCAAACAACAGAAATTTGAGTTGGAAAATTGTGAAGATTCACGAAAAATGGACATGTTTCTTCGAGAATATACGAGACCGCTGAAAAGTGTTGAGGATTTTTTGTAGAGGAAACCGAATTACGTGAGTTCAACACAAAAAATTGAAAAAAAGGTGCTTATAGCGACTGAAGTATTAGCAAATTCCATATTTTCATTCATTGAGAAATAACTGTTGCACCTTTCTGGAACATTTTTTTTGCAGATCGGCTAGACAAAATTATGAAGACAATGACATCGGTTATGTACAAGTGAAACAACAACAGACGTTTCGTGAGTTGAGGGCAAAAATAACACCAGAGCATAAAATAAAAGGAAAAAACTATGATGTGTCATGTGTAATAAACACGGAGAAAAAATTTATACTGGAATCGAAATGCCATAATTGTCCTGCTTATCCGGTGCATTAATAGATGTATTCCTACACTCTGGTACCACACAACTTGTGCAAAAACTCCTTTTATCGCTCAATATAAATCAAACGACAGTTACTTCACGATACATACAGTCACACTCAACGAAAACTGACCTGAATTTACTAATAAACGAATACCTCTTATCTGGCGCCCATCGGCCGTACGTAGATAGATAGATAGATAGATCTTTATTAAATAGGAATCCTAATATACATATTCATTACAATATATGTATAAATAATACAAATAAAAAATAATAACAAAATAATACGTATAGTGACGTCACAATAAGCCACGCCCCGTTTATACGCGCACGGATTTTGAATATTAATTTAAGGCTGTAAACATGTGAATAAAAGAAAAAACTTTGGTAGTTAGATTATTTGAGTCCAGTACATCTCAATTATGAAATTTAAAAAAAATGCTGAATGAGCCCATTTTGGTAAATCATCGATATTTCATCACGGAAGAGGAATATATAATAAAATACCCCGTAGCTTGAGAAATATTAAGTAAAAAATGAATAAAAAAATTAGTTGAGGAAGCACTATATATTGAACCAATAATATAAATTCAAATCTTACTGATTCGATTGGCTCCTTCACCATTTTTTCCAGTATATGTATTAATTTGTCATGTTATCAATGTTACTTTAATTTTTCACTGTATTTATATCACATATTGGTATATTGTACATGATTGCGTATTCCTCTATGCACAAAAGTGTTTCTTGGGATTAATCAAGTGGATTGAATTGAAAGACAATCTCCTGAAACTTGTCGAAACTTGTCTTTTGAAGAGCATATGTTTTGCATATGCATCCCACAATTGCCAGAATACTTTCCATAAAGCAATTTCAATATTGAACCAAACATGAAAAATCCATTTCGGGGTTCCATATAAGTGAGTGGATATTTTCAGGAATTTTGCCTCGCCTTCTTCCCCTACTGAATCCAAGAAGTATTCCTTATGACAAAGCGAAGTAAAACTTTCCGCTCATTGAATCACCTGTGAAACAAAGGAGCTGCATCCACTGCACACCCGGATAAATCTTTCCATGAGTTAGTGAGGAGCATAGTAATTAGAATGAGTTACCCTCAGAAGGAAACTGTAGAGAATCCAGTCGAAAAAGAGTAAATAGTTCGAATGAGGAATTGGGTTTTCTCGTGTTCCATAGCAGATATTGTAATTGGTTCATCTAGATATGAGCGTTATGCTATTGGCATTGAAATGGGTTCAATACATTCTTGTTTACGGAAACTCATATTAACAATGTCTGATCTTTCCACACTTACATTCCACTAATGCAGACTTTATTGATGGATTTGCGGTTTTTCTTCGAGTTTGATCTTCTGACAATAAATCGATAGTATAGAATGCAACGAAATGATTGATTATTGCAATGCTGTGATATAAACTTGAAAGAATGTTTCATTGAAAATTTCAGTTCAGGATGAATGCTAGGTTCAAAATATATGGTTGATGCCATTTTCTACTTCTACACCAAATATTCGATCATAAATGACTCCACTACCATAAACTGAATCAAAGTATATTGCAATGAAGGAATTTGCAAACAAGAAAGTCAAAACTTCCTGAGAACTCCATCACGTCATAATTCGATCAAAAACCACTGTGTTCGAATGCTCGATATGATAACTTTTTTGAGTTCATTTCTGTTGTTCAGAAAGACGGGACGCGTATTCAGCACCGTTCAATGAAAATCTAATATATTTGCTGATATCAATGCATGACATATTTGACAATAAATGAATAAATAAATAAATCAAAAATATATTTCCCTCATTCCTATATCATTAGCAGACGTTTTTTATAAATGGCATTTGATACTGTCTGTATTAATGTAATTTTATAGGAGATTTTATATTTTGGTGATTTCTATGTTTAAACGTTCAACTACCTTCTTGTATAATTGTATATATTTGTACACGGAATGAACGTTTTCACATACTAACGCTCAATTAGTACTTTACATACTCTACTTATGTTTTATTTGATGAATACTATCTTTGTGTGATTTTAACGTATTATATTAAATAGCTCAGTCATATATGCCAATCCTTTTTCCATAATTCAATTCAATACTTTCAAGTGAACTTTTTTTTCATGTATCCATTTTCTTTCTGGATTTTTCCGCCACATACAAGCAACACCTGATGCTTCTGTGGCTTTTACCATGTTTATTCAACTTGTGTTTTAATTTTGTGTTATTTTTCGTGATCTGAACCTTAATAAACCTATTATCATTAATTTTATATATTTGGCCTGTTGTATTCCTTAGTTGTATTCCTGGGATCACAGTCATCTTCTAACTTTCTGATAGATCTCGAATACTGATAAATCTAGGAAATTTCATAAAATTTTTGTTGTACTTGGTGAATGGAAATATATTCTCTATCACTGTACTGTAAAAATATACAGGAATCATGAATTTCAAGGCATACAATATGTTCAGGAATGAACTGGAAAAATCTCTTCTGTATACACTATATATACAGTGTTCCACAATTTCCAGGCAGTGTTCAAAACTTGATATCCAATTATTGGTAGATAGATAGATAGATAGATAGATAGATAGACTTTATTTTAGGGTTTCCTAATATACAATATGGTTTCATATATGTAAATAATTTCACAGTACGTAAAAAAATTATCTGGCATATTCTAATAATAGCTTTTTGAACACTTTTACGGAACTTACATTTTTTATTTCATCAGGTAACTTATTGAAACTATCTAGACCCCTAAAGAACAGCAAATTCATTCCACTTTTGTAATTTGTTCGGGATATATGAAATGTATTACATGTTCTTGTATTATATGAATGAAGTTCACTGTTTCGGACCAAATATCTGCTAAGATATGCTGGTTGTAACCCACTCGTTATTTTGTAAATAAAAATCATGCTCAAGTAATATAGTCTTTCATATACCGGCTGCCACTGTAAGGTGTTCAACATAGATTCAATGGGGGTATATTGATTGCATCTCAGAATGATTCTCATACCTCGATTTCTGCAATTGTCCCATTTGATTCCGGTTGAAAAGATACATCAGTGTAGCACAGTAGTCAAAGTGTGGCCGTATTATGCAGTTGTAACATGTTAATCTGGCATATGTTGATAAAGATTTTGAGATTCTAGAGAAAAAATACATTTTTTTACAAATCTTTCTAATAGTATATTCGGCATGCTTATTCAAAGTTAACTGATGGTCTATAATGAATCCAAGATACTTAATTTCATTTACAATTGTGAGTTGGCTATTGAATATGGTGATATCAAATGGGTTATTATCAATCTTCCTTTGATTCGAATTTGATGAAACAATCATTGCCTTGGTTTTGCTAATATTCAGTTTGAGTTTATTTATTTGTAGGTATTTTTCGATGTTCTTTAAAGATATATTGATATTTCTCACAGCTATTTCTAAATCACAGTTTTTTGTATATACAAGGGTATCATCAGCAAATAGATTAATATGATGTGATCCAGGTACATTATTGATATCATTTAAATAAATAATGAATAGCAATGGACCCAAAACACTGCCTTGTGGTACACCTATATCGTTAATAATTGGATCAGACGTTATATCACAGATTTTTGTCCTTTGTCTAAGATAGCTTTATAACCACTTCAAAGCTTTTCCATTCACACCATAATACTTCAGTTTATTTATTAAAGTTTTTCTATTGATTGTTTCAAAGGCACGTTTGAAATCTAAAAATACAGCAGCAACATATTCTTTCTTATCAATACTTCCCTTCCACTCTGTAACCGTCATCTGTAATGCCGTTTCACATGAATGATTCTTGCAGAAACCAGACTGATTATCGCTAAATAATTTATTTTCATTAAAGTATTCAACAAGTTGTTTATATACTGCCAGTTCCAGTACTTTTTCGAGCGTTGGGGGACTGTTAATTGGTCGGAAATTGCAAGCATCAATTGTATTAGTTATTTTTGGAATTGGAGTGACTGTGCTAGTTTTGTACTGATCAGGAAACAGTCCTGTGGACAAGGAAATATTTACAAGATTCAATATTACATACCCAAACACATCGAAAGTTTCTTTCAAGAATTCACTAGTAATAATTTCGCTCTTATTCACCTTATCAAGAGAAAAGATTATTTTACGTAAAGTTGTCATGTTTATCTCTTTGAATTGGCACAAACTTACTGTTTATGGGTTCATGGGTATTCGGTGTCCATATCTCATCACAATATATACTATTTTCTATTTTGATTATGCTATTTACAGAATATTCACTAAAATTATGGGCAATTTGTATTGGATTATCACAGACTTTTTTTCCCATTTCTATTTTCAAATATAATTCTCTTTATATTAAGAGTATCAATTGGTTTCACAAGTTGTTTAAGATATTTCCACATAGTTTTTGGGTCATTTCTATTTTTGTCAATTTTGTTTTCAAAATATAGCTTTTTTTTCTTTCAAAGTATTTACATAGGTATTTCGTGAGTATTTATATTGTTGCCACTTTTGTTCTCTTTCTTGAGCTGCACATTTTTTGAAATTTTTATATGCTTTATCTTTTTCTCTTGATAAAGTTTTCAGTTCATTATCATAAAATGGTACTTGATTAGACTTAACTAGTATTTGTTTTTCAGGTGCTATTTTATTCATAATCATGGTACAGTTTGTTTCTATTTCTTTCAATATTTCATTAACATTGATTGTATCCAGGTTCCAGTTTACTGAAAGGAGTTCTAAATTGCTTTCCCTATATGTATACTCATTTATATTTCTTACACTAATGACTTTATTTGAAATTTCTTTTCTACAATCAAAAATGTCTATTGATATTATAGAGTGATAAGGAATCTTTGGTACATCATGTACAGTAGTTTTTATATTTGATTCATTAGAGATCACATAATCGATTAGAGTTTTGCTATTATTTGTCACTCGTGTGTAATTGGTAACAAGTTGATCAATTCCAAGTGAGTTGAATATATTAATGATTTTTTTACTATAAAGACTCTTTTCTTTTTTCAAGTCAATATTGAACTCTCCTATTAAAGTACATTTTCTGTTGTAGAAATAACCTTCAAGTAAGTTTTCCAGACTGTCCAGAAACTCAGAATGGCTTTCATTAGGCGAATGGTAAATTGTTCTAAAAAAAATTGTTCGTTTTCGTTAACTAGCTGAAAAACGTCAACCCTCAAAAGTCGAAACTTGTGCGAGCAATGGATCAACGAGGCCTTACCTTTTAACGTGCGATTACCCAGCACGGTGGCCCGGCGAGGATTCGAACCCCGGCCTTCCGCTTGATAGGCAGATATGCTAACCACTACACTACCGAGACCACAAATCCTCCGATCAACCATTTTTTGCTATTTATTTTAATTTCAACAAACTGAATCCAGTAGTTCGGTTCATTTGCTATAGATTTACTTATCTTGTACTCTATATTATTCCTTATATATATGACAACCCCTCCAGTGTGTCTGCTGCTACTATCACATCGAATGACATCATAGTTATTTATATGTAATTCAGCATTGCTGACATCTGGAGTTGTTCTCGTTTCACTTAGAACTATCAGTGCTGGGTTATAACTTGCAATATTCAGAATAACATCATACCTATGAGCTACTAAGCTTCCAACATTTACATGGACAATATCTTGGTTAAATTGTATATTAGGAATCACAGGTTTTTTTCTTCTCTTATGATGCCACGTTCTAAAATTGTAGGAATGGAGTTAATATATTTAATAGTTTTTGAGTCATCTCCTGTCTCAATGATTTTGGAGTACCAAAATTATGATTACTGCTTATGTGTTCATCGTGCTGTGTGTTCCATTTTATTCAATCCTCTATAATTATCAAGTGGTGATGTTTTGCTATTGATGTACGGAACTGATGACGTATTGCGCAGTGCAATACAAGCAGCCATTCGAAACCTACACGAAGTTCAATGCGCAACCAGATGTGGGACGAATTTCCGTGCCAAATTAGATTGGAAAAGCTGTACTCATATAAATACATTTATTTTATCTATATTATATCTTCTGATGTAGGCATAAGCATGACCCAATATTATGTTTCACGATTCTTGTTTTTACATTTTGTTGATGGGATATTTCATCTTCTGACAATGAAGTATATTTTGAATTGAAGAAGAAAAAAGTTATTTGAACACCAGTTGGTAACTTTCTGTTCAATTTGTGAGCATTCCTTCTCCCAGTCTCTCAAAATAGAATCAACGAATAACAGTCAGTACTATTTATATGAATTACTGGTCAAACAGATTAATTTATTCTGATACTCGAAATAATGGTTTGCTATACTCACACATGAAGGAACTACATCAAGCAGATCAACTTGCTTACTTTCTGAAGCATTAAAAAATCTACGCTCTTCCGCTTCCTAATTTTGGCAGTTTCATTGCGGTTGACCCACCCTTTGGTCATGAGACAGGAGTCCTAATGGATCTTTACCAGGGATAGTTTTCAACAGAACGACTTGATGTTTCCTCATTCTCACGATGTTTTCTATCCATTACATGGCTTTTTCCCACAGTTTGAGTCAGTTCAGACCTGCCTTTCGAAAGCAACTCTGCCAGCTCAAGGATGAACATCTGCTCTCGTGTAAGCGGCGATACTTCACCGAGACGACGGTCTCTTTTTTAAAGAAACCCCACTTCCACAGTAAGCCAGAAGATGCCTTATTTTCTTTCTAGTTTTCCGCGATGTTCGTGTGTGAAGGAGCTGGTGTCAACATGGAATTTTCCCGTGGAGTATTTCCACTTTCTCGAACCGGAAGGTGGAGACTTGAAACTTCAGTAATTCTCATGAACACCACAGCGACGTACCAGGGTATCGGAGAGGAGGATAAAAGTATTTGAATTTTTTTTATCTCTGCATTTCAGTTAGAATTTGTTGGAACGATAAACCGGTTTTTTGCACAAATTCGCAGTTGAACCTACAGAATATTCATTTCTTAGGCGACTTGCATTAATATTAATGGAGTTTTTGAATAGCGTACTAAACGGAGAGTTCATAGCCAAACATACATTTCCGAGCTCACTTTATTTATTTATAAATCGATACTCGGTCACTCAGAATCGGTTTGAAATATATGTGTCATATTGTTCTGAAAAAATTGTTGTTCATTTCCATTAACCAGCTGTCGAACGTCATCCCTCAGAAGTCGAAACTTGTGCGAGCAATGGATCAACGAGGCCTTACCTTTCAACTTGCGATTAACTAGCATTTCCACAAACATTTAATTGTTCACATATCTCGTCGAGTCATGTGTTTCAAAATACAGAGAATGTCATTGAAGACTAGTAGAATATGAACTCCACCGCAATATAAAAAAATGAAGTTTAGTTTAGGAACCTTCATATATAATAATTTGGGTGTTGGATGTTGTTAATGAATCACATATTCATCATTCTCAGAAGAACCTTTGCAATGACCTATTCTGATATTCTATTCAATATAATGACATGGGATTTCATCAGATTTTGCAATTCAACATTTGATATTTTGAAAAATTAGCGTTCTTTAGCCTTGGAAAAGATTCATTATTCTCCATGTCTCTCAGAATAAATTATTGACTATTGTATTTTTAGTAATACACAAAGCACAATCATTCTTGGGGAAGTCATCTTTTAATATAAATTGATTTTTGTCTATTCCTTCACACTTTGTTCTACACGAGGTGCTGTCTTCAAAAATATACCGATTACCTCAACTTGTTTTATAATTGAAGCCAAATGTGATGTATATGTTACAGCACTGCTATCAACCACAAGAAAAATCAGTCGATAAAACTAGAAAAGAACAGTGGGTTCCTATATCTATTGTTCGACGATTCGCATTAGAAAAGTATTTGTACCAGAAAATGTACTGGAAACAGATGTCAACCAGCTCGGTAGGATACAGACAACCTCAGCTAGAAACCCGATGGATAAGATTCCACTTCATAGAAATTCACATCCCATTATTATTGTACTAGGCACGAAGATTCATTCTGAGTTCCAGCCCTACCTCAACAAAATTCAAAACTTTCCTCACTATAGTGCATATGTATTTCACGATATTATGTTCTTAAATTTTTGTAGGGAATCCAACTCTGATCACATGGTTCACAATAACTGTAAAGATTTAATCATTAATGAATGTTATTATAGTCCAATTAGAAAAATAGAAATTATTATTGTAATATATTGAAGTGTAGAAGAGCAGATTTTCAATCTACCCAGATAGGTTTCTGCGAAAATTCAAAAGTAACTTGACGTTTCAGAAACTAAATCCGTCTCTGTTTTCAAAACATTCAGTATTCTTTTCTAGTTTAATTATCATGTTCGATTTTTTTGAATGTCAGAAATTTGAGTTTTGAATCCGTCTGCCATAAAATAATGATTGAAACAGTAAATACAAATGAATACATGAACGATTCTTTCGGCTGACCTTATTTACTTTTTCTATATACTTTCAAGCTTTTACTGTTCACCATACTTCTCAATGTCATGTTCAATTGATCACATTCATTGCTTCTATATATCAGCATAACACTTTTTCACTATATCCTATGTGAATACTATCTGCAGTAAGCTTCATTGTGTCCTAACTCACCATTCATTCCCGATGTATCGAAATGGTTGATAAATAAATAACGATTATTATTTCTGTTTCATTACAGTAACGAACCAACGAACCAGGTTCCTTATTCATGGATATGTGCAAAATGATTTGAAATGTGATTTCGATGTCTTGGAGTTTTTCGTAAGCGCATATCTTTTGTATTGGTTTCAGATGCGAAATAATTTTTGTCGCAATTTCGTATACATATCACTAATAGAACATACTTGGTAGCGGAGAAGTCGATTGACCCAAATATCACAATCAGAATTAATTTCATTATGGGGTCTTTCTATGACCACCTAAGTATCCAAAGACCATGTTAGTCTGTACTTTCAAAAGAAATATTTTCATATCCGAGCCTTTTGCTCCAAATTCCAAATGAAGGAGGAGAGCAAGGTGGATACTTTTCGTTGGCCTCTCTGTATGGAATTTTCTAAGAGAAATAACCAGTCGAAGATTCAATAGAGCTCATTGTGTTCCACAGTTTTTAGTGAAATGCTGTTTTGAATGACAAGGGTTAATTCTTCGTAAAAATGCTGGGATGGGTGAATGAAAATCAAAACACACAATATATGATTATATTTAATTTATAATTTATATCAATGATTAATGATATCAGCAAATTCATGCACCCATTCAGCACCGAACTATTTGCCGACGATACGACATTCATTTATTCAAGTAAGGATATTTCAGATCTTGCAAGAATATCCAAAGAGGTAGATGATAGGACAGAAAATTGGTTTTTAGCAAATGGTCTCGAAATAAATAGCGACAAGACACAAAATCTCCATTTTTCTAGCAGCAAAGCTACATTCAATATTGATAGTGTCAAATTCCTGGGTATAAAATTGGACAGCACTCTCACCTGAACATGTCATATTGAAGTGCTCGAATAGTTATTTATGTAATAAGGATCATAAAGACGATCATTATGGTACAAGTCGTGAATGTTATCGGGCGAGGCGTAGCCGAGTCCGATAACACGGCGTGTGCCATAATGATTGTTTATGATTCGTATCACATACAAAATTTTATCTGATGGCATTTATATCAATACATTTGAATACACTTTTTTGATCAAACCATTACATGTTTTCCTCATAGAATT
Organism: Zygogramma bicolorata; assembly: GCA_032362365.1. Lineage (NCBI taxonomy): Eukaryota > Metazoa > Arthropoda > Insecta > Coleoptera > Chrysomelidae > Zygogramma > Zygogramma bicolorata. The sequence goes on from JAVJAQ010001667.1 coordinate 1,318,508, forward strand.
TCATTATGGTGCCATAATGAAATTCATTATGGTACTTAGTCCCATAATGAATTCATTATGGTACTTAGTCCCATAATGAGCTTCCTTATGTCATCAAAATTGAGTGACATAACGTTGTCATTATGACATGCCATCAGACAAAGTAAATTATGTACTGTACTTTTTATCCTTGGTCAAATAAAAAATGTGGTCAGCTTTAGCACACTAAAATAACATGTTTTTCTCTCTTTCATTCTCTCGTAAGTTATGGTGTCCTTCTCTGGGGTAATTCTACTGATGCAGTGAAGATTTTCAGATTACAAAAAAAAAGCGATAAGAATCATTGCCGATGCTGGCTTCAGAGATCATTGCGAACCCATATTCATTGAAATGAGAATAATGCCCTTACCAAGCCTTCACTTGTTCAATGTGCTTATCGAAACAATGAGAATGTCAAACTCTCTCTTGAAACAATCCGACATACACTTTTATAACACCAGGCGTGCCGATAAAATCAGGACGAATTATGTTCGTCTACAAAAATCACAAAAAAATAATCTAGATCATGCGTTTCATAACAACCTAACCGCAGAATATAAAAATCTTAGTTTGTCCACGTTCAAGAGCACTCTGAAGAACTATCTTCTGAGACACTTTCTACTCTGTAGATGAATATCTAATTCACTCCTGAGGATCTCTTCAGGTTGGCTAATTGCAACTCATCTCACTCCGATTTTACTGTCATGTAACATGGTTTAAATGTGTAATTTCAATGTATTATATGTGTCGTTTATATTTTATGATTTTATCTTACTGACTATAGTCGGTTAACTGTATTTTGACTTACTACAAACTTTTTTTTCTACAAACGTCAGTAAAAGTATAATTTTTGACGCATGCTGTCAGTGTCTAAAATGCCATTTTATGACACTGGTGTTGAAAGTAAATCATTTTTAGCACTAGTGCTAAAAGTGATTTATTTGTAGAAAAAATATAAAAACATAATTCAAAATGAAGTGTTTATTCAATTAAACGTACAATTAGTGAAACTACAGTTATAAATTACAAATCGCACAGTTCTTCTCGACGACAGGCTCCAAAAACACCAAAAATCGTAGCAACTTTCTGCGTTATAGAGCGGGCGCTGCGAAACATTCCGTTTGAAAAAACCGATGACCTCATTCTGATTGATGATTTGAGTTGAGGAAGACTTGATGAATAATAATTTGGAGGTTGCCGGACGGAATTATGGTCCAGTTTTTTTTTCGGTCCTCTAATAGGAGTTTTCGATTCCATCGCTGTAGTTGTGAAAAAAAATGTTGTATAGAATGCAAAAACCGTTGACCGCTATTTCTCGACTGGAATGTTTTTGCAAGATCCTTTCAAACCTGGAACTGAAAGTTGCCAGAAAAGCCCGTTGTCAGTTTTATTATAAATCTCCTTCCCAGCGTCACATACCTTCTCTCGAGTTTTGGAGCGGGCCGCGCTTTTCTCAACAGTTTTTGTGATTTCAGTTATAGCTGAACTCCATCCATTATTATAACAGATACATTTTCCAATATTCAAAACAGTAGTGCTTCGAATTTTGTGATAACTTTCTTTGAAGTGAATAAATATCGCTACAATTATTAGAAAAAAAAAGGCGAACGAAAAATCATTCTGAACTAGTGAATGAAACGAAAGAAACTATTCAAATGCAGCAAGTCGACGCAAAGACGAAATTTCAGACAAATTTGAGAAGTTGTTTGATCCGAATGCTGATGAAGAACACTTCTCGTGGTATAAAAGTTGCATGGCCAGCTATATCAGCGAAGAAAAAATTCGTCGTCGTCACTACATAGGGCGCTGGAAGAGAGAGCTTCATCAACAACACAGGGCGTAGCTGGATCATCAACTGACCTGCACATCAAAAAGAAGCAAAAGCGATTCGTCGAGTGACTCATGATGTTCCATTTGTGGAATACGACGAAAACCAAAATTAAAAAAGTCATCTTTTTACTGAAATTTCAGCAGCTTTGCTGTTTTTTAATGCGTCGATAATACTATGAAATTTTCACAAAAATTTGTTATACGAAACACCAGAAGATTTCTTTGCAGAAACTTCCAATATCATACGTCGTGTTAAAGAAATTACGTTTCATTACCAATATCTTCCAGAAACGAAAGAGGTCGACCAACAACAAATATCACAAAAACAGTTACTGGCTGCTTTTGACAAATCAATGGCGGATATAAAAGACGGTGTTTCGACGACCGCTTTCGAATTGACATACTTGGCTCAACGCATGACTGTACTCGCTGAAGTAGAGGATGTAGTTCTAATCGTGATCTCAAAGTGATGCTGATCGATAAATTTGGTGACAAGGTTTCATTATCATATCTTACTCAGAGGAAGCTATCTTCTTCGGTTTTCATGGCAGGAAGTTCATCAAGGAAATAGCTGAACGTTTACGTCGGCTAGACTGTAGCAAAATCGTCATGTGTGCTAAGGAATTACGGAAGGAACTATCCACTACTGAACGTATACCAGAGGACAAGTTGTGTGATGAAATTCTTATAGAAGATGCCGCGAAGAAATGCACATTCACGCCGAAATGGAAGACTTTTATACAAGCCTCATTTAGCAGTCAAAATCTAAAATTGTCAGGCAATACCCTCCATGAAGCATTAGCGGTGTTGAGTCATATATATATATATATATATATATATATATATATATATGATGCGTTGTTTTTTCGGGTTTCATTCCGTGTTCTGTGGTTTTGATCCTCTGAAGGATAATTCTCACAACGTTTCGGCAAAGTCTCATTTGCCATCTTCTAGGTGATGTCTTGAGTTTCGATCTCCGAACTCGACTGACGTTGTGAGAATTATCCTTCAGAGGATCAAAACCACAGAACACGGAATGAAACCCGAAAAAACAACGCATCATACTTCGTCCGTGAGAATCTTCATGCTAATATATATATATATATATATATATATATATATATATATATATATATATATATATATATATATATATATATATATATATATATATCAGTGTAATGAACAGAAAGACACCGCAACATACAGCTCTAGCCGAATTCATTCACCACCTACCTAATCAAATCGAAACATATCCTACACTGTTGAAAAATCTTAGACACTGTGACAATGACTTTCAAGGGGACATTAAGTGGCGAAGATTCTATGACCGTTACAATCATGATAGTTAATCAACAAAAGAATGATGAAAAGAATACCTCACGGGCATGGCCTAGCTCTCCATGTTGACTAGTCATTCGATATCTGAAGCAAAGCAGCAGGGAAAGACCGCGTCGAAAGCTCATAAAACTGCAGCAAAGTATTATATCATAGCTCGCAGGCAATATATCAATGAACACAAGATATATTGAGGAATTGCTGTCCTTCGGAGGAGACGTAAAGCCGGCGGTCCTGAGTCCATGTTGTTGGACTCGTAGACCTCTGGTTGGAATACCAGAGTGTTAGGCAAAATTTCCGGTTGGGGGAAATGTGGTCACCGGAGTCGATGATTGGCCTTGGTAGAGGAAACAGGCCGACGTTGAATAAATCATTTAAAAAAAGAACACCTCAGACACTGCTGAACCGAAACTAACTGAAACTGACTACAAATATTTATATCAAGTCCTCCAACCAAAATCCCAGCTGGCCATTACCAATGGATATGAAGACTCCAAAAAATCTTCAAGCTCCAAGGTAATAGGTCTTCTGAATTGTTAGATTTGAAGTCCAATCACCAAGAAGCAGATTGAAGGATTTTCAGCCATATTTTTGTTGCTGTTCGTGGAGGAATTGAACAAGTTTTTATAAATTGTGCAGATTCCGATGTTTTCGTACTCAACATCCACTTTTGGCGTAAGCTATCGAATAGTAGTTTTTGAGGGATTTGTTTTGAAGGATCGGCCAATAAAACCCTTTTGAGCTGGGATTCAATTCAAATGTATCTGAAATTATTGGAATTTTGATGTTTTTTATTTACATTGCTTAAGGGCTGCAATACATGGGCCTCCGAACTTACTCCAATTCGGTTATGAAAGACGAGATGGAAAGTTGTACCCGGTGCAAATGGCAAAACTACCTATGACAAATTCTCTGATCAGGCTTTGCAAATATAATGCTGAATACCTGACAATGTTCTGCACTTGTAAAAAAAGCGAAATCAATTTTATTTTCCTTTGCAAATGCATCGGCAATAATTGTCAAAACTTACCTGAATGAATTTTTCACTACTTATTGATAGGTAAACCACTTTTTTCATTAAATTTGTATTGAATTAGATCATGCCGTTTTTTTCCATACCTTACCTAAACCAGGTGTTAATAGTCAATAACAATTTTTTTTTCGCAGCTACAACGATGGAAGCGAAAACTATTATAGGACCGAAAAAAAATGGACCATAATTCCGTCCGGCAACCTCCACAAAATCATTGATTAAGTCTTTCTCAACTCAAATCATCAATCAGAATGAGGTCATCGGTTTTTGCATACGGAATGTTTCGCAGCGCTTGCACTATTAGATATATTTCATCCGGGGCTTCTGCGAGAAATTTGTCGATTTGTTCCCTTGTCAATACTCTTGACTTTTTCGGTCGATATCCTTCACCCTTTCGCTTCAAAAAAGCCACAAGCTTGTGATATCTGCTTATATCATGATTATTTATGTTCATCATCGACTTCAACATAGAGTAATTCGACCACAGCGTTGACGATTTCCATATTTTGGACTTTTCTTCAGAGTATGCAAAAAGCACTTTTTCACTGGCCTTCTTGCCACTGACATTTTTCTGATCACTCCATTTCAAGAAACGATCGTATGAAAACCAGTACTGTCGCTTCTACTTACTAGGCAATGATTCAAAAGCAGCTTTATTGGCAGCTTCTTCAATTTCCGGCGGTAGAAATTCATTTTTTAGATCACTTTCCATCAAGGAACGAAGAAACGAGAAAAAATAATTTGTGATTTATTGACGTTAGTCAACATGGACAAATCAAGAAATTCTGTATTTGATTACCTTGGCAACTTGTTTCATGAATAGATTAGATGAAATTGGATTCAAAACTGATAATCTCGAGGCTATTATTTTATCAATTGATTATTGTAAAATAGGTATGCGTTAGTTTGGACTTTTAATGGTGTTTGTAGAAGAAATAGTGCATGATATACCTGCTGAAAGTGATTCCATTTCGTTTGAAGGGATGGAACACTTTCAAAAACAGAACGCACACAACTCATTATTCATCACAGTAAACCACCCCATTTTTATGGCTTACCAAAAATACACAAACCAAATCATCCTCTTAGAACCATCGTAAGTTCAATTGAATCTCCATGCCAAAAACTAGCAAGATGCATACTCCAAATATTGAAACCTCTATCAGGTAATGGTGATAGTTTCATAAAAAATACTTCACATCTAATTGAAAAGTTAGATCAAATTGACAGACAAACTGAAGGTTTCGATGTAGGAAGTCTGTTCACCAACGTTCCTTTGAACAAAACTTTAGAAATTGTCAAATCAAAATTAGAGAATGATGGAACACTGATCGATAGAACAAAATTGAATGTAGATGCGATTATGGATATCTTAAAACTTTGTACAGAAAAAACATTTTCAATTCAAAAATGATTTTCATCAACAAGAGTTTGGTATGGCTATGGATTCACCACTTTCTCAATTCTCAGTAATATTTATATGGAGTATTTTGAGGATTTGTTAATAGAAAGTTATTCAAACGGTCCAAAGGTGTAGTGGAGATATGTTGATGATGTTTTTGCTATATGGAGTCATGGTTAAAATGAACTTGACACATATTTGGAACATATTAACAAACGAGAACCAACAATAAAATTCACATTAGAAACAGAAAACAACAATGAACTTCCATTTCTAGATGTAATGATAAAAAAATCGACACGCCATGTAGAAACAAGTGTATATCAAAAGAAAACACATACCAACAGATATCTTCACTGCACCTCAAACCACCACACAAGTGTCAAAAAAGGTATAGTAAAATGTCTTCATGATAGAACAAAAATTGTATGTAACTCACAAGAAAAAATCAATGATGAGATAAACTTCATAAAATCAGTAATGAAAGGAAATGGATATGATAAATATCAAAAATTCATAGAAAAAACTTTGACAGAAATTGAAAATCCGAACACAGTCCACAATGAAGACATACAACCTACACAAAAAACACAACCTGTATCAAACATTATACCTTATGTCCCTCGTTTGTCTGAAAAGATAAAACGAATCGGCAACAGATATAATATAAGAACAACATTCAAAACATCAAATACTATAAGATCAATACTCACACATACCAAACCGAATAACCCAACAGAAAACACAAAAAATTGTATTCATCAAATTCTTTGTTCGTGCGGTCAAAAATATATCGGTGAAACGTCTCGACCATTGGAAGTGCGAAAGAGTGAACACAAGATGTACGTTAGGAACAGACAGATAGGCGGTTCTAAATTATCAGAACACATTCTTACTGCCGATGGAGACACAGTAGAATGGAACGACACTGAAATTATAACGAAAGGAAGCAATGGCAAGAAAAGAAAATTGAAGGAATCTGCTTTCATCATGCTTGCTGGTGAAGAATGCATATCTATGATTTCGCTTGATATGAATTGCGGATGGCTGCCCCTCTTGAAGGACAAAACATTATGTCGAATTTGAAATAATTTGAAATATGTCAATAATGAAAATTGTCTTTACGAGGTATTTGCATTTGAAAATGAATTTGCCTGGGAGTTTCGAAAACGGAAGCAGATTTAGTTTCCGAAACGTTAATAGATAAGTATTTTCATATAATATATCAGTTCTTATTATTTTTTCGATAGGCAAAATTTGAGTTGTACGGGAAGTTGCTGACTAATTGGACTTGTTCTATCCACAAAGAACTGTTTTTCAATAGGCGCAGCAACTTTTCGGGGTAGATTGAAAAACTGCCCTTCTACACTTGTATAGATTCCAATAATAATCATTAGTTTTTCAGATTGTGGTAGGTTACAAACCCAAAAAACTACGGAACAAATAAAATATCACTTTTAGCCATTATATCATAAATAACTATTATGGAATGTAGTGAAATAAATTCTTTTCTATTCTAATTTGTTGAAACAATAACTTATTATTATTCGGTGTTATCAAATATAGTTGTATCCTGCTACTGTTTTGTGTTCATACGATGGCCTCTCTTTGAGAGATCCTGACACACGATTGGGGCGGCCGCGCAGGCCAATTTATGGAAATTGCGGCGGTAACGGCGAAAATTATTGGCAACACAATAAACCTAGTTCCATACTTCTACCAACACGCTCCATTATTCGCATAATAAATCTACGGGTACACCCATCCCTTCCCAGATGAAGGTAATACAATTTCGTGCGAAATTATCACCGGGGTCATCCGAAATAACCTGAGGCTTTATTTCGGTGGAAATTTACCAGAGAATTGTCATAAGGGCGTTAATATCGGTACACACTAACACTTGGCAGACCGTTTATAGTATACGTGCTAATTACAATTGGAGATAAGCAAACACCGCGAGATAAATCACAATTACAAGGCTCGTTTCATTGTTTATTCGGACCATTATCATAGATCGGGTTAGATTTGCGTCGGGGCAATAATATACGTGTGGTAGACGCCCTTTACACACACGGCCATCTGCGGGGAAACCGCAGATTTCTCTGTTGAGTATCCTCTTGAGAGGTAAGTAATCCCAAAAGTGTACTTTACTGAGGAAATTCAGTCAAACCAGTGAAATATTTCAGAATTATGAAAAATAATCGAGGTGGACAGAATTTAATTAGTAATTGTATGGAAAAGAGCTAGTAGAAAAGTATACTTCTCTAATTGATTTTACCCCCTCCTAACCCGTAACGGAAATATTTTTCGGTGAAAAGCAACGATATCTTCTTTAAGAAGTCTCCGACCGTTTTGGCAGTGATCCCTGTAAACTCAACCCGCTAATTGCTTTTTTTCTCGTCGAAAAATTTGATAAGCTTGAGGAGAGTTACCCCAGACCGATATACCATAACTGATATGTGAATGAAATAATCTGAAGTGAGTAGATTTTAGGGTGTCGAACCCTACGTAGCATCTTAATTGACAAAGTAAGAATAATGTACTTGAGAGTTTGTTCCGCAGTTGGTCGATATGAATGTTCCAATTGAGTTTATCATCAATTGTGAGTCCCAGTAGCTTAACACTTTTGTTTCCAATCGAGAATTGTTAGTTGAAAACACTATATTTCGAGTTTTAGTTTTATTAAGTTGGAGTTTGTTAGTCTGAAACCAAAGCTCCGCTCTCTCCTGCACATTCAAAGACAACGATTTCATATCAAAATTTTCGTGTGAACAAATCAATGTAGTATCGTCCGCAAACAAACACAATCATCTGGCAACAGAAATCTGTGAAGATCATTAATATATATAATGAAAAGTAAAGGCCCCTAAACAGATCCTTGGGGCACTCCATAACTGATTTTCCTCAATTCCGATCCTTTATTGACAAGTTCTATCACTTGGAAACGATTTTTTCCAAATAGGATTCTATCAGAAATACTAGATATAGATCGGCTTTCTTTCGCTAATTCTATTCACGCTGATAATTCTCTGAATTTTTGTTTCTTGTGCTGGAATGGGGACTCCACAAAAATATGCACTAAACACGAGGTTTTCTCTAGCAAATCATAGATTTGAGGTAGAAACGAAGTGGGTTCTATAACTGAACCTTGGGGAACACCTGAATTTATTGAGAGAATATCAGACGATACTCCATTAACAACCACATACAGAGATCTATCAGACAAGAAACTCTTCGTCAAAGCTCACAACTGAGGAGGCAATCCATAAGATGGCAGCTTAGAAAGGAGACCCCGATGCCAAACTCGATCATACGCTTTTGAAATATCGAGTGCAACAGCTAACGTTTCGAATTTTTCGATGGAATGCTGTCAAATATGTAAAACATACGCCAATAAGTCACTGATTGGTTTTCGATGTCGAAATGCGTATTGTCGATTAATTGCTGATTTTTCCAGGTATTTGATGAGCTTCATATTGATTGCTTTTTCTATGAAATGAGAAGTGATAGAGAAGCAACGAAATTGGTCTATAATTACAAGGTGAAGTTTTCTTCTCTTTCATGGGAACTGGCTGAACTCTTGCTGTCCTCCAGTAAAAAAGTTATACAAAAAGTCGAATAATTCGCAGAGTATCGGTGTCAATTCGGTAATTAGAGATTATATGGAACACCTGGACTGGGTATCAAGTGATTTTGTCGTTCAACATTTGTTCAAATCTGTGAGGAATGATTCTTAGGAAGTGTTTAGAGAAAATCACTATACGAGAGAACGCTTTGTGAATTCGACATCACATGAATTCGATTGTCAAAGCTTAATGAACTTCATCGACAATGAGGAGGGTTCATTTCTCATATCAGAAATGAAGCGTTATCTGTATATTATGAGCCATATTGCAATGCGCCTTGGAGGAAGCAAAGGCCAATAACCTAGAGAGAGAGACGATATACCATCTATTTTTGGTATGATGATCGATACTCTCTCTCTTGGGCCCACTGAAAGTAATTTATTGGTACCAAAATTATGCAACACCAATCTTCATTTCATTATAAATCATGTTCCTGTGTTAGAAAATACTGGTATTTTACAAAGCACTTCCTTCAGGATCTTAGAATGCACTTCATTCATCATGAATGAGAATGGATGAGAGTCAAAATCATTCTTATTTATCTGAGAGTCTTGAACTTCTTGCTTCCTTTCTGTCTTTTTCGTAATTTGCGCATGCTCTGAAGCAAATTATACTTATTGATGGAATACGTAATTTGGTCTCCTCTACAGAAAATACAAATGGAATTTTCGGCGGTCTCGTATATTTTCGGAGATACAGGTCCATTTTGTTGTAAAATTTCACGATTTTTCACATCAACTCCCTGTTGTTTGAAAACACAAAATTCGCCCTTTTCCTGATCAAACACCACTCACTCTCTTATTCACTCGTGTTTAACATTTTTGAATAGAAAAATAACATTATTTTTCAAATAGCCAACTTTCTCCCAAAGTCGACATTAATACATTCATTTCTCAACAATAACAATGAGAGCGGCCACACTGCAAATGCATCATTTTCGACTGTCATTGCACTATGACATGACAACAAATTGGTTATGGTTTGAAACTAAACGCATTTTTTGGAAAACTAATGTTTTTTTTTCTGCTTGAAAATGTTGAAACGAGTTAATAAGAGAGTGCGTGGTGTTCGATCAGAAGAAGGACGGATTTTGTTTGTTCAAACAACAGAAATTTGATGCGAAAAATTCTGAAGTTTTGTAACAAAATGGACCTGTATTTTCGAAAATATACAAGACCGCCGAAAATTTCATTTGGATTTTTTTTAGAGGAGACCGAATCACGTAGGTTCCACAAAAAAAATAAAAAAAAAGGTGCTCATAGCGACCAAAGTATTACCAATATTTTTTTCGATCTACAGCTCAACTAACTCCTCATTAGTTTTTTCATAGATACCAATATTTTCCTGAAACGAATCGATCCCCATTTTACATCTCCGCCACTGGCGATTCATCGATGACGTCGCTATTCTTCGAAGTCACGTAAATTCCCGATCCACTTTCGCAAAGTTCGTTAGAAGAGATACTCCTCGCTGCGATCAGAGCCATAAGTGCCGAGGACTAAGGTCCCCAAATCAAACTGAACCACTCAAATTAACATACAAACTGGGACCTATCGCGATCCGTCTTTGTCATGCGAACGTGTCTGCTGTCTGCTCTCGAGAGATCAAACGGAATCTCATATTTTTCGAATGAATCCGTACCAGAGACGATGGCTTCGATCTCTGAAAGAATTATGATTCAGTTGGGATACGTGATTGGAGCATCGCACAAGGCAGTATTACTTCTGCTGGATGAGTTTGAGGAGGATCGAATTATTTTCGATACAAAGTTGAGATGTACAAAGTTATTTGAAGTAATATTTTAGAAAGTTAAATGAAAATCTTTTCATTTGATCAAAGAATGTAAACTCTCACGGCCAGAGGTAACGGATTCTGAAGTGTTTTTCACGTTTTCGCGCATCGTACGTATCGTACGGATCGTACGAAACGGATTTTAGAATTATTAGTATAGTAAGTTATACATATGCGTCCACAGACCGGCAGCGGACGGATCGCACGTATCGGTCCGTCGGTAATGCCGATGAAATTGATCGAAGGGGCAACTTTTCCGACTGGTGCGGATAACAACATGCGGATTGCCGATAAGTGGACGCATGTCACAATAGGTAGTCACTGGTCGCCTCACAGATCATTTGAATTTCGTTACATTTCGACACTAAGTACACACACGTGCTTCAATTATATTTGTTATTACGCATATCATGGAGCAAATCAGTGAATAGTGTATGATTTTCTCCAAATTGTGATCTTTTTTCGAATATGTCATGTATCCACAATCTATGTCTTCTCTTATTTCCCCTCCTTTCTTCTTCATCTAATAACAAAGCAATAATGACAAGTTCTTCATCACTTTCCATGATCGGAAACATTACACACTGTTATGTTTCCGATCGTCCACGCACTACGAAAATGCGAATGTTACTTAAAAGCCGACCGTCGCATCGGCAATCTGATCGCTACGGATACAGTGGACGCACTACCACAAATCGATCCGTTTTATACGATCCGTACGATACGTACGATGCGTACCTATGGACGCTTACCTTTATTCGCCGTGTTCAAGAGTTTTTCACTCCTGATGTTTCGCCTACAGCTGTGGTAGGCATTATCAAACTCAATGTAGGTAACCCGACTTTATTGATGTTCATGCCTTCTTTTTCTCGATTGAAATTGTCCTTATGTTTGTGTATCTCTATTGCCTCCTTGTGTAATCTTGGATAGTAGCTCAGAGACCTGTCGAGCCCTTGTGTGAGTGAAGAAGAAGGCATGAACATCAATAAAGTCTGGTTACCTGCATTGAAGAATACACGACCAGAACCAGTTGATAGAAAACAAGCCACGCCCATCCCCGAGCCAACCACTGCTGTAGGCGAAATGTCAGGGGTGAAAACCTGTGGACCACGTCAAACAAAACCGGAAAACACTCCAGAATTATTTTTTCAGTAATTGGATTTCGTGAAAAAAATTCCCCAAAACTTCCTTCAAGTTAATTTCTATCCAATCCAAAGAGAGAATGCGATCAAATGTATTGGAAACCCTGAAGGAACCTCATTCTTGAACCTCCGAAGGATTACCTACATGTATAATTATGTTCTGAATGAGGAATAGACAAAAACCGTCAGAAGCAACTCTATTGCTGATTGTTCTTCTACACTTTATATCACGTTAACCCCTATGTTCACAGTCCTCTTGAAATGGAAGAGCTCCAAATTCTCATGAAATAACGTAACTGCTATATTACCAAAAAGCAAATTTTGTCAGTAAACTTTTCTTTGTGAATTTGCAGATTGAATTTGAGAAAAATCGTTCATAATCTCCGTCTGCGACGTTTCGGAAACAACTCGGCCTCCTATTTTGAAATTCGTTCAGAGATTCTAGCTTTGTGAGTCGTGTCATAACAAATCATCACAGTGTACTTCAAAATTTAACCACGTTTATGATGATGTGCAATAGTTTTCAAATTGTTGGGTCTAACTCTGGATTATAAACTCACTTGGACTCCGCAAAGAGATATACTTTGTGAAAAACTAATAAAAATCTAGTATGCTCTCAGTGAAAAAGGCTCATTCAATCTGTACTACCCAAGTATAAACTGTCATTTAAGATGCGGGATATTCAATTGATATACAAGCTCTTTTGCTGAAAAGTGTTCATTCGCCAAAAAAGAGGATTAATACGGTGGAGGGACTCATGTAGGGACGTTTTTAAAAACCACGGAATACTCACAGTTGCCAGCTTGTATATCTATGAGGTATGTAGTTACATTTACATGAAAAAACATATTTTTCCTACCCAGCACTATGTTATACTACCCGGTCAACACTCACAAAACCTCATTACAGAAAAGTTTTCTTTATCTTGGCCCTAAAATTTTCGATAGGCTGGATGACTGAGTTGAAAAATTACCTTCGTTGAGAAGCTTGCAGTATAGATTCAAAACAATTTCTACACACTTGATGACATCTAACCATTTATCCATTTATGTATATATACATATATATATATATATATATATATATATATATATATATATATATATATATATATATATATATATATATATATAGTATAATAATATTTGCTTATTTGCTTGAATGTGGTTGACAATGTTCCTTGATGAATGGTAATGGTTCGGACTTCCATTGTTCATATTATTAACTCTATTGAAACTGGTCACTAAGAATGGAAGGATGAAAATACAAATCAAGAAAATCGAATCCCAAACGAAAGGTTGAAATGGATTTTTTGGGCAATAGTGAAATTAAGGAGTGTAATAATCAAATGTTACAACTTTTTTTTTAATGCAGTTTCACACGAAAGGGAAGCACTGTAATTTTCAAAAAACATCGCATTTCCTCAACAGAAAGTAACCTAGCCCTCTCAGTTCTGCAAATGAACGAAGATCTAACTGCCATAGCTGACATGTCGAGCAAATTGTGTCTTTCTATCAATCCGTCAAAATCTAATGCCATTCTCTTCAGTAGAAACGAAGACATCAGAATTAGGTGCCTACCTCAAATCAACCTTAGAGTCAATAACGAACTCATACCGTTCACGGACACTGTTAAAAATCTAGGCCTATTCATGGACCATAAGTTGCGGTAACCAAGCATGTGAATGCTGTCATCAGAAGGGCGTTTTGCAATCTCAAACTCATTTACTCCAACAGAACTTTTCTACACAAAAAACTAAAATCATATTATGCGAAGCCTTAGTATTGTCTCACTTAAACCACGCAGATGTTGTCTACGGCCCAGCCTTACTCAAATCTGATTTAAACAGACTACAGTTGATACAAAATTCATGTGTTCGTCTTATCTGTGGTTTGAGTAAACGGATACACATATCAACCCCTTTGCGAGAACTGGGTTGGCTGAATGTCCAAAAACGCATTTTTTTGCATTCATCTGTGTTGTACCACAAAATCATTTCTGAGAAAAAAACACCTTACTTATTTGAAAAAATATCGTTCAGAACAGATGTTCATAATCTCAATATTAGTTCAAGTCCAAATTGACACGACCTGTGCATAAATCCGCTCTCTACCAGTCCTCATTCTCCTATATGATATCACGGCTATACAATAAGGTTCCAGATGATTTGAAAAAATTTCAATTTTACTATTTAAAAAGAAAATGAAAAAACTTCTCCTGATGGATGATATACATTTATAAGCTTTCCCTTTGTATTTCTGCAAATCTGAATAATATTATTATTCATCTACACTTTGTTCTGTATCATTGTGATTGGACATTATTTTTCTAATTCCTGACGATTATGTAATTTGTCGATTATTTCCTTCACCTCTCTGGTTGAGTGTTAGAAAGTACCTATCCGTTTCACACACGGGTAAACGCTAACTCTGCCTTTTGATAATAAGCAACCCTATTATATATTATATATACTACATTTATTTATTTTTATACTTATTATCAATAAAAGCGACTATTATTATTATTATTAATTAAGGGACAAGAGATAAGAATCAACACTCATTTTGAAATCCTGAAGTTTGCAAGCCTCAGGAAGAACCTTTCACGGCAAGGAGTTCCAAAGCTCAGCTGTTCCATTGAAAAAAGATCTCTGAGCAAGAGAGGACCACCTTCATTTAGCGAGAGAATATCAGACGATACTCCATCAACAATCAGATCAGACAAGAAACTTTTCAAGAAAGCACATAACTGAGTGGGCAAACCATAAAACTGCAGTTTAGAAAGAAGACCCCGATGCCAAACCCGATCAAACGGTTTTGAAATAAAGAGTGCAACAGCTATCGTTTCTCCAAATTTTTCATATTGATTGCTTTTTCCATGACTTTGGAAATGATAGAAAGCAATGCATTTGGTCTATGATCACAAGGTGAAATTTTCTTCCCTTTTTTTAGAAACAGGCTGAACTCTTGCTGTCCTCCCTAAGGAAAAATCCCCAAGTTATATGAAAGGTTGAATAAATCGCAAAGTACTAGTGAAAATTCGGCGGCACATGCTTTCAGAACAATTTCTGGAATCCCATCAGACCTGCAAGCCTGATTCGTCTTCAGGTCCATTAAAATATTTCTTATATTTTGTTGGTGAAAAATTATTTCAGGCATATGATTGTCGACAGGTGTGATATTTGTGGGATCTTTTCCCGATGAGTCTAAAGAAGAATTTTCCGCAAACATATTTGCAAATATATTTGCTTTTTGGTGGGGAGTGGTGGCTTGTGATCCATTTTCTCCGGTTGAAGGCAGAAATGAACTGGAAGTGAGATTTTTGGCGATAGCTTTAGCAAATGACCAAAACGAACGAGAACCGTTTGGACATTCAACAAGTTTTAAACGAATTTTATGATTATGTGCTTCTTCAGCAGCTTAAATTGAAAATTACGATAAATTATAAGGGGGTCCGCCCTTTTTAATGTGTTTTTTACGTATTTCTTGTTACTGTATGAAAATATTGTTAAAAATAGTTTTATACTTTCAAACAAGAAACATGAATACTACTACTACTATTCGTGAACATCCTGTGCCATTTGCTTCCACATGGCACTCCACCCTTCAAATTCCACTTCATCTCACATCGAATTCAAAAAGCGCTTTCCCTACCAATAACGAAATTTGATGTTTCGCGCCGCATACACGGTTTGCTTGCTTTTATCTCTACATAAATGAGCCATAAGGCATTTTCCACTCCTTTTTCGTACGTTAGAGCGGATTCTCTTCGCGGAAGAATTCGTGAGGATAATTATATTATTTGTCAGCACGCAGGCCGTAGCCGTGGGGCCATGCTGCGGTGGTATTGATTGACGATTGTTCGTCTTCGTCTGCTTGTTAGTATTAATTCCCATGCGTCCTCATTTGCTATCTTCACAGGTTGGCGCTCGTCGCCACGTACCATGCATTCTGACGGATTTGCGAAAGAAGTAGGAAGTAGAGGAGGAAGGCTAAGGTGGTTTGTTTTCATAGGTACAGCTTATCCAATCTATCTTGGCACAAACTCAGAAACTCTTTCAGTTGCACATAGGTGGTTTAGACCATGAAGAAAGCAAAAACAGCTTCTAGGAATAAATTTCAAAACAGTGAACACATATACTAGGTGTTTTTTCATCTCAGTATATTTCACAGAGATTGCTGGCCATGTCCATTATTAGTTCTGTGCCAAGATGGATTGGATAAGATGTGATTGCACACATAGTTCAGAAAATGATGCTAAAAAAATGGTAAAACCTCGCAATTTTTTCGTTCAGCACCGACTTGTACAAAAATCTGGGATTAGGCTTATTACACCCTCTAGTTCATTTTCTATATCGTGCCGTTGTACGCTTTTTGTTTTTTAGGGGTGAAAACTACCCCTAATTGTCAAAAATTATAAAATAACATTAAAAACCTTAATATGGGTAAAAATAATGATTGTTTCATACTCCAGTCATTACGTCGGAAAAATCGGGTTAGAAATGCAAATGAACCGAGAAAGCCAAATTGTAGATATTATGTTGGGGGGGGGGGCTAGAATTGCTTAAGTTCAAATTGTCGACCAAAATAACCTTGTGGGTTTTCCGCCATCTTGAAAAAAGGGTTAAATTCAGTTTTTTCATCATTACTCGGTTCCCCGTTGAGATACGAAAATTTTTATCGAATACTTTTTTGTTGCTTTTTGCACGATCTACAATTAAGGTATCATACATTTTTCACGTATCGATCATCGTTATCGAGATATCGATGAAAACAACCTTTAAATTTGGGGAGAACAAATTGTTTTTCGCTATTTCCTTTTTTCTCGTGAAAGATATCGAGAAAGGTTCGAAATGAAACTTGTAGAGCATGTCAAGACCTACAAATGCGTTCTTTTATTTTTTATTTCCGACAAAAGTTACGACCTGTAGCGCGCCACAAAGTCAATAAGACTGTGTCCGGTTTTTATTTAGCCGCTCGCACGGTTCTATCCACACGTCAGGGAATTATCGCAATACAAAATAAATCAATAAACCAGCCAAATTATATATCAAATACATGAATTTTATTAATCGAATAATTGTTATGCAGCAAAAATAATAATTACAGGCAGTCATTTTGTTCTCACGTTTTCGGTAGACTCTTCGAGTCGTAAAACTTCGTCAATCGCAAGAAATGATGCTGTGACGGTCAAAAAATCGTCATCGTTACCATCGTGATCGTCGTTGAATAAAATATCGACTCTGGCGACATTGTCGCACGTCTGTCCACTACAGTGAAGCCGAATAACGGAGCAACTAATTTCTGCTTTCCTGCACCCACAAGCAGCTCAACATTTTCCCTTACATTTGCACGAAATGAGTTTTAAAAGTTCGGGTGGAGCGGGTGCGGCTGTGGTGCAAATTGGTTCAAGCCCGTAATTACTCTGTCGCCATCCCGCACCATCCAAAATATTTGAAAAAATAATTTACAAGAGACTTGTTGCTTTCTGTGAAAGACACACAATATTTGCCAATGAGCAATTCGGCTTCCGTAAAGGAATGTCTACTGAATTAGCCATCTACAATGCAGTAACAAATATATCAACTCATCTCGATAACAAAACTTTGTCCGCGGGAATATACTTCGATCTGTCAAGCCTTTGATATGGTTGACCACCACCTTCTGCTGGAAAAACTAGATGACTTTGGTGTCAGAGGTACACCATTAAACTTATTGAGGTCCTACCTCGAAAACAGATATCAAGCCGTTGCAATTATGCAAGAGGGTAGGTTATACATATCAGAGAGGACAGAAATCAAGCGAGGCGTACCACAGGGATCAATCCTTGGCCCCCTTCTCTTTCTCCTATATGTCAACTCTCTACCATCTGCTCTCTCCAGTTCAAACTCACAAACTTTTCAATTTGCTGATGATACTTCTGTCATTATAAATAGCACTAATATGAAAGATCTTGCTCACTCAGCATCATGCGTGGCAAAGAAAATGGATGAGTGGTGTACTGATAACTGTCTTAATATGAATTCTGCTACAACTGGACTTATAATGTTCAATCTGACCAAGAATATATTGGAATCTCCGTATGTAAGATTACAAGAGAAGTCAGTGCCAGTACTGCCATCTATAAAGTTTTTGGGAGTTTTTATTGACTCTAATATGACTTGGGAACTACACGTGGACAACTTGGCCAACAGACTTGCCTCGGTGTGTGGGGTGATCAGATATCTGAGAGAACAGGTATCAGAATATGGTTTGAAACTATATTATTATGGACATGTCCAGTCAATCATAGCATATGGAATACTTTTTTGGGGATCCAGTCCAAACGCAAATAAAGTATTCATAGTGCAAAAACGTATATTGAGATGTATTTTTGGTCTTGGCTATAATACCTCCTGCAAGTCATAATTTGCGAACCATGAGTTATTAACAGTACCTTCTCTATACTTTTTATCTCTGGTTATTTTCGTGAAAAAGCACCAATACTTTTTTTCTACAAATGCAGATGAATATTCCAATGAAATGAGTATGTTAACTCGTAACCGGGATAATCTTAGGATTCCACATCACAAAACTGCTTTTTTTAAACGAACGAAGTACTGAATATAGAGCGAGGAAAGCTTATAACCGGCTTCCATCTCACTTGAGAGATATTGGCAATGTCCATAAATTCAGAAGTTCAGTCATTGATTTCTTGAAGGAAAAAGTATTCTATGAGTTCGATTTTTGTGAATGATTACTATACTCTGTTTGTCTAGCAAAGTTATATACTCACCACTTGTCGACTCCGTGAAGTATTTATTTGTGTAATGTTTTACTTATTATGTTGCATGACCAGTGTATCCTATTCTTTTCTTTTGACGTTGTCTATGTCCATGATGATTTTATGACAATAAAGATATTATTATTATTATTATAACCCCATCCCTGAGGATCTTTGAAAATTCTGAGCCACTTCTGTACTTGGAGATATGTCCGGAAAACGTGTTGGCGGACTGCGTTTTCCGTTGGTGGGAGTAGTGAAAGATTATTCGTCTTATGAAAGAATGTAGGCTTTCACGGCCGGTGTTAATACATCTCTGGTTTTTCGGGCTTGAGGGCCCTGTGGTGGAATTTTGACATCCGGAGCTTTCGGCTACATTTGCGGCAGCCATCTTCAGCGGCGTGGTCTTAGTTGAACTCCTCTATGTGAGTTCACTACGACTGATTGCAAATCTGGAATTTTTCGTTCCGCCAGCGTTCTGTTGGTCGTCCGATTCCCTGGTTCTATCTGGTTTCGTCTTAGCTGTTCTTAGAACTGGATACCAATTTTTTTTGCGATTGAGATACATGAGCACAAGGATAACTTCAACAGAAAGGAAGAGGGACTAAATTTGAACAAAATTTGGTATCCAGTTCTCTAACTCTAACGGTCGCTCTATGGCGAGACGCACATTGCAGCCTCGGGCGCGCTGAGGCCGACTTTGTGGCGCGCTAGAGGTCGTAACTTTTGTCGGAAATAAAAAATAAAAAAACTAATTTGTAGGTCTAGACATGCTATACAAGTTTCATCTCGAACATTTCTTGATATCTTTCACGAGAAAAAAGAAAATAGCGGAAAACAATTTTTTCTTCCCAGTTATGGTTTTTATCATCGATATCTCGATAACGATCGATCGATACGTGAAAAATGTATGAAACCTCAGTTATAGATCGTGCAAAAAGCAACAAAAAAGTATTCGATACAAATTTTCGTATCTCAACGGGGAACCGAGTAATGATGAAAACACCATAAATTTAACCCTTTTTCAAGATGGCGGAAAACCCACAAGGTTATTTTGGTCGACAATTTGAACTTAAGCTTTTTTAACCCCGCCCAACATAATATCTGAAATTTGGCTTTCTCGGTTTATTTGCATTTCCAAATTGTTGTTTTTGTTCTAAAATTGTTTGTTCCGTTAACCAGCTGACGAACGTCAACCCTCAAAAGTCGAAACTTGTGCGAGCAATGGATCAACGAGGCCTTACCTTTTAACGTGCGATTACCCAGCACGGTGGCCCGGCGAGGATTCGAACCCCGGCCTTCCGCTTGATAGGCAGATTTGCTAACCACTACACTACCGAGACCACATGTATATAATGACTGGAGTATCATGCATTGGGATACAATTTCATAATCTTTGAACCTACCCTTGTTATAAACTACCCTTGAAAACATTGAAATATTTGTAATATGTCCTCGAGCTTTAGAATACGCTGGTGAGAAATCAACGAAATATACACTCACACACGCGAGCAGATTTTTATTCTTCTCTCTCTTCCAATATGAATGGAAAAAGTGGTTCATATAACGTAACGGCCGAATATACCGGTTATTTAGATTACTACGCTCCGAAGAGGGGAATTCAAATTTTTCAAAAAAAATTGATCGTTTTTTTAAGCATAGCTCCTTAATTTTAGGTGATAGAGAAGGAACTCTGTTAAACGGAGGAATATTCACTTTACAGAAAATCTACACACAGGGAAATTTTTGTCATTGAAAAAGCTTCAATTCAGTACTGTATCGTTTTTTTCATATCTTCAGTATTTGAGAGATATTCATAAGAAAAGGGTTAAAAACACGAAATTGAAAAAAATCGTTTTCTCTTTAAACTCCAATTTTTCTAAAATTAGGCATTTTAAATTCGTTAAACTTCGTGGATGTATTGATAGTACATATATAAAGGGAATAACAGGAGGGTGGCGATCAATTTGAGTTAGGGGGTACTTTGGAGGTTGTTTTCATAGATTTTTCTCGTAGAAAAAAGCGGGTACCGATCTTATTTTGATCATAAGTCGGTCAATTTTCATGCTAGGAAGACATTGTCTTATTTGTTTGAAAGCTATAATTGAATACTTTGAAAAATATTCTATGAGCTTTCTTCGAAAAATGCAAATTTTTCTCGTTATTTCGCTTCAAATCTTCCAATTTATACATTTGACGAAAAAAGCTAAGCATTAATTTGCTGTATCTCAGTTCGTATGTGTCGTAAGAAAATTATAAAGAAAGCATTGTTTTTTTTTCTCAAAAGCTTCTATTTGCCTCTCCACACATTTTTTGATAAAATGCATAGTTTTGTAGTTATTTGCGAAAAACCATTTGAAAAAGACGATTTTTTCGTCAGAAAACTGTTACTTTCAACTACGAATAACTCAAAGAATATCACTTCTCCGAAAAAAACGTGTGGAACATTTTTTTCTTAGAATTACTTGGTCCGTCGATTCCTACAGTTAAAATGTAATAAAAAATGTTCACCCCGTGATGGGTTGGCAACCACCTCCAAGGCTCTAGCGTACAGCGTCATGATATAGAAAATGATCCTTGAGCTGTTCCCTACCTTCTGTGAAAATTTCAGGTAAATCCATGGTGGGCGAAAAAATTGCGAGCAGAAATGCTTCATTTCCTGAACTAACATAAAGGTGGAGATATTGGTGTCCCTTCGAACTTCCGACCTATCTCTTTAATAACAACACTTGCAATTATAGAAAAGTTAGTCAAGAGAAGACTAGTGGATTTTCTCGAAAAAAAACAGATATTAAACAAATGTCAGTTGGGATTCCAGAGTAGAAAAAACACTCATGATGCCATTTTCTCATCACTGTACACTCTATAAAACAAATTGAATGAGGGGGAGATTGCAGCTGCTGTGTTCTGTGACATATCGAAGGCGTTTGACACTGCTTTGGAAACTGCAACAGTATTGAATAAGAGGTGTAAGTCTCAAATGGTTTGAATCTCATTGATCTGGGCGAAGTCAAATTGTTGAAACTACTAGTTATTCTAAGGAAAATAAAATGAACTGTACCTCAAGGCTCAGTCCTTGGTCCATTATTATTCCCTCTGTATATAAATGACCTAACATATATTGATATTGAAGGTGAGTTTACGCTATTCGCCGACGACACTACAATTTTATGGCATGATCAAAATCCCTCTGAACTTGAAACAATAATAAATTGTGATATTAGCATCAGCATCATAAAAAGATGGTGTGACACAAATCTTCTCAGTTTTGACATCACTAAATCAAACGTTATTTGCTTTGAATGTTCCGTTAGCGATATACAACTTGACAACAATTTTATTGAGAATAAACCACCTGAAACATTTCTGGGACTTTTCATCAACAGTGATTTGGAATTTGAGGACCATATCAAGGGTCTCAAATCAAAGTTATCCTTTCTGAGGTGCATGTACTGTGACAACACTGCAATCAATCTTAGTTGACTTCGCAGAAGTTTTAAAAACTTTTTTTTGTGAAAGAACCCATGATAGTTCATCAGAGAACTACCAAGATACATTTGATTCAACTTGTGTCTAACACGTAATTAATTTTTATTCGATAAATATTGGAAATTCACAAGTGAACTCTTATTAACTATTTTCGTGGAAGTGAATTAGTATGCTATGTGAGTACAATTGTTTTTGTTGTCCTTTTCTGTCTATTGTTTTTTGTAGATATGTTCAGTAACTACCCTGAAATTTGATTCAAAAACTCCCAATGTATATTATTTTATAGTCCATAGTTTTCGAAAACATTGTCAGGATTATTATAGCTTGACAAGTAGCCAAAGCTAATATGTGTGAATTTATTTCTTGGATTATTTCAAACAAGCATTGTCAATAAGATCTTCAGACAATAAAGCATATTTTGACTTTGACTTGTGTATCTGAATGATTGAATATATATGCATGCAAGCATATTGTATGGTAACTGCGTTATAATCCATCTGCTGGATGACGACCAAAGAAAAACTTCCATTACACCTTTTACAGCGGGCACATCGTACGGCAAAGTCGAAAAAAATGACCCTACTCGAACGAGTATCGTCTTTGGTCTACTTGTAGCAAAAGCTGCCTTTTCTGTGGGGAAGACGCATACTGAAATATTGTCTGAAATGCCACGAAACAGAACCCATAATTATAGGGCTACCAAAAGTCATACATATAATTCGTCATTTTATTCTTGGGGAAAACAAAATGGCCCTGCTACCATGTCTGGAACCGGTCAACGCCAAAAAAATAAAAAAATTTTTTTTTAGGTTTTTGAGTCTGCCGTATTGTGATTCTGTCTCCAAACAATGGAGGGGTAGGACTATATGAAAAAGCAGTGCTGCATTTTCCAAACAGTGGAAAACATGGAGGCAGCAGTGTTTGAAAGTCGCCCTCCGCACAACCGATTTTGCGTTTCAATTCGGTTTCATCGGCAATCGCCTGTTTTTTTTTTAATTGTATTATTGAACTACACCAGCCACAACCACTCACAATGGATTTTACATTTGTCGTTGATTGTTCAAGTTTAATAATATTGAATCGCATATTTTATGCGATGTTTTTCGATTTTTCAGCCATCTTCTTTGTTCTTTCATACTTTCTTATGTTGTTGATTATTGAAACTAATAATTTTGAAGAGTTTTCAATGATTCATTCATTGTATAAAGAAACATCATGCAACAGACATCGAATCAGACATTAATCAAGATATGAGGTTCTCCTTCCAGTTCATTCTTAATATATAAAATAGTGATAAGGTACATTCATTGCAAATCAGTATTAATATTGTATGTGTTCATCTTGGATTGTACGAAGTATTACGTTCTGCCATTTTCTGTCCTTCAGGTGAATCAGCCGTTTTCTTTTTGAGACGACGTCTACTTTTTCCTGGAGTTGATGGCTTGGATTCAGTTTCGTTTATTTTTTATGTTGTAGGTACTCCGTTTTTCGAGATATTTCAGGTGTATCTGAAACTCTCTGGGATTCAATAATTCAGAAAAGTTATGATATTTCTTTTGTCATTGTTGTGGTAAAAGAGGTTCTCCATGAGCCCTCAAATACTCGCACAAGTTCGACACAAATTGTTATGCTTTTGGATGGAGAATACTCCTAAGGATAACGAAAGCGTATTAATATATTGTGAATGTTTATGTTTATAGGTTTAGCTGATGTTTTTTTTTCAACAAGGCTTTCACACTTCTGATCACTGTCGCATCAATACCCCGGTAAAGCGGAATTATACTCACAAATGTCAATTGTGAGGATGTATATTTTGAAAAATATGGATGAAACGCATTGTATGGTACTTACTTCGGAAATGATGATGCCAATGCTCTGAAAAAAAAAACAGTTTTTGTAAAATATTCGACTATAAGACGAAGTAAAATCAAGAGATAAACGTGATCGTTGGGTACCCAATAGCAAGTCTGGCAAATTTGGTTGAAATGTAAAACAGAGTCGATTTTATATATCTTTTTTTATTGTTTTGTGTATCAATCGATCACCATAGTACCATAATTCTGTGCTCAGAAATGCTAATGGATATTCATTTGCTCATATCAGTCGATAGAAAGAGGGGTATCATAGGTGGTGTTTGATTTCTTTGATCATGAATTGATGACGCATGGTAAAATTGAAATAACTGAGCTGGACGTTGTATTTTACGAGCGCATGGCGTAAATGAATGGTCCTTGTTTGCATTGTGTAAATGATTTTCAATAAAACCATGGATCCAGTACATATTTCAGAACACATTCAGTTCCTTTTATCCTTCATGATTCGAGAAAACGAACTCCGCTACCAACAGTCTGTCATTCTCGCCCCAGGAACAATAGAAATTTCCACCAAGTCATTCACTGATGATGCTCGACAGCAACAGAAGCATAAAGCGGATCTTGTATTCATCGGGACAAAAGGCGTACGCGAGAACAAAAACCGGCCAATCGTCAGAAAAACAGTAAACATCATCAATTATCTGGCGTACAGCCATTCCAAATGCATAAACAAAAGTTCTGTTGGGAAAGAGGGCCGTCCCCGGGCAATCAGGCACGTCAAGAATGTACTGATGCAGTTGGCCTCGGGGGATAAGCGGGTGCCGGTCGTCGGGACTCCAAAGCGTGTGTGTTTGTACGACGCCCGGCGTCTCTCGGCCTGTTGCTCTCGTAGACGCTTACAACAACAAAGAGGGGATACTTTTGAATCGAATAAAATAGTTTGGATTCGTCCTGGGTTATTGAGGTGGATGAAGGCAACATTTATTTTCATTTCCCCCTTCCCCTCCCGTCTCCTCCTCCCCTCCCTCCCCTTGTCATCGACCAACACACCTCACCCACCAGGATAAGTATCTAAGTAACCAACAACTACATATCAACTACATTTTATAAATTTGGATTTTCATAATTTCACGTCGACTTACTCAGAGAACACGTTTTATTTCATCCCAAGTTCTGAGGAAGAAGTACTAGATATAATTATCTCTTTGAAAAATGCAAATTCGGTTGGTTTTGATTGCATTTCCACAAAAATAATAAAGAACGTTGGTCCATGCATAGCGGGTCCTTTAGCGTATTTAATTGATATGTCGGTTGAAACAGGAATATTTCCCGAACATTTGAAAATCGGTGTTGTCACCCCTATTTTCAAAAAGGGCGATCCCCTTCTAGTTGATAATTACAGGCCAATAACGGTACCGACAGTCATTTGCAAAATATTTGAAAAATGTGTTCATGGAAGGATGATTTCGTTCCTCAACAATACAATATCATTACCGAGCACCAAAATGGCTTCCTGCCAAATATATCGACGGAGAGTGCGGCTGTTTCACTTTTCAATTTCATACTCTTCATTGGATCAAAAGAGGTGCGTTGGCGCACTCTTCTTTGATCTAACAAAAGCTTTTGACTCGATAGATATAGACGTTGCTTTATCGAAATTAGAAAGGATTGGTTACCGTGGTAATTTTCTATCCTCGCTGTCTCCATACTTGAAATACAGAAAAATATTCGTGAATATTTCTGGATGTAAATCTTCCCTCGAGAAGATTGAACTAGGAGTTCCACAGGGATCCATTCTAGGACCATTAATTTTCCTCTGTTACATAAACGATTTGCCACATCACATAAGTAGTGATAACATTATTCTCTACGCGGATGACACGACCATAGCCACGGAAGCCGATTCCCCTGAAGAAATGGAAGATAAACTTCAAATTTTATCTGCAGAATTCATCTCGTGGTGTCGTAGAAATTCGTTGATTGTCAACCGTGAAAAAACTATCTGCATTCAATTCTCCAATAAAATCAGTCTATATGAACCAGTAAACATCGAGTTCTCACACAATACCAAATTTTTGGGGATACATCTGGATGAAGATATGAGCTGGAAGACATTGCTCACGTAACGAAAAAGTTACGTATCAGTTATTAGGCCATTCTTCAATTAAAAACCATATTAAATCATCAGCAATTATTAAACGTTTATTACGCTCTCGCTTATTGTCATATCTCATATAATATTTCACTCTGGGGTAGTGCGGTCGACGCATATACAATATCCCACACAACGAAACATGCAAAAATCATTTCAAATATCATAGAATACTAACATTCCGATCGATTTATATGTATAAAATATTATTGTATGTCAAACAAAATATTAAGAATTTCACATTGAATTCAGATATGCACCAGTACCCGACAAGAACGGGAGATCTGCTTAGGATCCCGAAGCACAGTACTTCGCGTTATGAGAAGTCTCCTGTCCTCATTGGTACAAGATTTTTCAATCGTCTCCCAATCAATATCAGAAATGAGCATACTTTCTCAGTGTTCAAGGCCAAATTGAAGTCATACAGTCTACAAAACATAAACAAAACTCAAAATTAGTACAGCTTATCCAATCCATCTCAGATACTTTTCCAGTTGCACAGTGGTAGTATAGACCATGACGAAAAAAATTAAACCTTCTAGGAATAAATTCCAAAACAGTGAACACATATAATAGGGTTTTTTTCACATTATACTTCAGAGAGATTGTAAGGCATATACGTTATTAGTTCTGTGCCAAGATGGATTGGATAAGCTGTACAAGAGACAATTTAACTTCACCTGAGTTTTTGGTAGGTACTTATATTGGAGTTTCGTTCATGGTACTTTGACACTGAATGAAAAATATCGATAATGAAACAATGAATACCATCTAGCTTCTAAGTTCATGAATGATGATGAATTAAAAAATATAATACTCATCCCAATGTTGATCGCTCGAATTGCAACTAAAAAAATTTTTCGCTGAAATTTGAATCGTCACTTATCGATGTATGTGGGCCACACCACTGGTTCGAGAAATCAAACTGGAAAAATGTCTGAATTCCTAAATCCACCTTTGTGAGGAATTGAGGAGATCATAAGAGGAATGTAAATATATAGGCAGAAATAATGAAACTGAGTATGAGAATATTGTTTTGTTTGGTCCAAAGAAGTTTACATGTTATGGTCTGAAGTTGATACTATATACAAAGGGGGGCGTTTTTCAGAATAAAATTTGAGGTTGATCCCTCCAAGAAGTTTCAATTTCTATACCAAAGGATCCATTTTCATCGTTTGTTCTATATACTCTTTATGGGCATTTTTTTTGTTTGAATTAACAATTTTGCATATTTTTATTTTCTATTGTATGCCTTATTTACTTTTTGCTTTTCTATATTTCAGATTTGCCAATGATTCATCATTCTATGTTTGTCAGATTTACTGTTTTCTTTATATGGAGATTCACACGAAAGGGAAGCCCTGTAATGTTCAAAGAACACCGCATGCAACAAGGGACATGAGATACGAATTAACATTCACTTTGAATTTTTGAAGTTCGTAAGCTTCAGGAAAAGCCTCTCTCGGCAAGGAGTTCCAAAGCTCAGATGTTTCATTGAAAAACGATCCCTAAGCAAGAGAGGTTCGACAGGTCTCCAAATTCATAACAAAAGGGTGAGAATTCTGTACTCGTCGAGTCATCCGTCTAGATATTGGCAAGAATGGAACGATTCAGAAGAGCACCGACCGTAAAAATCTCTATAGAAGTCAAGTCTCCGACACTTCTATGATGTTTCAAAGAAGTGAGTGAGTCTGTGAGCGAAGAATCACCAACAAGAGGAATTTCCTTCCTCTGAATAGAATCGAGAAGCCGCAATGAATGTTTTGGTGCCGATTTTCATACATGAGAACTGTATTCCAAGACAGGTCGTAGATCCTGAGCCTTGTAGATCATTAGAAGCTAACGAGTAGTGGAGTATTTCTTCGCACGAAATAGAAATCCAAGTTTCTGGGAAGCAGCTTAAGCGATCGATCTCACATGGTTTTCCCATGAGAGATCACCACTGATCGCAATTCTATTTAAAATGAATTTTAAGAGTTTTTTTTCCGGTTTGTTTGCGAACTGAAATTGTACAGTCCAAATGGCCTAGTTGGTTTGAGTTCCATTGAAACTCTTTTATTTTTCTACTCTCCTCAATTTGACATTACTCATTTGATTTGTATCGTTTATTGTGAATCGTGCTCAAACTTCGTCTTGGTGCGATATGGCCACCATACCCACTCTTGTAAAAACCACTATTTCAACTTCGTTTCACTTATACTTGTACCACTCAAACCAAGCCCTTCAAATCTCCCACGCGTTGAAACTGGAGCGTTTTTTGCCAAGAGAAATGTATTATTCATGAAATGGGACACGACCGAGCGCAAAAAAGATGATTGTCCGTGTATAAAAACCCATCAAGTCAAGATTGAGCCCCAGAGACCTTCCCAATTTACCATCGCCGGTCCTCCACTGGAAGAGTCGCCGTTTTGTGATTTTCTGCTGAATCGTTTTATTTGTTAATTGCGCGATCGTTGCAAACGCAATTATCTCGAGCCGGGCTTTTATTTACTGAATAAATACGGTGAAAATGCGAAAATCGGTGGAAATAGGTGACGAGCGTGAGCAACAGTTCCCCCTCTGCGCTTTATGTTATTTCAATTCGAATGGCCTCTGGAAACTGTTGTCGACCCGCCCGAATAATGTTTGCGAAATAATTTTGATTCAATAGCCAGCTAAGCAGGAAGCTGGAAATGCGCTATAATTATAGCTGATGCTGCACAATCGCTCTGGCATTTGGTTCTGGTGTGGTGATGCTGAAATTACGTACCTTTTTACCGATGTGATTATTCTGCGTTGGAATATTTCGGGCTTCGGGGTTTTGGTATTCATGGAAAACGCACGGCGGATATACGTGCTTCAAATGATTGATGAAAATGGTTTAAATTCAATTTATGTTTCGCTGTTGTTGAGAAAAAATAAAGAGTATTTCCCACCCTACTATGGGTTCATCCCAATGGTTGAATAAATATTTGATAAATTATTCTTTATCTAGTTTCTTTTTCGAATCAGAAAAATTGAAATTGCTACTTCTATGAAAGGTTGAAAATCAGAAAAATTAAAAACACTCTCTGTTGAATCACTTTTTCTTGCTCAATTTGTAAACCAAGCATATCGAAATTGAATCAAATAGATAACAAACATACCTATTTGTAAAAAAATTCTCACCCACCAGGATAATATTCCATTCCATTCTATTAGTGCAAGCGCTGCGAAACATTCCGTTTGAAAAAACCGATGACCTCATTCTGATTGATGATTTGAGTTAAGAAAGACCTAATTAATGATATTGTGGAGGTTGCCGGACGGAATTATGGTCCAGTTTTTTTTTCGGTCATATAATAGTTTTCGCTTCCATCGCTGTAGCTGCGAATAAAAAATGTTATTTACTATTAACACCTGGTTTAGGTAAGGTATAGAGGAAAACGGCATGATCTAATTCAATACAAATTTAATAAAAAAAGTGGTTTACTACTAATAAGTAGTGAAAAATTCATTCAGGTAAGTTTTGACAATTATTGCCGATGCCTTTGCAAAGGAAAATACAATTGATTTCGCTTTTTCTACAAGTGCAAAACATTGTCAGGCATTCAGCATTATATTTGCAAAGCCTGATCAAAGAATTTGTCATAGGTGGTTTTGCCATTTGCACCGGGTACAACTTTCCATCTCGTCTTTCATAACCGAATTGGAGTAAGTTCGGAGGCCCATGTATTGCAGCCCTCAAGCAATGTAAATACAAAACATCAAAACTTCTAATAATTTCAGATACATTTGAATTTAATCCCAGCCTAAAAACTATTTTTTGGCTAATCCTTCAAACCAAATCCCTCATAAACTACTATTCGATAGTTTATGCTAAAAGTGGATGTTGAGTACGAAAACATCGGAATCTGCACAATTTATAAAAACTTGTTCAATTCCTTCACGAACAGCAACAAAAATATGGCTGAAAATCCTTCAATCTGCTTCTGGAGAGATGAATGAACATATTTCGACGGAAAAAGGTTTCATTTTCTTTTTAATTATTAATGTAATAGTTCATTAATAATGTTACGAAATTTTCTAGCGCCGGCCTTGTCGCTCGTAATCGCAGAATAATTATGAATCTAACAATTCAGAAGACCTATTGCCTTGGAGCTTGAAGATTTTTTGGAGTCTTCATATCCACCTGTAATGGCCAGCTGGGATTTTGGTTGACGGACTTGATATAAATATTTGTAGTCAGTTTCAGTTAGTTTCGGTTTAGCAGTGTCTGAGGTGTTATTTTTTTTTAATGATTTATTCAACGTCGGCCTGTTTTCCCTACCAAGGCCAATCATCGACTCCGATGACCACATTACCCCCAACCGGAAATTTTGCCGAACACTCTGGTATTCCAACCAGAGGTAGGGATCCTTTACGAGTCCAACAACCATGGACTCAGGACCGCCGGCTTTACGTCTCCTCCGAAGGACAGCAATTCCTCAATATATCTTGTGTTCATTGATATATTGCCTGCAAGCTATGATATAATACTTTGCTGCAGTTTTATGAGCTTTCGACGCGGTCTTTCCCTGCTGCTTAGCTTCAGATATCGAATGACTAGTCAACATGGAGAGCTAGGCCATGCCCGTGAGGTATTCTTTTCATCATTCTTTTGTTGATTAACTATCATGATTGTAACGGTCATAGAATCTTCGCCACTTAATGTCCCCTTGAAAGTCATTGTCACAGTGTCTAAGATTTTTCAACAAACATATGTTTTTATTTAGTTAGGTAGGTGGTGAATGAATTCGGCTAGAGCTGTATGTTGCGGTGTCTTTCTGTTCGTTACACTGATATATATCACTAAACACCGCTGATGCTTCATGGAGTGTATTGCCTGACAATTTTAGATTTTGACTGATTAATAAGGCTTGTATGAAAGTCTTCCATTTCGGCGTGAATGTGCATTTCTTCGCGGCATCTTCTATGAGAATTTCATCACACAACTTTTCCTCTGGTATAAGTTCAGTAGTGGATAGTTCCTTCCGTAATTCCTTAGCACACATGACGATTTTGCTACAGTCTAGCCGACGTACACGTTCAGCTATTTCCTTAATGAACTTCCTGCCATGAAAACCAAATAAGATTGCTTCCTCTCAGTAAGATATGAGAATGAAACCTTGTCACCAAATTTATCGATCAGTATCACTTTGAGATCACGATTAGAACTACATCCTCTACTTCAGCGGGTACAGTCATGCGTTGAACCAAGTATGTCAATTCAAAAGCGGTCGTCGAAACATCGTCTTTTATATCCGCCATTAATTTGTCGAAAGCAGCCAGTAACTGTATTTGTGATATTTGTTGTTGGTCGACCTCTTTCGTTACTAGAAGATATTGGTAATGAAACATAATTTCTTTAACACGACGTATGATATTGGAAGTTTCTGCAAACAAATCTTCCGGTGTTTCGTATAATAAATTTTTGTGAAAATTTCATAGTATTATCAACGCATTGAAAAACAGCAAAGCTGCTGAAATTTCGGATAAAAGATGACTTTTTTTTATTTTGGTTTTCGTCCTATACCACAAATGGAACATCATGAGTCATTCGACGAATCGCTGTTGCTTCTTTTTGATTTGCAGGTCAGTTGATGATCCAGCTACGCCCTGTGTTGTTGATGAAGCTCTTTCTTCCAGCTTCCTATGTAGTGACGACGACGAATTTTTTCTTCGCTGATATAGCTGGCCATGCAACTTTTATACCACGAGAAGTGTTCTTCATCAGCATTCGGATCAAACAACTTCTCAAATTTGTCTGAAATTTCGTCTTCGCGTCGTCTTGCTGCATTTGAATAGTTTCTTCCGGTTCATTCACCAGTTCAGCATGATTTTTTGTTCGCCTTTTTTTTAATCTAATAATTGTAGCGATATTTATTCACTTTAAAGAAAGTTATCCCAAAATTCGAAGCACTGCTATTTCAAATATTGGAAAATGTATCTGTTATAATAATGGATGAAGTTCAGCAATAACTGAAGTCACAAAAACTGTTGAGAAAAGCGCGGCCCGCTCCAAAACTCGAGAGAAGGGATGTAACGCTGGGAAGGAGATTTCTGATAAAACTGACAACGGGCTTTTCTGGCAACTTTCAGTTCCAGGTTTGGAAGGGTCTTGCGAAAACATTCCAGTCGAGAAATAGCGGTCAATGGTTTTTGCATTCTATACAACATTTTTTTTCAACAACTACAGCGATGGAATCGAAAACTCCTATTATAGGGCCGAAAAAAAAACTGGACCATAATTCCGTCCAGCAACCTCCACAATATCATTAATTGAGTCTTCCTTAACTCAAATCATCAATCAGAATGAGGTCATCGGTTTTTTCAAACGGAATGTTTCGCAGCGCCCGCTCTATATACAAGATCTCATAGAAAATTATCTCTTGAGGTCTTTAGTGTCAAGCCGTCTCTGTCCCTTTGTTACATCGTCTGCAACTAGGGTTACGCCGTTATTTTCAACTATGAGAAACTCAAATATGTTCTCAAATATAATGGAGTTTGAGAAGGCTTTCTCTTTGACGAATGAAAACAATGGGTAAAAACAAGGAAAATAAAAAAAAATTACAAACACGCTCTGTTGATGAACATCATTCATAGACATTCGATCTATTCACAAAAAAATAGGAGTTTATCTAGAAAAGCTACTTCCCTGGCTATATAGAGCCACTTGCACTGGATCACATGAAAGTCGATATTTCCTGCTCAATTTGAAAGCCAATCATACTGAACTTGAAACAAGTAGATAGCATTCATATAAAATTTCTACAAAATGAAGCAAGAAGAAAGTCGTTTTTAGAAAAATATATCCCGCCATTATAAGAATCCATTCAAGCCCAGATGAGGTCTTGTTCCACTCGTAGACAATCATCTTTTGAACACCTTCGTGAAACACATCGAATGAATCGAACATCTATGAATGATATTCATATCAACATTATATATTTGTTTTGATTCCACTTCTTTCATAGAAATTTTGTATTTCTTCATAAGCAAAAAATACCCCCTTGAATTCACTT
Organism: Zygogramma bicolorata; assembly: GCA_032362365.1. Taxonomy (NCBI): domain Eukaryota; kingdom Metazoa; phylum Arthropoda; class Insecta; order Coleoptera; family Chrysomelidae; genus Zygogramma; species Zygogramma bicolorata. The sequence goes on from JAVJAQ010001667.1 coordinate 1,351,927, forward strand.
TTTCCACTGATTAGATAAGAGGTATTTCATAAAAAAAGAATGGTCACATCGTATTCAATAGTGATAGTCCCTGTTACTTTAAATTACAAGAAATTTTCGCCGCACAGTTTCAACTTGATGTGTGTGGCAGTCATAAATGGGATACCATATCAATACCCCATATTTAGACCTCACATACGCGTAAAAAAGTGTGAGGACCGCACCAATAATTTTCACTAAAAAACTGGGTATTTCATCTGGACCTACAATAAGTTGTTTTTTTTTTTTTTTTTTGCTGCTTCCTTCACATCTCTTCCATCAACCATCTCGATATTTATGTATGGCCAATTATTGTGAATGCTATTGAGTTCATTACAAAGAATCACATCGGATATTACATAACGCTCTTGAAGTAGTTTGCAGATGCATCGACTACTTCCTAGGGTTTAGTGTGAATATTACGGCTATCTTTCGTGGCTCCTAGAATTCTGGAGTTGCCTTTTTCATTTAGAATGAAGCCCCAAAATTCTGTTGAATCTTCATTTGTTTTGTTCTCAGTATCACTAACGTAGTTTTTATAGAAATTGTCCATTTGTATTTTTACTTGCGATCTAAATGAAATGAAATTTTAGCGATAAGAAGTTGTTTTGTATTTTTTATAGTTTTTATGAGCTCGTTCTTTCTCATGTGTACTTTTTATTATAAGCGGTGTGAACCAAGGCGGGTACCTACGGTTATGAATGGACTCTAAAGAAACAGTTGCATTGTCAATTCCGTATAGTGTATCATTCAAAAGTGACAAGCAGAATTAACACCTGTTTGTGCTAACAAATGAGACCAGTCGATTTCAGCTACACGTTGATACCTTATTGGATAATTTCCTGAAGTTGACACATTTTGAAATATCATCAGAGTTGGAGGAATCATTGAATTGATTAAGTGAGGTTGATTATTATCCTCCTTCATAAGAGGTTCTAAATCTTTCTCAACAACACAATTGAATTTTGCTAAAACAAGACCCAACGTTCGTTTGTCAATGTTTCTGATCCCATTATATTGTTTCAACTCGAACATTTTCATGAAGTTTCTCAAAACCTCGATCTTACTATCGTTTATGTCATCATTGAAGTGAGGAACATTGAAATCTCCAACTATCAAGACATTTTCATCATGGATGTAATCTAATACACTGAGATTGATGAAGAATTCGTTCAAAGATATTGTTGGTGGAATGTAAATAACTAGTATTAGAAGGCTGACAGTTTCAATAAATTTTTCACCGACCATATCTCTACATGGTGTTTCAGAAGTAACAGATAATGAATCCATGGATTTGCACTTCCAATTATTCAGGTAAGCTATGGCTACCTCTCCTCCTATTCTGGTGTTCGTATTCTGGAATAAACTTTGTATTTTATGAATAACATTCGACTAATCTGAATTTCAATTGTTATTTTCTGAATAATATCTTACACTTCCTGAGTTACAATCGGAATATATGTATGCTGTAACCACTGAGCCACAAAGTCTAGTGTTGTTATCATTCAATCAAGAACATTCTGCGGTTTTCCATTTACAGAGGTGTTGGATGGGCTAGGATAATCATTCATTATCAATTTTTCTTGAATTCTCAATTGTTTGAATGCCACTAGAATTCATTTCAGTCGTTAACGAGTTAAATAATTATCGGTTCGTCCCTGGAAGCCTGGACGACCCTCCATCTTTAATAAGGCAATTGGCAATTCCAACAGCTCAATTTATTCACAATGGAATTACGGATTCCACTTTGAGCGTGGCTTTATGGTAAAAAATATTGATCATCGGGGAGCAGCAACGAGTGTGTTGCTGGCCTAGTTTACTGATTTATGACTTTTGATTTATGGATGCACGTTCGACTTCGCAAGGCATGTTTGACAGAGCGATGTTCGCGAAAAAAACTCCGGTCGATATTCACGAACGACATTCTCTGGTGAATAACTAATGGGGCTCAAGGATTTCGTGGCTTGTGTGGGAACGATTGGTTTCAGTTTTTGGTAAACAGTATGGAGTATATCTTGTTGAGTGGGATGATAGTTAGTATAAGTTCAATTGATCCAAAGAACCTTTCAACTTACATAATTCTGTGTTCTGACTTTCAATTTACCAACTTTGTTTCAGCTTCATATCAATGATTTGCTGGATGAAACATCTTGTTCGGTGCATAGGTTCGCGGACGACACTACTCTTTATATTAGTTTCTCCTCCAAAGTACCCATCCAGCACGAGAAACGAAAATTCAGAGAAACATTCACGTCAATAGAATTAACGATGACTTGGCAAAACTAAAAGAATAGGAAAAGATCAACTTGGTGGAATTCAATGCTGGAAAAACCCAGGCATGTCTCTTCTCAAAGAAATACGATCTATCATTATCTAGTATTCAGATGTCAGCAGTAAATATTTCCACAAAGTCAAGTATCTCGATGCTGGGAATCACGATCAGTAATAATCTTTCATGGAAAAACCATGTGGAATCGATCGCTGAAGGCTTCCCAGAAGCTTTGATTTCTATTTCGATCGAATAAATACTTCAGTTCTCGTCAGCTCCTAAGGCTCGATTTTTGAGGGTCTTCGTTATGATAACGCATACGCTATTGCTACGGCGCAGCCAATCAAATCTTTCCTACCCTACTGATATCGAATTCGATGAATAACGAGAGTGGCCAAAAATTGGACCCCTGATGATCTACAAGGCATAGATACGACCTGTCTTGGAATATAGTTCTCATGTGTGGGTCTCGGAAGCAAAACAATTTGATTTCTCTAATTGTTTTTAGGAGTTGACAAATGAATTACACCAATATCGAAAAACAGAGGGAGAGGTGGGTTAACGAGGTCTCACTTTCAAATGTATTTAATTTTCAGCACGGGTAAGGATGAGGAGTGGAAGTCTGTCCACTTTGGTTCAACTGTCTAGATCATATCCTTGACAACTTTTTTTATATCAAGCGCTCGGCATAACCCGAACTGGGTGTATGAGATAGAATTTTCCTTTCAATGTACCGGAGTCATTCCAACTGTTGGAAGAGTGGTTTTCCTGGAAGCAAGATTCATCATCGAGAGAACAGGATTTTTTGTTAAAAATGCACTTATAGTCGAGTTTCACTTCAGTTAACCTCAACCAGTAAGAATGGAGGTCATTGAAGAATATACTTCTTTCAATATACCGTGTGACACAGACTCATGGTACACCCCCGTTTTCTCCTTTGTTTGTCTAGCTATATTTTTGAAATTCGGAACATTGAATATGCTCACTGAACAGCATTCCTCGACATATCTGAAAGAACAAAACAATTTCCAATTTTCCCGGAAATGGCATCAACTTTCGATTCTTGAATGGGACACCCTGTATATTGTTATATGATCGGCTAGGGATGATCATGAGGAATCCAACGATACCAGGAATGATGATGTTATCTCCAATGACTGCGGATATATCGCCATTTATATTATCCATAAGCTCAACGAGTAGGAGAGAGAAACTTTTTCTGGAGGGTCAGTCCAATTCTCTCTCTCACTCATTTTATGGATAATATAAATGGCGATATCTCCGCAGTCATTGGAGATAACATCATCAAACCTGGTATCGTTGGATTCCTCATGATCATCCCTAGCCGATCATATAACAATATACAGGGTGTCCCATTCAAGAATCGAAAGTTGATGTCATTTCCGGGAAAATTGGAAATTGTTTTGTTCTTTCAGATATGTCGAGAAATGCTGTTCAGTGAGCATATTCAATGTTCCGAATTTCAAAAATATAGCTAGAAAAACAAAGGAGAAAACGGGGGTGTACCATGAGTCTGTGACACACGGTATAACAGTCTCATATAACTCATATTTGGATTTTATTATTTTGCATGAAATTCATTTCAATCAACTATTTCAAATGTTATTTCTAGGTGGAGTATCTGTACGGGTCAAAAATAATTCGGTAATGCCCACTTTTATGTCCGATGCGAAAAGCGTTAGCTTCATCCTACTGAGGACCACTTTTTCAATGCAAGATATATGTCAGATAAAAATAACTAACAGTATTGATCCTCATCACTGTCAATTATTACTCACGCGGATCCTCTCATTTCTATCTGACAGATAACTCATTAATCCTTGCATTGAAAAACTGGCCTGAGAAGTCCAAATATAGTGCAGTTTAATAATAATATTAATAAGCCTCAGGAAAAACCTCTTTCGGCAAGGAGTTCCAAAGCAAAGCTGTTCTATTGTAAAGAGATCCCTGAGCAGGAGAGGTTCGACAGGTCTCCAGATTCACAACAAAGGGGTGGGAATTCTGTATTCGTCTTGTCATCCGTGTAGATATCGCCGAGGGTGGAACGAATGATACCAATTCAGAAGAGCACCGACCGTGAAAATATATATAAAAGAGAGACAAGACTCCGACCCCCCTACGATGTTCCAATGAAGTGAGCGAGTGTGTGAGCGAAGAATCACCAACAAGACGGATTGCCCTTCTCTGAATAGAGTTGAGAAGCCTCGATGAATGTTTTGGTGCCGAACTCCACACATTAGAATTATATTTCACGACAGGTCGTATCTGAGCCTTGTAGATCATTAGAAGCTGACGAGAAGTGAAGTATTTCTCCACACGAAATAGGAATCCAAGTTTCTGGGAAGCACCTTCAGCGATCGATATCAGATGGTTTTTCCATGAGGGACTATCACTGATCGTAATTCCTATCATTGATATAGTTGACTTTGTAGGAACAGTTACTCCTGACATCTGAATACTGGATGTGGATAGATCGGCTTTCCTTGAAGGACACATGCCTGGGTTTCCCTAGCATCATATTCCACCAAGTTCATGTTACCCCATTCTATTATTTTCACCACGTCATCTTTAATTTTATTGACGTGAATGTTTCTTTGAATTTTGGTTTCTCGAGCTGGTATGGGGACTCTGGAAGAGAAATTAGTATGAAGAGTAATGTCGTCTGCAAAACTATGTAGTGAACACAATGTTTTCTCGAGCAAATCATTGATATGAAGCAGAAACAAAGTGGGCACCAGAACTGAACCCTGTGGAATACCTGCATTTATTGGGAGAATATCAGATGATACACCATCAACAACCACATACAGAGAACTATATTGATGAATAAAACCATCTGTAATCGATTTCATGGTCTATAGTTGTCTGAATTCCGACACACACCGTTTTTGCGAAATCGAAATTTGCGTATGAATTCAAGCTGTTTTATATTTATTTTTTCCTTGGGAATTTTGTTGTTGGTATCAGTGTTCGTGTTTCTATCTCATACTCTCTCAGCTGAACTGTTCAACCTTCAGATAACGTTACAATTTCCTTGAAATCGATTCGAATAATATATGACCATACTTCACATGCTATACATCTGACAACAGGCGAACGCTCAATACCGTTGAATATATTGATTGTTTCTATTACGAAACCGTATATTACCCTCGAAAAGACCCTTATAAGTCACACTTTCCTGTTGCATGCATGGGTTATAAACATTCCCCCCATTTTCGAATGATGAAAAATGAATAACCCATATCGGAAAGGTATAACGTAGTGGAACACGTTGCCTATTAATCAATTTTGAGGAGATCCGAAGTAGGATAAGGACATTTTCCAGCGAGGCTTCTAATCTTTCCAACTTCGAAATGTTCAATTAGAGGGAGGCATAATTACTCAGTAATTGGGGTGGAGGTTTTCTGGTAAGAAAACACCTGGAACATTCTTGGAACGAGTGAGTACAATCCAATTACTTATTTCTTTTCGGCTCTCGAATATTCATAAAATTCACTTTCATCCATGAGGATGTCGAACAGGGGAGAGAAAAGTAGATGAATGATTCAGTATAGGATATTAGAATAGCTTTAGCCAGTTAAGTTCTGGCGCCCACTTTGTTTCTGCTTCATATCAATGATTTGCTCGGGAAAACATCTTGTTCAGTATATAGTTTTGCGGATGACAGTATTCTTCATACCAGTTTCTTTTCCAGAGTGCCTATACCAGCTCGAGAAACAAAAATTCCAACATTCACGTCTATAAAATTAACGATGACTTGGTAAAAATAATAGAATGGAGTAACATGAAGGAAAGCCGATCTATCATCATCTAGTATTCAGATGTCAGGAATAACTATTCCTACAAAGTCAAGTATCTCGATGTTGGATAGAATCACGATCAGTAATAATCTCCCATGGGAAAACAATGTGAAATCGATAGATGAAGGTGCTTCCCAGAAAATTGGATTTTTAATTCGTGCGAAAAAATACTCCACCTCTCGTCAGCTTCTAATCATCCACAAGGCTCAGATACGACCTGTCTTGGAATATGGTTCTCAACTTGATTTTGAAAACATCCACTGCCATAACCATTTCATGCTTACACCTAGAAATGCACATGAGATAAAATAAATAATAATGGAAATGAAAAATTATAAGTCTGCTGGTTTCGATGGATCAACCAGGAGACTCTTACAAAACCTACCATTCAAAGTGCTATCTGTATTAGCAGTTATGATTAATAAATCTTTTAAAAATGGAGTATTCCCCTCAGGCTTGAAGACGGCACTTGTTCTGCATCTTTATAAAGAAGGTGATGCTACAAATTCTTCAAACTTCAGACCAATCTCATTGTTATAAACTATTTCAAACATTATAGAGGAAGTAGTTAAAAAAAGGTTGTTACAATTCTTAGACGATGAAAAAATTATAAATGAATGCCAACTCGGATTTCAAACTTCTAAAAGTACAAATGACGCCATATTTTCGTTTTTAGAAAAGGTTTACGTGAATCTAAATGAAGGACACGCTATTGCAGCAGTGTTCTGTGACTTTTCGAAAGCTTTCGACTGTGTTAATCATAGAATACTGCTGCAAAAAATACATTGTTACGGAATAAAAGGTACAAGTCTCGAATGGTTCAGGTCATACCTCGAGAATTGATCTGAAATATTGAAAGTACAAGATGTTTATTCTAATCTTTCGGCAATTCACTGTGGGGTACCACAGGGATCTGTTTTGGGACCCATTTTGTTTTAACTGTACCTCAATGATCTCGCTACAATAAATATAGAGGGATCCTTCACAATTTTTGCAGACGATACTACATTATCATGGCATGGGAAAAACACAGAATCCCTAAAACAAGTGGTGTCCTCAGATATATCAAAGGTTAAGCAATGGTGTGATTCTAACTTCCTCTGCTTCAATGTAAACAGGACCAAACTACTCAACTTCAAATTTAACTATGATAACTGGATATTTGATGATATCAATATTGAAGAAACACATTGTACTAGGTTTCTTGGTTTACGCATAGACAATAAGTTTAAATTCAATGAACACATTGTTTGTAAGAAATTGGCCTCTGGATCATTCGCTGTAAGAACTGTTGCTAATGAATTAGACATCACTACAGCCAGATCAACATACCACGCCATAGTAGAATCCCATTTGCGATATGGCATTGCTTTCTGGGGATTCTGCAGCAAAAAACTACTTGATCAGGTCTTTGTACTACAGAAGAGATCATTAAGATATTTATGAAGGGCAAACTACAGAGATAGCTGCAGAAACCTGTTTGTACAAAATCGACTATTGACTGTAGTGTGCATTTTTATTCTTGAAGTAGTGTGCCTGATTCACAAAAGTTATATTATGGATTCACCTGAAAATATACCTCATAATACTAGACAAAACTGTAATATTCATCTCCCAATACCTAAACTGACCTTAACGAAACATTCTAATATGTATGAAGGAAGAAAAATATTCAATCACTTACCACTGTCAACTAAGAATATTTCAAATCAAAAAATTTTCAGAAGAACGGTAAAGAATCTGCTTCTTGATAAAGCCCTGGATGAATACCATGCTGACATGTCGCAAACAGCGTAATTGCGATATAGGTAACTAATGTAATAAAATGAATCTTTTACATGTATGACAGGACATATAACATAATATGTAACCACGTTTCATTATTCCGCTTCAAACTTTATTTGGGTTCATATTGCTATTTAATCACATCTCTGATATGCTAGGGTACTGTTTGTATATTCGTATCTGTAGTAACATGACTAATGATATTTTTATGTATTGTACATATGTTTATTTTTATATATATTTATATTTTTGTGATTTTACTTTGTCAACGAGAATTTATTCTTGGACAATAAAGCATACTTCTATTCTATTCTATTCTATTCCAAGTGTGGAGTTCGGCTCCAAAACTTCTCGATTCTATTCAGAGAAAGGTAATCCATCTCGTTGGTGAATCTTTGCTCACTTCATTGGAACATCGTAGAAGGGTCGAAGACTTGTCTCTCTTTTATAGAAATTATCACGATAGGTGCTCTTCCGAATAGTTATCAATCGTTCCACCCTTGGTCGAACCTCTCCTGCTCAGGGATCGTTTTTCAATAGAACAGCTGAGCTTTGGAACTCCTTGCCGAAAGAGGTTTCTCCTAAGGCTCACAAACTTCAAGAATTCAAAGTGAATGTTAATTCGTATCTCCTGGCCCTTGATTCACGCGGCGTTCTTTGCACAGGGCTTCCCTCTCGTATGAATCTGCATATAAAAAAAATATTATTGTATTCGAAGACTACAAGTATGTCAGTTCTGATCCCAATAGGGACCAAAAATATATTTTTGTACCACAGCGACACCATGAGACCTATGGCTGGTCGGAACGAATACGAACGTCGAATGAAAGAATCATGTCACACATAGAATAATTCTCAGAAAGATCATGTTCCATATTGAAGCAAGCGTGGAAAAACATCATCCTAACACTACTTTCATACTGATAAAATCATAAATCTTCTCTTCGGTCAATTGAGTGAATCCAACTTTTAAAATCAGTTGCTCTATACCGTCGAGCGTCAGTTTTTTTTCCATAATATACGATGGAATCATCATCGTAAAATATATATTTTAATCGATTGAAATATTTTTTCTTCTTGTACACATCCGTGAAGTCTTCTTGAACACTTGATTTTATGAAAATATCCTTGTGGTCAGGGCCAACCTTATTATTTTTGAATGTCAAAAATCGAAGGGAATTTGAAGCAGTTTTTCATCCAACCACACCACCCACTAGATGTTTTGAAATGATTCACATCGGAATTACTTTGGAATGCATTTGCCACCAAAGAAGTTCCAGAAAAGTTTTTAAAAATATTCTTTTTAATCATTCCATCAATTGAATCATGGAATTTTGTCAAAAAGTTAAGAAATCGATGCAGCCAAAATTACGCCGATTTTACATTGTATAACATATTTTTCAAATTTCATTTATTAATATTTCTCCATGATGAACATTTCGTGATGAAATCTGAACAAACTGAAGGAGTGGTCAGAACTCTGATGGAAGTGCTGAAATTGAATTGGTGGCGTATTTTTTATTTTATTCCGCCTCAATTTTATTTATGACTAAAGAAGTTCGACGTTATTCTGACATAAACCGTTTTGAAACATAATATGCATCGTATAGTGTGTTTTTTTAATTTTTGACAATGAAAACTTTCAGAAATTGGTCCAGAAAACGGAGATTTATTAATAAGATTCGATATCTCAAAGGGACTTTCGATTCACTCCTTATGGAAAAATATCATTTCAATCAGTCGAAAAATATATCTTCTCCAAATGGCTCACACTGTAGATGGGGTAACTTCATTTCTCTACTTGCTGCAGCTATAACACAACAAAACGTGTTGGCAGAGTTGAAACTCTTTCCGAGTCAAAATATTCCAGAAAGCAGTATTATCCTTTTTTCAAAACCCAATGAACCATTTTGAAATTCTCATCATTATATACTTGGTATATTTCATTTCGAACCCGATCCCGTTCAAATTCTATACACCAAATTGACCAACAAACAATTTCGATCAGCCGATTACCAAAACAATTAAAAAAACAAAAAGACCGTTCAGCAAACACGATACCAATTATTATCCAAATTCCCCGACTACAGCAAACGAATACTGGAATTCACGTAATCAAAACTATCGGTCCCAAAATCACCCCAATTATTATCGTTACAGCGATTGGGATTCTCGACAACAATGTTAATATTCAGTATAATAAACAAAAAACAGTTCATGTTTGATATTCTGAACACCCTTGTTAATGATTAACCTGATGCCGATACAAATTGACGAAAATGATTTTATGAAATGGTAAAGTTTTACGAATTTCAACAGGAATAATGTTTGGAATTCAATTATTGTGGTTGATGGACACTTGAAACAAGTGTTAAACTGAAACAAAATCCATTGAACAGAAGATATACAGAAAATTACATAAAATGCAAAGACATACTCTCGAAAACAGAACGCAAACAACTCATTGATCACTTGAGTAAGCCAACACATTTTTATGATAGGTATGTTTACCAAAAACACATGCGGCAAATCTCCTTCTAAGACCCATCGTGAGTTCTATTGGATCCCCTCGGCAAAAACTGGCCAGATGCATAGTCCAAATGTTGAAAGTTTCAGCAGGTAATGGCAATAGCTTCATGAAGAATACTCTACATATAATTTAAAAGTTAAAACAAACAGAAATACAAGCTGGAGACATGTTGGTGGAATATGTCGTGGCACACCTACTTAGATGTTTATTTCTGGAAATTCATTTCATGTCACACGTTTCACTTTGGTCAAAATAAAGAAACATTCAAAACACGCACATAAAACTCAGATATGGTTTACAATGGGTATATGAATTATGTCATATGCGACTCACATTGTTATAAAATGGCAAAATGAGCTTGATCCTCAGTCAATCGAGCCTGGTTGATTCTCAGAAATGTCAACTCTACTAAATAATTGAATGGCAAAATGAGCTTGATCCTCAGTCAATCGAGCCTGGTTGATTCTCAGAAATATCGACTCTACTAAATAATTAAAGATTTGATTGTAGGTTATAATTTTCCTGATTTCAAATCAGATATCACTGCAAGGTGATTTAATATCTCAAGAAGCGGTTATTTCATAACAAAATTTGTGAAGTTTTCGAAAAAAATATCCAACCGAAAGCTGATATGGAAAAATATCATTTCAATCAGTCGAAAAATATATCTTCTCCAAATGGCTCACACTGTAGATGGGGTAACTTCATTTCTCTACTTGCTGCAGCTATAACACAACAAAACGTGTTGGCAGAGTTGAAACTCTTTCCGAGTCAAAATATTCCAGAAAGCAGTATTATCCTTTTTTCAAAACCCAATGAACCATTTTGAAATTCTCATCATTATATACTTGGTATATTTCATTTCGAACCCGATCCCGTTCAAATTCTATACACCAAATTGACCAACAAACAATTTCGATCAGCCGATTACCAAAACAATTAAAAAAACAAAAAGACCGTTCAGCAAACACGATACCAATTATTATCCAAATTCCCCGACTACAGCAAACGAATACTGGAATTCACGTAATCAAAACTATCGGTCCCAAAATCACCCCAATTATTATCGTTACAGCGATTGGGATTCTCGACAACAATGTTAATATTCAGTATAATAAACAAAAAACAGTTCATGTTTGATATTCTGAACACCCTTGTTAATGATTAACCTGATGCCGATACAAATTGACGAAAATGATTTTATGAAATGGTAAAGTTTTACGAATTTCAACAGGAATAATGTTTGGAATTCAATTATTGTGGTTGATGGACACTTGAAACAAGTGTTAAACTGAAACAAAATCCATTGAACAGAAGATATACAGAAAATTACATAAAATGCAAAGACATACTCTCGAAAACAGAACGCAAACAACTCATTGATCACTTGAGTAAGCCAACACATTTTTATGATAGGTATGTTTACCAAAAACACATGCGGCAAATCTCCTTCTAAGACCCATCGTGAGTTCTATTGGATCCCCTCGGCAAAAACTGGCCAGATGCATAGTCCAAATGTTGAAAGTTTCAGCAGGTAATGGCAATAGCTTCATGAAGAATACTCTACATATAATTTAAAAGTTAAAACAAACAGAAATACAAGCTGGAGACATGTTGGTGGAATATGTCGTGGCACACCTACTTAGATGTTTATTTCTGGAAATTCATTTCATGTCACACGTTTCACTTTGGTCAAAATAAAGAAACATTCAAAACACGCACATAAAACTCAGATATGGTTTACAATGGGTATATGAATTATGTCATATGCGACTCACATTGTTATAAAATGGCAAAATGAGCTTGATCCTCAGTCAATCGAGCCTGGTTGATTCTCAGAAATGTCAACTCTACTAAATAATTGAATGGCAAAATGAGCTTGATCCTCAGTCAATCGAGCCTGGTTGATTCTCAGAAATATCGACTCTACTAAATAATTAAAGATTTGATTGTAGGTTATAATTTTCCTGATTTCAAATCAGATATCACTGCAAGGTGATTTAATATCTCAAGAAGCGGTTATTTCATAACAAAATTTGTGAAGTTTTCGAAAAAAATATCCAACCGAAAGCTGATACAAGGTTGAAATCAAATCGTCCATAATAAAATCCTGTGTCGATCTCTTTTCTGGCCCAGTGATGAAGAAACCTGCCTGAGATGCCTTTATCAATTCGTTACGAAACTATTTTTTCATATGCAGATTCACACGAAAGGGAAGCACTGTAATGTTCAGAGAACATCGCGTGATTCAAAGGACAGAAAATACGAATCTACATTTACTTTGAATTTTGGAAGTTTTCATGAGCCTCAGGAAAAACCTCTTTCGGCAAGGAGTTCCGAAGTTCAGCTGTCCTATTGAAGATGATTCCTGAGCTTCGACAGGTCTCCAAATTCACAACAGAGGGTGGGAATTCTGTACTCGTCGAGTCATCCGTGTAGATATTGCCAAGGGTGGAACGATTGATAACAATTCAGAAGAGCACCGACCGTGAAAATATCTATGAAAAAGAGACGTCCCCGACCCTTCTACGATGTTCCAATGAAGTGAGCAAGTCTGTGAGCGAAGAATCACCAACAAGACGGATTGCCTTTCTCTGAATAGAATCGAGAAGCCTCATTGAATGTTTTGGTGCCGAACTCCACACATGAGAACTATATTCCAAGACAGGTCGTATCTGAGCCTTGTAGATCATTAGGAGCTGACGGGAAGTGAAGTATTCTTCGCACGAAATAGAAATCCAAGTTTCTGGGAAGCAACTTCAGCGATAGATCTCACATGGTTTTCACATGATGGAATATTACTGATCGTAATTCCTAGCATCAAGATAGTTGACTTCTTAGGAATAGTTACTCCTGACATCTGAATACTAGATGATGATAGATCGGCTTATCTTGAGAAGAGACATACCTGGGTTTCCCCACCATTGAATTCCACTAAGTTCATGTTATCCCTTTCTATTATTTTTACCAAGTTATAGTTAATTTATCGAAGAATAAATTAATTCGATTACATGTTTGATAGAATTCCTAAAATATTAATATTTTTAACCACACAAAGCTCTCTTGAAATCATTCCATGAGCCTTTACTTCACGAAATCCTGTTGTCATAAAACATAATTTGCTGACATACTCTTTTGCTATTTTCATTCCCAATGGAAACCGTTTGTACATAAAAGATTCGATGAGTGAAAATTTCTTTAAAGAATGATCCTCCACCAAATAAATTCATCAGACTCAGTGGCGTGTCTAAGGGGAGGGCCAGAGGGGCCCGCCCCCCCCCTTCCCCAAAGCAGCTCGTGCAGCTCGAAGAAAAAACGAAAATATCCGTCCATCCACTCTGAATTGATGCCTAATGAAATCTACTGATAATAAATATGATCATTTTTTCTTCCTACACGTATGTATGAATATATAATTTAATGAGAAACCCGTTGGTTTGGACGTTAGTCATATTTGCGGCGGATACATGACCAGTGGAAGAGCATCATTATTGATGGCCCAGTTTGATTCTCGATTCAATAACAGATTAACTGAAATATTACCTATCGAAGGTCTTATCCCAAAAAATCTTAAAATTGACACCACAGAAACAATTATCAAGGCTTGTTTGGTTTATGAAGCAGACATTGATATATCAGAACAAGAACTGAGAGCTGAAATAATAATGTGGCAAAAAAGATGGGAAAATAAACCAGATTTGCCTCCCACAGCAATAGAAGCACTTTGTTGTGGGACGAGTTTGTTTCCCCACAATAAAGCTTTTATTGCAGAGATTTGCGACTCTACCAGTATCAACGGCAACAGCGGAAAGAAGCTTTTCAACTATCACCAAGACTCATTCGGGATCAACCATGGCAGAGAGACGAATGAACCTCAAAAACTGGTCAGGGTCAGATGATTGAATGAAAAACATCAAAATCAAGAAGACTCGTCATTCTGTTGTTTCATTTCATTTTTCGTTTTTTCATTTTGGCGAGGTGAACCACGTACACAATGTTTGGCAATATTTTTCATTTATGCTTCGGCCCCCCCCAAAACAGAATTCTTAACACGCCACTGCATCAGACAGATGGATATTCAGAAAAAGTTTTCAAACTTTGATAGTCTTCATTGATGCGGTTCTTTGTAATAGCAGAATTATTTTATATTCCTCCTTTTTCATCAGTTTCCCCTGTATGAATATGTCTTATTTCATTAAATTGGATGTTGACCTGTGGAAGTGCAATATCATATAGATAGAGCTAGAGTTCATAAACTATTGTGTAGATCATGCCCCAAGTCAAAATAAATAAACATTCAAAACACGCATAAAACACTCAGATATAGTTCAGAGAATGGAAAAATGAACTCTTTCACAAGCGACATCCTCTATACAAAGGGCAATGAATTCCATTGTTGATTCAAAATTCTAGATTCCTATGAGGTAGGTTCCAAACTCAACCTGATGGATATTATGGAGAACAATAAGTTTTTATATTCTCCATATTCACTGAATAATCCAGTTGAATGATTTACCTATATTGAATATGTTCTATTCTACCAATTGGGTCTAATACATTGTTGGAATCATTTACTCTATACTGGAAAAAGTGAATTGTTGGCTGAACTTCTCGAGCATTTTCCCATGATATAAAATTATATATCATTTTGCGGTAATTTCATATTCCTACCTGGGCAAATATTGGATAAGAGAACACGTAAGGTATTTTAGAAATTTTCAAAGGTAATACCACGAGTCCTTCAAATTTGATCGATAAATTTTCATTTTCCACAAAAACTTTTTTATTTGGCAGAAGTATAAAAACAAACCAATTGATAAAAGCACGAGTCCGTAGGACGAGTAATTTTATCGAATTCGGTTTGTTCGAATGCTTTTGCCTCAAATTAAAAAAGTTTGAGTGTTTCCAAAATGAAAATATTTCTTATTAAATTTGAAGAACGAGTTGTATTTGGAGTGATTATTTCTTGAACAAATCGAAGGAAGAACAATTTAATTGATCAGTATTTCATTTACATAAGAAGGAAAGGAGAAAATTTTGTTGATGGAAAATGTACAATTATTGAAAACGCAATTATTGTAGATGGGTCGGGCAGCAGAAACACTTGATGAATCTCTCAAGTCATCAGTGGATATCACATTGCTTGATATTGAGCATGCGGCAGTCGACGTGCTAGCAATGCATGCTGATGTGCTTGTTCTCAATTTGTTCATAATATTTTTATGATGCTCTGCATCCATCTGTAGATGGGGCTTCAGCGAAGACGCTGTGGCATAGCCTGTTATTTTGATAGCTTCCTGCTCCTGAAAACCTTTTTTCACCATGCGAGACCCTAAAGTCGAGCGACTCGAATGATTGCTGAGTTTTCTTTTTTTGGTGTCGGGACCATATTTTTCTGCTGAATTTTTCAACCATTTGCCTATTTCATTCTGGCTCACTGGTGAATTTCAATACCACGCAGCATTCGGCTTTTTCCAGAATGGATTTGGGGTGAGTCTATCGATGGTTACATTTTGCCCACGTTGTGAATTCAGATTGTTATACAGTCTTATGGGGCACCGATCAGGGTTTCCAATGTTAGTTTAGGTTAGGTTAGGTTAATTAACACCCAGGCAAGTTTTACTAAAAGTCGGATTATATTCCAATCGTCCAGTTCCTCCACCCGCATTATTAGTTTCTTTTCTGAAATAGTGAAGGAGGCAATTAACACCTTCACCTCTGCGCCAGGCTTATTCATAAGAAATTATGTGAAATAACTTCATTTGAAGTGCTAATGGCTTTTTTTCATCACAAGAATCAATTATCCTCGTGTATTCTTCTTCCTCTAGTGCGGCAGCACTCTGCTTTCTTTTATCCACACATCTTTGCAACTCTTTTCTTTTTGCATTCCTCACATCTCTTCCTTTTTTGAATTCAATATCCTGAAACGGATTGAAACTGATTTTGTATTCAGAATAATATTTTTCCTGTATCTGTTTAGCAGTTACATTCCGCACTCATTTTCAAAGAAACTTTTTGAATTGGTGAAAATTTTACAAATTTGAAATGTCAAACAACGATGTATGCCTTCTATGATCCAGAAGAAATATGATGCTTACGCGGTGCATATGATAATGCTTGCTGACGATACCAAGAGATGGCGTCAAACCTCTCATAGTACAAGGTTGATAATTGAAAATTTCTTATGAAATGAAAATCGCGCCATAAGGAACATAAAATCATTAGTTATGTCGTTGTATCAAGACTTTCATACAACGGTTTCATCTCATACAACAAAAAATGAATTGTATTGAATAGAAGTTGATTGTACGCCATCTTCATTTGAGTTCAGGAAACCTTAAATATATGAATCGGTCGTTCGCTATATCTGTCATAAAGTTGGGGTTATCAGCTATTTACGTGTTTGAGTGTTCATTGAAATGTGTTGTTTATTATTATGCTGAAGAAAGTGAAAAGTGAATGACTATTAATGATAAGGTGACTCTCCATGCATGACAATTTATATAAATATGAGCCAGTTCAATAGAATCGACGCGGTAAACCTTATAGTTTTGACAGTTCAAAGGTGAACAACGTTTTATCAAGGACTAGGCAGTTTTATCAGTATAATACCGAATGATTGGCTAGAACAGCCACAGAATATCTCGCTACTATTGGTTGAAATGCCAAAAACGTCACATTTTGACAAGTGAAAAAAATAATCATATGAAAATCACACTAAAGCTGCAACCATCATAACCATAGACTTTGGTCAATCTCATTCATAATCCAATATGAAACAATCATGCTCAACATTCCTCATTCTGATTGTCAATCCCTATAACAATAATATCGAACAATGCACAAATTTGATCAGCTGATTACCGATGTTCAATCCCATCGGAAAAACGACATAACCTATCAGCAAACACTATAACAATTCCCCAAATTCCTCAGCCCCAGCGAACAAACACGTAACCGAACTATCGTAATATTACTGGTCCCATAATCACCCCAATCATTATCATTACTGCGATTGGGATTCCTGGCAACAACGTAAATATTCAGTATAATAAACGAAAATCACGTACATGTTTGATATTCCAAATACCCCGATAAATGATTATCGTAATGCCGTTAAAACGTTAGTGGCGGTATGTTAATGTAGTGTACATTGACTGATATTTATCTAATCGCTAATGTAAGCCCGCTTGCTGCGATCTACGTGACTGACATACGCAAACTCATTAGCTAATCGGCGACAGAGTTCAGAGGGTTTGAGCCCCAGGAACGGAACGAAAGTACTCCATTTCGGATTCCTGCTCTCCGAGGTGATGAAGGAAATCCCAGAACAGTGCGTAGGCAGGCGAATTAGTGTACGGGGATAGTCGGTTGGTATGTTGGACGCCATTTTGGTTATTGGGGATTCATGGAGTCTGATGTCACTCGTCACGATTTCTATAATATTTCTTGGTTGTTTGAAATGTTATTCCCCAACAAATCGTCAATAAGAGGGTTATATCCTACATGAACGCATTTAGGGTACGTCAATAAAAAATATCTCAACCCAAAAATGGCGTGTACCTTTCCGTATTGTTCAAACTAGGAAAGACATTCTCAGATACTTATAATATTGAGAGTACATTTTCATCTACCTTCTAGTTCAAAATGGATTTTCTTCAACTCGGATTTAGCACTGTAGATGAATCATTGAATTCTCACATTATTCCATCATTATTCATGAAACTAACATTGAACTCTGGAATTTTTTTTTCAGTAACACTCAAATAGATTGACAACGCAAATCTCATCGTATTTGATCTAACTCGGACATGTTGTCAGCACTCAAAGTATAATTTTAGAATTTTCCGTGTTTGATAGAAATGGGGTAATACATTGATGCATCTTGAGTTGAAATTGTTTCACATTATCTCCTTCATTGTCTTTGAAGAAAACTCCAATCCTATCGAAACACGTATGTTGGCGCTGTGGCGAACCCACCTTCTGAGCGAGAGTTCGGGTTTCGATTACACAACGGGCCAGAGATTTTCCTCAAATTTAATTCTCTTTGTCGTATTGGATAATGACTGCTACACTTACAATGATGATTGTTTGCAAATGAATATGTTACTCCTGAGGTATGACGTGAGGAGTTAGTAACAAGCCGTATTTGCTGGAGGACTTCGATTACGTTTGGTATGTTGGAGCCCCAAAAAAAGTTAATGGGAAGAATTAAGAATCAGGTAACTTAGTGTGAAAAAATTGGAATCGATATCAGATAAAATGTTACTGAAGTGAAATTTTCAAAGAAAGAAAAATAAAAGAACCTGGAAAATCTTGACAGTTACAGATGATAGATGATGAGGAATATGAAAATAATGAATTCTGAAGATCAGTGAACTCAAATATGGATAAATATTCACCTCCTTCCATATATATTCTTGGAATAAAGAAAAAATGAATGGAAGATATTTGAACGAAGGTTAAAATTAGGTGTTTCCACAATATTTTATTTCAATTTGGTGGTATCCTATAGAAGAAAAATTTTACTATAGTGGTTATGTTGTATCATGTACATTCAGTGCTTAACTTTACATATAATTAATATTTACCTGAATTGGTTGGGACTTTAATATAGATTCTTGTTTTGACTGAGTGAGGAGTTTGTTTTTTAATAAAAATTGACATTTCGATTAACGACAAAACCGTTTCCAGCCGCCTGTTTTTATAAACAACTAACTGTTTCTAGAATAATAATTGCGTGTTATGTGAATTGATATTTGACGTAAACAAGAAATAATATTGGTGGCGATTCTTGGCACACAAACCGGTTTTTCCACTAGATACTCTCGAAACCAGCTTTTTATTGTCAGCTCTACTATCGTCTTCAATGTCATTGATGTTGAAGCTTCATCATCGACAGAACAGTAGCAGGTCGCTATCAGATATATTGAACGAACACATTTTTTATTTTCAGGCTGACACGAAAGGGTAATGCTCATAAAAATAGCTAATGAAGAGATGATAGAAATCAGCTTCCTATTTAAATGTTGATTCATTTAAGTATCAGAAGTGACATTATATATGTCGATTAGGTGATGATATGGGGACAACCCATAGTTTTTGATAAAATAATTCCCTTACTATTCTTTTAGTATCTTGATCAGCATCGTCGTGAAGTTTCCACAATCTGGTTCTTACCCATTGAGTAACTATCAAACCATACTGAGTGACCCCAGAAAAAACAAATGACAAATTTTGGGTGTGGTACGAGTATAATGTAATACTCACATTTTACTTGAAAGTGCTTTGCAATGTTTCCTGCTGAGTGGTATTGGTTCAGATTTCCATTGTCTATATTATTTACTCTATTGAAACCTGTTGAAAGAAAAATTTACAATGGTGCTTTGAAATTCGTAATAAAATTATTTGGGTTACATAGAAACGTATTGAAGTTTAAATTTTGAACGACTATTGCCTCGCCTTTGAGAATGTCTGTCTGTCTGTCCAGACGAAACGTCTGGCTCAAAAACCTGCGGACCACGGCTAACAAGCTCGGAAACTTCTAAACATGCATCGGTTGCCGGCCGTGAAAGTCTACACTCTGTTTTGAAAACTTTGAGGAAATATCATTGCTTACAGTAAGTAAATCTCGAATTTTTCTTCAATAAATTTTGTCTGGGATGTCAAAATTTCCCAGCGACTAGCGGAAAAATTTTTATTCCATTGTAAAAAAGGTGTGTTTCACGCATCCATAGCACCGAAAAAATGTCAACTTTTTTTGACAATTGTAGAAGAAAAGGTTTTTGAATTCGATATTACATGAATCAAATCAGACATTGAGAAACCGAATAGGTACAGCGTTTTGCCTTCAAAAAACACTTCAAATTCGTCGACTAAACATTTCCAATAAGGCGTTATGGTCCAAGAGACGGAATAGAGATCGACCTTCACCCATCTGTTTACCGGATCAAACACACTTTTTATAGGGTTTCATAAATAGGCGAATAACGGCTTGTCTATGAAAATGTGGTCCAGACTATATACAGTGAGATTCAAAAATTTCCACCATATGGAAAACTTTGTTACTATCGATTTGTCAGAAAATTTTATTCCTTATAAAATTTGGTGTATTGCCGAATAGTGGAGTATGAGTTGTCAGAATTTCAAACTTCCGAAGAGTGAGAACGAAAAATAGGAATTTTGATCAGTTGTAAACCACATCACATTTTTGACATGATCAAAAAATTCATTCAAAGAGTTGTTCAGAACTGAAATTGATATTCAAATTTGGCATCACATCCAGGGTAGTTTACTCTTGATCAGAATTCTATTTTTCGTTCTTCCCTGTACACTGTTGGGAAAATTGAAATGTCGACATTTCATATGAGAGTATCCTGCAATACACAAATTTTCATTAGGAATAAAATTTTCTGACGAATCGAAATAAAAAAGTTTTCAATGTGGCAATTTTTTGATCTCACTGCATATAGCCTGGACCAAATTTGGTAACCAAACCATTATAGGCGCATTCCTCTATTCATTGAACCCTATAAAAAGTATATTTCATCCGGTAAACAGATGGTAAAGGTCGACCTTTATTTCGTATCTTGGACTATTACCGGTATATTAGTTATATTGCCAACCGCGTTACGTCATCTCTTTTCAGTCTGATTTTTGATGCTCTCTCAGGCCTAGTTCAAGTATTTCATAATGTTTACGAATAATTTTGAAAACTGTTTCCATTACTACTACCCTTGTACATTGTCTGCCTGAGGCAACAACGAAAACGAAACCCATCCCGGCACCCAAATACGGCAAGTGGTCCAGAAAATTCAAACTGATCTGACCCCATGACAGCCTAAAGATTCTCCCCCGTTTATGATGATCGACCAATCGAGTGTATACCGGAATTATCCCCGATTCATTCGACGGAGTTCTTATATCTTTATTCGATCCCTCCGAGCCATTGATTTTGGCCGTCATAAATGTGAATGAATATTCGGGAAGTGAAAGTGAAACTGGATGCTGGGATAATGGTTTGGAAGATGAAGTGTTTTTATTTGAATACCTGGGCGGTATCCCTAGAAATACACATGAAAATACCTCAACTCAAACGAACAAAAAGGGATCAATTCTTCCATCATTGCCTTCGGAGAAGCTAAATAACACATTCAAATACAAATGGTCGTTATTTATATGTTACTGCTACTTTTTCTAATTAATTTCTCGACAATAAACTACCTGCAAAAGTTTTGGTCCAATATGGACTTCATCTATTATTATTAATTATTCTGATTGATTTCTCAATAATAGATTGAAAAGCGGGCTGAAGGGATCGGTCCCCTGTCACCATTCTTGCTGTTTTTACATCTCGCTTTTTCTAGACTCTCACATGCATCGAGTAGTCTTGTGTCATGCACATGCTTGATCAGTTTCAGATTGCTTTTACCAATTCTGTGGTCAGAACGTGTTGGGAGACAGTGGATTTTTTTACCCTTCCGAATTCCATGTGTGCAAAACTCTCCTTGAAACGGGTTCTAATAGCTCGTCGGCTCTGGCCGATGTATTTGTTGTTGCAATCTTGACAACTTATTTCGTAAACTCCCGACTTTTTTGTGTTTTCTAATTTATCTTTCAGGATACCAAGAAGCTGTTGTAATTTGTAAGAAGTTTAATATGCAACTTTTCATCATTCACTTTATCGAATATCTGTCTTCTAGTGTGTAATGTATAGTTCTTATGGGATTACTATAAACTTCCGATCATTCTCATCTTTTTGAAATGTCGAAGATTTACAAAACGTTTTCCTATATTTTCCAATTGTCTTATCAACTATCTCTGGGTTAAAACCGTTCACGTCAGCAACATACCAAATCACTTTCTTTTCATTGTTGTACTTATCTTTGTTTAAAGGAAAAAATAAATTACCAATGCACAAGGAATTGCAGTGCCGCCATTTTATGTTGTGGACAATGTTTCGAGTCATTTAGAATGTATCTGAATGTCTTTGTGTCTTTCCTGTAAATGTCAAATTCTATTTCATTCAATGAAATTTCATTCAATTTGGCATTTACAGGAATGACACAAACACATTCAGATACGTTCCCAAATACTCAAATCATTGTCAACAACATAAAATGAAAGGAGAGTGATCAGGTACGCAGCTGAAGTGAATATGTTTGACCCAGATATAGTTGATAATTAGTAGGATAATTATTAAATGTAAATTTAAGGCAAACTCCGTGAATCTTCGACTTTTCAAAAAGATGAGAGTACAAATCACAAATTACAACAGCTTCTTGGTAACCCAAAAGATAAATAAAAAAACACAGAGCAGTCGGAAATTTAAGAAATTAGTTGTCAAGATTGTAACAACAAATACATCGGCCAGAGCCGACGAGCTATCAGAAGCTGTTTCAAGGACAATTTTGCACACATGTCGTACGGAAGGGTAGAAAAATCCAGTGTCGTCCAACACGCTCTAGACAATAACAACAGAATTGCTGAAAGCAATCTGGAACTAATCAAGCATGCGCATGATGAAGATGAAGTCCATATCGGACCAAAAACTTTGCAGGTACTTCATTGTTGAGAACTCAATTAGAAAAAGTAGCATATTGGCCCAAAAAACTCTAGGTATATAAACAGCTAACCTATGCTTTAGATATAGTATCAATTTTCTTCTCCTGAAGATGCTCACCCTGTTAGCGAAACGCGCGTCGCTTGCAAAAATATCAGCTGAGTGTTAGGGTAATTGATCTCTAGGAAAAGTTTCATCTTCCAAAGGTTCCATATAATCGTTTAAAAAAGTGATTTGATCACAATATCAATGATTATAAATGAATGAAACCATATATCAGTTGTGATTATGTAGGCGTTAATCTTGGTAACGTACACTGATTTTTTCAATATTGGCAAGGCAAACTGACAGATAGATGACATCTCATTCTCGCAGCGACAAGTTGCCGCAAAAAATCGCATCGTTGAAACAAGGTGTTATTCGATAGCTGTTACAACCTAACCCATTCAATAGTGAACTATTTTTATAACAATAATGAACCTTTCCATTTGCAACAAAGGAGGCCGTTTCAAATGATATTTTCGGTTATAATTGCACGAGTGCATGAAAATTACCGATAATTTTGCAAGAAAGCGTGATATCTAAAAATTGCAACTTGTATAAGATATCACGCTTGAATGCAAAATTATCTGGTCATTTTTATGCAGTTTCTCTGCTGACTTATTTCATTTGTATTCGAATGTCACCTCCCAAGTGTGTTACAGTATTTCAAAATTGAACGAATCCAGCTACAATTTCAGGTCGAATGATTCATTCCAACTGGGCTCGTTTGGTGAATAGATCGTGCATTTTTTGGAACTGATAACCAACGTTACTGATTGTGATCCCCAATCAGATCCCCCACGCATGGTTTGCATGCACTCATGCACAGCTAAAAACCAACAACCGAAATCCTCAAATGAATGTTTATCAAACAACTGCAGTCAATTTCCATCATTTGATTCCAATGCGTTCATTCACCGGTTAATTGGGTATCTGTAGAGTTGACAGGTGGCCACTCTGAACTGGCGTTTCGCCTCTATTGTGCAGAACAATCGACCACTTCAGGGATATATCATTTCCTATATTTGCTCCGAACAAGATTTAATTGAAATGGAACTGTAGCAAATTCCTTTCGGAGCATACGATATTGGATTGTGATGGACAGATTTTAAATCTATCTGTACGTTATAGTATATATATTCAGCATGCAAGCGTCAAAATAATTCAGTTTACAAGTTTGTTTCGCTGAAAACAACGTGGTGATCGAATTATGGCATTATCCTTGAATTCGATAGGGGTGGATGATAGTAGGAATACGACTGACTGTTGGAAAGTTCGTTGTTTCAAAATTCGACGCTGACATATTTCATTTCTCACGTGATGTAGCCTTAATAGGAGAAATACATATTGGCACATTTCTTTGCTAGTAGTATCAAGTTTGTTTCTGATAGGAATGATTGAGGTGAAAATTTTGTGCTCAAGTACAAATCCACTGAAATCAGTTAATTTGGAGTCATCTGATCGATCTCTACCAATCAGAACAAAATTATACTGAATATTTCCATCGTATGTTAAAAATCCCATATGAAGCGGGACATTTTCGTTCAATTACAGCGATAAATTCCCGGTGGGACATTTTCGGGCTGGTAAATACCCCGTAGGTATCGAAAAATACCCGCTCGGTCCGTGTATCTATAGTAACCATTGTTGAAATATACATTTGTCTTATTGACAGGCATAAATACTGAATATCAAACGTCGTTGTTTCATTTCCGGAAATATTCTACCGAATCACACTCGTGCATCACAATAAATCTGATAATATTCCATTCAAGCATGTTGTCAGTAAAAAAACTGAATTCGGTTATTTTCATATTTTGCTAAAAGAGCCCTCCTCCTTCGGAGTCGGGCTCTTTCGACAAAATATGATAATAAACTCATGCAGTTTTTAGACAACATACTTTCATGGAAAATTATCGGTAATTTTGAAGCACTTGTGTAATTACTCCTGAATATTTCCCTCATATATAAAATGTCCCATAAGAGCATTGCAATTATCGAAAACTTACAGCGGTAATTGCGTTGTATCGAAAACTTACAGCGGTAATTGCATTGTATCAAGTCACCATAACAACACATTTGAAACCGTATCGCTAGACGTCAGTGAACAACACAAAGAAATGTCAGATAGACTTCAAAAATAGAAAAACATCTCGCGTTTAGGTGAGTACTCCATACTATAGAGGAAAGTATAAATGAACAAAAAATAACATTTCCTTGAGAATTTCTTTATTCGTGAAATATTCCAATGAATTACATTCGTGCATAAAAATGACCAGATAATTTTGCATTCAAGCGTGATATCTAAAAATTGCAAGAGTTTATTTTCATATTTTGTAAAAGAGCCCTCGTCCTTCGGCACTTTCGCCAAAATACGAAAATAAACGCTTGCAATTTTTAGATATCACGCTTTCTTGCAAGATTATCGATAATTTTTATGCACTCGTGCAATTATAACCGAAAAGATCTCTCGGGCTCTTCTCACGTTTTTATGTTATTGCCATGAATACATACAAATTGATTTATTTCGATTTTGATGTTTCAAATAATTTATATTTCAAAATGTCACCATTCGGTTGTAATACTATCTGGAATATGAATGAAATTATAGAATCAAATAAACCGAAAATAATAGTTTACAGTCAAGAATTCGTATTGGAAGCATTTATGAATTTTTGCAATGATAGGAAGTATCATTTAGATGGAAATCGGGAAGCGGAAGAATTGGCGTCCATTTCAAGGGATTGGGCTGTGAACATAAGAACAAAAGATGGTAGAGAGTTTATATACGGTCAAAACTGTGTGGAACTTAGCAGGATGAATTGGTTTTTCCTTTAATTTTTATCGAAAATTAGCAACCAAATTTCTATCCGAATAACCCCCGAACACTGATGATTGCTCAAAAAGTTTATAACAACTTTCTCAAGCTTGTTTCTCATAGGAAACAGTTTTCCGCTCACGGCGTCTGTAGGCAGCAGTTACAATGTAACAACAACATTCAAAACAACGAATACTTTATGCCAATTATGATCAATACTGACACAAACTAAACCAACTAAAATAACAAAAAACACAAAGAATTGTATTCATCAAATTCCTTGTTCGTGCAGTCAAAAATATATCGGTGAAACATTCAGACCTTCGGAAGTGCGAAGTGAACATAAGATGTACATCAAGAACAGACAGGTTGGTGGTCCTGAACTATCAGAACACATTATCAGTGCCAATGGAGATCACAGAGTAGAATAGAAGGAAATTCAAATGATAACAAAGGAAAGCAATAACAGGACACGAATCTGCTCTTATCATGCTGTCTGAGAATACTTGCATCTCAACCAATGTTGTTGATATAAGTCGGACATGGCTACCCCTGTTGGAAGACAGAATCGTAGGTATGTCGAATATAAAATCTTTGACAGATGTACACAAACTAACTAAAAGGTGAATATTCATGAAGAATTTTGAAACGAAAGCAGAATTGATTACGAAACGTTTACAACGATAAGAATTTGATAATTTTAGTTGTTCTCTTTTACCATATTTTTTTTCTCCTCCCCCTATCTTCCCTCCTCTGAGGGTGAAAAAATGGCATTTTTCATGTTTTATTTTTTTTTTCTCACTCCAGGACTCGGAAAATATTGAAAGAATTCAAGTATATAAAAGACAGTCTGTTCTTCGAAATAAAATTTTTTGGGCCCTCCATGAAGGCCTTAAAAAAAAATTTAAAATGGAAAAAAATTGCAGAAAACCCAGGTGTCCCGGGTGATATTATACCATCATTTCAATGGGGCTGATATGTACTATAACAACTAGTATCGTTCAATTCGTTATCAGTGGTGGCACTTGAGAAAAAGGCATTTTTTGTGAATTTTTTAAGAAAAATTGGCTGTAACTTTTTTGTCATTGATTTTATTGAAAAATTTAAGGGGACAAAAAATATTTAAAATGCAATTTTACATAGGGTACACTCAAATTCAATTGACATATTCTGAAATGTTGAGCTATTATACAAGTTGAAAGATTTTCACTTGGAGATTTTTCACATTAAATATAGCCAATAACTGTTTTTTATCAATTTTCACAGAAATCTGATACACATACACGAAAGCGTACCTTTTATTGTCATTTCTTATTTTTTCGTCCCCCTTGTGAGAATGAAAATTTTGTATTTTTCACGATTTATTATTTTTTCTCATAATCTATAATCTTGAAAAAAAATAATATCAATGGAAAATAGTATGATCTCCAAAATAAAATTTTCAGGCTATCTGGACCACTATTCAATTCACTTATTCTAAAATGTTGAGCTATTATACAAGTTGAAAGATTTTCACTCAGAGATTTTTCACATCAAATATAGCCTATAACTGTTCTTTATCAATTTTTACAGATACCCAATACACACACACACACACACCCACGAAAGCGTGCCGCGTGTTTGTTACTTTTTCTTTTTCTCCCCCCTCTTTCCACTTCTGAGAGTTAAAATTTAGTATTTTTTACGTTTTATCATTTCATACACACATTCGACATAGTCGGTGGGTGAACGAATTGTTCAAGAGATGATTTCTTTTATTATTTTTCTCATAATCTATAATATTGAAAAGAATAATATGTATGGAAAATAGTATGGTGTTCAATATGAAATTCTCAGGACCCTCTGGGCCACCCATTGAGACAAAAAATAAAAAAAAATAATTTAAAATTTTTTTTGAAGGCCTTCATGGGGGGCCTGGGGGCCCAAAATTTTATTTCGAAGAACAGACTGTCTTTTATATACTTGAATTTTTTCAATATTTTTCGAGTCCTGGAGTGCGAGAAAAAAAATAAAACATGAAAAATGCCATTTTTTCACCCTCAGAGGGGGAAGATAGGGGGAGGAGGAAAAAAAATATGGTGAATGTTTTTCAGACCTGGGTAACATCATTCAAGGGTCAAATCGAAATTTCGTGATTAAGGGCATTTCGACCATCTTAACCGAGAAGACCCTTTGAGTTGTATGAGAAGTTGCTGTTCCATTCAGAAGAAACTGTTTCTTCCAATACAACAACTTTTAGTGATAGATTGAAAATCTACCCTTCTGCACTTGTATAAATTCCAATATCAATTCTCATTTTTTTTCAGATTGTGGTAGGTTGAAAGCCCAAAAAACTAAGAAGAAAAAAACATTCGTTTTCATTTTTCTTTACGAGAAGCTATCGAAGGAACTGAGTTCGTGTATGTATTGATTTTTTTTTTCTCAGATTGTGGTATATTAAAAGCCCAAAATACTGAGGAGAAGATATATCAGTTTTTATTCTTCTTCACGAGAAGCGATCGAAGAAACTGAGTTTGCGTGAATCCACTGGCCACATGAACCTAGAAAAAATCATATAATTAGAAGAAAATCCATCTTTTTGACGCCATAGGTCTTTAACTAAGTGGGCATTCTTTCGTTTTTATCTCGCACGCTTTTACACTTTTATGAATTCAATTGGTGGCGTGTCATTTCTCAAACAATATTATCACGTGAAGTGGCTAAGTATTCAACAAGCTTCAATGTTTCATGCTGGGTGTGCGTGCCAGAAAAAATATCAAGACACGAAAAAATACCAACCACCTGTGTTTGTGGTAATGATTCAAGTGTAGCAAAGGAAAAAAAACATTGGAGCAGAGAGACTTCACATGCCACATTTCATTCATTGATATTCATTATTCTGCCGTTGGAATAGTAAATTCATTCACGAAAATTTAGTATATTGTTACCCGATAGGAAAAGTTTACATTCCTGGGCGACTATGAAGTTTGATAAATCGAGGCGCAATCTCAGACTTAGTGACACAGAGTCTAGAAATGTGGCTTTTCCTATTTATTTATTTATTTATTTACGAGCCTATGCTCATTGACTCATACAAAATAGGAATATATAATCACAAGTCAACACTAAACCTAATAATACATTAAATTCGAGTGTCAAACATTTAAAAGTATATGGAATCAGAAACAATAGGTATAGGTCATGACGTTGGGTGAATATACTTTTTTTCCGCAGATATTAATTAATTTTGAAAAAACCGGGATTGATCTCATTCACAAACAAAGGGTGGTTTGAAATTCGTAATGAAATTACTTGAGTAACTATGGAAACGTATTAAGTTTGAATTTTCAAACGTGACAATTATAATTCCAATTGCTAGTGTTCTCGAAAGTGAAATGATAAGTGATGATGAAATTTCCATTCTTGGGAATCCTCCAGAGCTGGTCAAAGCAGTGAATACTGTCTCATTGGAATTATTGCCAAACAAATCAAGAGAGAAGTACGTTTCATGGACTTTCTCAAATAAACAATGTGTTTCCAATCAATTATGTAGAACACTAACAACTGTAAGGAAATTCAATTCGATTCTTTATTGTTATTCAAGACATACATCTTATAACAAGAGATTTGGATTGGACAAATGCGAAAAATGAGAGAAAAAAAAAATTAAAAAGACAAAATAGTAAGAAAACACTGGTAATAACAAATTAACATGGTCCTGAATCAAAGTGACTATCCTATATCCTATTCATTCACGATGAAGGATCGTAGTTTAAACACCTCTATAATGAAGTCGGTCAAAACTACAAAATGTAAAGTTAGCTGTTCGATCCCCAGAAGTTCTACCATTCAATAAGCAAAAAGATTGAGCATCCATAAAGTTTATCAAACTACGACCCCTACTATTTACAGTTTTGTCGAAACTAAGTCATTCGAAGTAAAGGTTTGTGCCCTCTAGAATATTATTTCCTAAGATACAACATAGTAACTTTGCCATGCATTTTCATTCTTCAAACACTCCTAGAAATATATAAAAATAAAACTTTTTTTTGAACGTAATGCTGACACCCACAATCGACACAAGGAAAGGAAATCAAAGAAAAACTACTTGAATATCGATGTTTAGACTAATTCGTCTACACAGATAAGAACTCTCAATAACGACCTCTTTAAAAAACATAAAAAACCTTCGTTACACAATGATCAAGACTTTCGAACACTTTATTCGTTCTTTGTCATTTTTGTCATCTTTGCCGTATATGTTTAAAAAAAAATGTTTAATGTCTAAACAGGAATAAATCCCAATAACAAGACATATAAATATCATTAACAAGCATTTGACAATTTCATATCTGCCTATAAATACAATTCTAATTTCATTAACTGAGAACACCTGAAAAGGTAAAACAAGAAATTAAGGAAACATTTGGCAAAAAACTATATGAAAACTCTCATGCAGCACACAAGTCAGATATAGAGCTGATAAGCAAAAGCACATTTCATTTATATTACATAAATGTGATTCACTGATATTATAATATTAGTAATGAGATCACATACGTGGTCGACTTCAATATAGGCTCATATATTTTGTCTAGAGTGTAGAAGCTTCTTAATATGGTTCTTAACTTGACCAATAGGTTCATAATAAATGTCGAGATTTGTACAGAGTTGATTGTACAGTTTGCCCATTGCAACGACTGGTGACTTGAGTAATATGTTTGTTCTTGAATTTGATAGATAAAAAGTCAGTTCATTTCTGGAGTTTAGTCGTGGGACATGAAAGTTGAGTTGGGAGAGAAGTTCGGGACAGTCAATCAGATTATTCACTAGTTTATAAATGAAAATAATTATAGAGTAATAGTCAATCAGATTATTCACTAGTGTTGTGACCCAGTAGATATTAGATTTTCGTAATGGTAAATTGTTCTTTGCATTTGCTAAAACGTTCCCATGAGATTCCAGACAGTCATTTGAAACTTCAGTTCTTATCTGTCACGTAGCTTTTAAAATCACGTTCTCTACCAGATAAGCTAAAGAAATGAGATACTTCAAACTACTTCCAAGTACATGCGAATCAACTCAGCAAAAGCTTACTAGCAGAATTCGAGGTAGAAACAAGTATAGAATAACTTTTGTCGACTCATTGAAACTTGTATTGTATTCGAGAATTTTCTTCACATCAAAACTATCAAATTTACTTCCATCGCACTTGGGCAGCCTGCGAGCGTCCGACCATGCATAGCGATAAGTTAGTTAGTTCCAGACCACCAACATTGTAAAACTAACCCGATTTCTTGTCAACGACACTAATTCCAAGTTTGAATAAACGGCGTCCATGGGATTTTGGTCTATCATTTCACCACCAACAATTCAACATTTCTGTAACCAATTGTGACCCTTCACAATAAGGCAGGTTACAACAGAAATTTTGTGGTGGCAGCGGTGGGATTCGAACCCACGCCTCCGAAGAGACTGGTGAAAAGTGTTCCTTGTCCACTGGTACACAACTACGTATCTGAGGATACTTTTCTGCGGTGAAGTTGTGGAAAATTGCCTGAAAATTTGGTGCAGCAGTTCTTCGAGGAGAGCAGTGTTACCTGATAAGTAAATCGAAAACAGCAACAATTCGAGAACAACGATTCACTTCGTTTCTGAGTTCCTGAGTTCCTGCGGCAATACAAGCGTCTACAAGCTTCAAATCTACTACTAAGGAGTTCCAGAGTTCCATTTCTTCAACATAGTGGAAGTGCAAGGTGTTTGCGTGAAGTGAAATCTTTCGTGTGTGCAATCTTTTCAAATTTGGATTATCATTTTGGATAGCTGAATATTGGATTAATATGCTCATCTACTTAATGTAAGTTGATTTCTGTTTCGCATTGTTATAGCCAATATTCCTTCTTTTTTTCTAATTTTTGTGGGTATAATTTTTTTTTTTTGTTGAAATAAAAAATGCCGGATTCACCGCCGAATACATCAAGCACATCAGCAAGTCCAACATTTTATGTCACTTTAGATACAGCTGTAAAAATGATAAAAGAGTATGATGGTAGTACTTACGGTGATAGGGTTCATGATTTCATAGATAGATGTGACATAGCTCTTAAATCTGTTGACCCAAGAGTTGAAGATTTTCTTTTCAAACTTATAACAACGAAACTTGTAGGTCGCGCAAGATCTTTAACGAAATATAGGAATTTTGATAATTGGGATGAACTTAAAGCTTATCTAGAAGATGTTTTTTCAGAGAAGCGTTCAATAAGCTTTTGGCAGTTAGAACTCAATAAATGTTCTCAATCGAAAAATGAAGATATCGCAAGTTACAGCAATAGGATCGAGAGATGTTTATCGAATTTAGTAGATGCTTCCACAATCGGAAAACCACAAAATATCGCAAGTGAAATATCGTCTTTATTGAGATCACAAGCTTTAAATGTTTTTATTCAAGGTTTAGTAGATCCCCTTAAGTTGCAATTGAAAGCCAGAAATCCCGTAAATTTAGAAGACGCTATTGAATTAGCCCGTGAAGAAGAGAGACAAATACTTAGCGCTAGGGGTAATACACATTTTGCTAGCCAGGCAAGAATAATTTGTAACAATTGTCAAAAACCTGGTCATTTCGAGAAAGATTGTTTTTTTAGAAATAGAAGTTTTTCAAGACGTTCAAATTTCAGACAAAATTCAGAGCGAAGACAAGATTCTAGTAATACAACAAGAGCTTTCAATATAAATACAAACCCAAATCCAAATATCAGGTGTAATTATTGCAAAAAAATTGGACATAAGATAGCAGAATGTCGGAAAAGAATTTATAACGAATCTCAGAAAAAAAATAATCAAAGTACACAGTCGGAAAACTACCAGCGCCCGTCGGGAAGTGGCCAACCGGCGGCGAAGAATTGAGCAGTGCCACGAAACTTGATGAAAATTTAGAGTTAAAGAACGAGGTTGAAGAAAAAGAACCGAACGAGGTTCAAATATTTTTTATAGACTGTCCAGATTTGAAATATGTCGAATTAAACTTAAATATTGCGAAATCAAGAAAGACTCGACTTTTAGTTGATACCGGAGCATCAATAAACTTGTAAAAGTATTATCACTGCTATTACCGGAATTACTTCCGAAGCAGTCAAAACAAAAGGAATCGTTTTTGAACACTTTGAAAATAAAAATCAAATATTTTTTCATTTGGTAAGTGACGATTTTCCGTTCCCGTCGGATTGTGAAGGAATTTTAGGAAACGAATTCTTTGAACTGAATTATGCCAAAATTGATTACGAGTCACAGTTACTCAGATTCAGTGATAGGAGCGTTAAATTTGCAAACCCAGAAAATGTTGTGATGGAAACAGTTCCCATTTCAGATAATGATAATTTTGATGAAATAAGTCATTCCAAGATTGAACCGGAAATACCACTGTGTGAAAAAATGACCCGAAAATTATGTATACCAGCAAGATGTGAACAAATATTGAGTGCAAATTGTGTAGTAGATATAGAAAATCAGGCCTACTACATGTGCAAGGGTGAAACAATTATAGAAGGTGTTTATCTTGGCAATTGTTTAACCCGTGTGAGAGAGAATATGTGTGTAGTGAGTTTGATCAACGTATTGGAAAACCCTGTAGAAATCGATCTTCCAATATTGAAATTAGAAGCGATAGAGTTAGAAGATAATGAAATTTTGACGACACCTGTGTATAGTTTTAAAAATGATGAGAGGTCAAGATACGAAAAAGTAATTGAATCCTTGAGGTTAGAACATCTGAATTCAGAAGAAAAAAGCTCATTACTTGATATAATACGAGAACATTCAGATATTTTCCATTTAGATGGGGAATTTTTGACATGTACGAACGCTGTTAAACACAGAATACCCTTGAAACAAAATTCAGAACCGGTAAATGTTAGGCAGTATAGGTTGCCATTCAGTCAAAGAGAGGAAATCGAAAAACAAACGCAACAAATGCTTGAAGATGGTATTATTGTCGAAAGTAAAAGTCCCTATAATTCACCTCTTTTGGTTGTTCCCAAAAAGAGAGATGCAGATGGAGAAATCAAATGGAGAGTGGTTGTAGATTATAGAAAGGTAAACGAAAATACAATAGGTTATTCCTTTCCATTGCCAAATATTACGGACATATATGATCAGTTAGGGCACTCCAAATATTTTACAACTTTAGATCTTTCGAGCGGTTATCATCAGATTGAAATGGATCCTCGAGACCAGCACATCACAGCTTTCAGTACAAATTCAAAACATTTCGAATACAAGAGAATGCCGTTTGGGTTGAAATCGGCTCCATCATCATTTCAATATTTGATAAATAGTGTTATGTCAGGGATACAGAACGTCAAAGCATTCGCATACCTTGACGATATCTGTATTTATTCTAGCTCACTGAAAGAACATTGTCAAAGTATTAGAGATATTTTTTCTAGATTACGGCAATATAATTTGAAACTGAGTCCAAAAAAATGCGAATTCATGAAGAAAGAAGTAATATATTTAGGGCATAAAATTACAGATAAAGGCATTCAGCCGGACGAATCAAAAGTAGATGCAGTCAGGAAATTTCCAATCCCCAAGGTATCGAAAGATGTCAAATCATTTTTGGGGTTAGCTTCATATTATCGGAGATTCATACAAGATTTTTCAAAAATTGCAAAACCATTAACGAATTTGTTGAAAAAAGATCAAATATTTGAATGGACAAATGAATGTCAGCTAGCATTTGACGAGTTGAAATCAAAATTAACCAATCCTCCACTCCTACAGTACCCAGATTTCACAAAACCTTTCATACTCACCTCAGATGCATCTGGATTTGCTATAGGTGGCATTCTGAGTCAAGGAGAAATAAATAAAGATAAACCAATTGCGTACGCGTCTAGAACTTTGAACAAAGCGGAACGTAATTACAGTACTACTGAAAAAGAACTTCTCGCTATTCTGTGGCTATGTAACCATTTTCGTCCATATTTATTCGGCAGAAAATTTTACGTCATAACAGACCATAAAAGTTTGATATATTTACAAAATATCAAAGATCCAAGTTCACGACTTACTCGATTCAGATTGAAACTAGCAGAATATGATTTCGAACCAATTTTTAAAGCCGGAAAAATGAATGTGAATGCTGACGCGCTTTCTAGAATAATTCTGAACATCAATGAAAAGGAAAAAACATATAGTGAATTCTGTTCATATTTAGATTCTCACGTATTACCAAATATTTCAATAAAAGAGTTTAATGATAGTATTTTGAAGTCACCACCTGAAAATTCATTAGCTATTCCAGTAAGTGAGGAAATATGTTTGAAGGAAAACGAAAAACATTTAATTGCAATGTTGCAATGCCATAACCAATTGATTGATTGCATTGTTAGCGCAGAAACAACCACCTCAATTTCTTTGAAAAAGGACAAATTCATTTACTTGTTAACATTCAAACAAACGGAGGAAACGAGAGAAACTTATGAGAATATTTACAATACCCTCGTAGATTTTAAACTTACGCTACAAAGACATAAAATTTCAAAAATCTCTATCCCAAAATTAGGAGGCAAACATATCAAATGGGAAAAGGTCAGAATGATATTGAGATATTTATTCAGAGGAACGAATATTGAAATTTTTGTATACCATAATAGTATTATTTGCGATGATGAAATCACTGATGATCAGAAACAAAATTTACTCAACGAATTCCATAATACTCCTACAGGAGGACATCCTGGTGTGCAACGAATGTACAAAAGAATCAAACAAAAATATAACTGGAAAAATTTGAAGTCAGACATTAAAGAATTTGTAAGAAATTGTATCCATTGTCAGAAAAATAAGTGTGTCAATCGAAAACAAAAAATGCCATTACAAATAACAGATACCCCCGAATCAGCTTTCGACAAGGTCTATCTTGATATTGTAGGTCCACTTCCGATTACTTCTAATGGTAATAGATATATTTTGACGTGTCAAGATTCATTGACGAAATTTTTAGAAGCAATTCCTTTAAAAAATATGGAGGCAGAAACAGTTGCGCTCAAATTAGTTACCGATGTTATCTGCAGACATGGTATTATGAAATCAATTGTAACTGATCAAGGAACAAATTTCATGTCAGATCTATTCGTAAATTGTTGCAAGCTACTGAAAATCAAGAAAATAAATTGTACAGCGTATCGACCTGAGTCAAATTCAATTGAGAGAAATCATAGAACGATAGCTGAATATTTGCGAAGTTTTGTAAATAAAACCCAATCAGATTGGTGTGAGTGGATTCCATTTTGCGTTTTTTCTTTCAATACCACACCTCATACGACTACAAAATTTACGCCTTACGAGTTAATGTATGGGAGACAGGCTATATTACCAAGTTCCATAACGCATTCCCCAACGTTTTCGTACACGTATGATGATTTTCTGACCGATCTGAAATTAAAATTACAAGTCACGCGAGAGGAAGCCCGTCAAAACCTAATTGATCGCAAAGAAAAAAGCAAGATTAGTTATGATAAAACTTCCAAAAACATCGAATACAAACCGAATGACAAAGTGTTATTGTCCGATGAAAGTACTAAAACGAGTAGAAGTAAAAAGTTGCATCCTAGATATACAGGACCATTCAGAATAGTATCAATCGATTCAGATGTAAACTGTACTATAAGACGCGGTAACAAATTAGTGAAAGTTCACAAAAACCGATTGAAACCCTACCATGAGTAAAGCAATTTTAATTTTTTTTACAGAATCCTCGTCTACTATTGGTGCCTGACCCAGGTAGCAAGTGAGGGAAATTACACACTTACAGACATCAAAAAATCATCTGGAATTCATTATGAACACTTAGGATCGTGTCAACTTTACAATGATCAATATGAATTAATAACTTTTGTAGACATTTTCGAGCACAGTGTGAAGTTGCAAATATTGCAAAATTATTTCGCAAGATCAAAAACCTTTTGTCTCCATGACGTAGTAAAAAATAAAATTGAGGATCTATGTACTAACTTTATACGTACCACTGAACCTGTTATCGAAAGAATTTTGCAAGAGAAAGAACTTTTGAATCAATTGATAGGTCATAACATTGATTTGGAGGAGGTCAAGCATAGAACTAAACGCGGTTTATTTAACTTCGTTGGTAAGGCAACAAAGTTTTTATTTGGAAATTTGGATGACGACGATGCAGAATATTATAACAAAAAAATCAATGAATTCACCACAAATGAACAAAATCTGATAAAGATTTTAAAAGACCAAAGTCATGTCATTCAAACGACCATTTCTAACTTCAATCATACCGTTGGTACACTAAATATAAATGAAGGCATTTTGAAAGACAATATAGATAAGCTAACGAAATATATTAATAAAGAAATGAATGAAGTAGAGATTTTAGAGATCAAATTGAAGATAAACGAACATTTCTCAAATTTCATTATGCTATATGTTCAATATCAGTTAGAAACGCAGTCATTGATAAATGCAGTACTGGCAGCCAAAACAGGCGAATTGCATCCTTTCATTATGACACCCGAGAAACTGATAATAGAATTACAAAACATTTCAACTCATAACTATCTACATTTTCCGATTATGCCAATCATAGAGAACGCTCATGCGTTTTTGGACTTTATGAAGCTGAATGTGTTTTATAAAAGCAGGCGTCTGGTTTATATCATTTCTATACCGATGACAGACAATCAAGAGTATGACATTTATAAACTCACCCCCTTACCAGTACATGTTGCTGATAATAAGTACATATTTATTCAACCCACTAGTAAGTACTTGGCTATAAACAGTGTAAAGCAGAAATACTTGTTATTAACTGAACAACAGTTTGGTACTTGTACAGAATATGGAAATGCGAAATATATTTGCCAACAAGAAGCGCCATTACTTTTGACCCATCAACATGAAAGTTGTGAAGTCAAGTTATTTTACGCAACGAGTTCGATACCCGAGAATTGTGATAAAAGATTAGTGAGTCTATATCAGAATATTTGGCATCAACTAATTTTGAGTAATACATGGATATTCGTCTTGAGTAGTCCAGAAAGAATAAGTGTAAATTGCGACAGTCATATTTATACTGAGTTTGTCAAAGGAACGGGTATGCTTACCCTTTCAGAAAATTGCAAAGCATTCACTCAAGATGCTTTACTCATTCCTCATCGTATTCATTCTAGTATCATTGAACAATCGAATAATTTCATTCCGAGTGTAAATTTACTTTTCGACTGTTGTGAAACAGAAGATAATAAATTTAATATTTCTGAGATACATTTAAATCCTAACTTCAAGACTGTCAGCATGCATTTAGATGATTTGAATCTAGCAAGTAGAAAATTGTCTGAAATTGATGAAGAATTAGACCACTTTACTTGGATGCCCAGCTCGTTGACGTTTTCATCTAGTGTTTTATCTATTATTTTTATTATTGTAGTAGTTTTTATGCTATGTTTTTGTTGTTGTAAAAAATGTAGATTAGGAAGAAAATGTTGTGGAGCGATCCCTGGAATTTGCATTAGAATCAATAATAATACTACTCAACAACCGGATCATAGGGATCCAGTAGTTCAATATAGTCCAGGAGCCGCCTCCATAGAGTTCACTGATTCACCCCCTACAACTAACCAGAGGGCTAGACCGATTGTAGGTAGAAGAGGTACGAAAGATTTCTCGTCTTCTTAGACGTTCAATCTTTTTTCCAACAGGGGAGGTGTTGTGACCCAGTAGATATTAGATTTTCGTAATGGTAAATTGTTCTTTGCATTTGCTAAAACGTTCCCATGAGATTCCAGACAGTCATTTGAAACTTCAGTTCTTATCTGTCACGTAGCTTTTAAAATCACGTTCTCTACCAGATAAGCTAAAGAAATGAGATACTTCAAACTACTTCCAAGTACATGCGAATCAACTCAGCAAAAGCTTACTAGCAGAATTCGAGGTAGAAACAAGTATAGAATAACTTTCGTCGACTCATTGAAACTTGTATTGTATTCGAGAATTTTCTTCACATCAAAACTATCAAATTTACTTCCATCGCACTTGGGCAGCCTGCGAGCGTCCGACCATGCATAGCGATAAGTTAGTTAGTTCCAGACCACCAACATTGTAAAACTAACCCGATTTCTTGTCAACGACACTAATTCCAAGTTTGAATAAACGGCGTCCATGGGATTTTGGTCTATCATTTCACCACCAACAATTCAACATTTCTGTAACCAATTGTGACCCTTCACAATAAGGCAGGTTACAACACTAGTTTACTAGTTTATAAATGAAAATTATAGAGTAATAGGTTCTTCGGTTTTGAAGGGATAATAGATTGAATTTATTTAATAGTATTCCGTTGTCGATACCCTGTTCAGGGTAAACTCCATCTAGTTTGTACGTGATATATTTCATAAAGCCTCTTTGGATGGACTCAATATTATTTATGTGGACATTGTATATGGGTGACCATATAAGGGAACCGTTTTACACTTACATCTTCAAATAATGATATATTCTGATTCTTGTGAACTAACTAAACTGATGTGTCTTATGTAATTAGAACTTTCATGTAGAGTTTCACATGTGATGGATTATTGAACTAGCTATCTCAAGAAAATTTGTCTGGAATGTCAAAATTAAGTAGCGATTTGCGGAAAATACATTGTTACGATATAGCTAGACCTCCTCAAACAGAGAGAGATCGAAATAGAGAAAAATGAGGTTGAAGAATAAAGAATTGAAGAAACATAAAGAGACAAAGGAAAAGGAGAGAGATGAGGTGAAAAAATGAAAAGGAAGAGAGAGAGAAGGGGAGCAGAAGACCTATATGTGGATGGTGGGTTTGGCCATCAGATATTGGATATTGAATATTTAGCATGCCTCTAGGAATTCTATAATTTCTATAGCTTGAGCACTCAAATATATCTGTATTTAATTGTGATTATGGATAACTCCTTGGGTTATATCTGAACAAATGTTTGTGAAACTAGAATGATCTGTTTCCAGACAGAGAATATCAGTGTTATTTTTCAATATTTGCCAGAATCCAGAATTGTAAAATCTGTTTTTTTGGCAATATTGGATGATAAGAAGAACATTTCATATTGGTCTGGATCTGATTTGAACCAATTTTCAATGCGACGTTCCGTTTATTAGATTTCAACATCAACTATATTGTTTTCAATGACTTTCAAAGCTGTACATGAACTCCAGATATTGGAAGAATATGTAATGAACCAAGTAAAGAATGGGACAAAAATACTCTTGATCATAGAACACATGTAAGCTGAATTTATTCTTACAGTGGCTACAAAAATCGATGGTAAAACTAAAAGTTCCTGTTCCTAGAAGTTCCTGTGATTTTATATATCATTCGAAATGGAGGCGGTAGTGCCAAAAACCCAAATTCGAACATTCTATTTTTTTATGAATATCTCGAAAACAACCACTGATATTCTCGTTGAGAAAAAACAAATTATTCTGGTTCCCCAAATTAGGAAACATTTGTCCAATTTCATCGACATCCAATTAGTTTTTCTCAAATATTTCAATGGACTTGAAGCGTCCTAACGGCAAAACTACCTATTGATATCTGCATATTTGTGTAGTTCCATTTTGTCATTAATTTGAGTGACAATTACTCACTAACACAATTTATAGTTGGTATTAGTCGAGAAAGCAAACAAATCATATCCACGTGATGCAATATAGGAACAATATGAATATTTCGAATCGTTCATAATAAAATTTCAATTCGTTTTAACTGTAATCCAAATTGCATACCAATTGATAATATAAAACACGTAATCGGATTGAAAATTTATCAACAACCAGTCATTTTCATGCAGACCTCTATACGAACGTTCACTCAAATCAATTTGAATTTCAACGAGATGAACACAATTCTGTCACATAAATAATCTGGAATCGACTAGATTCCCAGGTCTGAACGAGCATAGCGACTATAAAACCGCAAGCGATTACAATGATATTGTTTACAAAAGTCCACAGCTCAAAATTGGATTTCCTAGAGCTTCATTGCGAAAATAAAGCTACAATCGTTAATAATCGTAGTAAAAATGAATTATCAGCAAACGTTTTTATCCCAGTTTGGAAAACGGTTCGGTGATTTTTACAACTTCCTGAATTGCCTTTTGTTTTTTGTCAGCAAACTGCTTCTGCTCTACTCCACCAAATGATTTCAGTGGGGAATTTGGGAATTAGAAATCTATGGACTTTTTTTTTCGATACAGACAACAAATCAAATGAATGATGTTGACTAATGCAGTACTATTCTGACATTATCAAAGAAATAAAGTTTGAAGTATTCGTTTGACAATGCCCGTATAGGGAGAAACTGACGTAGTGGTGTGAAAATATAGGAAGTTTCATTCCTTAATTTTGATAAATTATACCATCACCGCCTCCTTCGATACCCACTGAGTAAAGGGGCTATGACAGTTCAGCCTCAAAATCCCATGTAATTTCTTATGAAGGTTCATTCTGGCAATTTTTGTCCCCGGCGACCAATCAGAGCGCTCCAAATTATCACGTGACCTCTGACGTCACACATTATCACGTGACCTCTGACGTCACACATCATCTGTCATCTGTCACCATCTGTCATGCGCTACCATGGAACACAAACATCAGAACCTTACGTCACACATCATTTGTCAACAGTCATCCATCAGTCATGCCATCTGTCATCAATCATACTTCACACACGAACGCCACCTATGAGCCATAGTCGCAAGTACACTAAGCGCCACCTATGAATTAAACATGTAAATAACCTGAAAAAAAATCATCCGATGTTGAGGATTGAACCCGGGCCTCTCAGCATGAGAGACATAGACGCTAACACTGCGCTAGCGAGGCAATTAATTTCAAGTGTGTATAGGTAGGTATGATACATCGACGCTCCTCGAAATGGCGCTCAGCGAGCAATAACCTCACCAGTCAGTATAATCCTGCCATCTATCACTATGGTTTGGAGCCCTAACACATGGTCGGGGGCCCCCGTTTGAGGGAAAATCGCTCATTTTCCCCGCCAAGTCACGCCCTAGTCATACGTCACACCTGTCATTTTCACTGTCAAAATCACCTAACCCAACATTCTATGCCACTTTGTCAGCCAAGTTCCCTGCCGTCATTTGTCAGTACAACCTAACCTTGTGAAGTTCTAGTCATACGTCTATCATTTGTCATCAACTTC
This sequence comes from Zygogramma bicolorata, assembly GCA_032362365.1. NCBI lineage: Eukaryota > Metazoa > Arthropoda > Insecta > Coleoptera > Chrysomelidae > Zygogramma > Zygogramma bicolorata. The sequence goes on from JAVJAQ010001667.1 coordinate 1,393,979, forward strand.
GGGCATCTGTCAGTTCATACCTCGCTGTCATTTGTAAAGTCTTAGGCCTGCGTCATGTCACCAGTCATTTGTCACTCCAACCTAACCTTGTAATCTGACGTAATTTCAAAGCCACAGCTATCATTTTTCACTAGTCATTTGTCAGCATAACCATTCTGTAAAGTCCTAGTCATACATCCATCATTTTCCCCAACTAAAGCCATCTGTCACCACTCATTTTCTCCAACTAAAACCATCTGTCATCAGTCATTCCAGCTAAAGACATCTGTCAGTCCAACACTCATTTGCAAATTCCTAGTCATTCGCCATCAGTCATTTTCACTGTCAAAATCATTGAACCTAACCTTGTAATCTGTCGTAATTCCAGAGTCACGCCCTACGTCTATCAGCTGTCACCAGTCATTTCTACAGTCAAAGACATCTGGCAGTTCAACCTAACCTTGCAATCCGTAAAGTTCTAGTCATACGTCACACCAGTCATTTTTCTACCAAAGTCATTTGGCACTTTAACCTAACTTTACAATTTATAATATTTCCAAAGTAACGCCAATCATCTGTCATCAGTCATTTCTACAGTCAAAGACATCTGTCACTTCAACTTAACCTTGTAATCTGGAATAAAAAAATCACGCCATAGTTATACGTAACGTCTATCAGCTGTCACCGCTCAGCTAAAGCCATCTGTCATCAGGCCTCAGCCCAAAGACATTTGTCAGTTCAACCTAACCTTGTAAAGTCATAAGTCACAAATCTGTCACCAGCCAATGTCATCAAGCCACGCCCTAGTTACCAGCTAAAGACATCTGTCACATTTTCCCCAGCTGAAGCCGTCTGTCATCAGTCATTTCTACAGTCAAAGACATCTGTCAGTTCAACCTAACCTTGTAATCCGTCATCTGTAAAGTCCTACGTCTGACATCTGTCATCACTCATTTTCCCCAGCTAAAGACATCTGTCATCAGTCATCCCAGCTAAAGACATCTGTCATCATTTTCCCCAACTAAAGACATCTGTCAGTTCAACTCAACCCTGTAATCTGGCATAATTTCAAAAAATCACGCCCAAGTTGTACGTAACGTCTGTCAGCTGTCACATTTTCCCCAGCTAAAGACATCTGTCAGTTCAACTTAACCTTGTGGGCATAATTTCAAATCGCGCCCTAGTTATACGTAACGTCTATCAGCTGTCACATTTTCCCCAGCTAAAGCCATCTGTCATCAGTCATTTCTACAGTCAAAGACATCTGTCAGTTCAACCTAACCTTGTAAAGTCATACGTCACAAGCATCATCTGTCACCAGACAATGTCATTTATCAAGCCACGCCAATTTACCAGCTAAAGTCATCTGTCATCCATCATTTGTTACCAGTCATTTGCTATGTTTAACCTTGTAATTTGTCATCTGTAAAGTTTGGCCATATGTCACACCTGTCATCTGTCAGTTCAACCTAACCCAACATTCTATCATTTATCAAGCCACACCCTAGTGATTTTCAGCCAAATCATCCATCATTTGTCATCCACGCTATTCAACCTAACATCTGTCATCTGTAAAGCCCTAATGTCACATCTGTCATCAGTCACAAACCAAAGAATCCATCAGTTTAACCTAACCTAACATTCTATGCCACTCTGTCAACCACACCCTAGTCATACACCTCAGTCCAACCACACAGCAAACATCTGTCACATTACCCGCAGAGTCACACCCATGCGTCACATTGAGCCCCCTCGTCCCTTGTCCAGAGCCCCGACCGGGACCCAAGACTACCTAGGAGCCACGTTCACAGCTTTCAGCCACACACACAGCAGTCACAAGTATTAACCAGCACTAATATTCCTTCAAAAACAATAGAAATTCCACTCAAAATGCTCTCTTCAATAATGATTGAAATGTGTTGCAAATAAAAATTTTCAGCGGACAATTTGATACATCTCTATACGGTTTCGCTGACAGAATGATATTCCCACCCACGAAAAGATAACAGAATGTGTTATCTGAGACTGAAAAGGTTCAATTGAAACATAAGAATTGAGGTGTTGCCAGTTGTAGAATAAAACTAAAGTTATGGTGACTGACGTATTGTCAGCTTTAAAATTATGCATTAAGTTTAGGAAAATGTTACATAAGTATAGTGTATAGAGCACTGTATACGGGGTGTTTTAGAAAAATGTGTTATAGGAAAAAATCCACACAACGCTCATTCGACACAGAAAATCATATCCATTGTGAGCACCACATTCTTTTCGAGAGAATGAGATGAGAATTCAGAAAATGTATACTCTATGTACATAACTGAACAAGCGTAACCGATACATACTTGGTTGAGCTCCAGTACAACGTTGAAACAGCTACAGTAGATTGACTCTCGAACCAATAACGACAGTCTCAAAAAGTGTTGCAAACTAACAAAATAATAACAGAGTTATCATGAAGATTTTTGAAAATATTAGGGGTAAAATATGGAGTTTCTGAAAAACATCTAAGTACACTCAACAAATTGTTTTCCACATATATCGAATTGGAGCTCCCTCTCACATGTGCGAGGCTGTCACCAAATAAAAAACAAACAATGTACCCACTCAATTGTTGAAAGAATGATTCAATAACCTCACAAAAATAAAACTATTTAGGTGAAAACGTTAATTCAATAGCAGGGTTTTGATATCAAGTACACATAGTAAAACAGAGGAAAAATATGTAGGGTTACGTTATGAAATTGGTAGATATATTCAGTATGAGCTTTTCGAAATTACTATTTCAAACGTATAAACATTCCGTACAAAAGTAGATTATTAGTAAAATTCTAATACATATAGCAAAACAGTTTGAAAATACATCATTTCGTCACAAAAACAGACATTGTTGATGAAATCGTTGACTTATTGACAAAATTCCCTTAACACCAAAGTATATCGGATCAGAGATAGAAAATATACACTGAAACCTTATGAAAATCATTCAAAAAAAAAACAAGAAAAAATCTCAAGAAATTGTCAAAATTTATGGAATCTGTAAAAGATGGTGAGTGATGGATACTTGATACATCTCTAGTGAAAGACCGAAAAGAATTTCAATACAGCGCTTTTGGTTGAAGTGAAGAACCAAACAATTGCTGAAGGTATCAAGAATGTACAGGAATATGAATTCATCAGTCATATAACGAACAACATTGAAGCAAACCAACATATTGAACACTCTGTGTCCTAAACAATTCAATTTATAATACCAATTGGGCAATAATTTTCACCTGTTCGGTTGGCAAATCGTCTCGAAAATTGATTCAATACCCTCGAAGAATTCATAATTTGATGACAAAAGGAAAACTGAACAATTTGCAAATGAGACTGGTCGGTAACAACGGAAACAGATTTTCCAAACAAATTTTGCAAGAATGTGTTGGTCAATAGAACCCAAACAACATTTTTGAGGGTTTTTCAGTCCAAATATCGAATCTATCAACTGGCACAGAACTCTCATTTCAGATTCGTCTCCAATTATAGCTTTGCTACTTTTCCTCACATAACCTATGTCGAACAACAGCAAATATTATGTCAACTGTCATTTGGCACAGAACTCTTCAGATTTGTCTCCAATCGTATCCTTTCCAAGTTGATCAGCACACAAAACGCTAATATCAGATTCGTCAACTATCATATCCTTTCCGAGTTGATCTGACACAGAACTCTAATTTCAGATTCGTCGACAATCGTATCCTTTCCAAGATGATCTGACACAGAACGCTAATTTCAGATTCGTCGACAATCGTATCCTTTCCAAGATGATCCGAGACAGAATGCTAATTTCAGATTCGTCGACAATCGTATCCTTTCCAAGATGATCTGACACAGAACGCTAATTTCAGATTCGTCGACAATCGCATCCTTTCCAAGATGATCTGACACAGAACGCTAATTTCAGATTCGTCGACAATCGTATCCTTTCCAAGATGATCTGACACAGAATGCTAATTTCAGATTCGTCGGCAATCGTATCCTTTCCAAGATGATCTGACACAGAACTCTAATTTCAGATTCGTCAACTATCATATCCTTTCCAAGACGATCTGTCAACTTGTCATTCGGTGCAGAACTCTTCAGATTCGTCAACTATCATATCCTTTCCGAGTTGATCTGACACAGAACGCTACAGATTCGTCAACTATCACATCCTTTTCAAGATGATCCGACACAGAACCCTAATTTCAGATTCGTCAACTAGCATCTCACTTGCGCGAGGCGTCGAGTTGTGTCTCATATGCGCGACGCTATCAGTCTACTAGCATCTCACTTGCGCGACGCTGTAATCAAATTGAATACCCAACCAAGTTCATTAGGATAAAAATTGTTTCTCATGGTACAAAAATCCTCAAAAATGAAGTAATAGGTGTTCTACATATCGGACATTACAAGTGACAGCGCAATCAGCACGGCACGCTTAATACTCACACGGCATGGATAACACATCCATTACAAAAATTGAAAGAATAAATTGAGAATATATTGAGAGTCATGTCTTTGAAATGTTCATTAGAGTTCACCTCAAATAATTCATGATGTACATATCGAACAATTTGTGAGGAGATGCAACAACCAAATGTATAGGTGTAAAACATAAGAATATTGGTCAAATCAATCCAAAAAGTACGGCAATTATAATATTCGAACGAAACACGCGATAAACTTATCAAAATCGATTATATATTGAAACAAATGAGAAATCTGGAAACTAAAGATCATGTAAAAGTCGAATACACGAAGGAGCATAATAATTCAACTGGATACATAATGATCAAGCCTGAATTTCAAATGAATCCAGCTAAGTCAGAAATATTGATTCAACTGAAACAAAAATTCTCAAAAAGATACAATGGAAGTTCTACATATTTGACAACTTTCACATGTCACTGAACGATCAACACAACAGGCTAAATTTTTACAAGACATGAACACTACGTCCATTCCATTTGACAAACAAATTTTACAAGTATTCTTGTGATCTATGTTTGTGGAATTTTTGAGTTCGAAATTCGGATTTTTAAGTTTCCAAAATTCACATTTATCATGGTAGATTTGATGTTGAGCCCAAATTTCATCTTCAGGCATCCACTCTCTCACCTCGAGGCCACAGTAGAAGCACTTTACTCTATCACTTCTGCCGGTATAGAAGAATCCTGCCTCGGCGAGGTCATGTGGTTTTTGTCGAATACATACAGGCCAGTCATCGAACGTCTTCAATCGAGCCTCAAAATTAACTTTATCTTTATATACGGGACGTCTTTTTCGTCTCACATAATCTCCTTCATCATCAAAGAATTGACAATCAGGTTGCCATCTGAAATGATCCATCAGAGGGTCATCTCCAACCTCCCATCTAAATCCTTCAATTTGACACTTTGGACACACAACTACATCATCTCTGCCAGTATAAATGAATCCGGCATCAGCAAGTTTATCTTTTGGAAATTCAGACTTCCAATTACGAAAAGTTTCGAGTCTATCCACATAGGTGTTGAAATTCACTTGCATTCTAGCTTCCACCTCCATACTGTTTGCAGTACACAACTGAAATGAAACGCAAGATGTCCTCTAATATATTTATTCAAATTTTTTTCTATCAAAATCAATTGAAACTTTATCTCTGATAAAATACATACATTCACGCATACAATAGCTTTCACAACTAGTACATAAATCACATAAGGCATATATAATACTTTCTGAATCTGAAGTACATTGTTTGGATATTTTGGCAGCTGTTTGCAAAAAATTATGGTAATATTCGTAAAATTTCATTTTTGACAACATGCTAAATTTTTGACTGATGACAGTGTCCAATTGCAAAATTTCATGTACGTCACTCTCCAACAAATGAAACATTTCAATGTCTTTGGAAATAACGCACAACTTCGTATCTTCACTGCACTTCAAAGTAATATGGATGGAGTCACCGCAATCTAGGGTCATGGTCGCAGCAGGAGTATCCGATAATCTGCTCAGCAAACTGATGAATACACCCCATTCGTAGGTATTGAAGGACATTTGGCAATCAGCGTTCAGCGAATACACCATCTTGACAGCTGGTTCGAAACCTCGTGCAGGACTAAGGCCACAATGCAAGTTGAATAAATTTGCACCAAAGTTGAACACTGAGTTGAGTATATAGAAACGTTCACATTTGATGGCTTCTTGGTAAATTTGGCAGACAAGTTCCAATTCGGCATCATAGTCAAAGTGGTCGGAGGAACCGTAATCAGATGACTCAACAACACTACGATCTTCAGACATGATTGCTACTAGACTGATTAAATTTTTGGAATTTTCACCGAATTTATACCATCGAGTGCACATCCGGCTATTGATTGGTTTGAAAGGCCCTCATGTAACTGAATATTTGTGCTTGTTTTCCATTTACAAACGATTCGATGCATCAATCCAACTGTTATGTGATTTGTCCAAACCCAGCCATTTCACATAGACCTTATTGCCCTTCTTTCTAAGCACTTTCTCCACCAAATAAACATCGGGATTTTTCGATTTTTGTAATTCTTCTTCGTAGAAAGCACCAGTGATTGGACGTCCCTGCAAATCTTCCAACAAGTAGGTAATGGGGTTGGTAATTTTGACTTTAGCCACACGAAATATCTCACATGTCCAATTGGGCACATAACCTTTTTCGAAAATATGTTTGGCCTTGGAAATGCGAACCATATCACCGACTTGGAATTTTCTCCGTCCAGTAGCAATTTTGATGAAATTATAGGCAGTGTTGAGAACGTGCTTTTCATTGGCTTTCGTAACATCCGAGGGTCGCATGTTGATGGTGCGATGTTTGCGATTGTTGTAATTCCGAACGAGTTGCGGCAGAATATCCAACCATTTGTAGGAACCATTTAAACTGAAGTGTTTGAAGAGTTTCTCTTTCAAAGTTCGAATCACACGTTCGGCAATAGCAGCTTTTTTCACAGTATACGTACTATAATGATTGATTTGGTATTTCTTCATTAAATTTTGGAACGTTGCATTGTAGAACTCTTTGCCCAAATCTGACTGTAGATTTTCGGGACATCGTCCTCCACTCTTTTTCAAAATTTCGGTCATTGCATTGGTGACGTCAGCAGCCGTTTTACTTTTGATCGGCTCAGCCCATAGGTATTTGGAAAAGGTATCGATGACAACCAAAATGTACTTGTAGTTTCGGTTGATTTTGGCATAATTTTGAAGATCGGCAAGGTCCATTTGCCACAAATCATCCAAACCCTTAATTATGGTGCGACGGCGTGGAAAGTTTTTGCGAACTGGACGATGTAACTCATTTACCAGCTGAATTTTCTCATTTGAATGTCCTGCCATTCCGATGGCACATACTATACTGTAAGTTTTGGCTTCGGCGTGATCAAACGGTCTTTTTGTGATTCGACCAAGGCATCGATGGTAGCTTTTACCTCAAGTATAACTGAATTTATTTTGGTAATATCAGCGTTATGTTGAAGTATGACAGCCGTAAGTTTCGAATGTGTATCATCAGCCAATAAAGTTGTATCCTTTTTCATTAAGATGATATCCTTTTCATGTTTAGTCAATACTTCCTCAATCTGAGTATAACCTTTATTGTGTTGTTCTACAATAGTTTTTACATAAGTACTGAAGGTGGTTTGTTCATCAGTTAATTTGTCGATGTCATTTGTATGTTGTACCATGGCAGTTTGAATATTTTTCATATTTGCAACCGAATCGTTGTGTAGATTATCCATTTGAGATGTAGTTTTCATCTTGAAATCAGCAAGTTGTTCATCGGTATTTGTAATTCGTTTATCGATAAGTAACATGGCTTCTCGAATATTCTTACTTCTCGAATTTATAGCATTTGTTATATCTTGTTTTTGCTGTGCACAAAGTGAGGCAAGTTTCTCCCTTTCCAGAGCTTCTCGTGTAATTTGTTCAAGCAAGTTATCCGTAGAGTTATCCACATATTTCTTATTGGCCACATCTTCACCATCTGTTGGCATCTTGACATTACTTATTTTCAAAAAATCTGCATCAATATTTCCATCGTGAGTATAGTTTAAGACTATACCTGAGTACTCACAATTACCTTGCGACCCGTCGTCTGATGCCGATTTGGCAGAGTAACCGAACTTGTTGATACTCATAATGAGACTGATGCAGTACAGGTGGAAACACTCATATTTATTGGATGACTCCAGCCTCCTTCAATTCCTCAATAATTGCCACGATCTCATTGTCGACAGATGTATTTCCAGCAGCCTTTGCAGCCATGAGTAATCGAAGTCTGTCGACCAGTTCATTGACATCATCCCAATATATATACTCCATGGGTTTGGTGTTATAGGTGAGAGACATACCACTGCCACCCTTATTTTTTTGTGAGTGCTTTCTCAGGAAAGCAGGTCGTATGACTTGCTCATATTTCGATATGGTAGAAGATTTGAGCGTGTTTCTCGATGTTAAATGAACGCCACTCATCTTTAGAATTGCAATGTATGCTTGCAAATCATCGTCGTGATATTCTGGTTCATTGAGAAATATTAAATTATATAGTCCAGGAGTACCTTTGAATTTCCTTCCACCCACATGTATGTCACCGGTTTTCCTATTGAATTCTATCGGAATATTGCCAAGTGTCAATTGATTCAATTCTAAATTGAATTTTGGACCATAAATGACATCTGTGCCAGGTGCCTTGTTTATTACAGCTTGAGTGTACTGATCGATAATTTGAGATGGTTCCATCGTCTCATCTGGATGTTTAGACGCCGACGTTTCCTCGTTTTCAAATGTATCATCTTCAGAGTTGCCATCTTCGCCATCGTCGGAAATATGGGGGGCAGACGACGGCTCCTGCTTGACGACCGGTTCAATTTTTTTAATTTTTTTAAAAATTGGTTTTTGTTGAACTGGCGGCTTTTGTTGTTGTTGTTGTAATGAAACAATCTGCTTTAGTGGTGTTGTAATGGGTGCAAAAAGTTTTCTCAATGACTCATCATCTTCAGATCTGCCCAATTTCAATGCCAAATATTTTTTTCGGACTGCTTTGGACAATTGTTTCACTTTAACTTTTCTCTCAACATCGGCGATACTCTCTTTCATGTGGCTTGTTGACGGCATGATGATGAATACTGATCGATATGCACACATGTTAGGAAATATATTTGTCGAAACCCATGCGATACCGACCATTTTTCACATCGAAATCCTTGACAATGACCAAAGTGCCAAATTTTTCGTTCCAACATTTCGAGCACATTGTCTTGAATTCGTCGTAGGTGAAATCGGGTGAGACATGTTCATCAAAGACGTGTTTCAAATTCATGTCATCCTGCTTGAATAATACAATGATATTACAATTGTCTCGTATCAATTGTTTGGGAATTTTCGAGTAAGTTTGGCAAAGGTAGGCGGCATCGATTGACTTGTGCCGACACATTGCATAATATTCCCTGATTTTATTTTGTTTATCGCAAGCCACATCGTCGAAAATGAATATGGAATGTTCTCGAGCTTCAGCCGGGTCGATTATTTCATCGTTATCTTTGAAGGGGAAGTAGCCCATACCTTTCACCTTTGCCAACACATCTTGAAGTAGCTGATATTTGGGTTGGTACAATGATTTCGAGTAGACGTAGACATTTTTGAATTTAGCGCCATTCGGATTGAATAACAAACTCAGCATGGCATTGGTCTTGCCACATCCACTTGGGCCGCAAAATATTGCTCGAAAAGAATCGGGTAATAGTTCACCATGTTTGCTATTTTTCGACACTTTCACAAAATCCAAATTTTCAATAGGTAGTGCACATTTTTGCTGGGTAACCTTCATGACGGCTCACATTAAACTGTGGAAAAAGCATCTAACGCTCCGTTTAATGCGACTAACGGTTCGTTGAATGCGACTGACGCTTCGTTAAATGCAACTAACGCTTCGTTAAACGCACCGTTAAATGCGACTAACGCTTCGTTAAACGCACCGTTAAATGCGACTAACGCTTCGTTAAACGCACCGTTAAATGCGACTAACGCTTCGTTAAATGCGACTAACGCTTCGTTAAATGCGACTAACGCTTCGTTGAATGCGACTAACGCTTCGTTAAACGCGACTAACGCTTCGTTGAATGCGACTAACGCTTCGTTAAACGCTTCGTTAACTGCGATTAACGCTTCGTTGAATGCGACTAACGCTTCGTTAAATGCGACTAACGCTTCGTTAAACGCTTCGTTAACTGCGATTAACGCTTCGTTAAATGCGACTAACGCTTCGTTAAATGCGACTAACGCTTCGTTGAATGCGACTAACGCTTCGTTAAACGCGACTAACGCTTCGTTGAATGCGACTAACGCTTCGTTAAACGCTTCGTTAACTGCGATTAACGCTTCGTTAAATGCGACTAACGCTTCGTTGAATGCGACTAACGCTTCGTTAAATGAAACTAACGCTTCGTTGAACGCACCGTTAAATGCGACTAACGCTTCGTTAAACGCTTCGTTAAATGCGACTAACGCTTCGTTAAATGCGACTAACGCTTCCTTAAATGCGACTTACGCTTTCAGATTCAACCGTCCTCTGGGACTGAATCTCTTTATACACAGTTTCTCTGAGCACATTTGTCAGTATAATGCTAACCTTCGAACGGCAAGGTGGTGGTATTGTGAACACTCTAATCAATAAACTTCCCATTGAATTACACTTGCCTGGATATCAATACTGCGGACCTGGAACACAACTGCAGAAGAGGTTAGCTCTTGGTCAAAAGGGCATAAATGGTCTAGATTCTGCCTGCCGCCTCCACGACCTAGCCTACTCTCAAAACAAGTCCTTGGAAGATCGTCATAAGGCTGATTTGGAGTTGGAGAACAGTGCTTGGGAGCGATTCAAATCGAAAGACGCTACTGTGGGAGAGAAAGCAGCCTCTTGGTTCGTAACGACGGCCATGAAGACGAAACGCAAACTCGGTATGGGTGTGAAAAAGACATCATTCAAAAGGGCCATCGTTCAGAAAATCAAAAAATCTCTCAAATCCCTCAATTCGGGTGATGTTCGCAAGACATCGCTGGCTGCTCTGCGTGTTGCTAGACGTTTGATTAAACAAGAAGGAGGTCGCAAAAAGATTCGAATTCCACGAATAATACCTATTGATGGAAAAAGTGGCGGTATTCTACCTTTGATACCAATATTCGCTGCACTTAGCGCCCTAGGTGGTTTGGCTGGTGGTGCAGCTGGCGTTGCCAAAACTGTGATTGATGCAAAGAATGCAAAGAAAAAACTTGAAGAAGATCATCGGCACAACAAGGCAATGGAAGAGATCGGAAAACAGGGCTCTGGATTATTTTTGAGAAAAAGTCGTCGTGGATATGGAATTTTCCTTCGAAAACAAAAAAACTCCCATTGAAGCTACCCAATAGAGCGCTCTACGATGTGGAGTTGATGCGATATGTGAAACGTTTGAAAATTCCCCATTTCAACTCGCAAATTTCACTCGACCTGCTTACAAAGAATGTGCCATCATAAATTTGGATTTGCAAAAGAATGAAGGAACACATTGGGTAGCTTACCGCAAACAAGGCAATAAGGTGGAATATTTCGACAGTTTTGGCAATTTGAAACCACCTGTGGAATTGGTGCAATACCTGGGAAAAAATGTCGAAATTTTCTACAACAATGATCGTTATCAAAATTTTAATGAGTCAAATTGTGGACACTTGTGCTTGGAATTCCTCTATAAAACTAGTGTGTAGTACTGGTTGAGGTTCAGTCATGTCTCTGATTGTCACACTGACAAGTCATACTTCCACGGCTAGCAGTGACTTTACCAACCCGATTTCCTTGGACCCTGACTCCGAATACGGATTGGCTTTGATTGGTTTCCACTCGTACAACAGCATTCCCAACGTTGAGGAGGGTAATAGAAAGTTTTACTATTTCAAGAACGCCGATACGACCAAGAGAGAAATCATCAGTATTCCCATTGGTTCCTACGAAATCACTAACATTGCCAAATTCCTCACGAAATTTATAGAAAAACCCCAGGATATCAAGAGTAAGAAAAACGACGACGACGACGACGACGCTGAAAGTGAAGAAAAGGAGGACGACGATATAAGTGATAAAGTATTTTCTCTGAAAGCTAACCTCAAAACTCTAGAGTGTGAAATATACAGCAAAGTACACGCTATTGATTTTCGACCTGACGACTGTATCGGAAGATTATTGGGATTCTCACAGAGATTACTGCCACCTGGTCAAGTTCACAAGTCTGATTTACCAGTGAAAATTGTTAAAGTTCGAACAATTCACCTGGATTGCAATATAACTTCGGGTGCTTATTTCAACGGACGACCTTCACATACCATCTACGAGTTTGCACCCAGAGACGACCCCGGTTTTGCCATCGACGAAGTTCCACTAAATTTGATCTATCTACCTGTGTCGAGCAAAGGTGAAATAAACAATATTACAGTACACATTCTCGATCAAGATTTCGCACCGGTGGATTTCAGAGGTGAACTTAATGTCATAAGATTGGTTCTGAAAAAATTGTAATGGGCCTGGTTTTCGATGATATATTCAATGCTCACACCTCTGCACCACCAGTAGTGGAGAAGCTGCCGAGCAGATCAGTCAAACTTTCCGCTACAAATCGTCGCTTTCTACAATCATTGGGCTACAATGTTGTCTCGACACGTGTTCGACGTCTACCGCCGTCCTCAATTCGACGAATCCATCCAACGTTTGGAAACTAGAATTCATTACCCATATGTGAAATCCTTCGAAAATAATGATATTGTCGAAATTTCCATTCAACAGAGTGATGCATGGTTACTCATGTACGATGCTGTGATAAGTATCAGAGGAACAATGAAGAAGTCTGCTGGCAATGGGACTGTTACTTTTGTCAATAATGCACCAGCTTTCTTTTTCGATTCCATATCTTACGAGCTCAATGGCAAAGAATTGGATACAGTTCGTAATCCTGGAATTGTGAGTACACTCAGAGGATACTTGTGCTATAGTGCAGACGATACCACCCACATGTGTACATCTGGATGGAATTATCCCAATGGATCTCTAACAAACGATGCTGATGGATTTTTCAACTTTCACATACCTCTCAGACACCTTTTGGGTATTTTCAATGATTATACTTTTGCTACATGCGGTAAACAGTCTCTACGTTTGGTTCGTGCACGCAACGACAACAACAGCATATTCATCAAAGATGCTGCCAATGCACCTGGAGAGACTAAAGCTCAATTGCAAATCGAAAGTATCGAATTGAAGGTGAAGCATATTTTCCCAAATGATGAAATTCGTTTGAACCTATTGCAATCCATCAAAGCTGATACACCTATAATGATGCCGTATCGAAAATGGGAGCTTCACGAACTACCAGCATTGACTGAGGGATCAACGAAAGAAATTTGGGCTGTCAAAACTGCTTCTGCCATGGAGAGCCCTCGGTATATCATCACAGTATTCCAAACAGGCCGTGTGGACAACTTGCATAAAGATCCCACATACTTTGATAATATTGATATAATGGACATCAGATTGACTTTGAACAGCGACATCTACCCACACGAGCGAATGAGATTGGATTTTGAAAAAAGCGATTTCGTTGAGGCGCATCGCACATACACCGAATTCTATTCCAGCTACATGAACTCCCCCAAAAAGCAACCACTACTCGATTACATAACATTCAAAAATCGAGCCATTTTCGTGGTAGACGTTTCGAAAAGAGCTGAATTTGTGAAATCGAGTACGGTGGATGTGAAGCTCGATATTGAAGCTAAAAATGGGTTCCCAGCCAACACACGTGCCTATTGCATCATAATTCACGATTGTGTTATAGAAAATTTACCTTTGAGTGAGATTGTTTGTCATTTATCTTGAAGCTGAGCGGGTTACGATCACGCCGAAGATGAAGCTTGTAGCAGTAGACATTCAAGGTTTTGATTTGAGTGGTGTGTTTTACCCCAAAGAAATTGCCATAACCAATGGGACGCAGACGAATTATTTTTTGATGAAACCTCCGAAGCCGTATAGTTCACTTTCTGCTGCAGAGAAACGTCAAGTGAGATATGTCGAACAGAACGTGCACGGCTTGCGATATTCCGATGGTTTCGTCGGATACTCTGATTTGTACAGTATTTGGCGAACTTTAACGGATTTCGATGTTATTTATGTGAAGGGCCATCAAAAATTCGACATTCTCCAAAATTACTTTGCCCAATACGCATCAAAACCACCACACATTGTTAATTTGGAAAAATTTCATACTGAGAACGCTACAGCCAATCAGCCACCTGTTTTTACCTTTGAGAAACCGCTGTGCATCAATCATAGAGGTAAAAAGACGCGTTGTAGTCTGATTCACTGTTTCGCAATATGGAACTGGATGGTGCAGCAAATGGTATGGTAGTAGAAAATTCATCTGAGCACCTGAGATCATCGTCCTCACCTACATGGAACAATATATTTTGCAATTTAAATAGATTTAAATTCAATGTAAAACCTACACGTAGAATAACACCTGTACCTATTTCTGAAAAATAAAATGTTTTCATGTCTTTGTGTTTTATAAATGTATGAGTGAGTTGATTGGGAGATCAGTTGATTGTCTGCAATGGCCGTGTTAAGATCAAGTTATATAATCTTGTCTGCCATTTTTTCCAATATTCTGTACATCAATCCGCCGGATAAAGTGGCCAAAGTGTTTGTTACCTTTGAAAATGCCAGCGGCTATAGAAACGACACGTGGCCTTCAAATTGGATGCCAATGATTCCGACTACGCTAAATGAAGGTCATCTGCATGTTTTGAGTGCCGAAATACCTGCCGATGCCAATTCTTACAAGCTGAGACTTGTTTTTGAAGACCGCAGTTTTGGAGACTTACCCGATTGGAAGAAAATCGAACCTGCCAAGCTGTGTCTCGAATCTGATATAAAAACAATTGCAGGACTACTATACTTTATTACAAGTGTATCGTTGATGCAAATTTTCAAATTTCTACTCAAATATCTATTGAAGTTCAAAGTTCAACATGAAGAAAGTGACATTCAACGAGGATATTAATCAAGTGCACTACTTGTATGTGTGGCAATTTGCCTACAGACAATCAAGAAGCAAATTTTGGGAGAATTTTCCGATCGATCGATTTCGTTTCCAGAGACGTATTGCCGAAACATCTCGAACGATCGCTCCAATTTTGAATCAATCACATCGAAATACGATATATGCTGCAAGATTTGGTTGAGTCGTCCCCCACCCTCTCTCTCTCATGGAACAGGCTAGCAGAAGTTGCGGTGTGTACGACTACGATGAGCAACGAAATAATGCAGTGGCGAATTTTCGAAAATATGTGTTTACAAATATTACTCTTTCATTATGACTGATTTTGAAAATTAAATTCTATTCATATCATCTGTGTTTCATTTACATAGCCGAAATAGCTCAGTGGCAAGAGCGTTAGACTGAAAATCTAAAGACCCTCGGTTCGACTCCAGGTTTCGGCATTTTTTCTTGTCAGAGCAGCTTGCAAAACTCTGAAGAAACCATTTTTTAATGACTGATTGTAGTTTTGTATAAAATCAATTTATATACCAAAAGGAAAGGTGAAAATAAAAAAAATTAATGAATTCTATGAATTTTATTTGCAAATCTCTACCTATTTTGAAATACTGTTTCTTCCCAAAGGTCCATCACTTCTGGAGGTATCACACACACAGCGGCTTCTTTTCTTCACTGCTTGTTTCCATGCGGCATTCTAGGCGGTAGTCGTGTATGGCAAAAGTAAAAGGTTTTTCTTTCAGCATCGGGCGAGTTTAACACAGAATACTTTCCAAAATATTGGCAACTAATTTTGATAGGTCTTAATTGATAGCATGTTCGATCACATAGGCCCACTACTATTTTGTGCTCACTAAAGTACCTGTGGTTTGGGATATATTTCTCTCCAATCACTTTATGGCAGACACAACACTCTTTTAGTTCTAGCACTGAGTCCGAGTCCATCATACTGTGTCGAGTTTCTTCAAATTAATGGGTTGCGGTAGAGCCTTCAGTCCACTTGATGCAATGATGATTTTGGTGGGGGCCCGAGACTCCGCCCTCCCGAGTGAACCATCCAATGGTTAGCAGAGTCGCCGCAATGACCAATCAGCCCCACTAGCTCTGCTTTTTTCAGCCAATGGTGGAGCGTTTATAGAGACGCCTGTTTTTTCTTTAATTACCAATCACAGAGCTCCAGCGGAGACGTCATATTTTGTTTTTTCACATAACTACCAATGGCAGAGCTCCAGCGGGGACGCCTTGTTTTTTCAGCCATCCAATGGTTAGCAGAGTCGCCGCAATGACCAATGACAGCCACTAGCCTTGCTTTTTTCAGCCAATGGTTGCAGAGACGCCTGTTTTTTCTTTAATGACCAATCAGCCCCACTAGCCCTGCTTTTTTCAGCCAATTGTGGAGCGTCACAGCAATGACTAATGACAGAGCCCCAACGCCTTGCTTTTTTCAGCCAATGGTAGCAGAGACGCCTTGTTTTTTCTTTAATGACCAATCAGACCCACTAGCCCTGCTTTTTTCAGCCAATGGTGGAGCGTCACAGCAATGACCAATGCCAGGGCCCCAACGCCCTGCTTTTTTCAGCCAATGGTGGAGCGTTTGCAGAGACGCCATACTTGTTTTTTCACATAAAAACCAATGACAGAGCTCCAGCGGAGACGCCTTGTTTTTTCACATAACAGCCAATGGTAGAGCTCCAGCGGAGACGTCTTGTTTTTTCTTTAATGGCCAATCATACAGCTTCACTAGCCCCCTGCTTTCTTCATCAAACCAATGGTGGAGCGTTTGCTGAGACGCCATATTTGTTTTTTCTTTAACGTCCAATCATACAGCTTCACTAGCAACGCCCTATTTGCTCTTGCAACCAACCACAAGCCACAAAAACACACCTCCCAGGCGTACCACACGTCATTTTTTCACAACACTCATTTCTGCTTGCCATCATCCCTCTCCCCACCGGTTTGACGAAGAACTACACCCCCATCGACTGCTAAGGCCTCATGGACAGCTCAGGCCATCGAGTGGCTCAAACTACCCCTGTGTTTTTGAATCGCCATTGACTCTCTACTCCACTGGAATGGGCTAGTTTATTTTGCTCAGATTCTGGAAATTCAGGAGCTGGTTTACGATTCGAGAATCACAACTTCCAAAGGACGGAATAGCACTCGCAAAATTCGAAACTTAAAATCACCTAAGAAGAGATTTATTTGATGTTTCTGTTGGAAACTGGCTTTTCTTCAGTTGATCGGTACCGAAGAAATGCATATAAAGACTGCAAATATTGAAACACCACCTGACGCTTATATTTGATGTGCGATGTTTCTCAATGTTGCGGACAAGATGCTTCCCTCAGTATCAAACAAAACTAATGCAACAGTAGAAAATGTTGCACTGCCGCAGACCCTGCAACCGTTTTATCGTAACATTGATCGTTAATGGCGGATAAATCAACAGCAAACATTGATAGCAAAAAGCTTCTGGATGAATTATTGAAACATACTTCTCTTTTTCTTGAAATCATAGGTGAATTCTAATGAATTCCTCCATTTCTCAGTCATTCTGTAAAATACAACCATAAAAATATATATTTTCAATATTCAAATGTAGTTGATTGAAGAAAAAACAGATTTCATAGAGTAATCATGATTATATTCTAAGAAGTGAGAAATACAGAGAATCTGAGTATTGTTCGAAAGTTTGAGAGTTCATTCGCCGCACCTGGCTACCCCTCTCGAATGACAGAATGCTATGTGAAATCTCACATTTCGAACGAAAAACCTCTATAGAAGAAAAAATATTCGCAATGAGTTTTGCGAGCTGAAACATATTTGTTATCCGAAACATCAACGAAGATTTTGGTTGGTTACTAACCCAAAAAACTACGAAGAAAGCACGAAATCTTATTTCGTACTTGTAGATACAGTATATATTATAGATAGCCATTTATTTCCAACGGATACAACACCCAATTACAGGAAATGTTAAATATCAATGTGATATATTTCAATTATAGAATTGAACAAAGTAAGAAAAAAAGATTATACATTCAAGAGTTGTGATTCACTCATCTATGTAAATAATAAATGTTAATTTTAATTGATATTAGCTTATATATGAAGATTCACAATACATCTATATATATGCTCCCTTGAAGAGAAAAATATGTCACAGTTCTGATATATTTTGTTGAAATTTTGACACATTACTACAATTGGTGATTTTCGCAAGACATTCGTTCTATAGTTTTCATGATAGAAAGTTTTGTGGTATCTGGAATTAAACTGAGGCACTGAAAAATTGATTCGAGACAATAAATCCTCACATATAACTTTGCCGTTGACTATGTTGTAAAGAACTAGGCCAGAAGAGGAACACTACTAGAATAGTAGTAGGACTTCTCACAGGGCACTGTAGGCTCAATAAACATATGAGTACAATAGGCCTGGCAGAAGAAATGCTATGCAGGTTCTGTCAGGAAGAAGAGGAAACATCAGTACACATACTATGCCACTGCGAGGGCTTGTCAAGACAAAGGTTTCTAACGCTGGGAGAAGAAAAACCAAGAGCTCCCAAATTCATGGGAGTTCTAAGAACTAGCCTGTGGAGTCTCGTAAAGAAGACAGGGTTAGACAAAGAACTCTAAACGATCTCGAGGACAAACACAATAGATCTGTAAAGGTCGCGGTGTAAAGGCTCGTAGCACGAAAGTCCCTAACATATAATCTAATCTAATCTATGTTGTAAAGAAATATGACACTCAGAAACATTCTACGTGCATTCAGGGATACAAAATTGAAGTCATTCAGGAGAAGAGAGTAATCTGTACCCCTTTCAGTATATAATCCAGTTGTTCTGAAAGAAAGGTATTTCAAAAATCTCCTTCGAACACGTTCCAAGTTGTGAATATGAATATGATACAGTGGGTACCATATTACTGTCCCATATTCTAATTTACTTCTAATGTAGCAGTAGTAGATGGATATCATTGTTGCAATATTTTGAAAGTCTCTGCCCTGTCGTACCAAAAATCCATACATCTTATTTGCAGAGGAAACAACACTATCAATATGAGATGAAAAGGTTAATTCCTGATCAAAAACAATACCAAGATCCTTGATTTGTTTGCATGTCTCTACGGTTTTATCCTGAATTTCATAGTTGAACTCAATGATGTTTCGTTTTCTACAATAAGACATTACAGAGCACTTCGAGATGTTTGAATTGAGATGATTTCCAGAACACCATGCATGGATTTTATAAATATCCCTTTGTAAGCTCAAACAGTCGGAGATATCTCCAATTATTCTGTAAATTTTAAGATCATCAGCATAAAACAATTTTGATGAACTAATGATTTTTGATAGATCATCAATGAATAATAAAAATAATAGTGGTCCAAGGTTTGAACCTTGGGGTACACCAGAAGTGGTTAAATATCGACCAGACCGGTAACCCTCAATTTCAACGTATTGATACCTGTCGAACAGGTATGACTGAAAGAGGTGTATCAAGTTAGAAGAGAATCCATAACGATTAAGTTTAAAAGTGAGTAACTGCAAGTCTATTTGATCGAAAGCCTTCTGTAAATCAAAATACACAACATCAACTTGCGACCGTTTATCGAGTGCATCAGAAATGAACTGGGAGATACTGGACAAGTTGGTAAGACAAGACTTCTTTTCTAAGAAACAATGCTGGTCTTTCGAGATTACTTCCTTCAAAAAGCCATATATGATAGTGTATAAAATGATTTCCAGAAGCTTAGAAAAATTAGATAGGATTGAAATAGGTCGATAGTTTTCAACTAAGGTTGAGTCTCCTTTCTTCAGAACTGGACATATTCTAGCCGTTTTCCAACTACTGGGAAATGTTTGTGTTCGCAAAATCAAATTATATAAATGTGCAAGTGGTTCAATCAAGGCCAGAATACAATCCTTGACCAACAAACTAGGTATTTGATCTGGATCAATGATAAGTTTATTTTTGAGCTTTTTCGATGCATCAAAAATGTCTTCTTCACTAATTTCATTTATTGAAATGCAGTTCAAATTTACTGGGGATCCATCCAAATCACTCAAGAGGGAGCAATCAGGTGAATTGAAAACACTACTGAAATATTCAGCGAATGCACTAACAATGCCTTGCGAATTGTCCAGAACACTCCCACCATACCTCATCACGCCTGGAATTTCTGAATTTCCTTTTCTATTTTCGATCAAGTCCCAAAATTTTGAGGGATCAGATGATATATCATTTTCTGCCTGAAGGACAAATATTTTGTAGTCGCAGTCAATTTGGGTTTTTACCTCTGCTCGAAGAGTGACAAATTGTTGGCGATAAATACTGGTCTTGTACTTTTTGTAATTTGAATGCGCCTTTTCTTTTCGTCGGATCTTTTTTATAACGCTTGTCGAGAACCATGGAGGGTACCTTCGTTTTCTGTTCATTTGTAAGGGCACTGTGGCATCAAATATATCATAGAGTATGTTATTGATCGTTTGGCAGACATTATCTACATCATCAATTTGCATAACATTACTCCAATCGATTTCGGATACCAATGAGTACATTAAAGGATAGTTTGCTTTACGAAAATTATAGTGTTTCGATAGATCCGAGCGAACTCCAAAATCAACCCACGACTCAGTACCGTTTCTTAATTGTATGCTTAATGAGGGATGGTGGTCGTACTCACGTACAAGGGGTGTCATATTTCTTTCAATGCAACACTCGGAGTTAGACATAACAAGATCTAAGAAGCGATTGTTTACATCAGGGACAATATTATATTGTTTTGCTGAAACAATTTCTAAGAAATTATTTAGGAGTTTACACTTACTATCATTGGGATTGATATTGAATTCCGGGACATTGAAATCGCCTACGATTAGAGTTTTTTTCTCCTGCGCACAAATTAGCATCGCGAATTTCTCCAAAAACTGCTCCAAATCGGAAACGGTTGTGTCGGGAGGAATATACACAGCAAATAACATAAACATTACGCCGCTGAAGCAGACTACCGCCGAGAATGTCTATGGATGGAGTAGTTGATACAGCTGACTGAACATTTATTGTTTCGAATGTGATGTTGTTCTTCACGGCAATAAGTACCCCACCTCCTCTGCTTTTTCCAGTAAGTGCGAAGTTTCTATCTCGTCTGTAAATATTGAAGTGGGATGGAAACATTTCTGCATTGTACACACTGGATGTTAGCCATGTTTCACTGAAGAATATAATATCTAGATCACTTTGACTTGAGACAGCATTGAATAATTCAGTCGTTTTATTATTTAAACTTTGGACGTTCTGGTAGTACATGTTGAATTCACGAATGTAATTGGGTGTTTCAGTTAAAAATTTATTATCTTGGGTACTTCATTATGATATTTTATTTTGATATTTGTTTCTCCGTTCTTCTTCCTTTCATTTAGCTCATTCGACAATTTCTCCTACAATTCCAGCTGACGTGGAGTTTTATCAGTTGATATCGATACACCATTGAACTCCGTCGAGTTTTTCAATTTTACTGATTTTTTAAGCAGTTCAAGAACCGATTGGTGATTGCCCAATGTTACTTTAATAGGACGAGGTCTCGTATGTTCATTATTTATTATAGGATAGCATTTCGAGATGAACTCCTGAAATTTGTCTTTTTCTTTGAGGCATACATACTACATTCCTGCAAATCGTTTAAAAACAACAATACAAAAAAACTGCAAACTATTCTGTTTTGCGATAAACTCGACTGAATTATTCTCAACACATTAATCATTTAGGGTCAGCTCGAGTCAACTATGAGGAAACTAAATTCTTTTACTACCTTGGTAAAAAATAACATTTTCCACCCCTGGTGAAAGGGGAAAAATAGTACTTTTTCTACCGCCAGAAAGAAAACATTATTGCTTCCTGGAAAGCAGAATTTTTTTAGTTTCTCGATATTTCCACATGAGGAAGAATTTCCTTCACCTTCAATCTATCAGAAGAGAGATGTAATGAAAACAATTCCACCTCCTGAACGAGATCTTTGGGCAGATTATCTTCGCTGAAACTCAGTGTTACAACAAAGAAGCAACCTGAAAAGGTAAAGAATGCAACAGCTTATGACAACTGTCAAGTCTTCATTACCAAAAATTTCATAACAACAAATCGTTGTCAAAGCGATGACGACGACCGAACACTTACTTGATATTTTTTTTACTTCCAAGCATAAATATGCTTATTTCCTCATCGGAGGAGTAGGCGATTCCAGTCAACAGAATGGATATGATTTCAAATCCACCCAAGGTAGGATATTAATTCCACCAACCACAGAGAACAAAATACCTTGTTACCAGGAACAACCTTGTATTAACGTCACAATTCTGATCTGTCTACCTACAAACACGAAATCCAACTTGTTTCATTCGAGCACAAATGAATATTTTCTAGTTTATTGAGTCAAGATTGAATTGTCACAATTGATGAAATTTTTTGTAGAATTGAAGGACTTGCATCTACTCTTCACATCAATAATTTACTGAAATTGTACAGTCCAAATGGCCTAGGGGGTTGAGGCGTACGTCCTCAGAGACGATCCACTTTATTCGTTGATGAGAGTCTCACCAATACCGATTTTATTTGTCCATTTTTCATTTTATCACTAATTCAATTTGTATCGTTCAGTTACGAATTGAATGAAGTTTCTTTCCTCTGAGCTTTTTAAAAATATCGATGAAATACGCTATATCTAAAATTGATTATAAGTATGACACTTGGAAGAGAGTTCTGAAATATTTATCTGGTCGAAGAAAAAAAATTATCTGTATAACAAGTCGAATGGATATTGGCCACCATATCCACTCTTGTTGTACACATTACTATTATCATTTAGCCGCATATAGTTTCACAACTTTCTGTAGTAATATGCAAACGTTGTTATCTTTGGGACATTGGGAAATGATGACCTTGAAGGAAGGTAGTCTAAAAAATTATATTTATTCTAAGAGAGAAATACCTCTCCTGCGGATATCAAAGCACTCAGCTTCGCGTCGGAAAAAAAGCATTATTCCCCCCCCCCCCCTGGTGTTACAGTACACTTTTGAACTCTTTTGAAGTACTTTTGTCAAAAAACTACTAGGTTACTAAAAATTTTCATTTTCTTTGAAAAATCCTGCCAGAAATGTCAATAGTTTCGATAGCTTTACGCAAGAATATATTCCTTGCACGCCCATCACTTGTTGGCAAGACTAGTTGCCATCTTTAGCAGAACCAAACTGGAGCTAACTATTCCTGACACAACAGCAGGGCTCGCTTCTCATTTCCCCTCGCGTTTCCAGCAACAAGTCCGAATCCCGGTCCTCCAAAGTGTTTATTCATTCAACCGCGCTGCCGAAAAACTCCGGCCGGATCGATACCCACCGGAATGAGTGATTTTATTCCGGTCAGCTTCTTAGAGTTCGAAAACGACAAGCAGCAGCTAGATTGTAATTTGAGGATCACAACACCTAGGGGACAGGGGAGCACTGGCAGATCACGGCCGGGCTGCCGGCTCCGGAATACCCAAACAGTGTCTGACAGTAACGACGACATAAATTCTCCCCTGAGACAGCCGGGGGTGAATTGCATTCTCTTTTTCGGATCTGCTCTGTTTCAGGGCAGTGGCGGAGGCGGTGGCCCTATCTGAATCATAATTACCTCTTATGATATTTATGATAATTTTATTGAACCCTCCGGGATCAGAAAGTGACTCAGGAAGAGTGGGTCTGGAATATTTTATTAGGAGACAAGAACGGTAAGCAAATTTCACCGATCGAAGAAAATAGGGAGTATGTATAACTTTTGGTTGGGCTGGAAAAATTTGAATAGGCTTGAGAATATTCAAACGCGATTTGAAATGCAAGAATACTTCAGAAATACACCCAATAAAGTGTTTTTTTTTTTCAAGCAATGCGACAGTACGAAAACATTAAGATAACGAGAAGGGATATTGAATCTCCCAAATCATATTAATAACTAACCTTATTGATTACACAAGTATATCGAAATATATATTCCCAATGTACATCTCTGCTGTGGGCATTCATGGATACCAATCTATGTTATGGACTCGAATACATCATATAATACAATGTTCACCACGCAGCTCCCACTCATTTGATCTTTCTGTACGTGAAATCTAGATTTGATGCAAAATAGGTGCTTGAATAACACTACTTTCAGTCATCGTTCTAGATTCGCTACAATATAGGTCTACTATTAATCCCCATTTTAATGCAGGTTTGGAATATTTTACCACTCACAAAATGTAAATATCGATGGCCAAAATTCATTGTTGGGTCTGGTGTCACGTTTTGTTTCGACGAATGGTGTCGTGTTCTGTTAGCTTGATTATTTGATTTTCATATAATATTTCATGGGTTCGAATAATAGCTGAATGAAAAAAGTAAGTTTCAATTATAATATGACGACATTAAAGATTCGAAGGAAAAATTTCGGACCAATTTAAATGTTATGCATATTTACTAATCGGAGGAGGACGACATTTCGACAACAATTACCGTGAGCTATAAGAAAAGCTGGAAAGTGCAATTATATATGTCTCACCATTCAACACGGATGATCAAATATATCCTACCCACAGAATCAACTGAGGTCCATGGAGAACTGACAGTGTTGTATGCAAAAATTTTTATTCGTGGCGTTTTTACAGAACACAGAAACAGAACAGAAACAGGGTGGGCCAACTAAAACTATACACCTAGCTTTCTTCTATTTGAAATTTGAAGCGGAACTGCTCGGACACGTAGAGTTTGAGATTCTGAGGAGCCATTTCGGACATATTTTTGAATATATGCATGCAAACCCCTAGCGAGAAGGTGTCACAACCGTATAACACCAAATGGAAAGGCAAAAATTATACCCTATTTATTGAAATTCACTTGAAGAATTGAAGCGGACACAGCGTTGAGAACATCCACCCAATGATTCTGGTATCGATGAAAAATACAAAGTTTTGGCTATCAGGAATCATGACATTAGCAATGATAGTCTGAGAGGCCATGACACTAAGCCTATAATGATAGAGGGCTCCAAAAAGTAATACATATAATTCGTCATTTCATTCACAGAAGGACACAAAATGACACTGCTGCCATGTCTAGGACCGGCCAACGGTATAAAAAAAATTAACAAAAAAATATTTTTTTTTAGGTTTCTGTAATAATGATTCCCCTGTTTTGGCATTGTTCCCCCAAACAAGGGAGGGTAGGATTATATGAAAAAGCAGTGCTGACTTTTCCAAACAGTGGATAACAGCGTTTGAAAGTCGCTCTAATAATAATACATATAATTCAATATTTCATTCATAAAACACAAAATAGCCCTGCTGCCATGTCTAGGACCGGTCTACGCCAAAAAAAGTAACAAAATTTTTTTTTTTTCGGTTTCTATAATGAAGAGTCTTCTGTATCGTGGTTGTTCCTCTGAAAAGGAGAGGGGTAGGTCTAAATGAAAAACGAGTGCTGGCTTTCCCAAACAATGGACAACATGGCGGCAGCAGCGTGTGAAAGTCGCTCTCCGCACAACCGATTTTGCGTTTCAATTCGGTTTCTTCAGCAATCGGCCAATTCTTTTCGATTTGTATTATGGAAATACGCCAGCCACTACCACGACCAATGGATTTTAAGAGTCGTTGATTGAGTATAAAACAAAGAAAAAAATCGCATAAAATATGCGATTTCATCTGTTTGAACAATCATCGACACATAAATCCGTTGTTCGTGGTAGTGGCTGGCGTATTTCAATAATACAAATGAAAAAAAAAAAACGACCGATTGCTGATAAAACCAAAATGAAACGCAAAATTGGTTGCGCGGAGAGCGACTTTCAAACGCTGCTGCCGCCATGTTGTCCATTGTTTGGAAAAGGCAGCACTCGTTTTTCATATAGACCTACCCCTATCCTTTTCAGAGGAACAACCACAATACAGAAGACTCTTCATTATAAAACCAAAAAAAAATTTTTGTTACTTTTTTTTTGCGTAGACCGGTCCTAGATATGGCAGCAGGGCTATTTTGTGTTTTATGAATGAAAAATCGAATTATATGTATTACTTTTGGGAGCCCTATCATTAAAGGTTCAGTGTCGTGGCCTCTTAGACTAGGGGGACGTAAAGTATTATGTTTGTTCATGAAAGTTTGCGGAAAAATTAACCTTCTAAAAACATGCGGTCCATTCTGCACCCCTCCCAAGTTACATGTTATATGCTCGTGAGATCTATCTGAATTCAATAAAAGTTGTAGAGATGTTTGGTGGTTGCTGAATTGGTTTACGCCAGTCACATGTTATAGAAAATAAATTTCCTATGGTGGAATATTTGAGGATACAACCATTGAACATTTCAAAATCCTGACATGAATTGACGATGCACAGCCTCATCGAACATTTTTTCCACAAAAAAATAATATCCCACCCGGCGCCGGCAAAGGAAACTGCCTCTGCTTTCCTGTTTTCCCTTTCTATCCGGCCCTCTGGCATACTGGGCTTCGGTGAGAGCTCCAAGGCAATTCATTGTCGTCGTTGTAGCTGTGAGATGAGATTAATTATTGTATAACTACCTGTTGTGCTAGGGGGAGACTTTAATGTTCTGCTTTCTATTATATCAACTCTGGGAAAAATTAGGCATGAATAGAAAGCCTGCTGTGCAGAATTTGCGAGTGCTCTGCCACTATGCCGCGGCATACTCTCGGGTCTTATAGGTTCGTTGAATATAAAATGGAATTGCAGAATTCGTTGTGGAATGAGAACGATTAAACTTTCAGATGTGCGTATCGTAAATGCAAATTCCTGATGGGTTTGACGTTGTAATATATTCCAACGGAAATTGTTTTGGAGATTTTTGAAGTAGATTGGGGTAATTAGTTCATATCTTTACTACTTCTCTTGATAACCGTATCATGTTGCAGTATTTACAGAGGGAACAATCACAAGAGCTGTTTTTTCTGAAGAACCCATATTACAATGGCTTCTGTAAACATTCGGGAAAGCTTGCCCTTTTCTTTTATTCAGTTCCACACGGGAAAAAAACACTAGTAATGCTCAGATAATTTTTTGTGAACAAAGGAAAAGGATGAACGGAAAGTTCCAGTTTGTGCTCTACTGACTGTCAGGCGTGATTAATGAAGTTTTCGAGAAATGACTTCGTCAGTTGACTACAAAGGGTTTTTGAATGACAGTATAGTCACTGATGAGTTCTGTCACATTCAGTTGTATTCATCTGAAATATCTTTCAAGATCCCATTCAAAACGTTTTCACTTCCTTTCTGAATGCTGTTGTGCAGATATATTTGGTGCAGGAAAAAACGAATTTTTACAGTACTTCAATCCGCAAAACTGAGTACTGAAGAAACATTAACTGGAGGAAATAGTTGGTTCAGTTAAATTTTTTCAGAACACCAGAAAGGTGTCAAAAGTCACACAGCCTCTTAGTGAAACACCAAAACATCCCGCACACGTATTAATTTTTGAAAGGACTATTTTACTCTTTCCTTCCTCGAAGTAATTCGGGTAGTTTACCTAACACAATATGAGAGAATTAGTAATGAAACGTGTGAGTTTGCTTTGAATATAGAGTGGTACAACGAAAAGTATGCACCTAGCTTGTCTCTTTGGTATGAAATATAAAGCAGAACTGCTCGATCACGTACATTGAAAAACAATACAATTAACCATCAGTATGAAACCACCGATCAATTCAACTCTCTACCCACCGCTTCACCAAAGTCTAACTGGGAAACAATTCAATAACCAGTTGCATCTGGCTGTGAACGAAAATGGAAGTCGTATCTGGTTACGGTCAGACGACTGTTAAATTGTAATTCCATAACTGTCAAAAGTTATAAATGGAATATCCGAACTATGAAGTCAATTAGACCGTATGTTATCACAACATGCCACATTCAAGGTGGAAACTTCGAACGCTTCTGTGTCTGACGTTAGATGTAGACGCAACAGTTGCAATTTCGGGGGTCTTGAGGTGACTAGTGGGACATGTAGGAGCAGAATGGGATTCTTCTTTTACCTGGTGGCTTCTGGAAACGAAAAGAGCCTTCAGCGGGAATTCCATGAAAAATGGTGGGAGGTGAAATTTGCATTCACTGATCTTTTATCAGATATAATGAACGGTTATTTTGCAGAGAGTAGAAATTTTGAGGAAGTTACCGACTAGTTTTCAAATCAATACACGCAAAAATATGAGAAGAATTGTGTCAGGTAGGGGGGACACCAAATATCCTGGAATATAAAACACAAGATGAAACAAAATGATCTTGTATAAAGGACAACTATTTTTCATGTCTTGAAAGAAAAATATTCAAAGCTAGCAATGGTCGGAATTGATCAAAGTGACGTGCTGAATTTCTTTCATATGCAGATTCACACGAATGGGAAGCCCTGTAATGTTCAAAGAACAAGGCGTGAATCAAGGAACAGGAGATACAAATCAACATTCACTTTGAATTTTTGAAGTATGTAAGCCTCAGGAAAAACTTCTCTCGGCAAAGAGTTCCAAAGCTCAGCTGTTCTATTGAAAAAAGGACCCTGTGCAAGAGAGGTTGGACAGGTTTCCAAGTTCGAAACAAAGGGGTGGAAATTCTGTACTCGTCGAGTCATCCGTGAAGATATTGCCAAGGGTGGAACGATTGATAACTATTCACAAGAGCATCGACCGTGAAAATATCTACAGAGAGAGACAAATCTCCGGCCCTTCTACGATGCTCCAATGAAGTGAGCGAGTCTGTGAGCGAAGAATCACCAACAAGACAGATTGCCCTTCTCCAAGACTGAACCTTGTAGATCATCAGAAGCTGACGAGAATCGAAGTATTTCTTTACACGGAATAGAAATCCAAATTTCTGGAAAGCAAGAATATCCAAGAAGGAAAATCGAAAATTTCCACAATCCTCTTTTGTTAATAAAAACGTTTATATCATTCATTGTGATAGGAGGCTCATCCATGAAAAAGTTTTTTCCTAGTTTTCCAACAGGGAACTATTCGAGAATTATATGCCCTTCGGAAGGTTCAAATCATATATTTTGAATTGCTTCGTTCAAACTATTTCCAAAATTCGAGATTTTCTCATATGTATAAACTGCAAATTCTCACCGCGTTCCTACATATAATAAATATTTTTAGGCAGAACAATGTGAGCTTTGTTATCTTTAATCTTTCAAAAAATTGCACTGATACATGCTTGGGTTCGAATCTGCTGCAACACGATAAAAATGGATATCTGCCTGTAGATTCATAAATATAATTCACTTCATATATTGAATTTAGCTCTCTAACAGCCGTTAAGGATCATCATTATCCCGCTCCCTTTCTAAATAACTAATCGAAGATGTCACCAACTCCTGGCAGCGATAGTTCTGAATCTTTCGGCATTTTTACAAAGAGCCTAAGACTAATACTCCCTATAGAAGCATCAAAATACACAGTCTTTGATCACAATTATCCAATTTCAAGTAACTAAACAGAACTTTCACTCCTGAATGACAAATGTCAATAGGTAAATAACAAATTGCGGCAATATCGGTAGTGCTGCCAACCAAATTCCAAAGAATGATAGGCACCAAGTTCGAAATTCAATATAAACGTTCCAATCCGTTTCCATCAATGGACTGGTATCAGTACACTAATTTTATGTCGTCGTAAATAACGTGTAACAGCTTCAAAACTATATTGACTATTGGGATTTCAAGATGAGCGATGCACCCTCAGGTGAAAAATTTCAAACAATGTCAAACTATTGTCAAAGTGGCGCTTATCAGTTGAATCCTTGGTGAAAATGGCGCTGTGATATTATCGCCGAGAACATAGAATCCCTACGGTTATTTCAATATTAATATTGGAAACTGTTTCAATTATACATAAAAATAGGGAGAACTATGAATCTGTAGCCACATACCACACAAGGCGGTCAAACGAACTGAATCTACCAATTCCAGAAACATGTGTTGTTCAAAACTTGTTGATATATAACGGAGTCAGGATGTACAATAAACTTCCCGATGAAATCAAGGAGACTTCTTCCATCATATTCAGAAAGAATTGCAAAAAGCTATTAAGTGATAGAGCCTATTATGATCTTCAAGAATATTTTGACGATGCCCTGTGATTTAGAATGTGTAGAATTGCGAATGTACTGTGTGAAAAACATAATTTTATTCGTTGTCCTAGTTCTTGTCATGTAACCTCTGTATATATATATATATATATATATATATATATATATATATATATATATATATATATATATATATATATATATATATATTGTATTTCTAATTATTGTAAACTTTCTACTTCGTGTTTATATTGATTGATAGATCAGTAATTATTTATGACATTGTGTTTGTAACAAGAATTCTATTCTTAAACAATAAACATATTATATTATTATTATTTCGAAATTTTTGAATATGATAAACAGAAATACTACTGATGTTTGCTTGAATGTGGTTGACAATGTTCCTTGCTGAATGGTAATGGTTCGGACTTCCATTGTTTATATTATCAACTCTATTGAAACCTGATGCTGAGAACGGAAGGATAAAAAATACAAATCAAGTGAGAAAATCAAATCACAAACGAAAGGTCAAAAATATTTTTTTGGTCAATAATGAAATTAGGGATTGATGGATCAGAGAAAATAATGTTGTTACGAAATATCGAATATGGAATATTAGTAAAAAATAAATTAAATAAAGAAATAAATGACAAGAAATTGAGATATCGAATGTGGAATACTAGTCAAAGAATGTAAATAAAGAAATACGTGAAATATTTTGAATAAATGTTGAAACCAAGTTGAACCAAGTTGAGTGTACTCCCGTAGCTGGTATCCGCCTTCGGCTGATGACTGACAATATTTCGAGGTGTGGTAGGTTATAAAGATTTCCTCATGGAGAGGGGCGGTACTAACAATGAGGCAAGCGGGTGCTACTACTAAAGTGCAGCAGCTGAAAAGATAGAATGATCACGTGAACGGCACGCACTCTTTGAATGTTCCTCTCCCCAATGTTACAAGTCCGATTCACACCATTCAACAAAAAAGTCGCCTCAGCAGTGAATTCAACAGCAATTCCCTGTTCTTCCATAAACTCTTGGGATGCTTTTTCATGTTCATTATTACACCTTCTTCCTCTACACTAAAATGTCTTTTTTTCTTTATCTTTTCTTGGATGTGAAAGAGTGTTTCCATCCATATTATTTAATTAACGTAACACACGTAAATACAAAGCACAAATGAGTACAGTACAGTGTAAACAGTTCCTCATTTTTTTCAGTTTAGAAGGCGTGGCTATGCCGCGCAGGCTATATATAGATGCAGGCATTCACTGTTCACGCGTCCTTGAATTCTATCTTTTGAACGGCCCGACTATAGAAGAGATTCTGCCTCATCGGGCCTTCACACATTCCGGATCTCCACGCTAGGGTGACTGAATGTGTCGTTATTGAGGATGTTTATACGGCTTCAGGCTATTTGATACTGTGATGGTTTGTCCAAACATGCTCCGCTATTCCTGATTCCTCACCTAGGAGATGGTGAGAATTTGTTGTTCCAGTATCTCCTAGGTGTTCCTTTGATTCGTCTGAGCCAATGTTTGATCCACCAGCTTCTTCGAGTAGCCATTCTTCTGAAGATCTTTCCTCATGTTGTTCAGCTCCTTATCGAGACTATTTTTGGTGTTGCAGAGATTGATTGCCCGATCAATCAGAGACTTGACGATTCTCCTCTTCCTAGATTGATGGTGATTGGATTGCTATAGGATTCAGGTTTCCTGTAGACTGATGTTTCCCATATATTTCTGGTCCTCTTCACCTCCACGTCGAGAAACGGCATTTTACTCTGAGATTCTTTTTCCAATTGTGTACTTGATGGTGGGCCTCACGTTGTTCAGATATTCTAGAAAGGCGTCCAATTCTGCATCTCCGTTCCATACTATGAACGTGTCGTCGAAGTATCTTAATTTAATTTGAAATCTCAATAGCTTCGAGTCGATCGCCCGTACCAATGAAAGTTCTGGTCCTCTAAATAATCAGCGTCCGCCAGCTTACTAACGAGCTCTCTCTCTACTACATTTAACGATGAGGGAAATTAATTACGCCATCAGAATTGGGATTATGGCACCCCTACTCGAATTTATACCGGCAAATATTCAGCATTACAACATGATTATTAATTGAAAGTTTGTTCGATGCGTTTAATCGTTCAATTATTTCGGCAGTGTTAGAGTCAGCCACCTGGATTTTCGGATAGGATTTCGAACCAGCATTGGAATACGAAGGACCATACAATAAACTCAAGGTGGAAGTTCCGATGTGAATGTTCGAATTCACGCTTTATTTTGTCATATAGTTTCCATATCCCGATTGAATTTACGATTTGAAATTTGGTATTCATACAATCGGAAGATCTATTCCTGCTATTGGACCTACGAAACTTTATTATTCCCCATTATATCTTTCGGAAATGAAGCATATTCAAGGGGAACTTCAAATGAATGACGAATTCGAATTCTAAATTCTCAGTGGAATAAAATTGAAATCAGAATGTTTCCGAACAAAGAAAATGACTCAAAACCGTATGGCTTTATCCAGGAATATGGCAGAGTTGATAAACACCTCCTGGATATTTTTTGGCTCACAGTTCATCTTTCAAGTACTAGATGAATATTATACTGTGCTTGACTAGTAAAATGAATATAATTTGACACTCGACTACTATAACTGAAAGATAGCAATCGTGAATTGGTATGATGCGACTAAAGTAAACTGTCTCCTTGAGTAAGAAGCTAGCCTCATGTTGCTACACGAATAGAGTCATCTCTACCGAATTACGCTTTGCCCATTCAAGAACTGTCTATTGTGCTCTCATAGATTTCCAGATATGAGTAGTTCGTTCCAGAGATGCATGCCAGGTGACTGTGGTTCTTCAAGAAAGTGGCTGTAAGATACAGTAGCCGCCCTATACATTTGGGAAACTATCTACTTCTCCTGTGAATCACACTGCTCCTTCTGATAGCCCCAGTCACAAGAACTCCCTATTTAGGGATCGAATTACATCCAATGCCGAAGAAACATTAAATCACCTGTAATAGTAACAGGAAGTGAATGAGGGACACCCAATGGTAGAACAGAACGTTAGTTTTGAGATCACACAAGTTTTAAAACTTGACAGTGACCAGAGGGATGTAGAATTTCACGTAGAAAATTGAATAGTACAATGTTATGAGAAACGTGGTGGATATCAATAGGTAACATAATTCTGTGATATCTTTATATTTCATGATCAAAAGTTTTAATCTCATCATCCGAGGATGCCATAGAAAATGTCATCATAAATATCATTGAACCAGAACAACGCCAAAAGAGAAAAATTAAATTAAATTGTCACGTTACTTCCTACCGCTTGTTGTGAATGCGGTTGTAGATGTCCTGATCCCGCTTTTGACGTAAACTAAATCAAGATGAAGAAGTAAGAACAACCATGAGATCAGTCTTCATCCCAAAGATTAACACCATGACTCGATCAGTTCATCGTTATAAGTAATGTGGTGGAATTCAACAGGTTATAGATCCAAACAGAGAAAAATAAATCTCAATTTTTCATGATTGATGGTTTCATTTATGATTCCTGTTCAAACAGTGTATATATTTCATCAGAGGATGCCATAAAAAATATCACCATAACTGTCACTGACGAAGTAAACGATTTCTACCCTTCTCAAGGCAACTGAAGTCTGAGGATCAGTCGGATTCTGCACAAAATTGTAGGAAGGAATTACCGTGAGGCTTGGAAAGGAGAACCAGAACAACGCCAGTAGAGGAAAATTAATTTAATCGTCACTTTACTTCCTACCGCTTGTCGTGGATGTGGTTGTAGATGTCCTAAAGTCCCTTCTAACATAAACTATATTAGGATGAAGATGAAACCACGAGAAGAGCCTTCATGCCCATGAGAAACACCAGTTCATCGTTATAAGTAACGTGGTGGATTCCAACAGAATATAGATCCAAACAAAGGAATATAAATCTTCACTCTTACGATTGAGGGTTTCATTTATAATTCCTGTTCATACGATCTATATATTTCATTAGAAGATGCCATAAAGAATACCACAATAAATGTCACTGACAAAGTAAACGATTTCTCCCCTCCTCAAGACAAAAAAGTCTGAGAATCAGTCGGATTCTGCACGAAATTCCAGGAAGGAATTACCGTGAGGGCATGGAAAGGAAAACCAGAATAACGTCAGAAGAGAAAAATGAATTAAATTGTCACTTCACTTCCTACCGCTTGTCGTGGATGTGGTTGTAGATGTCGTAATCTCCCTTTTGACATGAACTGAATCAGGATGAAGAAGTAAGAACAACCATGAGATAAGTCTTCATCCCAAAGAGAAACACCATGACTCAGTTCATCGGATTGGATTTCAACATGTTATAGATTCAAACAGAGGAAAATTTATCTTCCTCTTCCATGATTGATGGTTCCATTTATGATTCCTGTTCATACAATCCATTCATTTCATTAGAGGATGCCATAAAGAATACCACCATAACTGTCACTGACGAAGTAAACGATTTCTACCCTTCTCAAGACAACTGAAGTCTGAGAATCAGTCGGACTCTGCACAAAATTCCAGAAAGGAATTACCGTGAGCCATGGAAAGGAGAACCAGAACAACGCCAGAAGAGGAAAATAAATTCAATAGTCACTTTACTTCCTACCGCTTGTTGTGGATCCGGTTGTAGATGTACTGATGTCCCTTTCGCAATAAACTGAATCAGGATGAAGAAGTGGGAACGAGTACGAGATAATATTCCATTCCTAAGAATAACACGATTACACAGTTCTTCGTTATAATGAACGTGGTGGATTTCAACAGGTTGAAGATTCTAACAGAGGAAAATGAATCTTCATCTATGATGATTGACGGTTTCATTTATGATTGATCTTCATGTATTCTTTACATTTCAACAAAGGATGCCATGAAGCATACCACCATAACTCTCACTGATAAAATGAAAGATTCCTACCCTTCTCAAGGCAACTGGAGTCTAAGATTGGGTCGGATTCTGCACAGAATTCTATAAAGGAATCACCGTGAGGCATGGAAAGGAGAACCAGAACAATGCCAGAAGAGGAAAATAAATTCAATTGTCACTTTACTTCTTACCGCTTGTTGTGGATGCGGTTGTCCCTTTTGACATGAACTAAATCAGGATGAAGAAGTGGGAACGAGTACGAGATAAGATTCCATTCCTAAGAATAACACGATTACACAGTTCTTCGTTATAATGAACGTGGTTGATTTCAACAGGTGTAAGATTCTAACAGAGGAAAATGAATCAAATCATCTTTCGAACAATCTATTCAGGCCAGTCTCAAATTACCTACACAGTAGGTTTCGGCTGGCACCTGTCAGAAAACAACTACTCCCCTGGCTAATACCATTTGCTATCGTCGATACAAATGAAGGAATTGATTTTCAATTATAGGGACGGACACACTTGCAGACCGGAAAATGAATCTTTATCTATGATGATTGAGGGTTTCATTTATGATTGATCTTCATATATTCTATACATTTCAACAAAGGATGCCATGAAGCATACCACCATAACTATCACTGATAAAGTGAAAGAATCCTACCCTTCTCAAGGCAACTGAAGTCTAAGATTGGGTCGGATTCTGCACAGAATTCTATAAAGGAATTACCGTGAGGCATGGAAAGGAGAACCAGAACAACGCCAGAAGAGGAAAATAAATTCAATTGTTACTTTACTTCCTACCGCTTGTTGTAGATGCGGTTGTAGATGTCGTAATCTCCCTTTTGACATGAACTAAATCAGGATAAAGAAGTAAGAACAACCATGAGATAAGTCTTCATCCCAAAGAGTAACACCATGACTCAGTTCATCGGATTGGATTTCAACATGTTATAGATTCAAACAGAGGAAAATTTATCTTTCTCTTCCATGATTGATGGTTCCATTTATGATTCCTGTTTATACAATCTATTCATTTCATTAGAGGATGCCATAAAGAATACCACCATAACTGTCACTGACGAAGTAAACGATTTCTACCCTTCTCAAGACAACTGAAGTCTGAGAATCAGTCGGACTCTGCACAAAATTCCAGAAAGGAATTACCGTGAGGCATGTAAAGGAGAACCAGAACAACGTCAGAAGAGGAAAATAAATTTAATTGTCACTTTACTTCCTACCGCTTGTTGTGGATGCGGTTGTAGATGTCCTAATCTCCCTTTTGACATAAACTAAATCAGGATGAAGAAGCGGCAACGAGTACGAGACAAGGCATTATCCCCAAGAATAACACGATGACACAATTTATATAAGTACTTGTCTCACATTAAAGCGTCCTGAGAACGGAGAAGACGATATCAAGTGACATCGGGAACACTGGGACGCACAAATCACGTCACTAGCAAATGCTGGTGGGAATGCGGAGAGAATAGAAATGCGGGCATTCGGGGTGCGAACTTCGCGCGACGGAATACTAAACTCCGTAAGAAATGTGTGCTTAGGACGGGAATAATTTCACGGGAGAAAAATGCGTTTCGTTTGAAGGACGGGGAGGGGGCGAAAAAATCTCCAGTGTTCCAGAGGGATCATCTATCACTTTTTTTCGAGATTTGCAGGACGATATCGGACGGATCATTGACGTTACCGAAGGTCCTTGAGCCGCAATCCCCCTGTCGCTTGGGCGTGACGGTATACAGGGTGATTCACTTACATAGATGACCTAGACTCTGGGATTGGTGGCTCTTTCAATTGGAATTGAAGATTGGAAATGTACTAAGTGAGAAGATGTGAAGAAAATCCCTAGACTTTGGAATTGATGGCTCTTTCAATTTGAATTGATGATTGGAAATGTACTAAGTGGGTGGATGTGAAAAAAAGCACGTGACGTATCGGTGAGGGGTGCATAAAAAACACTGAAAAATGTTTGCCCTAAAACAGATATAAGGACTCAAACCTTTTTTATATTCATTTCTGGGGGAGGAAAAACTCAAGAATGGATTTCAGATCATTATTCTAACATCGGATATAGAATATGGGACTTATCGGGAGTAATTACACAAGTGCTTCAAAATTACCGATAATTTCCCATGAAAGGATGTTGTCTAAAAACTGCATGAGTTCATTTTCATATTTTGTCGAAAGAGCCCGACTATGAAGGAGGAGGACCCTTTTAGCAAAATATGAAAATAACCGAATCCAGTTTTTTTACTGACAACATGCTTGAATGGAAAATTATCAGGTTTATTTTGATGTACGAGTGTTATTTGGTAGAATATTTCCGTAGTTATAACAACGACGTTTGAAAGTCAGTATTTATGCCTGTCAAGATGACAAATGTACATTTTAACAATCGGTACTATAGATATACGGACCGAGCGGGTATTTTTCGACACCTACCGGGTATTTACCAGCTCTAAAATGTCCCGAGGGGAATTTATCGCTGTAATTGATCGAAAATGTCCCACTCCATATGGAATTTTTAACATACGATAGAAATAGTCGGCGTAATCTAACGATTCAAGAGTTCTTCCTTATTTTTGTCATGTCTTACGGGACTTCATCGGGGAAATTCCTCCTGGAGGTGAAATATTAAACAAAGCCTGAATACTTAGACTCATACCTCTCTTTTCATTCTCAAGGAAATATGAATGTCATCATGAAATCTTTTATAATGATTGTTTTCGATGATAGTGCGAACAACAAATTTAATTTTTTTACCAAAAAGGGTACCCTGGGTTGAATTAGCCAAAATGTCTCCCGAAGACCCAAAAACTTTGATTTTGAAAACAATTTTGACTTACATACACAGCTGTTTTGGGATCATTTGAACTCGAGATTTCCATAAAGAATAAATAAATATAAATATCATCGAAAGTGTCAGAGAGGTGTATAGAAAAGAATGTAATCACACGTTGAGCATGTTCACCAGTCTCCCTTAAAAATCGAAAACAGTTATTGGTTAGATTCGAACAAAAAATCACAAAAATGAATTTTCGCCAAGTGCCACCAAGTGCGAAGCATGATCTCACTCAAGATATGATTTCAAGGTTACTAAAATTTGCCCCCTCAACATCAAAGGTGCCAACTTCACGACTCCACTTTCGCTTCTGTGTAGTTCCGATATTCTGTGGCCTCGTGTAAATTTCCTACACTACAACTAATTTTGGACTTTCCTAAATAGTAAATACTGAAAACAAGAACAAATCTGGTATTGATGATTGAAATTTCATAATTTTTTTCAAAGGCTTCGGAGATGGGCCTGGAGGCCATAAAAATTATTTCGAAGACTATACCGCCTTCTATATAGGTGAATTTTTCATGTTTCTGGAGTTTTAGACTTCGAGATAAAATGAAACATGGAAATTATCAGTATTTTAACCTCAGGATGGAGAAAACAGTTGATATTTTTTGATCTGGATAACCTTATTCGAAGGGCAATTTGAAATTTTGTGATGGTAGTGTGGTTTGAATATCATTACCGGGACTCCAAGGCATCAATCTACTTTGATGCAAGGTTGAATATGTAATTTTTTTTTTTTTCGATTGTTTATAATGAAGTAGAATATTGTATTTGCAAATTATAACAATTCTCGCAATCTTTTTATTTTTCCTGTAGTGATAAATTGAAAGAAAATTTGATAGAAATCGCAAGTATTGGAATGGTTGGTTGCAATAGAAATGTATATAATCATAGTCATTATAGTTTGACGAATTATGAAATTTCTGACAGTTTTGTGGAAAAAAATACTTACTTCTCAAGACGCATACTTACTTCTCAAGACGCATGTCAATGAGCAAAGTATTACTTCTGCCGCCTAGGCTCAAAGTCCTCATTTTGCTGCCCAGCCAAGAAAAGCAATACTTTGCTGATTGATTTGTGTCTGTTGAATTAATATTTGTTGTCAATCGAAAAAAAAAACATTTTAATGAGAATTCTCTAGAAATCGCAAATTGTTTGGATATTTCCTTAGCAACGGGGTAACTAACCCCAACTATTAGTTTTAGTTATAATTACGTTAATCTTACCTTCGATCAGGTCGGCGACCTTTCTGAAAGAAGACTAGGTTACGTAATTTTTACCTTGTAATTACCAATGTGGGGAAAAATTCGAAGTAATTTGGACGTCGAAAATTGGAATATTTGGACATTTAGTTAACTAGGTTGAGGGTAAAAATAAGTGATTCCGACATAAAATTGGTCAGAAATAAGTAAATATCAAGCTCAAATCAACCTTTCTGTTACCAATTATTCCCTTGGACGAATGAGTGAACAAAGAGAGGTTTCTTTATATGAATAGCATAGATAGATAGATATATAGATAGATAGATATTTAATTCCCAAAAGATACAAAAATACATCATTTACATACATGTCTCATATTTTTCAACCTATAATACGTATCTACTGCCTGAGGCTTAGGGAAGATGGCTAGTTGTCTGAATATTTTTGATAATACAGTAATTAATAGCGCATATTCGATCCAAAAAACTCGTTTAGACTATAGTAACTGTTGTGGTGTAATATTTTTTTTAGTTCAACTTCAAATTTTGTTAATGATAAAGATTTGATTGGCAAAGGAAGGTGATTGTATATTTTGATTCCCATATACAGAGGCCCCATGCGAGTTCTATTGTATTTATAATTTGGAAGGATTATTGATTGATCTCTGGTTGGATATGGATGTATATCTGCAGGACGCAACATACAGCCTCTATTCTTGTGAATCAGGAGTGAGACTTTGAATATGTATAAATTAAAAAGTGTGAATATTTTGTGATTCACGAAGTAATCTCGACATGATTCTCTGCGGTATAAACCAAATATTGTTCGTATTGCTCGTTTTTGTATAATGAAGGTAGAATTCGAGTCAACAGAAGAACCCCAAAATTCAATACCAAATTGCAGAAGACTGTGAAAGTAAGCGTAGTATACGGTCATTGCTACTTCCACATTTGTGTTCACTCTGATGGTTCTGATGGCAAAAATAGCTCTGCTCAACTTTTTGTTTAATTGTGAGATATGTTCAGACCAGGTGAGATTACTGTCGATATAAAGTCCTAAAAATTTTGAAGTACTTGAGGTGTTTATCGTCTTCTCATTCACCCTCATCTCAAAATTTTTGTTTGTTTTGTACGGGTTGAATAATATGCTCTGCGTTTTACTGACATTCAAAAAAAGTTTGTTTGCTGTGAACCAGTTCATAACACCATTCACTGTTCTTTGTGATAGGTGGAATAATGATTGTATATCAGAAAAGGGAAAAGGATATGTTCGGAAAATTACATACGATATCATTGATATAAATGAGAAATAACGTAGGACCAAGTATAGAGCCCTGTGGAACCCCCCTATGAACATCGGCTTGCTCAGAAAAGAAATTTCTCGAATGATCATTTTCTATGGTTTCAATTTTCACCTGCAATCTTCTCTGTCCTAAATAAGTTTCAAACCATTTCA
This sequence comes from Zygogramma bicolorata, assembly GCA_032362365.1. Classification (NCBI taxonomy): domain Eukaryota; kingdom Metazoa; phylum Arthropoda; class Insecta; order Coleoptera; family Chrysomelidae; genus Zygogramma; species Zygogramma bicolorata. Next base: position 1,434,612 of record JAVJAQ010001667.1, read on the forward strand.
GGGGAACACCTCTTATACCATAATATTCAAGCTTTGTTAAGAGAATTTGATGATCCACACAATCAAATCCCTTAGATAAGTCGCAAAATATTGCCAATGGATTTTTATGGGATTCTATCAAATCATTCACATGTTCAACTAAAGCAAATGTTGCGTCAGTTGTATTCCGATTTTGTCGAAAACCAAATTGCGAGTTAGAAATGATGTTTCGTTTCTCGAGATAGTTTACTAATTGCTTATTTACGAGCCATTCCAGAAGTTTTGAGAAGCTAGGAAGCAGTGAGATAGGTCTATAGTTATTGAGCTGTAGCCTGCAGTCTTTTTTGAAAACAGGTATTACTATTGAACTTTTAAATCGATCCGGGAACGTTCCGGAAGATAGGGACATATTGAATAATATTGTCAGAGGTTGAATCAATAATTCAAAGTGCTCTTTAATAAGAGTCATAGGTATTTCATCGAATCCTGTGGATTTTTTGGTTTTAGAGCAAGTATAGAATTTCTCACATCTGTTTCTGTAACCGGTGTTAGAGTAAAGGAGTTAACAGAGTTGAAGTTCATGGTTTTCAAGAAATCGATACTGGTTTTTCCATCATTCATTATTGTTACATCTACAGCACTTGTTGAAAAAAAATATTGGAATTCTTCAGATATTTGTTGTGGATCTTCAATCAATGTTCCATTTTTGTTGATAGTAATGTTTTCGACAGTTCTCTGTTTTTTATTCGTGAAATGGTTTACTAGATTCCAAGCTGTTTTACTTTTATTGTCAGATTTTTTGACTGTTGTGTTGAAATAAGTGAGTTTTGCTAGGCTTATAATGTTTTTTAAAATTTTTTGATACCTATCTATATATTGTAGAATGCAGGGATTGTCAGTGTACTTCCTCAGAGTCCGTAAGAACCTTTTATTTTTGCAGGAAATCTTGATTACTTTCGATAACCATCCTTTGAAATGACTTTTCCCAGTAAGTGGGACAATTTTCCTAGGAAACGCTACATTAAAACAAGAATTGAAGAGGGAATAGAAGATTTCACATGATTCATTGATATCTGTTTGTTCATAGAGTTGATACCATTCCACGGTCCTCATAAGTTTTGAGAAATATTCGTTATTTTTTTTGTTATATATCCTGATTTCTTTATATAGCGTCCCATCATTCTTTTGTTTGCCACACTGTATATAGAGGAACTGTGCGCTATGATCTGAGAGCCCTAAGTCCAGAACCGCCGAGGAAAATGGTATATCAAGCTTGACAACTATGTTATCAATGGTGGTAGAAGAGATTGGGGTAATTCTTGTTGGTTCGGTAATGGTAACAGTGAGTTCGAGCATGCTGAAAATATTTAGTAAATCGTCCAGATTTTTACATGGTTTATCAAAATCAATGTTGAAGTCACCGCAAACTACAAAATTATAGTTTTTGTATTTATCATGCAGTTCACTCATCAGGTCGAAGAGGATATTTACAAAGGAATCGAACTTACCGATGGGACTCCTGTATATGCAAACAACAACCAACCTCACCTCACAACATTGAGCTACTGTGAATTCTACATCCCTTTCGATTGGGAATAAATGAGGTACTACTATTTCTTTCATATTGAGCGTTTCGCGAGCAAATATTATCACACCGCCATGAATATGTTTTTTGCGGGACAAAAAGGAAATCACATTATAACCGGTCGGTTGAAACAGTGCCACTTCGTCTTCAATCATCCAGTGTTCAGAGAAACACATTATATCGACAGTTTTTTGTTCATCTTGAAGGAAATCGATGAGGATATTGAGTTCGTCTATCTTGTTTTTTATGGACTGGATGTTGAGATGCATGAGAGTGAGAGGTGCAGAGATGCTGGGCGTTGAGAGGGCTAATTCCTATTGTTTCTTGGCATAGTTACGCAGAGAGTATGAAAACGGTTTCTCTTCTATAGTATTATTGCTGGAATGTTGTTCTGACCCCGAAGGTTCTTCAATGCTCGTCGTGTATTCAGGACAACGTGATATTTCTTCGTGTGTATACTTTTTATTGTCGATGATAATAAGATTTTTCCGGAGTACAGCTCTTTTCCCAGCTTTTCTGGCACATTCGAGGTAGGGTACGAGCAATTTTCTCTGCTCCATGATCTCTCGAGTAAAGTTTTCGCTTATTGCATAAGGGGTATTTTTGAGCAGTTTTGCATGCTTCAGTATTTCATATTTTTTCTGTAATGAGTTGAGTTTCATGAGCGCTGGACGTGACTTGTTGTTTTTTGCACCAATCCTGTGAACATCTTGAATATGATGTGGTTCTAGAGATACGTTCAGCTTCGTATTGATAAGAGATACGAGTTTGTGCTGCACCACTTCATTGGTTGGAAATTTATTTTCTGGGATTCCATAGATGATCAGGTCATTCATTTTCTGCTGTTGTTCCATGTAGGCCAGTTTTGTTTCTAGTTTATCGACCCTGTTCTGCAGTTGTTCGTTTTTCATTCTGAGACTGCTCATATCTCTTTTGATATCTTGAATATCGGTTTTTATTTCCGATGTAGTTTTTAGAAGAAGGTCCAGTTTTTGCTCCATATTCATAGCTATTTCGTTGATTTATTGTATGATTATGATCAAATTACTTCCGTAGCAGACACTAAATGCGAGCGTATGAACTTCGATAGTATTCGTTACGTTTCACTGATTCTTCAGATATTCACCAATTGATTTTACGAGTTGAACTACTCTCTCAATCACACTTTTTAGGGAGAGCGATCGACAAACACGTTCGTTTCTTGACAACGTTCACCATACTTATATACATATTATCTCTATCTCAACTTCTCATAATTTGGTTGCCACAACGAATCAGCTATGGTCTACATAAAATGCTGACAATAAGTATGGGAATATAAAAATTATTGTACGGTAGCTACATGCTCTCTCCTCAACAATATTCTCCTTGCGGTGCGAAATTTTCTGTAAAATGATGGTTCTCACCTTCATAAAATTCACGGGCCTTTCTAAATATGCGGTTCAATGCAAAAATAATTTAGATTGATTGCACATGTTCACATTTTTCTCCAAAAAACACTCTTTTAGCAAAGTTATGGTTTCAAAATGTCATATGCAGCCATTATCTAGAAATAAATCGTCAGAATAAACTAAAATCCAATATATTATCGATGTTTATTGATGGGTAAAACAGATATTCTGATTAAATATGGCGTAATTTTTGAAATGTACTTATAAGTCAATATTCTTCTTCTTACGGTATGAAATCAAGTTAATAATTGAACTATTAGACCTGTTAAATAACCTTTATATTCCCTGATCGTAACAGCTTATATCCAGTCACATTTAGGTGAATATTCACCAAGAGAGAATACCAAAACATTCATTGGGTTATGATGATATTCGCTTCGTAAATGATACCCTAAATAATACCAGAATTCAAACCGCCCCAAACCTTGCGACGGTTGGGTCATTTTTGAAAGAGAAAATGGGTAATTTCTCTTGCTCTAAAGTGGCTTATGGAATTTGAAGGGGATTCACTGGTGATTACTTTCCTGTAATTAACCAAGGTTGCTACTTATAAATTATTTTTACTTTGAAGTTAAATATTCAAGGCCTGTACTAGCAGTATTATTCTTTTTTTAGACATTTCTCCCCGGCATGTGGAATAACTGTCCTAAAATGTTAGTTGGGTACGCTTGTTATTAGACAATATTTGAATATTTTTAGTGGGAAAATAAATTCATTACACGTCCATAGAGGCTTTTTCCTGCACATGTTCTCGCCTCTTAATGAAATATACTTTTCTCTGAATGTTATTATTTTGTGATGTAACGTAGTTACATAAGGTAACTGTTACTGCAGATTTGCCAGACTAATTCAGTGGAGATTGGCGTGGTGTTCTTTGGACTGACTTGCCAGTATCGAATTTAGGTTGGTGTCAAGCAAGGATCTTGAAATTAATTTTGGCTGGACGCCAGAAATTTTTTGTTAATTTAAAAGGATAAAAATTCAAACTTCCCTAATATAGATAAAGATAATTTTTAAGATAATTTCCTTCTATGTTGAACAAAACAATGAAACACAAAGCAACTATATATGGTGTATAATGAACAACTTATGATACAAGAATAAAACAATTTGGATATCAGTATTTTGAATATGGTTCAGTTATTGATGTACCTTGTCTGGTATCTGGTGTTGAACTGTGGTTGTATGGGTTGCGGTTCTCTGCTTTATGGTGGCTGGATCAGGTTTCCTTGTCCCGGGCTACTATATTCACCCTGATGTTTCTGGAAGACGTTGGGCTACTATATTCACCCTGATGTTCCTGGGAGAAGTCGGGCTACTATATTCACCCTGATGTTCCTGGGAGACGTCGGGCTACTATATTCACCCTAGTATTCCTGGTAGATTTTCAGGTTTGGACTTGCAGTTCAGTAGCTGGGCTTGGACTCACCGTAGTTGTTGTATCATGAAAATGATATTGCAGAGTTACAAACGAACCAGATAGTTGTACACCAGACTTGAACCTTGGATGACTGACGTAACTAGCTAGTGTCTCTCAGCAATTATATAATTCAAAGATATTTGTGTGAAACAGTGAAATATAAGATATCCTTACAACTATGATCTTAAATTGAAGCTCTAAAATGATATTTCAACGTGTTGAGACTATGATTCATTACTGAATTCATGAACAGTTAGAGCTAGTTACATATGCGTTCAAGATATAACTGAAACTACTAACGATATATGAATTATGACGGTTATTGATATCTACAAGTTAATGATCATAAAAAAAATATTGAGATAGAAAAGATATTGAAATAGAAAAGATAATCAGAGAATCTCAACTTTCGTTTGTTTGGAATCAAAATATCTGATAATGTGATAAAGAAGTTCCGAGAAAAAGATATTCAAATGCTACTTCACAAAATCTTTCGTAATCCAAGTTTCAAGTGCGATAAACTTTTGAGTGCAACGAATAGGACTCAAAATAGATATTTTCAAAGAGATAAGAAGAGATAAGGAACGGTAGATACTTAAATCAGGAACATAGTTTCTGATTTAAGGAATAACGAAATTTTTGACTTTCAAGAAAAATATGCCCACTGGACCCTGTGGCTCAAAAAAAATGACTCGAGGTGAGTTAAAACACACAATTACTGATTTTATGGTAAAGAAAAAATGTGTGAATCAATACTCACCTAGAATCATCTCCAGCCTGGATGTACAGGATACCATGTGGGTTACTGCGTTTTCAATATATTTTTCCAAACAGAAATCAACTTTCAGCCTCTATTCCAAACAAATTGATTGAGATCCTTTCAGAATTTCATTCGTCATTCGGCCAAATGCTGTGAAAATAAAAACGCAGTCAAATTCTTAAAAATCAGAAATTTTCGTTTCACGAAATTGTGAAAACGAAATGATACGCCTCTGGCGATAATAACCTGAAAATATCAATAAATGGAATCGATAATCACTTGAATGTTGAAGGATTACAAAGATAAATCAAGATAAAGATTACGTGAAGGTATGCTTGCCACTATTGGCTAAAATTGTTGAACAGAAGATAAGAAATTGTAGGAACTCTTTTCACATACCTGATATTCCATTCAAGATAACAAACACTTCATGAGAACTTTTTGTGGAAAAAGGAAGATAATGTAAAGATATTAAGATAACGTGAAAACAAATTTAGCAATCAAATCTCAAAACAATGTTGCCTCGATGATAGCCTAATTAGAAGAGGGCTTGATGAGCTTCTTCCTTTTTCGACAATTTTCAATTCGATCATGCGCGATCAATGGCCCCAAAGCCAAAATGGCGTTTTTGTTGCTGAACAAAAATTCTGATATTTCAGCCATTCTCCGCTAGATGCTCTAGTATATGCATGAAATCGCTTTTATTGATTAATGTGAAGTTTCCACTTTCGAATGATAGATGTCGGGCTCATATAAATGATAAATTTACTTATTATAAATGATGTAACGATTATTCGTTACAGTGATTAATGGATTCTTTCTTCATGTTTTTCCTTGTTCCCAACTTATCACAATCACATTCTTGACGTTTTCAATAAAAAGAATATAAAAAATAATATTTTTTCAAGAGTTTTGAAAACGAAAACGGATTCGGTTTCCGAAAACCAAATATTGTAGTACGTCGAAAAACGAAAAAAAAATAAATAAAAAGAATACCATTCTCCTCCCTTACCTCAAAAAAATAATTTCTTTGAATTGTTTAGTTTTGGTGACTTCGATTTCATAAGAATATCCGCAATCATTCATCCATATTCGTCTAGATCTGGAAACGATATCTGCTTGGTTTCGACAGAGAAAATGTTGAAGTAACATGTCTCAAGCTAGCCAATCATCAATGGAAAATGGCTATCGGCAGAAGATATATCACCTACTGTTCATTTACGTCAGATTCTTTGAAGCAGGTAACATTGTACTATCGATCCGGTTGCCATTACCATCCCAACTACTGCAGATTTCACCAACGTTCAACGTACCACTATGACAGGTACATAAACGGAACTTATGTGAAGAAATGTAAAACAGAAATATCCGTCTTGAGACCAGACATGCAAATTTTGCGGAATTTCCTTGCACGTTCGTACATATATGCCAAATAAATAATAAGCAAACTGCCCTGCCCCTGTAAAATACAGGTTATGGCTAACTATTTCGTATGCAGACAATAGCTGCATATTGAAAATAAAAGCGAAATTTACGGTGAAGCGTACTTGGCTGCCTCAAATTGTTTTTCCGGAATAGAATTCCAGCGGTTTTAAACTTTATGATATATTGTTACTATAAATTTTTAGATTCGCATCCTGTTTATCGATATTTTATGCGTATTTCCATTCTACTTTCGAAAGTAGAGTGCAATTTCAATTCAAATCTAAGAGTGTAAAATTGAAGAATTCGACGAGATATGATCTGAGGGGCATGAATATAAGTATTATGGTGGTATACAGGGTGCATCAGCAAAAACAGGCCGCCCCAAATTTATCCGAATCGGATAAAGGCCAACAACCGTTAAACCGATCTAGAGGTGTTTGTGTCACAAAAAAGCAAATTCAGTATTATATCTAAGTTCGCTCAGTGTCTGATAATCACTTCAAATATTGTAGATGGAAAAATCGTGATAAAATGTTTTTTATACCCCCTTTCTATTGCTTATTCTTATTATAGTATGGTTATTGCATTTCATTATGGCGTACATGTCAAGAACCCAAAAGAAAATTATACTTGGTCGAATTTGTTGAAGAGTGAGTAATATATTTTTTCGTCTTCCTCTACCCAAAGTATACATTGCCTGGCTTCATTGTAGGGAGCAAAGTCGTACGTTTCCTCCCTATGGGGGAAAAGTAAAAGTGACGTTTGATACGTCTCCAATGAAACAACTTATACCTCATTGACCTAAACTATATTATATCATATATTTAATGTTCATTCATAGAACACTTTGAATTCTGCAAAAGGGTACATATCAGTAAAGAAGGTAAGATATTTTCAAGAAATGAATATATTAAAAAATAGAAGTTAAACGTCAAATTTTATCAAACATTGTTCACGCTAGGTACAATGGAAATGTAGGTGTTGGTTTGAGTCCGGCGTCAAACCTTTTTTTTCTTTCTGTTTTAATTCTCTGTTTTGTGTGTTCTTCTAATTCTGCTATATTGTACCTACTTTTTAGTCTCAGTTCTTTGTTATATTTCATTTTTTAGTTTCATAAACATTTCCTTTAAATGTCTTCGGAAAGTAGCACTTTTCTTCCGTTATACAAATAGCTATTTGATTTTATGCACCTGAAACCTGAAGCAAACGAACCTATCGAAGCTAGAGAGCCTCAAAACTATCTCAGCTAGTGGGACCCTTATCACAAATATAGATTATGGAATGGAAAAGTTGCTGAATGATGAGAGCCCTGTATTTTCGACTCTGGAGAAAAGTCAATATCACATCCTGAGAACATTCGATAGGTGTGAAGAAGCAGTTCCAGGAAAGGTCATGATGCATTTCGAAATGATACAGAAAAAGATTCTCTTTCGTCTCCATCAAAAATTAGAAAACGGATATTGTTTGAATGTTTTTGAGGTGGTAAAATCCAATCTGGAATCCAATTTCTGGGTTTCCTATCGCCTAGAAATGAAAGGGAAAAAGTTTTGAGTTCTTATAATATCTGTTCTTTGGGCAAATTTGTATATTTGTTTTTACCAAGGTCGTACCCAGGGGGGTCAGAGGGGTTTAACCCCTCCTCCAAAATTTTCCAAAATAAAAGATTTTTCAAACGCATTACTCAAGTTATAATTGTTCTTTCTCTTCTTCATAGGTAAATAAGGAAGAGTGCAAACCAATTTCTAGTTAAAAATGTACGTAAATAATTTGTCAAATTCATTATAATTTTACCAACCCATTCACCTCTGTGGAATTCGTGGATGGACGTGATCCGCCGCTAACGGCGTAGACCGAAGGGTTTCATTACGTAAGTTGCCGTAAAGCATATAGTTAGGCGCTATCACGATAGGTACCAGCACGAAAAAAAGACCGCCATTCGCTTTCGCAAGTCACTAACTCTGACTACTTTCGGGAAAAATTTCGTTTTTATATGTTGGCAGTGCAGTACTGGGGGCTTACTCCGAAACTAAACGAACGAACGAGAAAATAGACGTTGAATCTTTGAAACTTTATGGAAAGATGGTTGATCTAGAACTAGTACCTAGTGACCACTGCAACTGCTGAGAGGACCTTCTCCACTCTCAAGCGATTGAAGACGTACTTGAGAAATCCGTGTGAACAAGACAGACTAAGCGGACTGGCTCTCATGTCGGTTCATAGAAGCCATAAAATTTCAACAGACAAAGTGATCGATGAATTCGCAAGAAAAAAGAACAGAAGAATGGATTTTGTTCTGTAATGTAACTGTTATTGTCTACAGTGTTGAGTCTATTTGCATTGTCAAATCTATTTATTTTCCTAGTCACCAAATTAACAGGGAAAATTATTTTGTTGTTATTATTTATATTCATATGTTTTTTATTCAGTGTCGTCCTAAGTTTTGTTAATGAAGCTTTGAAATGGCGTGAAAATGGGATATTTGATCATCAGTTTTAACATTCTTTTGGGAATGCCACAGCCCCCCCCCCCGAAAACGTTTTCTGGGTACGGCCTTGATTTTTACGTAACTGCAAATTGAAAAGATTCAAATTTGAGTGACTATTATGTCAGCTACGTATCGTATTTCAATGAATTTGGCAATTCAATTGATGAATTCATTAAGAAAAATGCGTAGACTTCCACTTAGGGATGTTTCGGAAGCTAGTCTGCCTTCTTTTTCAAGCCTATTTGAGATTTGTAATTTTGGTACGTGGTGTTGTCAAAGAACAAAACGGAATGGGATATCCTTTATGCCATGAATGTACCTCAGGCCAACATGATAATATCTCATTTGAATGATAAAAATTGATATTCGAAAGTAAATAGGAAGAGACATTCTAAAGTCTAAAGGAAATATCGAGATTTATCGAAGTTTTTTTCGCTTCACTATCTCTAAGGATCACTGAATCCAGTCCTCCAGAACATAATAATGTCCTCAATGTGAAAACCAACAAAATTATGATATTACATTCTACACATCCATTTCAGATCTTACAGAAATTTCCCGACTCGTACACACACTCAAAGAAAATTTCAAAGGGAATAAAGTCAGGCTTAATCTGAAAACTCCGCCCATTAAGAAGATTTATATCCAGAAGAATATTAAATAAATGGTGTGCATATGAGTTGGAATGGGACAAGTTTTTTGGTCTCAGCCATCAGTGACACTTTTACGATCCCATCTTTCACGATTATCATATTTTCGCGATTTTGAATATCGAATGGTACAGGAAATATCCATCAGGCTTTGATACGGCATATACGATGAGAGGTTCGATCTTATTTATGTTACTCATAAATCCTCATATTGAAAATTAGTTTTTCTTGATGTTGACATGCCCCAAGAAATTGGGTTTTTCTGTTCGTATAACTTCAATACTTTGAATGTGACAAGAGACAGTGAACGTATTACCTATTGCATGTGTGGAGTGTCCTGATTACAAAAAAATCCAGATATGATATACTGGTCGGTCTGCAATGATATGCGAATTTCCAAGAGAAAAATATGGAAAGGTTGCTATATAAACTATTTCCAAAAATGTTCCCTTACAAAAATTAAAGATCCAAGGAAAATGGTAGAAAACATTCAGCTGAAAGGCTGAACGGATACCACTGTTGAAAAATATACAAAAACTGAAGTAAGATTTAATTCAATACAATAGTATATTTTAATTAACGACGTTACGACTCCCATTTTGAACAAATCGAAAGATACCAAACGGATAAAGACCCGGAAAATTCATTTTGCATATCGAAGATCCGTGAAAACATCAATTTCTACATAATACCTGGAAGAGCAGGTTATACAACATTAGAGAGAGGTTAATGATATAATCATCAATAATATCGGACCTTCTCGGATGAGAAGTGAGAATCATTATAAATATCAAAAAATTACTTGGTTATTCCGTAAGGGGAGTGATTGACCAGGACGATATGGACAGATATTCGTCTCACAGTTCTTGAGAAGTACTTCACAGATGTTCACCATCACCATGTTGATAGTGAACATCCCGTATTGAATAATATAAAATCATGTTAGTGTTGATGTCATTATTGACTAGTGGTTTTGTTATCAACAAGTAAAAATAAAGAAGTAAATTATTCACTTCAAAAACTCTTGTCTTGTAACTGCTCAGTAGTTATTACTAGAACACGCTGCATCAACAGAATTGACGGTGAGTTTCGATTTATACGTTCACACTCCAATTGTTTTCTGGTTTCAGGTGCAAAATGGCTCGAAGTATAAAGAGACCTCAGACTGAGAAACCATGGTTCAATAGAAGCTGCTTTAAGGCTGTCACATCCAAACAAGCGGCATTCAATCGGTGGCGGCAAGACCCCAGTTTGGAGACGAGATCTGAGTTAACGCAAGAATAAAGTGTAGTAATTGGAGCTGCTAAAGAAGCACATTACTATGATATTCGTTCAAAACTTGTTGAGTGTCCAAACGGTTCTCGTTCGTTTTGGTCATTTGCTGAAGCTGTCGCCGATAATTCCACTTCAGTTCATTTTCCCCTCCAACCAAAGAAGATGGATCACAAGCCACCACTGCCCAAGGAATAGCAAATATATTTGCAAATATAATTGCTGGAAATTCTACTCTGGACTCATCAGGAAAAGATCCTCCGAATATTATGCTTCACGACAATCATATGCCTGAGATAATTTTCCACCAAACATATATAAGAAATATTTTAATGGACCTGAGGACGAAAGAGGCTTGCGGATCTGATGGAATTCCAGCAATTGTTCTTGAAACATGTGCCCCCGAATTGACACCAGTACTTTGCGAATTTTTCAACCTTTTATATAACTTGGGGGTTTTTCCAAAGTCCTGGAGAACAACAAGAGTTCAGCCAGTTGTGAATTTGGAGACCCGTCGAACCTCTCTTGCTTAGGGATCTCTTTTCACTAGAACAGCTGAGCCTTGGAACTCCTTGCCGAAAGAGGTCTCTCTTGAGGCTTACAAATTTTAAAAATTCTAAGTGGATGTTGATTCGTATCTCATGTTCCTTGATTCACGCGGTGTTCTTTGAACATTACAGGGCTTCCGTTTCGTGTGAATCTGCATATAAAAAAATACGTTGGCAAGCTCAGTCCCGTATTATAGGGTTGAGAACACACCCCGTACATCCATTAGCGCCGATAGACACCCGTTGCTTTCAATTCTAACGATCTCTGTTAATCTCCGTCGAGATGAGCAGAGCATTTTCAGATTAGGCAGCCATAGTTTGATGAAGAGGGTCTTTTAGAGCTGAAGACTCGCACTTCCAAAGGAAATTCAAATCCCTTGATGCATCACACGCTCGTACGTAAACATAACATTGCAGAATCGGTTCACGGGCTTCGGCAGTAAAGTAATGAGTTTGCGTTCTAAATAAAAGCTGATGGAACTAGCAGAGACGTTGCTAGAGTGATATTTGATGAGGTGAACAAACTGCCGTTTGCTCTATGCATCTTGTGACGAATTATCGTGTTTATAAGCATCCTAATGATTTACTGATTCAGTGGCGGATCCAAGGGGGGGTTTTCGGGTCCGGACTTTCCTTCCCCCCCCCAAGACAAAAGAAAAAAATAGAATAAATTTTTTCCTAAAAAAATTATTCTCAAGAATTAAAAATAGTACAAACAAGATTTGGATTTAATGCTACCCAAACAAACAAACAAACAAATTTCGCTTGAAATTTTTGGACTCACCGATTGTTCGTTTCATTTTTTTTCTGGTTCAGTCGGTTCAGACGCTGGATCAAGCCGGGTAAAATATGAGAATAGAGTCCTCTTCATGTTGAGGTTCAAAATAAAATGGTTTTTTTTTAACTATCAAATTGCAATTTTTCTCGATGACACTTCAGAGAAAATTGACACTTGTCAGGCTCATCGAGGAAAAGTTCGAGAAATTTCTGACAGTGCTGCCATTGGATACTTTTCGGCGCAGTATTTGAAAAATTAGACTTGTTACATTTGTGATGAGTATTGTGTAAGCCGGTAACGATTTGAATATACAATATACTATGTATGAGTAGAATTTGCTGTTAATTAGGTTAAATCAACTCGTTTCGATTAAAAAAAGTAAAGTTTCGAACCTACTTTACCTTCTGGCTACACCTTCAAATTTTGCTCATGTCAATCTCTTTCACCTTTTTTTTGGATCTTGACTAGTTGTTGCTGTACAGTAGCTCATAATTTTCTGTTATATATATATATATATATATATATATATATATACATGCGAAATTGGTATTCTGGGAGTTTATCCGTTGGTTAAACTCCCAGAATACCCATTTCGCAAAAGTCAGCCCCACCCCTATTTCTTCAAACGGAACCCCCAAGAAATTTAATCATCACATCATTATTTATCTGGCAACAAACTCATTTTCGGCAGTCCCAGTTCCATTTGGGATAAAAATGTAGAAGTGTTTTCCTACGAAAAGTTGTTTTTATTTAGGGAATCATTGAAATATCCTATTGTATGAGTGAATTAAATTTTGCTTCAGTTTTTGCATATTTTTCAACAGTGGCATCCGTAAGGCCTTCCAGCTGAATGTTTTCTACCATTCTCCTTGAAACTCCCATTTTCGTATTGGAACATTTTTTGATATAGTTCATTAATAGTTTATATAGCAACCTGTAATTTTTTTTATGGAATTTTACCCATGAATATCCGCATCTCATCGAGGACCGCCCTGTATATCATATCTGGATTTTTTGCATTCAGGACACTCCACACATGCAATAGGTAATACGTTTACGAAATTGGTATTCTGGGAGTTTATCCGTTGGTTAAACTGCCAGAATACCAATTTCGCATACTCAAGCATCCGTGAAAACCTTCACTGTAACATATATATATATATATATATATATATATATATATATATATATATATATATATATATATATATATATATATATATATATATATATATATATGGAAGAATTGTATGAGAATAGAAAATTAAAGAATCTCAAAATACGAAAACGAATTGATGAAATATTGCTGTGAACTAATCAGAAGAAGTGAAATCACTAAATGAAATGATTGAAATGAAAAAGATAGGAAATGGAATGAATGAAATAACAAGAAATGAATGAAAGATATAAATGAAAGAGGAACAATGAAAATATAAGAAAATAATTCCAAGAAGCTCGAGTTGTAGATGGGTGGCATTTGATGAGGTGAACAAATTGCTCTGCATCTTATGACGATTTATCGTGTTTATGAGCATCTCAATAATTCACTGGGTCATCAACGTTTCGGGTTGTATCGGCTCCGATTTCCATTTTTGTCATTATCAATTCCTATTTGAACTCATCAAAAACTATATTTGTCAGGAGAATCGAATGAAATTGGGAAATAAAAAAAATCTCGAAATACGAAAACTAATCAATGATTCATGAACGTATTGACTTTAATTGACTCCAATTTTTTATCAATCCCTATCTGAACTCATCAAAAACTATATTGGTTAAAAGAATTGAATGGAAGTAGTGAACTTAATAAAAGAAACTCAAAATACGAAAACGTATTGATAAAATATCACTGTGAACTAATCAGGAGTGATATCACTAAATAAAATAATTGAAATGGAAGCGATGAAGGAAATGAAATGTTTCAAATGAAAATGAAATGAATAAACGATAAAAAAGAAAGAGAAACTATAAAAAAGGAAGAAAATGATTTCGAAAAAGACAGACTTGCTGATTGGTGGTATTTGATGAGGTGAACAAACTGCTCTTTGCTCCCTGTATCTTATGCCGAGTTTGTGTTTTTATAATCATGCCAATAATTTACTGATTCATGGACGTATTGACTTCTATTGGTTTCAATTTTCATATTCCCCTTCATCAATTTCTATTTGAACTCAACAAAAACTATATTGGTGAAAAGTATTATGAATACGTCAGTCGAAGCTGCAGTTCGCAAGGAAGAACCATAAAAGGCAATGAATGACGAAATCTAATGGATTTTCATTAGCAACTACGTTTATTATTGACAGAAAATATATGATTCAATGCAATTTTTTTTGTTTTACCTGGTTATTGAAAAACCAACAGAGGGGATGCATGAAACGAAACATGCAAGTAGCATACCTTATCCATTGAATGAATGGATATATAAGGGTATATGTCATTTGTACTTTTCAGGAATCATTCTCGCTGAGATCAGTGAAACAAATCAAACAGATAACAGTGAAATGAATAAAAAATAAATTACATGTTTCATTTCCGAAACACGTGTTTTGGCAGATTGATTGTACATTTCAAGAAATATGTCGTGAACATTTCCAAGCGACATGATTGACACTTGTTGAAATCATGTTTCATTTTTTATTCAGATACGTGTATGAAGTTTGATCTCATGACTACATCCAACGACCCAAAAACCACATTCAGAAAATTTTCGTTTCAAATTATTTGATTGACAAAATAAAAATGTTCTTAGGAAATTTATATATATTTATATTATATCCATGGAAAAAACAACTATTATTTTACCTACTTACCGTCATCCAGTGCCTCGTTGATCATTGTAAATGAGGGATAACGAAGAAATTAGTGCTACAACAGCAAAAATCACCTCACAAGCATGGTGGGCGTAAAAAAAATTGCAGTAGGCAACTCGAGGATAAGGCTAGTTGCTAGTAATTTTTGCTCATTCGTAGAAGCCTACTCATCCTCTTCGTTACGTAATATACCATTATGAATTAAATAACCGTTACGCCATATAGTAAAGGGAAAAATGATCCAGACAG
The DNA here is from genome assembly GCA_032362365.1 of Zygogramma bicolorata. NCBI lineage: Eukaryota > Metazoa > Arthropoda > Insecta > Coleoptera > Chrysomelidae > Zygogramma > Zygogramma bicolorata. The sequence goes on from JAVJAQ010001667.1 coordinate 1,450,027, forward strand.
ACATGATGTACCTAGCTACTTTTTGTTGTGAAAGATCAAATGTCTATGAATTATATACGCCCATGTATTTGCTCATTTTCAAATGTTACCACTTTCAAAAATCAAATTAGTTAAGGAAATGAAGCTAAAAAAATGGTTAAACCTCGCAATTTTTACGTCCAGCACCGATTCGTAAAAGAATTTGGGATTAGGCTTATTACACCCTGTAGTTCATATTCTATATTGTGCCGTTGTACACTTTTTGTTTTTCAAGGGGTGAAAACTACCCCAAATTGCCAAAAATTATGATATATCAATAAGAACCTAAATATCAGTAAAAATAGTTTGATAAAGTGTATAGTTTTAGAGTTATTTGCAAAAAACCATTCAGAAAAGTCGATTTTTTCCTCAAAAAACTGTTACTTTCAACTTCGAAAAACTCAAAAAATATTACTTTTACGGAAAAAACGTATGGAACATTTTTTTTTGAGAATTACTTTTTCCGTCGATTCCTACAGTTAAAATGTGATAAAAAATTTCCACCCCCGTGATGGGGTGGCAACCACCCCCAAGGCTCTAGCGTACAGCGTCATGATATAGAAAATGATACTTGAGGTATTCCCTACCTTCTGTGAAAATTTCAGGTGAATCCATGCTGGACGAAAAAATTGCGAGCCAAAATGCTTAATTTCCTGAACTAAATCATCTTTCGAACAATTCGTTCAGGCCACTCTCATACATACCTACACAGTAGGTTTTGGCTGGCACCTGTCAGAAAACAACTACTCCCCTGGCTAATACCACGAAGGGGCATTGAGTTATATCCGACCGGTGCCAGTGCAGGTTTTTTCACAGGAGAATATCCTGCATTTGCTTCTGGCGATACACTCGTCAGTACAAGGCAGTGCCATCATCAACATAAAGTCGATGACTTCCTATAATTAAAAATCAAAAACTTCCATAATGTCAAGCCCCGACCAAAGTTGATGCGAACAACACGAAGTCATTGCGCCATCTAGCCATGGACGAGGTATTCCAAAAACAAACCGAATTCGCCCCTTCCCCCTGCGAGAAAAATGGAAATATTCGACATAGTCGATGGGCATACTTAATCGCCAGAAGCAAATACAGGATTTTCTTCTGTGAAGGAACCTGCACTGACACCGGTTGGAAATAATTCAATGCCCTTCGTGGTATTAGCCAGGGGAGTAGTTGTTCAGTTGTTTTCTGACAGGTGCCAACCAAAACCTACTGTGTAGGTAGATTTGAGACTGGCCTGAACGATTTGTTCGAAAGATGATTTGAGTTAACGCCAGTCTCCAAGTCTCATCGACTATATCGAATGTTTTTACTTTCAAAAAATGCTGGAAAACGTTCCTCAAACCATTCGTGATTCACTGAGAAACCACACACGTCCAATAACCTTCTGTACGTTGGCGTATTGAATTCCGCGTGAGTTTTATTCGCTCCGAAGTAGACTGGAGTGTTCGATCACCCGTCAATTTCAAATCGAATCAGCTTTGAAGTTCAGCAACAAGAATTTACATGATTGAAATAAAAGCTTCGAGATAAAATATACGTATACCGTTAAAATGCCTTTCCGGAGTTCGGAGGAGAATTCATTCACTTCTGTAATAAACAGGTGAGAGGTTCGACTGTTCACTTGGGAAGGAGTTTTCACTTTACGGATTAAATCGTATTCCAAGCCTTTGGAAAATACTGTATGTTGAATTAAAGGGATGGCAGTGGAGATGTAGGTACCGGAATTTTTTCATAAAGCTTGTGAGGGCATGTGTTTTCCGAGACTATATTTTTTGGATCGACTATAATTTTTTTCGTTTCATTTTTAAACTCTTTCTCCAACACTCTTACTAGTTCTTTCCCAATGCATTTTTTCCTGATTTCCTTAAGTGTCGTATCATTCCAGGACGAAATACTGATACTCCGATGAGAAATTTGCTATTTCAGCTGGAGGAAATCCTGGAAAACCTAATAACAAGACAACCAAAATTGCATTGTCCCACGAGACTACAAAAAAGGCTGTCTCCACCGGGCCTGAACCAGCCATAGAACCATGTACTACTTACCCCAATATCGGCGTTTCGGCTTACACACCAATCCAGACCATAGAGGAATCTATAATATGAGAGACGGCAAGAGAAGAGTGAGTTTGTTATTGCTAATCGAGCGACTTTTCTGTTTCTACCTGGATGTGAGAGAACAATAGAATAGAATCAAAAAATCATTCAAAGTTCATTTTCTCAAGCAGAAACAACGAGCTATCTTTCTAAAATGATTCGACGATAACAATTTATATGTTATTTATGGTTGAATGCATCACCGTTGCAATTTTCTATTTATATTTTCTCTATGAAACGCGTTGAGCAAACTGGAGGTTGTGACCTCTCTCAAACATTTGCAAGATTAATGTAATGCTCGTCGTAAAATATTTTTTTAATCTTGAAAAAAACATCGATGACTTGAATCAGGATATTTCATGAAATGAAAGCAGTTCATTCTGTAATGTATATGTAGACAGAAACGAAAGGAAAAAATTTGTAGATCCTGATTACGAAACGAATACGCCGAAGTAACTCTGGAGAGCGTTCTGAGTTTGTACTGATCGTTACTAGTATTTTCATTTCTTGATTCAAGCTGAAGTTTGAATGAGAAATCATCAGACATTTCGAAAATTGAAGGAATATTTACAAATTTGCATTATTTCACGAAAGTAAGCTCCCAATAGCAGAAATAAATAAAAATATTCATATCTGGTTGAACACTACTAGGTCTGGCAACACCGCGCCGTATACTGGGCGTAGCACGTAGTTTTTCATACATTTCACGGAAGGAAAAACTGGCATATAGGCAACAAAGGTATTTATAGATGGGCGAACCATCAAATGACATTTCATTTTCTTCTGAACGTGCTTCAAGATCTTTTGGTATTAGCATCCAGCAAATTTTCAATTTCGATATTGTTTGTTCTACGAGTTACATACTTCTGGAATTATTTTATTGCTTCGTGTAGTTATTCCACGGATGTGAAGATTTTATTGCTTGAGTACAATTAAAATTTGTGAATTTTGCGTCAAGTTGGTGATTCCTAACTCACGGCCTCGATCACTTCGTTGGAACATTGAAGAATGTTCGGAGACTTATCTCTATTCTATAGATATCTTTACTGTCGGTGCTCTTCTGAATTGAAGTCAATCGTTGCTCCCTTGGCAGTATCTACACGGATGACCGGACGAGTGTAGAATTCCCACCCCTTTATTGTGGGCTTGGAGGGCTGTCGAACCTCTTTTGCTAAGGTATCTTTTTTCAACAGAACAGCTCAACTTTGGAAGTCTTTACCGAGAGGTTATTCCTGAGGCATACAAACTTCAAAAATTTAAAGTGAATGTCAATTCGTATCTTCCCCCCCCCCATTCGAGCGGTGTTCTTTGAACATTACAGGGTTTTCCTTTCGTGTGAATTTGTAGTCGAAAAACGATAATTTCCCTATTTTTCTGAACACCATACAGAGAAGTAGTTTAGTAACAAAAACAGACTTCAGTTAGATATAGTGAAAAAATATTTTTCAAAAAAAATGCTCTCGTTGCTAAAAAGGAACTACTCGGGAAGTTCAAAAAAAATTGATTAATCATATAACCAGCGATTGCAGCATAACCAACCTTGTATATATCAAATTCATTCCTTTTCTGTTTGAAATGTGTATTGAGTATCAAAAATATACAATTTCTGATTCAACCTATCATTTCATAATATATCAAAGTCATCAAAAAGCAAAACTAAACCATATTGAATCACATATACTATTGATTATTGTACAACTATTGCACCTTCGAAGGATTCTTGGAATAATTCTTTTTTTTTTCATTACCAGTCTTGGAGGTTTCCAATCAACTCATACTTCAAAGACACTGTTGATGTTGTTTATAAACCATAAGTCTTAACTCTTAAGTTGCGAATCCTATTGAACCATCATCCACTATTAGTATTTGTATAATAATCCTCATCAAACAACGGCTAGTAAGACATACATGGGTCAAACATCAAACAGCAGTTTAAATAGAAATTTATATGACGAAAGAGATATTGATATCGGCTTTGATCTTTCCTTGAATGGTGAACTTTCGAAATACACATGATCTTTATTTCAGAATTTCATCTGAATTACACGTTCATCATGCGGTATTTCTTCATCTGGCAAAAAAGCAAGAATTATACCGTTTCTCGTGTCACATATGAATATCTGTTATGCTCCATCCTCTTGCATGATTCATTAATATTCTCAACGAGCTGAAAAAATAATAAATTAAAAATACCACTACACCCCATATTACAAGCATATTTTGACTCAGCTGTCCTTTATAATGCCAGGGTAATGTCATGACATTTTTATGTAGTTTGCAGAATAAATTTAATTATAAACCTGTTCGCCTTTGGTGAACGTGGTATTGTCTGGAAAATGCTCTTTTTCATTTTTCCATCGTCCAACAAGTTGATTAATTTGCTTTCCGATGGTCGTAAAATTTTACGAGTTTCGTGATTCTACTGGACTTTGGTGAAATGTTTGCTCGCAGGACTAAAGAGAATGTTGTTATGAACAGTAGCAATTTGCAGAAACATTGTCTCTCAATATATGGGGGCAATTTGAATTGGAAGCCATTGGTACATTGATATATTGAGGGATCAATATTGATCTCAATTCTTTCTTCACATATATTTGAAATCTCATTTTTCCACTTGGACTATATTTTTAAATGTGATTGAAATACAAATCAAGTGAAAAAATGAAATCAAAATCAAATTTTTGGTCAATAATGAAATTTGAGATTGATTGTTCAAAGAAAAATACTGTTGTTACAAAAAATCTAGATATAGAATATGAAATATGAGTCAAAAAATTTTGAATAACAAAATGAATGAAATAATATTGTGACAAGAAAAATGAGGTATCAAATGTGAAATACGAGTGGAAAAATGTAAGAAAAGGTATTGAATGGAATATTATAAAAAATTTTGAAACCAAGTTTCAAGTTAAGTGTGCTCACGGCGTTTCGATTGCTGGTATCCCCAATCGTCTTCGGGTGATGACTGACAATATTTCGAGGTGTGGTCGGCTATAGAGCCCCGATTTCCCTATGGTAGGGAAAGGGGTGCTACTAACAAGGAGGCGAGCGGGTGCTACCACTAGAAGTGTGCTGATCGATCTTCAGTGGGAAATGGATGTATTGGCGTGAGATTCTCCTTCATCTAGCCGAAGTCTCGATGAGGGATAAGCCTTGGATAAGCGACTTTTACACATTCCGCATCTCCACGCTTGGATGACTGAACGCGTCGTTGTTGAGGATGTAGGCGACTTCCTTGAATTTCCTCTTGAACTAGTGCTCCTCCTTGTGTATGACCTCGGCTTCAGACCATTTGATGCTGTCATGGTTTGTCCAAACATGCTCTGCTATTCCTGTTTCTCCTCATTGTGTGGTTTTCTTGTGTTCGCCTTTTATCACTTCCAATGGTCTTTTGGTTTCTCCGATGTAGGATCTGCCGCACTCGCATAGTATCCGGTAAACGCAGTTGTTGGTGTCGTTATTTCTATTCGGTGGTCGAATTTTTGTCAGCTGGCTGCGTATTGTGTTCCCTGATCGAAAATGGACTCTGACGTTGTTCGAGTATCCTATTTTTTGAAGATCCTTCCTTATGTTTCTCAGCTCCTTGTCTAGACTTTCTTTGGTGTTACAGAGACTGATTGCCCGATCAATCAGAGACTTGACGATTCCCCGCTTCGTAGATTGATGGTGATTGCATTGATCATTCAGGTATTGTTCAGTATGGGTTGATTTCCTGTATACTGATGTTCCTCATAAATTTCTGGTCCTCTTAACCTCCACGTCGAGAAACGCCAGTCTGCTTTGAGATTATTTTTTCATTGTGAACTCGATGGTGGACCACACGTTGTTCAGATGTTCTAGGAAGGCGTCCAATTCTGGATATCCGAGGTTTCATACTATGAACGTGTCGTCGACATATCTCAACCAAACTCGAAGTTTCTTCTTGGCCTGTTCGATGGCGAATCCTTCTTACCACTCCATGTGAACGACTACCAGTTCATCTCGGCTGAGGAAATGATCCTTCATCTGGAAGTAGAAATTTTGAACGCAGCATTCCAGTAACTCCATAATGCCTACTATTGGTAGTGTTGTTCTATTTTCCAAAGTATCGTCCTCTCCCAGCTTCTCAACGTTCCCGTCAAAGGGCACTCGAGATCATTAAAGAGAAGCTGAGAGAGGAGCATACTTCGGAAAATAGAAAATGCACTCGAAGCGCGTTTCGCTAACAAGGTTGACATCTTCAGGAGAAGGAAATTGATACGATATCAACAGTTTCAACTTTTACACCAAAGGTTCCAATCTCAACGTTCGAAGTTATGAATGACAGTGTATAATAAAGGTATTACGGTTTCTTGTCCTTGATTTATTTTCAGTTTCATATGCTTCATGTACATTGTGAATGTAATCCGTTTCTTTGAGAATATCAAATTTATGGGTGTTCTGAGGATATGGAGTTGGACGGTTTTATTAATTAGTTACCAACCTGACTCTTCGAACTTGGGGGATGCGCGCACGCCATATGTGAGGAGTAAACAGTTATTTTGGATTTTCTGTAGGCGTTTTATATCTGGTTGTATCAACGCAGGGCTGTCGCGATAGTCTAATCTGGACAACATAAGTATTTCGCATAGTGTGAATTTCAATTTGTGAACCAAACATTCCTTAACAAATCTAATTCACGAACATTATGATAGGCGAATTCAAGTTATGAGAGAGATGCTGAAGGAAGGAACTCTTTTCGATCAACACAGAATCTTTTTGGAGTAGATTAGAAATCTGAATATAGCATCGGCATCTACACTCAAAGAAAAATTAATTCACATTGAATAACGACTTTCAAACAATACTTGATGAAGTACCATAACGAAATTTTCTCTGAATGACTGAGCTGGAAAAATCTAGCAGAAATGAATTCACTGATTGATATCCCTAGTACCAATTTGAATATCGCATCAGATGCGCCTTTAGAAATGAAAATGAAGATAATCCCCCGAATATCAGAAGACACGCTTCATACCAACGGAACCATTCTAGCAGAGGTAATCCGGAAAGCGCATCCGAAACTCAATGTACTAAAAAGCGCAGCGCATTATGTCTCGTGCGGTCGAATCTGCATTTCTCATCAGAGTGAAAAAGCTGGAAAAGCCCTGGATATCAGCGAGTTAAGTGTGGAATCGATCCGATCGCAGACTGCTGATTGCACTGCTTTGCCGTCGAGATATGCGAATCAACTGAGCGAAAAATAAATAGGTACACGGATTCCGGTCCGCGTTTATTTTTTGCCTTCGCCTAATTCCCTTAATGTTTATAGCAGTTGAGTTGAGAAGTATATACTCTAATGGTTCCCGAACAAAGAAGCTATTTCGAAATGGAAAAATGAAATCCCCATTTTCGGAGATTTACGTTTTTGCTGGATGGGATTGCTGGGGGCGCCAAAGGCATGAGAGGGATGAAACTAAAAATTCTATCTCGGTCAGCCAGCTGTTTCAGTATCATTTGTTGAGCAATAACGTGGGATTGAAGACAGATAGAAATGGTAGAATAATTCGAATCCAATTTGAAATCAGTCATTTAAAAAGGAAAGAGAAAGACACGAAGTGGAAACAAATAACAAGATGATGGAATACTGACATCAAAAAACATTGCACAGGAATATTTGAATTACTGGTTATGTTAACGATGCACATTCAATAAAATACAACGGATTATTAAAAACTCAAAAATTAATGGAAGGAGGAGGAAGAAAAACAGAAAGTAAAAATAATTGGATAGACAAAATGGTTGAGGCTTTCACGGCCGAGGTTTGCAGTATCACTATTATAGTTCGGGTTTGGAGGCCGTCGTTTTTTGGAATTTCTTTCTGACGTTTTGCTGGCGCTAGGGGCTGGCTTCTTCAGAGGCTCATACATCTTGAATCATCGGAGTATAACTCTGATTGTTGGCTTAACTAGTGAAAAAAGTTTTATTGAGTGAAAGAAATGAATGTTCTTGAGCCACGCTGGCCTTTTTGGGAACGTCAGAGACCCTTAAAGACACGATACACTCATAACGGTATGCTACTCGTTAGTTCCAAACGCGTCCAGTTCGCGCAGATGACGTGAGTGCGAAGCATATCGGGGTTGTAACTTCGTAGACTTGCCTGAATTCAATTTGAATTTCTCACAAGTTATCTGTTGTGCTGTGAAGTTAAAGAATTATTATCAAATTATTTTCAAGAGTGGTTTTCAAACATTTTCAGTTAGCTTTTGTCAATTTAGTGTCGTATTCGAAGCTTCAATAATTAAACGAAAATACGAGCAGGTCGTCGGAAAATATCAGAAGGTAATCTATCAACAACTACCTACAGAGACCTATCAGACAAGAAACTGTCCAACAAAGCACCCTTTCAACGTGCCATTCCCAACAAGAGAGGGGATAAGAAGTGGTAGTCTGTCCAAATCCGGTCTACCAATCATGTCATAGCCACGCGAAAAATCAAACCCAGATACTAGAAGGAACTATACTAAATCTACTAGTCATCTCCGTATCGCCAGAAGGTACAGAATTCCTCAGAGTCCATCAAAATTTGTCATGACTTCCGCCTCTACCCTGTTCTCGTCCAGCCGAGCACCACCTGTTGCCGTGGAGAGAGCGACCATTAGCAGCTGATGAATCAGAAACCACCTACAGAGACCTATCAGACAAAAAACTCTCAAACAAAGCACTCCTTCAAAGTGCGATTCCTAACACGGGAGAGGATTAGAAGTGGTAGTCTGTCCAAAACAGGTCTACCGCTCAAATCACGACTGCGCAGAAAATCAAACCCAGATACTAGAAAGAACTATCCCAGATAGCACGATGACCTATTTGTGACCAATAGGGGAGAACGTTATATCGTCCGTAGGATACCGGTTGGCATCCCAATCGTGTCACTAGGAAGCGGAAATGTTTCCAAATCCCTACTTCCTAACGTACTCAAGATGTCCTGCACAAATCACCAACATGAAACGGACATGCTTCATCACATTTTCTTTCGGACATATTGATTCGAACTAATATTTAACTCACCTGGAATTAATATAATCAACCTCTGCTGCTCTGCAAGTTTCTTTGTTTCTTATAATTCAAGTAACACAACTACAAACTGAGTACGAACTGCTACAAACACAAGCGACTGAACCCACGCCATTTTTCCCTTCATGTTATGCGAACTGTGAAATTCAACGCTAAATACAGACAGAGTTATTGTACTGTGCCATAGAACAATATGCCAGAACGAAAGGGCTGCGAAAGTATAGTTTATATCTTTGGAAAAATGTGTGGAGTTGTAGAATTTGTTTCGAATTGCACTATTGTTTTATCACAAAAGTCTTGGGATTCATACTACAAATGAGATCAACACTGAACGATTTTTATCTCCACAGAGAGAGATAATGTAGTCCTATGACAAACTCATGGTACGTCGCCAACAGGATGAGGATATTTCTACTGGTATTTTTTATACACTGCACTCGGAATACGTGGGGAAATCCTGAGGACGTAACACCGTAATGTTACTCGGAAGGTCCTACAATATTCAACTGTGATGGAAACGGGATATCTTCAGGATCTCAGCTAGATATCAACTTACTATATCCTGTGGAGTGACTGGTATCGACCTTGTGATAGGGTGGGGATCAGTGGGCACTATCATAATATCCTACGGACATTTGTGGATGATTCATGAGAACTCCTTAAGCAAAAATGAATGATGGAGTTTGGATATAATTGGGATTGGGAAAAATGTGTGCTATCTGGGATACTGAATCTACTAGCCATCTCCGTCTAGTCAGGAAGTACAAAATCCCCCCGAGTCCATCCAAATTCGTCATAACTCCGGACTCCCCGTTCAGATCCTCTCGTTCAGCCGAGCACCACCTGTCGCCGTGGAATGAGCGACAATTAGCAGCTGATGAATTGAAAACCACCTACAGAGACCTATCAGACATGAAACTCTTCAACAATGCACTCCTTCAAACTGCGATTCCTAACACGAGAGATGATCAGAAGTGGTAGGTAGTTTGTCCAAATCCGGTCTACCATTCAGATAATGGCTGCGCGGAAAATCAAACCAGACCCTGGAAGGAACTATACTGAATCTACAAGCCATCTCCGAATCGCCAGAAAGTACAGAATTCCCCAGAGTCCATCAAAATTTGTCATGACTCTCGCCTCCACCCTGTTCCCTGTTCAGCCGAGCACCACCTGTCGCTGTGGAATGAGCGACCATTAGCAGCTGATGAATCAACAACCATGTACAGAGACCTATCAGACAAAAAACTCTTCAACAAAGCACCCTTTCAACGTGCGATTTCTAACACGGGAGAGGATTAGAAATAGTAGTCTGTCCAAATCCCAGATACTAGAAGAAACCTACGCCTATTATTTACAACTATGCAATTGATAATGTTTCTCTTGATAGATGTATAACTTACAAGGATCTAGGAGTGACCTTTGATACAAAATTAACATTTGACAATCACTTATGTAACATTTCATCGTCAGCGTTCAGACTGTTGGGTTATTTTTCTCGAAACTGGAAAAAAATTCTCAGATGTGAATACGATGAGATTATTGTATATTATGACCTTTATGAGAACCAAACTTGAGTATGCAGCAATTACTTGGTCTCCAGTTTATCAAAACTCTATCCAAAGATTAGAAAAAGTTCAAAAGAAATTTTGCAAACTTATATTCTTTAAATGCAATGCACGATAATATGCTTAGCTTTCCCAACTTACAATCTTTGGTCGAGAGAAGATAATGCATGGCATTAATATTCCTGTATAAACTTCTAAATAACGCAATCGATTGTGGTCATCTGCTTTGCAAAATACAATTTCTGGTCCCTCGTAGACAATCTAGACAAGCTGTAATTTTATGGTACATTTACTAGAACCAATATCTTACAAAAGTCTCCAATATATTCCATGTGTCATCTTTTCAATAGTATATCTCATTTATGTGATATACATTATGATAGCCTATTATGATAGCAACTATTTTAGAAACTTTTATGAATACTTAGCATGTACATTTATTATGTTTCCTCTGTAATTGGGTGAATACCTGTTGAGAATAAAGTATTGAAATTGAAATCCGGTCTACCACGCAGCTCATGGCTGCGCAGAAAATCAAACCCAGATACTAGAAAGAACTGGTAAAGGTGTAGAACACGTCAAATTTCAGATTCTGATGAAAATCGCAGGGGAAAATCGAAAAATATTTATTTATTCGCACCATAATTGCATTTGGTCCCATTCTTTGATATTTCTCAATAATCAGACGTTATTCAAGTGATGTTAGGTCAATTAGGTTTGACTTTCATTTATCTCAATAATCAGACGTTATTCAAGTGATGTTAGGTCAGTTAGGTTTGATTTTGATTTATCTTAATCACTTTATTCAAGTGATGCTAGGTTAGTTGGGTTCGATTTTCGAATTCGAATATGAAAATGTCCCAATTTACACTTTGGCAACTTTGCTTTACATCACATGCGTTATTGGTAAACTGTTATCACTATTACAGTCACTGTTGTCAGTGTCAATGGTGGATTTTTCTGAGTAAACATTTTGATATTTCCAATGGACATTTGGAAGAAACATATGCTCAATCCTGATGTGTTCAATCAAAAAAAGTGTGAGTACTTGTATTTCGTTCGAAATTTCGTGACTGAAGCAACAAAACAATCAGATTTCTTTCAACTCAGAAATTACCATTTTTTTGGCTATCATTTCAGTTTTTCACACGAAAAAATCGTTTTTCATAGCTTCCGCGCCAAAATTTCTATGTATTTTTCGATTGTAGGCCGTTTCTAGCGATTCCAAAAAAAAAATTACAAAAATTGGCGATTTGACGTATTCTACACCTATGCCAAAGATCTTTATTGAATCTACTAGCCATCTCCGTCTCGCCAGGAAGTACAGTATCCCCCCGACTCCATCAAAATTTGTTATAATTTCCTACTCCACCCTGTTCCCGTTCAGCAGAAAGCACCACCTGTCGCCGTGGAATGAGCGACCATTAGCAGCTGATGAATGACCGAGAAACGAAGCCAATTTCGGCAGACTGTTGCGTGTCAATCCGTCCGCAATTGCCGTTTGTCCGACGTCCACCTCGTTGCGGTCGGATGCCTTTTGCGTCTCAGTTTTGCGCTCGGTCGTTCATGATGTCCGGATTGACGCTCGGTCCACTTGGCCGGGGTTAGTTTGGGGGCGAGATTTTTGAGGCCTGCGGCTGGACATGACGTCGAGTGAGGGTCAGGAGGGTGGGAAATCGTTCATACAGGGTGTCCGATATTTCACAGGACGATTTCTCAGTTATTATATGATAAAAAGATCATATGAGCTTGGGTCCGCAAGGCCTCCTTTTTTGAGATGCAGGAAAATAATGACAATACTTCATTTTCCATGTAGACAATATACATTGTATAGGAATAGTCAATGAAAGAAGTAAAAAATAAAGACAGAGCATAATAAACCTATAAGTAGAAACATCTCCTTACTAAACCAAAATACCCTACTTATCTGATCTATATTCGACGATGCTGCGGTTGATAGAAACAATTTGATACTAAGACAAGTTGAAAGTGAATGAATATCTTGGATAATGAATTGTCTGAATGCCGCAAATATTTCACTTTGTGCTGTTCGCCTTCGCCAGAAACTTCAACTGACACTACCAATCGAGTTGTTTTCCTTTATACACTTACTGACCTCCACGAGGGCAGCAGCCAAGGCGATTAGAAATATGAGAAAGCCGAAATGATTACAGTGACGTTCCCGACGATCACAGAATGCGAGAAGAGAACGTGTAGAATGAATACAAGACGAAAGAAAACAAGATCTGCTCACCACAATTACTAAAATAATGTATAAGGCAGAGACGAAAGTTTTTCAATTCCTGGAGCTAGATATAACCATGACTAGGGGATCAGGAAAAGGAAATCATATTCCACCAATCGTTGGTTTCTTAGACATATCTCTCACATTCTGAACGTGAAATATTACTTCAACAAAGGTATCAATTCCTGAACTCTACAAATCAACCTCATTTCATAATGCAGTACTTGATGGGAGTCATTTATTCGCCATCGTCAAAAACTTCTACCTCAACTGTTTCTGGCGATGAAGTTGTCTGTCTTATACTACTGGTAGCCCCCGAAAGTGCTTTTGTCAAATATGGGTGACGATTTGAAATCCGAATAGTTCAAAAATTTTCTGCTCATCTACACTCACCATTGCGTCAAAAAAATGCCTTGATAAACAAGGAAGGGCTAATACTCCAGTCTATGACGGTAAAAAAAGGGTAAAGTGTGTATTTATCTCATACAGCACCGATTCGTATGAGAATTTGGATATAGGTTCTACTTACCCTCTATTTCAAAATCTACCCTGTGCCGAGGGTTGCTTTCTCCCTGGGGGTGGATGTCACCCCTTCTCAGAGGTGAAAATTTTTTTATTGGAAATGAGTGCGGAAATCAATAGATTGACTAATTCTGAGTATTTTTGTTCAATTAGGTTTTTTCTGAGAAGCAATACTTTTCGACTTATTCGCAAGTGAAATTGTCGGTTTTCGGGCAAGATAAACACGTTATCAGATCCTTTTTCGAGAATAACTGGAAAAATATGCATCTAATCGAAAAACCTGTGGAGAGCAAAATTATAGCTTTCGAAATAACAAAGGCGATCGTTCATTTGTGATGTATGCAGACACACTACAAACTGAATAAATGCTTGTTGAAAGTTGATTGGTATTTTCAAACGCAAAAATGGAAAGTTTCTACGTACAATAACCAAAAACCAATGGATTGTTCGGGAAAAACTCATTTGACCTCTTTCGAAGTCTTTCGAAAAACCTTTATTTTTGTTATTTATTAAAGTTTCTAGCATCAAAACTGACCGAGGTATGAAGAAAATAATGTTGAATCCTATTTTTTCGTTGAAAAAAAATTGTGAATAATTCACCCTCTCCTCCCCCTCCTTTGAAAAAAATCGTTGTTGCTCCATAATTCACTTCAATCATGTTCTTATAATGAGTTTTGAGTTTTCCATTAATTGAAAGTACGTAGTTTTGGAAGAAATTGAGATTGAAGAGAAAAAATCATATACGTAATTCAGCAAAAAATTACCATTTCTTCAAATGTACATACTCTAATTTCTACAAAAATTGTTTTTGGTTTTTTTCGCTCAGTCTTCAAGCAATCGAATCCACCAAAAAAGTATTTCGTAGCTTCTCACGAGAGCTATAAGCTCATTCACATTATTTTTCGTTTTAGATCATATTTTTGAAAAGGTTTGAAAGGGTTGAAAAAAGATAATTTGCGCGAACCCTCACAATATTTAACTGGCCATATCTTACCCTATTTTCATCCTGCAGAAAAAAATCAAAACACTAAAATTCTCGGAGAAGAATAACTTCCAATTATGTACCCCGGAAATATCTGCATATGATCAATACTTTTCGAGTTATTTCGAAGAAATTGTGATTTTTCCCTGAATTACGTATATGATTTTTTCACTTCAATCTCAATTTTTTCCAAAACTACGTACGTTCAATTGATGAAAAACTCAGAACTCATTATAAGAACATGAATGAAGTGAAATATGGAGTAACAACGATTTTTCCTAAAGGGGGGGGGGGGAAAGAAGATGAGTTATTCACAATTTTTTTTCAACGAAAAAATAGGATTCAACATTATTCCCTTCATACCTCCGTCAGTTTTGATGCTAGAAACTTTTATAAATAACAAAAATGAAGGAATTTTGAAGGACTTCAAAAAAGGTCGAATGAGTTTTTCCCGAACAATGCATTGGTTTTTGGTTATTGTACGTAGAAACTTTCCATTTTGGCGTTTGAAAATACCAATCAACTTCCAACAAGCATTTATTCAGTTTGTAGTGGGTTTGCATACATCTCAAATAAACGATCACCTTTGTTTTTTAAAAGCTATAATTTTGCTCTCTGCAGATTTTTCGATTAGATGCATATTTTTCCAGTTATTTGCGAAAAAAGATCTGAAAACGTTTTTTTTGCCTGAAAACCGACAATTTCACTCGCGAATAAGTCGAAAAGTATTGATTTTCAGAAAAAACTTCATTGAACAAAAAGTACTTAGAATTAGTAAATCTATTGAATTCCGCACTTATTTCCAATAAAAAAGTTTTCACCCCCAAGAAGGGGTGGCATCCACCCCCAGGGAGGAAGCAACCCTCGGCACAGGGTAGATTTTGAAAAAGAGGGTATGTAGATCGTGAATCCAAATTTTCATTCGAATCAGTGCTGTATGGAATAAATACACGGAAAAATGGTCATAGACTAGACTATAACGCCTCAGCGCTTTTAAGCGACTCACTCATTTTCTAGTACTACAAATTCAAGGAAGCTGCATTGTATTCACTCACTCTTTACAGCGTAGGAATGCGGAATATGTGGAAACTATCCAATATTCGAAAGAGAACCGTCATATTCAATATTTCATTTTCGCGATATTAATTTTCGATTATTTGAAATTCAATTTCATCCTTTGACCAAAATTCTTTTTGATTCACACATCTGCCAATCAGAATCCCTTCAAGCAGAAATCGATACCTCGCTATTTTGCAGTTCAGGCAAACGTTTTAACCACTGGGGCATCAAATATTTCGAACTCTCCATTCGAATTCACTTGTGAATCAGCATTATCCATCAGCTCGGAGGTTATAGCGTTTGTCTAGAATACAGAAGGTTGAAGGCTCGATTTCCACTCCACAAAGTTTATATATCTCAAATTCGGAATTGTCTGAATGTTGCTATCCTTCAACCGAAACGTTAATATACACAATAACAGAACATTCTGCAAACTTCTTTTACATCGAGAATATTTTTGTCAAATCAGAATATCGAATGAATGGTACCTAAATATCAAAGATATTCAAGATTGCATCTCTAACTATACTAGTTTGTTGAATGATCGCTTATGAAAGTTTAATATTGGAATTCATAGTATATTACGTGACGAGGAGAATGAGAAGCCTAATACACTGTATAACGGAAAATAGGTGAAACTATTTAAAAAAATATCAATTTCAAATCAATTTCACACAGAACTATTACTGTATTGCTTATTCATTCACTTGATCAGTGTCGGTAATCAACTATCTGAGAACTTCTTTCTCGTTCGCTATGTAGGTAGGTCCGTGATTCTGGAATTTTCACGATAGTTCCCTCCGCATGTCAACAACTACGGTTGATATCTCTTTCGAACATTCTCGATGTACAGCGATAACGATCGATGGGCGTCGTGTTCTCCGAATCACAAAGGCATAGGCGTAGAGAAAGTCATGGGCGTAGAGAAAGGGTTTCATTGTTTTGCAGAATCATTCTTGATCGTCGAATTTGTAAAAATACTTCCAGTAATAAAGTGATAACAATCAAGTGAGTGAATAATGTCAAAAAAGCCAGAGTTCGAACAATCTGCCAACGATAAAATAGTTGTTTATAGTACTAGTGTGTTATGTTGAAAATAAATAACGCGAGGAAGATTTATACCACGTGGCCGTCAACTCTGAAGCATTTCAATGGGTTTGGGATTCAACAGTCTTCACCAAGCTGCCGTCTTATGGCTTGCCTCAGTTGTGTGTTTTTCCATTTATTATATCTTGTTAATTCCTGAACTTGTAGTTTTCGAACGAGTTTCATTCCACCCATAAATATTGGTGTTTCTTCATCGACGACAGTCTTCAAACGTCGAAGATGTTTGACATCACGTGACTGACATTGAACTATAAGCTTGGCGTTCTTTCCCTATAAAATTTGAGTCGTCATTACTATTATATGGTCGTGTTTCACTTTCAGTGTGGACGGTAGTTGAATTGATAGTTTCCAAGTGCGACTTGATATTCCGAATTTTTGTATTTACACGTTTGAAAGGTATGAAAGTGTGATTCGCGAAAAGAGCTTCACGCAGGCATTGGCTGGCTATGCTATTTCTATGCAAATATAAACCAGGGCACAATGATACAGAATTTTAATTCTTGCAAACCTACACGAAACAAATATGAGGGTTAAATTCCTTTCATCGGACACACGAAGATAAAAAAAACGGTTTGCGGGAACTCACGTATTTTGACCTCTTGATCAAAAAGTTCACATGAAATTTTTGGCGCTCTCCATTAGCTTCAGAGATACGGGCCAATTTCTGGGTGAAAAATGGAATTTTTTAATACGCGTTTCTGCAGTAAAATAACACTTTAAATGCCTTTCTCTTTTTCATCGGCACAATCCTTTACACATTTCTTCAATTGAAAACACAACTTTTCATAAAAAATGCGCCTTTTATTTGGCATTCAGGAAAACAACAGATCCCGGCACTTGACTGATATTCCAGTACCGGTATTTGTTCGCCTCAGCTGTCACATGCCGTATTTTACATGTTTTTGTTGTTGTTGAAGAAAAGTGCATTTTTTGTCCAAAAAAGTATTGTTTTCGATTGAAAGAATTTGTGATATATATGATTGAGGATGTGTACATTGTGTTGATGGAAAAAAAAAGTCATTTCAAGTGTTATTTTGCCCTAGAAACGTGTGATAGAAAATCCCAGTTCTTACCCAGAAACTGGCCCGTATCTCCGAAACTAATTGAGAGCGCCAAAAATTTCATGTGAACTTTTTGTTGAGAAGTTCGAAATACGTAAGTTCTCGCAAACCTTTTTTATCTTCGTGTGCCCAATGAACGGAATTTTACCAATATGAGAAACGTTATTTTCGATTTCGGAACGGATTTACTGATATGAAGTTGTGTCTGGAATGAAAATAGTTTGCATAATGATGCCATAATATAATGGAACACAAATAAGCCGTAATAATTCGCTATTTGAATTATGCGAGCGCCACAATTACTGCCATTGCTATTCAGATAACTGTATAATAATTGAAACTAATTCAATAACGGAAGAGCAGTATAATGGCTATTCATGTTGATATTTCATCGAACAACTACATGCACTTCGAATATTTCATGATACAAACTTTATTGTTGGGAATGCAGATTTATGTAGAATCATCACAGCTGAACAATTTGTTTCGCCGATTCGTTGTCTGCAGCAAATGAATGGGAGAATGTGAATCATCTCGATCAGAAGTTTATTAAGATGAGCAACAAAATATTTCCCTCAGTAGTTTAGAGGTTAGCACATTCGCCTTTTAAGCGGAGGACTGGGGTTCAAATCCCCGCCATGCCACCGTGCTAGGTAATCGCACGTTAAAAGGTAAGGCCTCGTTGATCCGTTGCTAGCACATGTTTTGACTTCTGAGGGTTGACGTTCATCAGCTGGTTAACGGAAACGAACAATTTTAGAACAACAACACCAACAACAACTATTACTATCTGATCTTAACGTATCTTATCAATCTCATCTCATGAAACCCAAAGACCTACAGATAGTGAATCTGTTGACAAAATTCACAAAATTGCATGCTCACAGCAATTCATAAATAATTATTGAATATGAATTGAATATCGATAATGCATAAAGCACATAAAGAGTATAATTTTTAATAGATCTGTGAATTATAAGAAGAAAAAATTATAGTAATTGTTTTTCAAATTTGTTGTCGATATATAATTGAGAAACTCCTTCATAAAAAACATATTCCTTTGTGATACGTCATGTGGCAGTGAAAAAGACCAAACAAGCTGGACTTGAGGAAGGTGATTCCATCCAATTTGTCAGAGTGGCTCGACCAGTTTAGTTGAGTTGATGCGAACATCAGTAAGTGAGACTAGCATTCGATGATATAGATAGATAGACTTCGACGTTTTGCGGTTAGCAAGATTAGATTTGGAAAAGCAGTTCCATTACGATCAGTTATAATCTCTCATGGGAAAACCATCAGAAGTGCTTTCCAGAAACTTGGATTTCTATTTCGTGCGAAGAAATACTTCACTTCTCATCAGCTCGTAATGATCTACAAGGCTCAGATACGATCTGTCTTGGAATATAGTTCTCATGTATGGAGTTCGGTATCAAAACGTTCATTGAAGCTTCTTCGCTCACAGACTCGATTACTTCATTGGAGTATCGTAAAAGTGTCTGAAATTCGTTTCTCTTCTATAGATATTTTTTACGGTCGGTGCTCTTCTGAATTGTTATCGATTTTTCCACCCCTGGCAATATCTACACGGATGAAAAATCCCGCCCCTTTGTTGTTTGAAAAAATTTAATACTACAGAAATGACAGATGGGTTCCCGCCTGAAATTTGAAAGCAAATCAAAAAATGAAAATCGCAAGTTTTATGAAAGGAGTGAATTAAAAAAATATATAACCACTATCTGTTGATATTTACGTGCATATCATTCAAAGACGTTCATTTCTACTATTTTCTACTATTTTCTAGCTACTACCCTGCCTATATGGCGACGACGGGCGCTGGGTGACATAGAAAGCACTTTTTCTTGCTCAATTTGTATACCAAGCATATGAAAAATTGGAATCGAATAGATAGCAAACATGGGAATATCTACATGAAATCAAATTATAAACTTGATCGGTTCATTTCCTAATGGTCTAGACGTACACAATGAGTTGAAATTCAATACTCAGATAGCCACGACTTTGATTCAATATTTTTCAAATCATTACAAAATAACAGGTGTACTTCAAGGATCGGTTATGGGACCTATACTGTTTATGTTATATATTTATTGAATGCCAACCGTGTTACAAGAATGATTTGTCTGCTTTTATGCAGATGAATCGTTCAATTTGTTTTGGTCTTATGATCCATCTGAACTTCAGAATTGAATTGAAATAAACATGAACCGTTAACATAACTGGTTCTCCGATAATTCTTCAAATTGTAGAAAATGTTAATCCACATATGAATTTCGATAACACGATTGTGGAGGTATGCAAGTGCGTGAAATTTTTAGACATTTATGTTGATGATAATCTTGGGTTCCAAATTCATTTAAATAAACTCTGAAAAGTTTGAATATATATTGTTATCTGTTGAGACACTTTCAGCGTGTTTTAGATCGATCAGCGATGATTTCATTTTACTTCGATGAAATTTAACCAAGGTAAACTTATGGCCTAATCATTTGGAAAAATACCAGTGCTGCCGATGAGGTATTTCTGGTACAGAAACAGATTGTGAGAGTTTTAGCAGGTGTCTCAAAAATGGTATTGGACAGCTGTTAGTTTAATTTCTACCATATTTTATTATTTTATATTATTTAGTATACAAGTGTGTTCTGAATTGATGGTTGCCGCTTCCGTTTTTTTTTGTAGAATGATGGAATATATAACATTTAACCTTACGAATTTGATCTTATGACTAGATTCAATTTTCCAACAGCAAAATTCAGCGAATTTTGGCTCCAAATTCTCTGTAAATTTCAATCAAAAATCATATTTTTAGGAAATATATTGTTGAACAGTTTTTTTTTAATTTGTTCTGAATCTAATAGTTTTTCTTCGTGTATCGAGTGTGAACTATCACAATAACAACGGGTGTGAAAATCAAGAAGGTGGAGTGCTGTCAAGAGCTGTCAGACGGTATTCAACAATATTCATATAAAGTAATTCAAAGTGCGAGATGAGCCAGAGCCGCGTTACTCCGAAGAAAAGTTGTTGTGAGAAAGGAATAAACCTCAGTTACATTAACCAGCAAGGGACTTCATTATCACTTTATTATCTTATCGTTAGTGATGGAACGACCTTTCGTTGAAAAAAACTACAGTAATAAGTTTCAGCTGAGTTATTTCAGCAATTTGTGTTTTGGGCTCGTTTCATGCTGAATTATTGTTGCCTACAGATTCTGAACAATAAATATGTAGTTCGTTTACGGTGGTAGTTGCAATAATTAAATCTCACGACTTCATTCATAACAGGATGCAAAAGCTCTTTCAAATTGTCGCGTTTATAGTGTAGAAGATAATCCCAAAGCTTGTTCAGGAGTTCTTCTAGATCTTGTGAAAGCTTTTTTCGACACTATCAGTCATAGGGTTCTGCTGGATGAGTTGAAGGGCACAAGAATTCGGGCTAATATTCTTAACTCATTCCGTAGCTATATAACTGATCGCAAGCAAACCGTGATGATCGAAAATGAAATGGGCCAGTAGAGAATAGCCACGTTTGGCATACCGCAGGGTACGGTTCTTGGACCGATTCTTCTCAATGTTTACTTGAATCAACTACTCTACCTCGATTCACAAGGTACTATCATATCATTTGCTGAAGTTAGTGTTGCTTTTTACCAAGGGCAGGCATGGAATGAAGTGAAAGACACTGTGATTGGGGATTCACCTAATTTTTTCGAATGGTTCAGTAAAGACGAAATAAACCATAGTAAAACAAAAATCATATGTTTTACCATTTATGAAGTATAAAAAAAAATCTACTCCCGTATAATAGTATACAAATCGATGAAGATCAGCTGAAAATAGATAGTTCTAGTTATATAACATAATACAGTATGGATGGGAAGGAATCCGACAAAACTCAAATCACTGGAACACTAGAAATGAATTCTGAGAAGTAATCATAACAATTGGAAAATAAAACTTGTTTTAAAACCGCTCATATATGTAACCAACGTTGCTGAGAATGGACTAAAAAAGGAAAAAGTTATGAAATTACAACTCGAATAAAAAAGATATCAAATCCAAAAAAAAGGTGAAATGAATTTTTGGTCGAACCATAAAATTGAAGGTATGATCGATCAAAGAAAATAATGTTGTGACAAAAAAACTAAGATGTCGAATATGATATGCCAGAGTCAAAAAATTCAAATAAAGAAATATGAAGTTATGTAGACAAAGTTGAAACCAAGTTTCAAGTTCATTTTCCTTTTGAAGAAATCAAATCGATCCACAAACTTTCGGTGTTTTCCTAGTGGGACCATCGAACACATTATTATTCCCAGAGCACGCTTTCAGAAATAGAAGAATAACCAACAAAGGCCAATAATGAAAAAGTTAAAGTTGCATTGGAACCGATTTAAGGAAATACTCCACGCTGAAGAGTCACTTGAAAGTTTTTCGCCAACTAATCAATGTTTGGAGGCATTGCGCTTCTGATCATTCAGCCACAACTTCCATAATTAGACTTTCCAGGAAGTTCAACCGTTCTTTTCCCTAGAATACAAACTTTTTCGCATCGAAATGTAGAGCTGGTTTCCATCAAGAATTGAAGTGAATTCAGTGCGGGATTGAGTCTGATTTTTGGCAGTTAACTAACAAAGGAAGACTTGTCTTTCGTTCAGATTTGTTCGCTTTGCTTTGTTGTTGTTTCGAAAGATATAATGATGAATTTTGGGTTTGGCGATTGTTGATTAAAACTAAACAAAAGTGTTAAATTTACCACCATTAGCAGAATTGCATTTTGTGTAATAATGGAAATGAAATTTGGATGACCATGAAGTTTTGTTTGACTCTTGCTGACAATGCACGTTGTTCCATTGTGGCGATTCAAATTTCCATTACCTACACACACGAACAAACATCCGAGAAAGTACGAATCACCGTGCTCTCTATCGAATACTGAGTGACAAATAAATCATCATACATTTTTTCAATAGAACAGCTGAGCTTCGAAACATCTTACCGGAAGATATGATGTCTTTCCTGAGGCTTACAAACTTCAAAAATTCAAAGTGAATGTTAATTCGTATCTCCTGTCTCATGATTCATGCGGTATCCTCTGAACATTACATGGCTTCCCTTCCGTGTGAATCTGCATTTGAAAAAAACACGGAATCCTTCAGTAGTTTTAACAACTCAACGCGATTCCGGAAGTATTGACCGATGAGGTGAACATTCCTGTTATCTGGAAAAGTTTACAGCTATAGGTGGATTCATGCAGCTTCAATTATCAAGGAACAATCAACAAGTAGCAAGTAACAATTATCAATGATGAGTTGAACTAGCTGATTCACTGTAGCTGATTCATGCAACCAAATTATCAACTATCAATTAACAAGTAACAAGTAAGAGTTGGCCATTTTTCAACTTTCTTACTTTGATTGCAAAATGTGTCTCTACTGTGCAGGTTATGACGGATTATATGATCATAACCAAATTTTTCTTCGAAAAAATTTTTTTTTTTCGCGATTGTTTTTCTGTTCATGGAATGCGAGCGAGTTGAAATTGAAACTGTACATAGGATTCTGGTGGAATTTCTCAGGAAAACAATGATATTTCATTTTCAATTTGAATCTTCAACTCTCCAAAACGAAGCTAGGGTATATAAAAATGAATAAAAAATGCTACTTAATAGCTTATGTAAGGTAAAAGTTGATTTCCTTCCACGAGCATTGATCATTGTTGAATTTAGGTGCATGAATGCCTTCTTTTTCATTACTCTCTACTTGATAATTGTTAATCGCTACTTGTTCATTGTTACTTGGAAATTGAAGCTGCATGAATCCACCTTGAGTGAGTGGAGCTCTCAGACCGGAACACTTTTTTGGATGGTATATCCTGAAGCTGAAACGTAATTTTTTATATGCACGCACTTGAACAACTTTGATGTGTTATTTCTGGGTATAGTGAAATAATAGAGAAACTAAAACTTATAATGAGCAAAATAATATTATTAACTGATTAGCAAAAATTATAAAGACCCACAAGGAAAAAATTGATTGTGTAATTTAAAATCGAGTGAGTGTACGCCTCGATAATATCAGTGATTTGAATAATGTTGGAAACATGATTTCTCTTCCTGCAAATACCACGAAGAGTTTCAGATAATGTGACAGATAGATGTCTGAACCGATATCTTTATTACTATTTTTACTTATTTCTTGTATGAGTTTGTTGTGACACATCATCTGCAACATTTATCGGCATGGACATAATTGCAAACAGATTGAGGCGTTTTGGTCTATTCTTCCAGCATCACACCACAACAGATAAGATTGAAGCACTATTTTTATTTTGACATTCTTTCTTTGACTAGATTCATTTTTATACTTGTCCGAGACAAAAGTCATTGTATTCTCGGTGAATTTACTTCAACAACAACAATCAAATAGCTATTCTTTCATTAAACTCGTTCAGATATTACACCACGGTATACCATTGAAAAATTCAACATAAAATATTCCAGATAACCGAAAATATTTTGATGTAGAAATGAGCAGACGTTATGGGATATTTATTTGTTGAAATCCATTTTATTGAATTTTCTCTATCCTGAAAATGAGAAAGCTAGTATATTATCTATTTGTGGGTCAAATTGGTACATTTGCCTTTATACAATTGCAATATTATCATGAAAGTTAAGAGAAATACCTTCTTTTCTTGACGTTCTAGTTGAAAAAATTTTCACAACTTCGCAACGTTATTTACATCTCAATTTGAACAATCAATTATGTGTGAAAAAGGGTATCATCAGAAGTCTCTATGGCAGAGCACAAATCATATCACCAAATCCAGAAATTCGATACTGCAATATAAACCGTAAAAAGCGCCTATTCTAATTAATTTGTTTTTACCACGTATAGCTTCGAGGTGAAAGATTCGATATAATAACAATAAAAACAATATATTATGGTAGTTTTCATACTAACCAAACGTCAAGACCATCGAGATTGCTACTTGCTCATTGAATATAGATCAATGTCGAAACTGGAAAATTCAGATAGAAGTAGGTTGTTGAAATCAACACTTGGTAGAACTATTGATAAGTTACCCATGCCAGTGTCAAATTTTATAATACTGCAATCTCTGGATGAATTTTTCCAAAGGGCTCGAAATAGAAAAGAAGTTTATTCTTTGAATTTCAATACTTATCTTCCTCCCCAAATAACACTGAAACCGAAAAAAAAATTATTTGATATTTTGAATGTCGAGCATTCACACGAAACTTCCAAGTCGATGCATCAGTTTCTTGACAACACCTCCAGAGTTTTCAGGGTGCATAACAACTGACGAACTATTACAAATGCAATTTTTGTTCTTGTTTATGTCTCGACCGTGATAGATAGGTCGGAGTACGTAAAGGTCGATGTTCATAAAGTTTCCTACAAAAGTTGAATTAACAGCCTGAGACTGAGCATTTACTTGTTGATCAGTCTTCCTCCGGAAGTTTCAGTTACTAATATAGCCTGAAAGTTTCGTCAAAGTTATTTATTTAACGTATTTCAATATGGTGCTTGTGCTCCAGAGTTAATTGCTTCCTCGCCAGCTGACAAGAAGACCAGTGATTACATTCTGCTAACTTTGTTTCAATTTTGCGATTCATTCAGTATTAAAGAGCATCCGAACACATCAACCCAACTCTACTGAAATATTCATTGATGTCACAGAATGAGGGAAATATTTCCGTGAATAGTATAGTCTTTACCCGGCAAGAAAGAGCTTCACATTCCTGGATGACTGTGAAATCCAGGGATGTGGTTTTCTTGCGAGGTAAATATACTATTTCTCCGCAAATGGTTTAAAATACGACAGATATATATTGATATTGTTTTTTTTTTTCACTTGTCAAAATGTGACATTTTTGACATTTCAACCAATAGAACCGGGTTATTCTAGCCAATCATTCG